>CM075348.1:27832500-29082500 GCA_037693485.1 Kitagawia praeruptora | reverse complement strand
TTAATTTAATATTGAATTTATATACTAGAAGTCTATTAACTAGCAATCGAAATAAAAGTCGAGAATATAGTATTACAAAACACTTGGTGCTTCAAAATTTTATTTATTTAAAAAAATAAAAATTAAAAATTAAAAATTTAATATAATTTATCACAATCCGTGCTTAACAGTGATCATATAATTAATTACAGCTAACTTAAATTTCGAAAAGAAAAAAAATGTATACCAGCTACAATTTGTTCTACCGAGTACCGACGCCTACCTAAAACATGTTTCTAGTATGATTCGGGTATGACTCAGTCTGATGATGTCAACAATGACGAATGGAGACGATGTCACCACATCTACCATGTGGAAACATAAATATATTCGATACATGTAACATCAATCAGTCAGGGTGTTTTTTCTCATTGTGGGACCCTTCAATTCAATGTCACTTTGCATTGTTCAATTTAAAGATCTGTACTTATAAAAAGATCTGTACTTAATTGATCTGTAAAAAAAAGCTGCTAATTTAAGGGTAAAATATTTAATATATCTCATTTCTTTTTAATGAAAACTAAAATGTAGTAGTAATACCTAAGAAACTAAAATCACTCATTAAACATACACAAAACCACTTAAAAATACAATTGTTAACACTAAACATACATGGTTCATTTATATACAGTATATAATTAGGGGGTCGATCAGGAACAAACGGTCCTTATCACAGGAAATTTTTAGGATACATGTATAGTAGAATTTTTAATGTGAAAACAGTGAAGCTCCATTTCTTTATATATCTGCCGTACATGTATAATTGTAATAAGCAATAACAAACGTTTATTGGTGATCATAGTTAAGTTAAACTGCTAAGCTAGGATGAGCCTGAGTACTTGATTAAATAGTATTTATATAATGTTTTGTAAATTTAACAAAACCAAGATAGTATATTATACGTCATCCCTTTTTTTTTTGGTTACATATCACAATCACTCACCCGTAATTGTACCTAAAATTGCATGAACAAACAACAGTTGCCTTGAGAAGTGTTACAGGTAACTGATAAGATAATATATGTAGGAACTCAACTGCATCTGCATAATCACCTCCCATTGCATTCATATTGACTTCATAATAGTATTTCTATAGAGACGTGTCAATATTCACAACTTACAAGGTACTGGCCAAATTAAACATGACAACCTTGCATTTTGTTTTTTCTTAATGCTATTGCTATTCATAGACCTAGGTGTTCCAGGTGTCAGTAACTCTCTTTCTTAACACTGTTCACAAAATAAATAAAAATTCGAGGGAGGTGATATTGATTAATTGACAATTATCATGCTTTATTTTGGAAACCTCTTAAATGATTTATTGACCTACTTTTAAAGAATGATGAGCACGACCGAAAAGTACAAGTGATAAAGGATGTATCCTTGGTAAGATTGTGGGTTCAATTCTCATTCATTCCGAGAATTATCTTAGAACATATACTAATTAAATTGTATGGTATATAAGCCTAAATAGTCAAGAGAATGATATTTTTTGTGTACGATGATGGAGGACTTCCTAGCGCAAAATCCTATTTTATTATCGAGTAAAATGCTCCACTTGAATTAGTTTAATATATATTATACTTTAAACCCCCACTAAACACTTAATATTTTACAAAATTTATGATAAGAAAAGGTATTATACAACTTAAAATTATGGACAAAACAATAATTTTAATTATCAAACCATTTTTACAAGTGTTGATTTGGAATTTCTTTATTAAAATGGCCAATTAAGGACTTAGAAAGGTTGGACCTATCTAATTAAAGCTGTAATTTTTATTAAGTCCTATTAAACATAAAAGAGAGTGGGATTGCATATTATTAGAGATGTAAATTTAGTCCTTAAAAAACAAAAGATAAAAATTTTCAGCTTAGCAAAAAAAAGAGTAAATTTCAGGTAAATATCAAATCACAATGTCAAGATTCAGAGCAAATTTTGAACTTGGACATACTTTAAATTTCATTCAATTAACCATGTTCGAAATATGCAATGAAATTGATTAAGTAGCTAGGTATACTTACTTGAATGAAGGAGGGTTAGAAGGCCATTCTGAGGAGTATTTGTGAAGAGGATAGCAATGAAGCCTGAGATAATCTCTCCAATTGTTAATTGTTTCTTTCTTCACATTAAAGCTAGTAGCCAGTCTCGTAGTCTTTGTTGGATCATCAGAGTACAGTTTCATTTTCTCCTCTACCGGTAATTTGAAGAATTCCTTGGCTACTTGTTGCATTTTCTCCATTGTTTCTGTGGCCACTCCATGATTAATCACCTGAACGCAAAATCATTTTTACTTTAGTTAATGATGACACATAATATTGTCAACAGAAAATTTGTTTCCTTAATTTGTAATTAACACTTAATCTAGGAAGCACGACACGGATGTGGGTGCAGCGGTCATTTAATTTAATCTAAAAAATATTATATGTTATATTATGGGAGATGAGAGAGAAATTAAAGACCTGAAAAAAGCCATATTGCTCGCAAGCATCGCCTACTTGTTGTATGATGAGGTGTTGATCTTGGATGGCGAGGTCAATTAAGGGCACAGTTTCGCAGTCTGAGACCTTGGAGAGACTAGGTCGATCAGACGCTGGACGGATGAAACTGGCTGGGAGGGTGGTGTAAGATTGTCCACTGGAGATGACTTTTGCCTCCATGAGTATTAATCTAAAGACTACTGCAAGTGTTTTGTTTAATTACCAGAGGGTTGGGTGCTGTACTTTTCAAAGTCTGATCAGTATGTGTATATATATGCAAGTTAGCTACCTGCCATTAGACCTGTCAAAACAGGTGGGTCGTGTCGTTTCGTGTCGTGTACTTTCGTGTTTCGTGTACCTGAATGCTAAACCCAAACCCACCCGTTTAGGGTTCGTGTCATTTCGTGTTCGTGTACTTTCGTGTTCGTGTACATTTCGTGTCGTGTTTCGTGTTATTTTAATTAATAATAAGAATAAAAATAAATATATTAAAATATTACAATTTTCGATTATATTTTTACAAATATATATTAAAAATGTATTTTTACATAGTATTTATAAATATTATTATAAATTTATGTATAATCACAAATATAAATGTTAAATGTCTAATAAAAATATTAAAATATCTAATATCTAATACCAACAAAACAAAACAGTTAATTATTTATTTATATTTATTTATTTATTTATTTATTTATTTATTTCGTGTACTTCGTGTCGTGTCGTGTACTTGAAGGGTAAACCCAAACCCGACACTAAATCTCGGTCGTGTACTTTCGTGTTCGTGTACTTTCGTGTCGTGTACTAAAAATGCAAATCCATGACACTAAATTTTCGTGTCGTTTCGTGTCGTTTTTTCGTGTCGTGTCGAAAATTGCCGGGTCTACCTGCCATGATCCGCGTGATTATAAAATACAAAACATGCATGGTCACACAATAGAATTGATTAATTAGCCTTTCGCTCGCGACGTCATCTGCTTTCATCACAATTTGAACGTCATTGTGCAACATCACAATTATGGCCATTTTTTCTACTACTAGCTACTCCCTCCGTCTCAAAATACTTTTCCTGTTTTTTTTGACACGTTTGCCAACACATATTTTTAATCATTAATATCTTTAATTTCGTATTAGTACTAAATATAAAAGCTTCATTGTATTAAAGTACTCACAAATACGAATCAAACAAAATCACTCATGACTATATTTTGTCTTATAAATTATGCATAAATTAGTAGTCAACCGCTTATAATGAACAGTGTAAAAAGTCAAAACCAGAAATGTAATATGAGACGGAGGGAGTAGCTATTAATTTGGGTTTTTAGTTCGCTTGATGTACCGGATGATTTTTAATATTTTTTTTACTTTTTATTAATATTTTAATATATTTTTTATTAGTAAGAAAAATAATAATAATATATGTATGGGTGAAAAACCAAAATACCCATCTTTTAAATTCACTTGCCCAAAATACCTATAGGCAGTGAGCTCCGTCTTTTTTGACCACGCGTAGTCTGAGATACGCATTTCAGATTTGCATATCATGGGTCACGCATCACCCAGATGCGTGATGACGTCATGTGACGTTATTTTTGCATCTCCGGTCGTCTCTCTCCCTCTAAATCGCCAGACCGATCGCCCCCCTTCGTTCTCCATACTCCGACAATGTTCACTGCTTCTGAGGGCATCAAAAGGAAGCCCACTGCTCCCTTTCCATTTTAATCCATTGATTTGTTGATTTTTGGCCCCGTAGGGGCGTGTATGAACCCACCGGAAAGGAAATCAGAAAACGAGGTCATGTTTTGGGGCTTTTAAATCCGGCAAAACAATAGGAAAACGAGTGGTACAGGCTTGTAGAGGGAGAGATGTCGATCGATTTGGTATATAATAAGCTAATGAATGATGCATGTAGGGGTGAATGAAGTGATCAAAGGTTTGGTCGAAAAATGTCTCTGACGGCATCCCGAAGGAGACGATGAACAGTGGCATGCATATACGCATGTTCGACATGCGTGTCTCAGACCACACATGTTGAACATGCGTATCCAAGGCCTGTTTCACACGCCCTCTGCCTCATTTTTGCACACTCCACGCATATGTATGATGCGTATAGCTCCTTCATGCATTTCAGACATGCGTATATCCCTATACGCATGTGAAGAATGCGTGGCCCGTGGGTAAAAAGAGCGGACCTTTCCGTCATCGATGGACCTTTCCGCCGGTGGGTATTTTGGACAGATCTATAGAAAAGTAACGTAGTTTGGTCATTTTCTCTATATGTATGATGTATTCTAAAGTATGGTGTTTTGCTTGTATTGAATTTTGAAAATAGATAACATAAATTTTCATTTAATATATGTTGTTCAAAAGAATCGAACTTGAAATTCTGAAATAATTTAGTAAATAGATTATATAAGTGTTTAATAATATTTTTAATTATAATATTTTTTGATAGGAATCAAAATTTAAACCTATGAAAATATTTTAAATATTATAAAAACAATATTCTTTTAGTGTTACATCTTATCTCATTTATTAATATTCCTAAAATCTAGCTGTTGCTATTTATAGAGGATATTAGTATAGTCTATATAGATGGAAAGATAGATATAATCATTTTATTTCTAATAAGAAATTTCAAGTGAAAATTTTCTTTTTGAACTTTACAATGTTATTTTATTATGACTTTGTAAATAGTACTACTTACATGCCACTCAAATTAGTTTGTTTGACTTTTTTTTGATTAAATTGATCAAATTTTGATTTATTTTTTAAAATTATTTTCTTACATTCTTATAAATCTAAAAAAATGTAAGTTATAACAAATTATCTATATTTTCTAATTATATTTTTTTGACTAACTATATTTAACACTAGTTTAATGCCCGTGCTTCGCACACGGGAGTTCATAATTTAAATAAATTTTATTTTAAATTTTAATAAATTATGTGTAGTTTTATAATGTAGAAATGAAATATGATAGTAGTACTAAAAAGTTACCTACTTTAATAGTTAAATATGTTAATTTCTTAAAGAACATGAGGTGTTTTGATATTTTAAATTACAATTAGTATAACAAATTATTAATACAATAATCAATTTTAGAAAGATAAAAAAATTGAACATTATTTTAGTAGTGTCAACTATATCATGTTTTATAACTGTAGTAGATAAAAAGAATAAATTAAAACAATTAAATCATAATACGGGGAAAAAAAGAAGTTAGTATGTTCTCACTCAATTTAATGTTAAATTTTAAGTAAATACATTAAAGTCACACACACGCACAACACAGAAACACGTGGATAGATTTTAAGACATCACAGAATGGGGAGCAAGAAACTCTTCTTCTTCCTTTTTTTTTCCGATTACTCTCTGCCAAATCTTTGAAGCTAGGAATGTGCCAATTTTGTCATCTATGGAGTAATTAAAAATTAATTAATAATTATCGACGATCCAACAGTACGGATGTCAATATATTTTTTTTAATTTAGTGATATTACCAAAATTTTAAAAATTAAAAAAAGAATTTGGATAATGAAATTAGTAGTCAACTATTGAACTGCCAAGAAAAATGACACACATCATTAAACAAAATAATTTTTCACAAAATTAAACAAAATCATTAAAATAAAATTGTTTATTTATTTTAATTAAATTAAAATAATTTATTTAAGTAATTTGGTATCATTAAACAAAATTTAAAATAATTTAAAATTTATGCAAGGAAATAATTTTTGGCAAGAATGTTTTAATTGGATGGCCCTCGCGGACTTATTATAATTATAATTGATAACTGTTAGAAAGGAAATAATTTTTGGAAACAAAATAATTCGTGTTTTGTCAAGGAATTTTTTTTTGGAAAGAATGTTTTAATTGGTTGGCCCTGGCGGGCCCATTATAATTATAACCAATTATTTGGCATGTAATAATAACAACTGCCAAGAAAAATTGACAATTGTTAGAAAGGAAATAATGTTTGGCAGAAAAATAATTTGTGTTTTGTGAAGAAAATAATTATTTTTAAAAAAAGAATTTGGATAATGAAATTGGTAGTCAACTATTGAACTGTCAAGAAAAATGACACACATCATTAAACAAAATAATTTTTCACAAAATTAAACAAAATCATTAAAATAAATTGCTTATTTAGTTTAAATAAATTAAAATAATTTATTTAAGTAATTTGTTATCATTAAACAAAATTTAAAATAATTTAAAATTTATGGAAGGAAATAATTTTTGGCAAGAATGTTTTAATTGGATAGACCTGGCGGGCACATTATAATTATAATTGACAATTGTTAGAAAGGAAATAATTTTTGGAAACAAAATAATTCGTGTTTTATCAAGGAATTTTTTTTTTGGCAAGAATGTTTTAATTGGATGGCCCTAGTGGGCCCATTATAATTATAACAAATTATTTGGCATTAACAATAACAACTGTCAAGAAAAATTGACAATTGTTAGAAAGGAAATAATGTTTGGCAAGAAAATAATTTGTGTTTTGTGAAGGAAATAATTATTTGGCATTTTGGAATATTTTAATTGGATGATCCTGGCGGGCCCATTATAATTATAACCAATCAAAATCATTTGTTAACAATTTTTGATATTATCAAGGAAATAATTTTTGGCTTGTATTATCAAAGAAATAATTTTTGGCAAGAAAATAATTTGTGATTTGTCATGATTTGTATTTTAGGGTTTTGGTACATGGGGTGATGGGGATTGTTTAAAATGGTAGGCAATAATTCTAATTTGATCTATTTACGTATTTATTTAATATTAGATTATAGCCCGTGCTACGCATGCGTTAGTTTAAATTTAAATTTTATAATAATTATGATATATAATAATAACGATTAAATAAAGAAAATAACTTTATATTTAAGATCAAATAAAATAATATTGAAAGAAATAATATTAATAAAATATTATTTTATATATTATAACAAATGCAATCAAAGATAAAATTATTTAAATTTTCTATATTTGTTATTATGTGATAATATGTATAAATAAGCTTACCAAAATTAAAAGATTTATTCAAATTTTCATTAATAATCTTACCATAAATATTAAGAGAATATATTAATAGTATTTAAATTTCTATACAAACTTTCTTTAATTAACAATGGATCAAATATTGAATTTAGATCTTTCCCAAACGTAATATGGATACCAAACCTAAAAATGGATTATCCAGTGGGTCAAAATCAATACAAAATTTTGTCCAAGCCTAAATATGGATACCAAACCTTAGGTAAGGGTTATCCACTAATTTATAATATATAGATATGATATACTTAATTTAAATTATAAAATTGATCAAGAAAAAATAAATAAATTAATTTGGATTAGAAAGGAAGAATAACAACAAAACATAACAATACAATATGGAAAAAACACAACAACGACAGCATGACTGATGATCTCTTGATCCACATGACCACATGTATTGTCTCAACTCTTCTTGAGCGTTCATGTATTGTCCCACCTCTTCTTGAGTGTTCGATTTCCACTACACCAAATATTATTGGTGGGTGTCAGGATTGTAAAAAGCGGGAAACGGACTTAATCGATGAAGGCATCGTCCAGGAATTAATCGGGTAATCGGGAATTAATTAGAATGATTAATCGGAACTAATTTAATATTAATTTTAAATATAATTATTATTAATATACATAATTATTTTATTATTTTGATTATACATGAATAATTATGAGAAAATTACCAAAATAATCATTTTTGAGACTTAGTGGCCCAAAATACTGAAAAACAGAATTATGGTCCTATTTACCGACCTAACACGTTGAATCGTGTTACGTGTACGAAGGAAATCACGTTGGACGGTGCTCCGTATCTGTGTATATCACGTTGGACGGTGCTCCGTATTGAGGGATATCACGTTGGACGGTGCTTCGTATATGTGTATATCACGTTGCTCCGTATTGAGGAAAAACTTATGAAAATTAACTTATGGAGTAAAATTTATGTACCATAAAACTTATGGAGTGAAACTTATGGACCATAAGTTTTGAATAAAACTATCCAAAACTTATGGAAACTAACTTATGGAGTAAAACTTATGGACCACAAAACTTATGGAGTGAACTTATGGGCCATAAGTTTTGAATAAAACTTATGGAAGGAGATTTTTTTCTCCTAGAAGTAGAGTGACCAGCATGGACTGCGTCTTCATTCACTTGTGGTGCCGCCCACCCTTGCATATGAACGCCCAAGTTCCGAGCATTCATCTCATTGGTTATTTACTTTTGAAGGAAACACGATACTTCCATTATTCTTCGTTATTCTGTGACGGCCCCGCAGGGGCACAAATCAAACAATCAGCTCATCTCCGTCATCGTCGCCGGAGTAAAGAACACAACTGGAAAACATTACGTTAGACGGTGCCGCGTATCTGTGTATATCATGTTGGACGGTGCTCCGTATCTGTGTATATCACTTTTTACGGAGAAGCGTATCCTTGCAATACGGAGCACAGAATAACGTATCTTTGCAATACGGAACACGAAACAACGTATCCCGTCGATATTTAAGGCCAAATATTTGAAGTTCAGTATTTTGGGCAAACAATATTTATTTTTGATTATTTAGGGCCTTCACCCAATAATTATCATATATTTATACAAATATATTTAAAATATTTAGCATTATTAAAGTAAATATAAATTTTAAAATCTAATTTTTGAATTGGGCTCAATATGAGAGAAAAAATTGATAAAATTCATGATTTAACCGTTTAAAATATTAGTTTCGTATATGAGAATAAATTTTTTCTTAAAATTTATTCAATTTTATACTTTTTGATTTTTTTTTTAATTTTTCTACACACTTTTCAATTTTTTATCAATAATGCCGATTTTTGACCGATTAATCCGATTTTTGACCGATTAATCCCGATTTTTCGAAAAAATGATTTTTTTGGCCGATTTTTGTAAAATTAGTATGGTGCCTTACCGAACAACGATTAATCGGCGATTAATCTCGATTAATCGCCGACTTTTAGAATAGAGGTGGGTGTGTGATATTATAATTGCAGATTTCGTTGTTATATTCGGTTTATTGTTCGCGAATTGCTATGATACATGAATACAATATGAAATAATATAAAAAAAAATACGATTTTGAATTTTAATTTTTGGTACACGAAAGTGCATGAATACGAAGTTACATGAAATATTTAGTGTAAGATAAGAATTTTCATTTTGGATACACGAAAGTACGAAATATTATATATATATATATATATATATATATATATATATATATATATATATATATATATATATATATATATATATATACTAGCCTATAACCCATGCGATGCACGGTTGCTTGTAAACTGTTTAATTATATTTCGTTAAAATTTTAAGTTGTATATATGTTTTTATTATTAAAATATTTTATGAATTTTATAAATTTCATGAATATAAATATTGTTCTAATTATGTATTTTAATTATTACTTTCAAATACATATATATATATACTGAAGCTTTACAAAGTCTGAGAGAATAAAAATTCTGTATAGATAGATGAACCAACTAGTTCAATATATACATAACAATCAACATCATCAGATCCCTGTAATAAAGGGATTGACTTGCACTAAACTAGGTTAGCACCTACAACTGTATACAGAGAGGGGATGATCTATTCCTACAATCAATCACATGATCTCCTCTACTAAATTAGGAAACAATATATTCTGATATAAGTAGCTAGTTTGACTTCCTACACTCCCCCTCAAACTAGCAATTATAGATACTCATAAGACCAAGCTTTGAAATCAGTTGAATAAAGTTTGGTCAAAATAATGCTTTTGTGAGTATGTCTGCTGTTTGAAATCTGGATGGCACATAGGAGAGAGTTATTGTCTTGTCTTCGATCTTCTCATTGATAAAATGTTTATCAATTTCAATGTGTTTTGTTCGATCATGATGGACGGGGTTCTTCGCAATGGCAATTGCTGATTGGCTATCACACATCATATTAATGGGACCAGAATATTTGACTCGTAAATCCTTCATCAGTCTTTTTAACCATATCCCTTCACAAATGCCCTGAGCTAAAGCACGCAACTCTGCCTCAGCACTACTTCGTGCCACCACTTGTTGCTTTTTACTTCGCCATGTCACTAAAATTCCCCATACATAAGAGCAATATCCTAAGGTAGATCTTCGATCAATAGGTGATCCAGCCCAATCTGCATCCGTATAAACTTCTAAATCACGGCTTGAAGACTTGGTAAATAATAGCCCTTTTCCAGGATCTCTTTTGATATATCTAAGGATACGATACACATCTTCTAAGTGATCTTTAGAAGGATTGCTTAGAAATTGACTCACGATGCTTACTGCAAAGCTAATGTCTGGACGAGTATGTGTTAAGTAAATGACTTTCTCCACTAGCCGTTGATATCGGCCCAAATCTGTAGCTGGTTCTTCTTCTGTTCTAAGCTTCAATTTAGTGTTGGGATCCATTGGTGTTTCAGTTGGTCTGCATCCACTCATTCCAATTTCAGTCAGAAGGTCCAGTGCATATTTTCGTTGAGATACTGAGATTCCTTGTTTGGATCTTGCTACTTCCAACCCCAAGAAATATCGTAAAGGGCCTAAGTCTTTTATTTCAAATTCTTTGGACAGTAAAAGTTTAAGTCTTTTTATTTCTTCATCATGATTTCCAGTGAGAACGATGTCATCAACATATACTATCAACATAGCAACCTTGCCATGAGCAAAGTGTTTGATAAACAACGTATCATCAGCTTGTGATTGTATATAACCATCACGTTTCACCACTTTTGTGAACTTTTCAAACCAAGTACGTGGAGATTGCCTAAGTCCGTATATAGATTTGCGCAATTTGCATACCTTCCCTTTTGTGAGACTTGTTTCAAAACCTGGAGGGATGGCCATATAAACTTCTTCTGATAAATCTCCATTCAAGAAAGCATTTTTTACGTCAAGTTGATACAAAGGCCAATCGAGATTAGCAGCAATAGAAAGTAGAGCACATATTGTATTAAGTTTAGCTACCGGGGCAAATGTCTCTTGATAATCAATTCCGTAAGTCTGACTATAGCCCTTGGCGACCAACCGTGCTTTGTATCTATCAATGCTACCATCCTCCTTCTATTTAACTGAAAAAATCCATTTACAGCCAACTGTACGTTTCCCTGGTGGAAGAGTGGTCAGTTCCCATGTACCATTTTTCTGAAGAGCTTGATATTCATCTAGAGTAGCGGCCTTCCATTCTGGGATTTCTAATGCTTCAAACACCGTTTTTGGAACTTGGACGTTGTCAAGAGTACTCACGCATGTCCGAAGTCTCTGAGAAAGCTTTGAATATGACACAAAATTTTTAATAGGATGCTGAGTACATGATCAAGTACCTTTTCTCAATGCAATTGGCAGATCAAGATCTGGAACAAAATCTGCTAACACCTCACCACCTGATTCCAAATTAGTTTGTGTCTCACCTTGTGTAATTTCAGGAATAACTTGCTTTGGAGTTGAGTCATAGCTCTGCTGATCTTGTGCAGGTTGCTGGACAGGTTGTTGGACAGGTTTTCTCCTGGTGTATACCTGGATAGCATCATCAGGAAGGCTGAGATGTTTAGGATACACTATAGATCGAGGAGACAAAGATTTTGGAGATGTTGTACTATTGTCAACTTGTAATGGTGAGTTTTGAATGGTGGGATTTGGGTTAGATGGTCTATCTAGATTTGAAGTACTAGATGGAATTAGGGCTGGAAAAAAAATCCGAAAAATCCAATATCCGTCCGAAATATCTGTATTCGTATCCGGAAAAAAGCGGATATTATCCGTATTCGGAGTCAACCAGATATTATCCGTATCTGAATCCGAGAGTTTAGGATACGAATATGGATATAGGCGCATCCGTATCCGAAAATATCCGTATCCGAAAGTAATTATATATAATATATTTTAAATATATATAATATATAATTATATATTTTAAACCCATTTATAATTATAAGCCCATTTATATATTTTTATACACACACTTATAGTTATAGGCCCATTTATATTTGGCCCATTTGTCATAAGACTCATAACCTAACCTAATTCATTCACTCTCATCTCAATTCTCACGCCTCTCAAGTCTCTCCCCGTCTCTCTCTCTCTCTCTCTCCTTCTCTCTGCGTCTTTTTGTCCCAGCCCCTCTCTCTACTCCTCTATTTTCACTGCAATCACAAACACCTCCTCTCCCTTGTTCATTCTTCTTCAATACACACAAAACCCCTTTACCTTTTTAGTCAATTTTCTGTTCGAATTTGCTGAATTGCGAGTCTAATCACTGAGTACAAGATGAGTTCAATGAGAGGCTTTGGGCTGCTTCGGGAAACTCGGACTACTATGGAGACTACTCGCCGATTAGTTCCAATTTGTAGTACGAGTGTTTTTGGAGATGTCAGATACTCATATATAGATACAGATGTGTATATGTAATGAAAATTTTACAAGGGTTAGAAAAAGGGTGTATATACAGAGGAGTCGATATGCTTTTTTGTTAATGAAATTGGTATCGACTTTGTTTTTAAGTTGCTTTATTTATTTTACCACTTTTGGTTAATCAGTTAGGTGTATGAGCAAGTGGGGGTTGCCATGATTGATAGCTTGGTCGTCTTCGAGTTGCTGTGTCCTGTGTGTACTGAGTTGCTGAATTTTTTTTTTTGCAAAACGGATTCGGATCCGGATATTAACCGTATCCGGATAATATTTGCCGGATTCGGATACGGATAAGGTTTTTCCGGATATTCCCGGATTCGGATACGGATACGGTTGTAAAAAACGGATCCGGATTCGGATATAGCTGTATCCGTATTATCCGTTTTCCACCCCTAGATGGAATAGAAGAAGAAATAGAAGGAAAAGTATTAGATTGATTCGAGATCAGATGTGGTTCGATTAGAGAATCCCAATCCCAGTTTTGTTGTGAATCTTTTGTATCCATCTGTCCCCCAACAATAGAATTGGAAAAAAATGGTTTGTTCTCAAAGAATGTGACATCCATGGTGTGATAAGTTTTCTTGGTGTCAGGAGAAAAACATTTATATCCTTTCTTATTTGTGGAATACCCAATTAGAATGCATCGAAGAGCTCTCTTATCAAGTTTGTTGCGGTTGTGAGAGTAGACGTGAACAAAGGCAGTGCATCCAAACATTTTGAATGGAATTTGGGTAATCAAGTGAGTGTTAGGAAACAATTTGGTAAGTAGCTGTATTGGGGATTGGTAGTTAAGGACACGGGAGGGCATATGATTGATTAAAAACGTTGCAGTGAGGACAGCTTCACCCCAAAAACATTTTGGCACATTAGTTTGAAAGAGTAATGCTCGAGCAACTTCAAGAATGTGTCTATTTTTGCGTTCTACGACACCGTTCTGTTGTGGGGTATCTACGCATGAACTTTGATGAATGATACCATTTGATTGAAGATACGTGCCAAGAGTAAAATTGAAAAAATCTCTTGCATTATCTGTTTTTAGTACTTGGATGGATGTATTGAATTGATTTTGGATCATGGCATGGAAGGTTTAAAAATCTGTGTAGTTTCAGATTTGTCTTTCATGAGGAATAGCCAACTCAATCGAGTTTGATCATCAACTAGCAACAAAAACCATCTTGCCCCAGATATGGTTGAGATTCTACTTGGTCCCCATATGTCCCCATAGATAAGAGAAAATGGAGTTGTTGGTTTGTATGGTCGAGGTGAATAAGTAATGCGAGTATGCTTTGCAAATTGACACGTTTCACACTGATATAACCTTGCATTTTTATTGATAAACAATGATGGAAATAACTTTTTCAAATACATGAAATTCGGATGTCCGAGCCGGTAGTGTCATAACATAATAGTACCATCACTATCTGACAGACTAATTGACTCGCTACTTTGGGCAGACTGACACAGAAAGCTGGGAGTAGACTTATTGATTGAATGGTGTATTTTGAGGAGGTACAAGCCTCCACAATAATCAGCACTACCGATTATCTTCCCCGAGGCCAAATCATGGAAACTACATGATTTAGAAAAAAACTTAGTTTTACAATGATGATCATGATTTAGCTTGCTAACTGATATTAAATTGCAATCAAGGTCAGACACATATAGAACTGAATAAAGAGTCAAATTTTCGGAGATACGGATTGTACCAATTCCAACCACATGAGACCGTGACCCATTAGCAATGCGTACAGTTTGATTTCCCTGACAAGATGTATAAGTAGAGAATAAAGATTTGTCACCTGTCATGTGATCAGATGCTCCTGAGTCCACTATCCAGGAAGTGATTGGAGAGTGAGAGACATGAAGGGCTTGGTTATAAGAAGGTTGGCTGACTACCTCAGGTGACATGTTTGCCTTGCTAAATAATTTTTGAAGAATATCCATTTGATCCTTTCTAAAGTGCGTAGGAATTTGTGAACTAGTATTTAGTTGAGTGCCGGATTGAAGGACAACATGTTCTACCTTTGATGATGAGTCCTTAGAGGTTTGTTCTGATTCAGACATGGCTAGTTGAACAGTGATTTAGGACAGAAAAAGAGAAGAGACAAAAATAATTAAGTCTGATTGGAGATGGAAATTGTAAGCTCTGATACCATGAAGCTTTACAAAGTCTGAGAGAATAAAAATTCTGTATAGATAGATGAACAAACTGGTTCAATATATACATAACAATCAGCATCATCAGATCCCTGTAATAAAGGGATTGACTTGTACTAAACTAGGTTAGCACCTACAACTGTATAGAGAGAGGGGATGATCTATTCCTACAATCAATCACATGATCTCCTCTACTAAATTAGGAAACAATATATTCTGATTTAAGTAGCTAGTTTGACTTCCTACATATACATATATATATTACATAAAAGTAATTTTTTTTAACTTTTATTTAGTAGAAACAGTGAAATTTATCTAATCATGTAGACATTTTTTTGATTTTTATACAAAAAATTTTATATTATAAGTGTTTTCTAGATTTTATGTAATTTTTAACTATATAATTTATAACTCGTGTGATGCACGAATGTTTTTTTAAAATAATTTTTATCTTATTTCTCATGTTTTCATATATATATATATATATATATATATATATATATATATATATATATATATATAGGGAGGTGCTCAAATGAGACCCCTCTCTTGTAATGAGTCCCCCTCATATTTTATCTATTCTAAAGGGCCCCGCCAGGGGTACCCAATACGAAAAAATCTTATAATTATACCCTCTATTCATTCATCAAAAAAAAAAATTAGAAATTTTTTTTAAAAATAAAAAAAATTGTTGCCATGTCATCATTTTTTCCCAAAAAAATTATAATTTTTTATTTTTTTCTTTTCATAAATGGATAGAGGATAGAATTATAAGACTTTTTCGTATTGGGTGCCGCTGGCGGGGCCCTCTAGAATACAAGAAATATGAGAGGGTCTCATTATAAGAGGGGTCTCATTTGAGCAGCCCCCTATATATATATATATATATATATATATATATTAATATATATATATTAATTAGTAGAAAAAAAATTTACGTTAATAAAATATTATAATACATTTTTGATAGTATTTTAAACGATAATGTTTTAATTTTTAACTATAATATGTTATTGACGGGAGTTTTTGGGAGTAGCTTATAAGATTATATAAATATATAATAATACTTTATTTAAAAAAATTATTTTGATTCTAATATAATATTGACGGGAATAGAACCTCAAACTCTTAAAAAAAATTTATAAAATAATATATATGTTTAATAAAGATATGTTATTGGTGGGATTTGAACATAACCCATGAGAATATTTTAAATATTAGAAAAGGAATATTCTTCTAGTATTAGATTCAACAGTTTTCACTAATCTATCTCTAAATCCAACGGTTGCTATTGAGTGTACCAAAAAAGTGTACATTTTAAATATTTTTATCTTAATATTTTTATTTGATTATTTATAATTTTAATATTTGCTAATTAAATAGTAATAATATAAATTATAAAGATAATAAAATATAATTATACATTTTTGATAGTATTGTAATTGATAGGCTTTTTCTTGTATGTTGAAAATAGATAAATAACGATTAAATTTAATATGTTGTCTTGGTTGAGCTTGTCATGCAACGCCAATTTGTTCTCATGAATGCCACAAAGTACATGCTAATTGCAGTAGACCTGGCAAAACGGGTGGGTGGGTGGTTTCGTGTCGTGTCATTTCGTGTTTCGTGTACACAGGTGGCTGACACGAACACGACACGAAATCATTTCGTGTACCCAAATCTGGACACGGACACGAACTGGTAAAAACACGAAACGACACGAAATGACACGAAAGTACACGAAATTTTTCATGGACACAAACATACACAACACGAATGTACACGAAAAGTACACGAAATGTACACGAAATGAAAAAAAATAAAAGAATAATTAATTTTTTTTATTATTTTGAAATATTAACAATTAATTAATTTATACATATTAATTGGTATTATATATTTTTATTTATAAAATTCAACTATTAGCATTAAATTGTATACTATAAATTATATTATTATAATATATTACTATATACTATAAATTATTATTTAATTTATTTATTTCGTGTACTTCATGTCGTGTCGTGTACTTGAAGGGTAAACTAAAACCCGACATTACATCTCGGTCGTGTACTTTCGTGTACTTTCGTTTCGTGTACTAAAAATGCAAACCCAAACACTAAATTTTCGTGTCGTTTCGTGTTGTGTTTTTGTTTCGTGTGAAAAATTGCTGGGTCTAAATTGCAGGGGAAGCATAAGAGAGTGTTGGTTGTATTTTTGTAAAATTAAGCCGGTAGAACATGAATGAAAAACAAACACTTCCCTGTATTTATTGGAGTAGATTATAATAAAATATAAATGTATAAAACTAATTTTTTTTATTATATCCAATGGTTCATTAATCTATTTTAAATAAATATATTATAAGCGAAACATGGTATAATTGGTTGGTTGGTCGGTTAACACCTTCCCAAAAAGTTTGTTAACACCTTCCAAAAAATAAAAAATAAATTAAAATGCATATAAAATTTTATTCTGCATCGAAAGAATAGTAAATTCTAAATTACAAAGCAAAGGCTTGATTATATCAAAGTGTTCCTCGTTACGTGCAAAAGTCCTAACTCCGATTGACTCGAAAGATTATAAATGTATAAAAAGATTTTTTTTTATTATTATATCCAACGGTTCTCATTAATCTATCTTAAAATCCAATGGCTGATATTGAGTGTACCAAAGAAGTGACCAAATAAATGAGTAAACTATTAACCAACCAAATAAAGGTTGTTTTGCTTATAATAGTAAAGTATAGATATATATAGAGTTAAGTTTTATGGAGACCAACTTTTTTAGTGGAGATCGGAGACCATATATCAATCAAAACATTGCAAAAACCTATCCATTGAAAATCATGTTCTATGAAAATCACTACTGCATTTATTTCATTGAAAATCTTAAAATCATATATGTTTTACATGCAAATTTCATTAAAAATCTTGAAAATCATGTATGTTCTATAAACAAAATATTGTAGAACGTATTGTTCTTCAAAACATGTTCCGCTAGCAAATCATATATGATTTATAAGATTTTGAATAAAATAATAATGTTCATTGAACATTCTTTGCAAATATATATGTTTTGCAATATTTTCAGTGCATAATGTATATGGTCTCCACGGTCTCCACTCAAATGTTGGTCTCCATAGAACTTAACTCTCTCTACATATATATATAGAGTCCTACTCCACTAGAGACCAATTTAAAATAGAAACTAGAAACCAGACCCATCCCCCTGAGAAATCACTAAATTATATTTTAGAAATCAGCCGTTTATATTACAAAAATCACTAAATTATACGGTGGAAATCATCGACTAGTTCAGCAGAAACTTCAGAACAAAACCCATTTCTTCTTTCATCACCCTACCCCCCACACCACCATTGCCTCCTCGAATACAAAACAAGTCAAGCACTATGCGGCAATTGTCACCGATTGTACTTGAATAGACACATACAATTATACATACACTTCTATATTTCTATACATTTAATCTCGGACTCATATGTTAGTGTAGGTGCCCTAGAGGCAATACATTTCAGTTTATTTAAACTATGTTATTGACATTTATGTTCTGTTTTGATTATATTGATGTTTTATTATGCTTTGTATTTACTCCGATATAATTGTTAGTATAATAAATGTCCCTAGATTATTGATACGAACTATATATAACTATGAGATTATATACAGTATAATAATCTTAAATATCCCTAGTCAAGTATTATTGTTATTGGGACAATAATAATACATCGAGACTAGTATGTTGATTGACTGATGATCACTTCTTATTGATTATAAGTATATTGATACTAAAGTCAATGCATAGGTACATGTATGAGTACGATGTACTGGATAGACCCACTATGAGATTCGACATGGAATGAATAAATGTGTCATTACGAATCTCAAATGTGATAATGATGTAATAATCCTTAGACCTAAAATCATTACATTTCTATACGAGAATTAATATATTTTGATTCTATCAAAAAGTTATCTTTAATCGGGTAATGATAAAGGTAGTCTTGGGTATATTATGAATCGTATGAGAAATGTGAATGATCTAGATGGAATTTAACTCTCCTTAATATATATATATATATATATATATATATATAAGTGATATTATTGGCCTCTTGTTTGAGTGAGACTATGAGATGCATGGCCTGCTCAAATAGTGATTTGTTTGAATAGTCTACTCATAGATCAAGAAAATAAAGATTAAATTATGACGAGGATGACACATTCCATGCCTCCAGTTTAATCTATAATATCATGGTTGTTGGTCCCGGAGTATTGCAGAAGGGTGGGTTGAATGCAATACTGATAAAATCGAATCTTTAAATCAACAACGAAAATAAAGATTATAGATTATCAGTAGATGTATGCAAGCAATAAGTGAAGCAAGATTTCTCACAAAATAGATGTTTTATTTATTTTGTGTGAAGTGTTGCTACAACTTGGAGAGAGTTTCTCCAGCTTCGATATCTCAAGAGATACAGATTACTTCGTGTATGTACATGAATAGAAAAGAATCTAAGATGTATCTTAGTAGACTAAGATACTTTATTGTCCCTATCGCATGGGGTGTTGAGCTGCTGTCGTTTTCAAGTGGCAGCACATTACAATTTTCACACCCATGTGACTTTCCCTAATTGCTATACAGACAAGATAAACCTTATAAGTAAAGCAACCTAGATTCTTTCTATTTCTAGCTAATAGAATTCTAGTAGATGTGGATATCACATGCTCCTCGAATTGACCAGCCTTGTCTTGTGAATCTCTTAAGCTTCTGTCGTAGTCTTGCAGGTCTGCTACAAACGATAGTGTGTTGCAGCAAATCTGTTTCTTGAACATGTAACCAGTCACGGGCTTTGACTGAGAAAATACCAAATTCAAATAATTCAAGGTGACAGTACCCTTAATCGCAGAGTCTGCTGTCAAAGGAATATTCAGATGTTGACAGTACTAGCTCCCGCCAATGTTGCTGTCGGAGCTCCAGACTTGTTGTCAAGTGTGAGAATGTTACTGTCTCTTGCTTCGGCCAATGTTGCTGTCAAATGTAGCTTTGTCGTGACTTTGCAACATTTGTCTTCTTGTAACATTACTGTCAGGGACATGACAGTAACTTTTATTCTTGCTATCTTCAGGATGCATTCCTTGAGGCTTGAACAAACATATGAACTTCTCCCAAATCATACATTTATTACATGACAACAATTATTCAAATACGAAGACATACTCTGGCTGTGACAGTATGTTCAACTTAGTAAAAACTAAGTATAGGGAAATATAGTTAAGTTGTCTCTATGCTATCACCCATAAATCCCAACAATGGTTAAAGGGATTATATTACATAGAACATTGTTCACGAAAGGCGAAATCGATTCACCGATTTAATTATTATTATTTGGGTAACAATGATGTATTACTAGATGACGCTCATTGTTTACGATTTTATTTATTAAATAAAATTGTTGCCAATATAATAATAACCTATAGGGTCACACACAAGAGCGCTTGAAGGATAATTTAATTTAAATAATCAGATTTAAAATAAGATGATAAATCGTATTGTTAGTTAATTAATTAAGTATAGACTTGATTAATTAAAGAAGCAAAATTCGAATTATTGATAATTCGAAATTCAGTTGTTTGCTTATTAAGTAAGACTTAATAAGATGATAATAAACAGAATTTGGATTTATACAAAACTCTAAAGAGATTAGAGTTGAATTCGTTTTTATCTCCACCTATATAACTCTTACGTTGTGGTTGCTTTAGGGTTACGTTTTTATTATCATTAAAAACACTAAACCCTAGCAGCAAAAGAAGTGAGAGCAAGAGAGGAGAAAATTCGAGTTCTTGGTGCTAGTACACTGCAAATCCTTCAAAAGAGCATTCGTGTGGATACCATAGAGGCGTACATCGCTCGTGCGGGATACGTGGTGATCGTTCAATCCTTTCTTCACTCTCAGACATCGGAAAGTTCTTTAAGGTACTGATTTCTGTGAACTACGAATTAAATATACAATTCTCACATGAATCCTTGCGGTGGATCCTCGGGGTTGTTGGTGGAGAAGGCAGTGGGGGTGGGGGTGGGGTTGTATAAATTAATTAAAATGTTATTGATTATTTTTTATAATTTTAGTGATTTCTGCTGGGCTGAGATTGGGTTGGGACTTGGTTTCTAGTTTCTATTTTAATTTTGGTTTCTATTTGATCATTTGCATATATATATATATATATGAGGAATATTCTATGGAGTACTGTTTTACTTGGAGTACATATACGTTCTGTATTCAAAATTTTGTAAACTTTATTATTTTGCAAATCTTATTACATGAATATCATTATTTCATTGAAAATCTTGAAAATTTTGTATATTTTGCTAACAAAATATTGCAAAACGAATTGTTCTGCGAAACACATTTGGGTTGCAAAACATATATGTTATGATTGCAAAACATAAAGGATTTCAAGATGATATATGATTTTCTAGATTATCATGTGATATTCATATAACAAGGTTTGTAAAATAATAAATTTTGAATGCAGAACATATATATACTCCAAGTACTCCAATTAAAACAGTACTCCATAGAACTTTTCTATATATATATATATATATAGAAAAGTTCTATGGAGTACTCTTTTTATTGGAGTACTGGAGTACATACACGTTCTGCATTCAAAATATTTTAAAATTTATTATTTTGTAAACCTTGTTATATGGATATGATAATTTCATTGATAATCTTAGAAATAATGTATATTTTGCAATATGTTCATCTTCAAAATCCTTTATGTTTTGCAATCAGAACATATATGTTTTGTAATCCAAATGTGTTTCGCAGAACAATTCGTTTTGCAATATTTTGTTAGCAAAATATACAAAATTTGCAAGATTTTCAATGAAATAGTGATATTCATGTAATAAATTTTGCAAAATAATAAAATTTGCAATATTTTGAATGCAAAATGTATATGTACTCCAAGTACTCCAAATAAATGAGTACTCCATAGAACTTTACTATATATATATATATATATATATATATATATATATATATATATATATTATACGTATTTTATTTTATGTATTCATTAGTATTGTTAGGAATAATTCTTGAGTTGTGATGTTAAGAATAGAATTTTACTTATACTTCTTCTATATCCTGATCTTATAAAGGATTTAGCACTTTGTATAGGATATGTGTGTTAGACAGTAATCTGTAGAGTTAAGTCAGGAACAGGGCATCAAGGACTACATGTCAGGAACTGAGATCGAATCCTGATATAGTAAATCAAGTACTGATGGGATGGTCAGATCCTGATGTAAGATGAAATTCTGATATCAGTCGTGTTACTGATGATGTCATTATGGATGATACAGAAACTGGCAAGTGCTATAAAACAGGATCTTTGTTTGAAGAACAAACAAGAAGATATCATGAAGGAAAGAATTTTCTATTGATGGAAACTATCAACTGGACGGCAGAACATTGTCATGTATAGATTAACTTTCTGTTATTAGTTGATAGGTAGCATTATAAATACTCTCTCTATATCATTGTAAAAAGGGTGAGTTAGTAAGGTTTGTAATCGTAAGTATACGAGAGTGCAAACATAGAGAGATTTGTATTGTCAGCAGTTGCTAAAGGTATTTGTACACCTTTGGTAGAGTTTGTATTTGATCTTATTAATACAAACAGTTTGGTTTTATTCGTTTGTTCTTGTTTATTTATTCGAGCAAAAAGCAGACACGATTATATAACTTGTATTCAACCCCCCTTCTACAAGTTATTCGAGTTAACAATTGGTATCAGAGCAGGTTGATTTCGAATAATCATAAAGATCTGCAATCATCTCTGGTTACAAGGATGGTAATACTAAGATCCCTATGCTCAAGAGAAACGAATATACTCTATGGGAAGTAAAGATGTTGCATCATCTGGAAGCAACAGATCCTGATTATCTTGACAGAATCAGAGATGGACCTTTTGTTCCAACAAAGGTTGTTGGTCAAACAACTGTTGATGGTAAAATTCAACCAGAACACATAGAAGAGAAGCCAAAATCTGAATGGTCAGATAAGGACAAGGAGAACGTTCTTAAAGATGCTAAAGTGAGAAACATATTGTTCAACAGTCTTGATTCTATTCTCACTAACTATGTTCTCTCTTGTAAGACTGCTAAGGAGATATGGGACAATCTTAAGGTTCACTGTGAAGGAACTAAGCCTGTCAGGAAGAATATGAGGACACTACTTATACAACAGTATGAGTACTTTGAATCCAAGTCTGGTGAGTCACTTACTGATACCTTTGATAGGTTTACAAAACTCATCAATGAGATGGCTATGCATGGTAAATATTATGACTTGGAGGATATGAATACTAAGTTCATGAAAGCCCTGCCTGACTTTTACAATGAGAAGATATCTGCAATTGAGGAAGCTAATGATCTGGATGAGATATCATTAGAGGCAGTATATGGGAAACTTATGGCTTATGAACTTGACAAGCAGCAGAAGAAGAGCAGGAGTGAAGGAAAGATGAAAACTGTTGCACTCACTGCTCAATCTGACTCAAAGAAGCTTCCGGAAGAACAGCATGATGAGCCTGCTGTAAAGAACTCAAGGAAGAAGAAAAACAAAGAAAGTTCTGAGTCAGAGACTACTGATATAGACTCTGACATTAGTGATTCTGAATCAGAGATGCAGGAACTCTTTGCTATGTTTGCTAAAGCTTTCAAGAAAGGAAGATTCAACAGGAGAAGATTTAGCAAAGGACCTTTTCAAAAGAAAGATGAGAAGAAAAGTGACAAAGGCAAAAGTACAATTGTCAAGCTTGATAAGTCCAAGATCAAGTGCTTTAACTGCAGCGAGCTTGGACACTTTGCTAGTGAGTGTAAGAAGCCTAGGAATTCAGGAAAGGGTAATGCACTTATGGTCACACAGAAAGATTGGGCTGATTCCAGTGATTCTGAAGATGGATTGGATTATGACAACATTGCATTGATGGAAAATGTTTCAGACAAGCCTGGATCTCCAAAGAAAACTTCTCCATCTTCTGTTAAGGTATCACTTCACTCTCTTGATTCATTTGATAGCTTAGATTCTGATGATATTAGATCTATCCATGCTGAGTTTAAGAATCTTATGACTAATTTTAGAATTCTTACTAGTGAAAGAGATGATCTTAAGGTTAAGAATGATAAGTTAGTTGATAGAAATATTTTTCTTGAATCTGAGTTAATTCAAATGGAAGAATATAAGTTAAGTTCTGATAAAGCTAAGCATGATTATAGTGTTATTCTTGAGGCTTATGACTATGTCAGAAAAGAACTAGAGGAAGAGAGAGATGTGATTAAGACTATTAACAATTCTGGTAAAAAGACTCAAGAAATCTTTGAAAGTGGAATTTGTGGTAAAGTTAATGGTTTAGGCTTTGATAAGGCTAGACAAGAAGAAAAAGTAGCTATTATCAATGACGATAGTAAATTAGAAGCTAGCACATCTAAATCTGAAGGTAAGAAAATTGTTTCTGAACCTAAACATGTTAAATTTGTTGATTCAAAAGGTAACCCTGTTGTACACAAAAGAATTAACAAAAGTAATTCAGATGAGAAAGTGTTAGAGAAACCTAAGAATGTCAACATAGGTTTTCTGTCTAAGTCTCAGTTGAAACAGAAACTAGATGGTCTTTCAGAGTCTAGCAAGATCAAAAGAAATAGGAATGGAAAAGAAGGTATTAACAAAGAGAATAATTACAAGAATGTACCTGATGCACCTAGGAAAAAATGCTACAAGTGTGGAAATCATAATCATTTGGCCCTAGACTGCAATCAAAAACCTTCTTGGAAAACTGAGTCCAGATTCCCCAAGTCTCTAAAAATTCAATACCAACCACAAAAAGCTTGTTATCATTATGGTAGTTTACTTCATTCCATTTACATGTGTAGAGAATATCATGAACTGTATTATGACTATTATTCTCTGAAATCTGAAACTCCTAGTCACAAACAATTTGTGAAATCATAGTCTAAGGTTGACTCTGCAACAGGTAAAGTAAAAGCAAAATCTTCAAAGCCTGTTGTTTCTAAATCTATTAAGAAAGGATCCAATCAAAGTTGGGTCCTAAAAAATTCTAACTAGTTACTTTTTGTTCGCAGGGCACAGGAAAGAAGCATTCAATCATCTTGGACAGTGGATGCTCTGGACATATGACTGGAAAAAAGTCCCTGCTTACAAAGTTTGAGAGGAAAGCTGGTCCAGTAATATCTTTTGGAGATGGCAACAAAGGAGAAACTCTGGGATATGACTCAATTGTTTTGGGGAATGTCATCATAGAAAACGTAGCACTGGTTAAAGGCTTGAAACATACACTTTTAAGCATAAGTCAACTGGGTGATAAAGGTTACCAATCAATCTTTGACAGAGAAAGATGCAAAATCTTGAATATGCAGAATAGAGACATTGTTCTAACTAGTCAAAGACATGGTAACATATATGAAGCCAGCTTGAGTGATACATCTAAAGGAATTGTAAGATGTCTCTACAGCAAAGCAGTAAATAATGAAAGCTGGATTTGGCATAAGAAGCTCTCACGTCTCAACTTCAAGAAGCTTAATCAACTTGTTAAGCATAATCTGGTGAGAGGCCTACCTCAGGCAAATTATGTGCAAGATGGACTTTGTGATGCCTGTCAGCTTGGAAAACAGAGAAGAACCACTTTCAAGAGCAAGACTGAAAATTCAATTACTGAACCATTTCACATGCTACATCTTGATCTGTTTGGTCCAGTAAACATTATGTCTATCAGCAAGAAAAGATATGCTCTAGTTATAGTGGATGATTTCACAAGGTTCACATGGGTGTTCTTTCTACACAAGAAGGATGAAGCTCCTCAGCAAATCATTGAACTTGTCAAGAATATTCAGAATAGCTCTGAGTACAAAGCCAAAGTACTTAGGAGTGACAATGGTACAGAATTCAAGAATTCTATAATGGAGGAGTTTTGTGCAGACAATGGAATCACTCAACAATTTTTTGCACCTGGAACACCTCAGCAGAATGGTGTAGTGGAAAGAAAGAACAGGACGCTCATAGAGGCAGCAAGAACCATGCTTGCAGATGCAAAGCTTCCAACCTATTTCTGGGTAGAAGCTATTAACACTGCATGTTTCACTCAAAATTGTACCTTGGTAAATAGTCATGGAAAGACTCCCTATGAGATGATCAAAGGAAAGAAACCAAGTGTGAAATACTTTCACATCTTTGGATGCAAATGCTATGTCCTAAAAGTTCATCCAGAATAACTTGGAAAATTTGAAGCCAAATCGGATGAAGCAATCTTTCTAGGATATTCAGCATCAAAGGCCTTCAAAGTTTATAATCTCAGAACTCACATGGTTATGGAATCAATTCATGTGGCATTTGACGACAAGAAATTTTGAATTCTGCAAACTGATGAAAGCCATGACAAATTGGAATTTGAAAATCTGAAGGATTCTGAGATAATTTCCAGTGATGATGAAGGTTCTCCAGAAGGAATTTCTATTACTTCTCAAAGGAGTGCTACTGTTGAGGGGGAGAAAATAAATCAAGGAGGACACAGTGATCATCAGGAGTAGACTAGCTATTCAGAGTCTACTCCATCAGGAAATGATCTTTCAGAGTCTACTGAGGAAAAATTAGTAACTAGCAGCAGTATGGAATCTACTGATTCTACTGATCAAGGGGGAGTTTTTGAAGGCAGAGAGGATTCTTCTATAAGAGATACCACTAACTTAGGAGGAGAGTCTAGCAGAGGTAATCTACCACCTGTTAGAAAATGGACAAAGGATCATACTGAAGATTTGATAATTGGTGATCCAAATAGTGGTGTTCGAACTAGAAGATCAATTCAAAATGAATGCTTGTACAGTTGCTTTCTCTCAAAGAATGAGCCTAAGAAGGTTGAAGAAGCCTTACAGGATCCTGATTGGGTAATTGCAATGCAGGAAGAGTTAAATGAGTTTGAGAGAAACAAAGTCTGGAAACTGGTACCAAGACCTAAAGACAGATCAATTGTTGGTGCAAAATGGGTTTTCAGAAACAAGCTAGATAAATCTGGTATGATTGTAAGAAACAAAGCAAGACTGGTGGCCAAGGGTTACTCTCAGGAAGAAGGAATTGACTATGATGAAACCTTTGTCCCTGTAGCAATATTGGAAGCAATCAGGATATTTCTTGCATTTGCAGCTTATTCAAAGTTCAAGGTATACCAGATAGATGTAAAAAGTGCTTTTCTAAATGGCAAGCTTGATGAGGAAGTGTATGTGGAGCAACCACCTAGATTTGTTGATCCAAAGTTTCCAAATCATGTCTACAAACTTGACAAGGCACTCTATGGACTAAAGCAGACACCAAGAGCATGGTATGAGACTTTGTCTAAATTTCTTCTTGAAAATGGCTTCACAAGAGGTACAATTGACAAAACTCTATTCTTTAGAAAGATAAAAGGTGAATTGCTTTTAGTTCAAGTTTATGTTGATGATATCATATTTGGTTCTACTAATGAAAAGTTGTGTGCTAAGTTTAGCAAGCTTATGTAGTCTAAGTATCAGATGAGCATGATGGGTGAACTAAATTATTTCTTAGGCTTGCAGGTCAAACAGACTGAGACTGGTATTTTCATTAATCAGTCAAAATGTATCAAAGATCTTTTAAGTAGGTTTGACTTTCAAGACTGTGCAGTTACAAAAACACCCATGGCAACAGCCACTAAGCTAGACTCTGATCCTAAGGGAAAGAGTGTTGATAATACTAGTTATAGAGGCATGATAGGCTCATTGTTATATTTAACTGCAAGTAGACCAGATATAATATTTTCTACCTGTTTATGTGCTAGATTCCAAAGTGATCCTAAGGAATCTCATTTAATTGTTGTAAAGAGAATTTTTAGATATCTCAAAGGAACTCCAAATCTTGGTTTGTGGTATCCTAGAGAATCTGACTTCTCCCTAATTGGCTATTCAGACTCTGATTATGCAGGGTGTAAAATAGACAGGAAAAGCACTATAGGTACATGTCAATATTTCTTGGGAAACAGATTGATTTCTTGGGCAAGCAAGAAGCAACAATCTGTCTCAACCTCAACTGCAGAAGTTGAGTACATAGCAGCAGGCAGTTGTTGTGCACAGCTCCTTTGGATAAGAAATCAGTTGATGGATTATGGTATGACACTTAGTAATATTCCTATGTTTTGTGATAATACTAGTGCTATCAAAATTGTAGAAAATCCAGTTCAACATTCAAGAACTAAGCACATTGATGTCAGGTATCATTTTATTAGAGAACATATTGAGAATGGTACTGTGGAACTTCATTTTGTTCCTACTGACAAACAACTTGCAGATATTCTAACTAAACCACTTGATGAGGCTACATTCATTAGGTTGGTAAGTGAGTTAGGAATGTTAAATTTCTAAATCTTTAAACATCTGCAAAAGTAGCAATGTATGTTGTTTTCAGCTTATAGACTTGATATTCTTGTCTGGATCTATACTTAATTGATAATTGCTTAAGCTGTAACATTTTACTTTGATAAATTTCAGTATGATAGACTTATTGTTAATTATCAGGACCAGGATTGCTATCAGTATGCTGACGTCATCAGGATTTTATATTCAGTATCAGGATTGTGAAATTTGTGTGTCTTATTCAAATCCTGAAGTTTATTCTATGTAGTGATCTAATTCTGAGTTATGTTAAGTTTATGCTAGCAAGCTTTAATTCATTCATACTGATAGTTTATATTGTCTTTCAGATCAGTCAATAAACAACAATAGGCAAGTTGATAATAAGAAAGCTTGTATTTTCATTAATTGAAAGCATTGAATACATGGAAATGAAATACAAACATCTTTTTGTCTAACTTCTACTGATAACCATATTCTTGTCTAAATTTGTTGTTGTTTTTAGTCTTCAAAGATCGACTTCAGGACAAGGAGCATCTCAAGAGTCACTCTACTCCTGGATTCCTTGTATGGGCGACTTGAATGAGAGCAGCAGACTCAACTCCATGTTTATTGAGGGGAATGAATAGCATCTCCATCAAGATCAACCTCAGACTCTCGGCCAAATTCTTCATCCTCAAGTTTTGAGGAGGTTAGAGGGAGATTGTATCCAACAGATGGATGTTCTAAGAGAAGGTTTTAGACATTATTTAGATCTACTCCAATCATGTCTAATTCGATGAGAAAAGTCATCTCTTCAAAGAGATAAACTATGAATCTTTGGTAAAGAACAATCTGTTCATCATCTGTAAGGAATCAGAAGATTGGGTTAAAGGTCATTGTGTTTTGTGGAAGCTCTGTGTTTACAGAGAGTTTTTGTGTGTTTGTGGAGTAAAGAAAAGGAAAAGACATCAGGTGTTTATAAAGGAAAAAGTGAGAAGCTGAATAGTCATTATAAGTGTTCAATGCATCGGCGTATGACTGACCCTCTCATATTTTGACAATCTAACAAAATATTTTTGCTTGGATTATTGATGTTCTTTTCAGGATAATTTTTGAAATTGTCATGTGGAACTCCATTTAATCTCTGGAATCAGGATGATAGTGATCAGGAAGATAAGAAAATTCATCAGGATTGGTGATTATTTTTATTTTTATCACATTAAGAGTTGTGATTATCTTGGTGAAAAAGGTCACGTTAGGAAACGAAGCTGATCAATATTGATTTTATCTTGATTATACCCTGATTTATTTTATTGAAATCAATTTTGGATTTTATTTTCCAAAAATCGTGGGTAAACTGCATTTTTCAGGGATTGACACCTGTCAACCTACGTGTCAACGTGGGTTAGTGGGTCTGAAGGAATTTTGAATATATCTTTATTTTGAGACTCTGATTGTTTATTGCTAACTTCTAATTCGAATTTCCAAAGGCAAAAACATTCATTTAAGTTCTCAAAATCTCTAATCAAAAGATTTCTCAAGTTCTTTTCAGATAAAAAATGGTAGCTCAAAGAAGACTACCCAAATCAGTAGCTTTCAAGTTTGGTGACTTTGATTTTATGACTAACAATCATGTTGCAGCTATCACCAGCAAGAAAAGTGTATCAGCTGATTTTCATCCTGTGATGGATTTTATGGCTATTGGACCTTTGCGTTATGCATTGGCAGCATCTCCAGAGATAAATCAAGCTGCTGTTTCATAAGCTTGGGAGAATGCTGATGTAATTGATTCTACTCAGAGTCAATCAGCAAAAGAGAATTTTCTCTGACATTACAAAGAGGACAATGAAAAGAATCTAGATGAAATACCTGCAATTCATTATCCACATCATGTTCAGGTAGTTCTTAAAACTTATCTTCCTACTCTATACAATTCTTCTTTCTTTTGTGGTGAAATGACTCAGGAATCTGATAGAGTATATTTTTATATATATTTTAGATGATTTTATTCTCATATTTATTGTGTTTTGCATTGATTTGGATTTTTATTTAATAGATTTTATTGTTTTATTGTAGGAAATAAAGAATTCATAACTTGGAAGGATTTGGAGCAAAAAGAGCTATTTTGGAGATAAAATAGGAGAAAATTCGTAATATTGGGCTATACGGGCTGCCTGCACTGTTTGGGCCATATCTTGAGTTCCAGAAGTCAGAATTTGACGATCTTACTGTCCACGCGAAGCTTGTGGAATTTTCTTTAATTCAGAGGTGGTCCAGTAAGTAAAATCCAACTGGAAGAGCCCAGAAACAGAGGAGAAAAATTATTGACGAATTTTACAAGAAAATCCTATTTAATTATGGATATCTTTTTGTAAATTGATTAGGATATTAAAAATACTTTTATTAGAAGATAGAGATCAGATTTTATTGGGGGGATTTATTATAAAAACGTGAAAAGAGGGGAAGAGACATATACATACGTATTTTTACATAAGTTAGGGTTTTGGTTTTTCTCTCTTCATCTCTTCCTTTGTAAGCACTTGGTTTAATTTGGATCTTCATTGTTCTTCGTTTTTTTTTTTTGACGAAATGCATAGGATTATATTAATGGATCAAACCAACTTAAAATACAGCGGGACAAACCCCCAACTGTCACTACGACCAGGGTGAAAAACAAATAAATTGTTTTCTGATCGTTTAACAAGATGAACTTAAAAGTTCTTGAAACTAAAAACGAATCTGAAGACTTCCTAGGCGATCCATACTGCGCCAACATCCCTGAAGGTAGCGGTATCACAATTGACCACATCACATAAGAACCATTGATACCCCAGTGTTCAGAAGCCTCAAGTGTATAAACTGAGGTTAGAGGAACAACACTCCAGCTATCTACATGCCGGATACCAGCTATAGACATGCCGAACATGAGAACCCCCAAAGGATGATTAACACCCCAGCTATCTACATGCCGGATACCAGCTATAGACATGCCGAAAGTGAAAATCCTCAACAAATAACGAACAATCTTTGGTTGTGAGTGGTGAGCTCTTGCAATAATCGTCACTGTTCCAGCTTTGATGTAGACTTTCCAGATCCCCCAAATCATCAGAAAACCCATTCTCAGCAGATCCAACTTCAAACAGACACAAACATAATTAATCAACATTAAAAACACTCCAAAAGGAGAGACAAGCAAACCACTCCAAACGGAGAGACACACAAACGTCCAACTAAATTGGATTTTATTTGCGAAATCGAGAACCAAATCGGTGCAGATCTGAGGATTAAATGAGAAGCAAGGCTCGAATTTTGGCTAGATCTCGATTTTTATTAAAAAAAGAAAATGAAAATTAGGAAGATGGATTGAAGGAAGGAGGAGAAGGATGAAAAAAGGGGAATATGAGGAAGGGGGCGGCGGGGATGAGGAAGGAGGGGGGCCGAAGAAAGAAAGGGGGAGGGGGGTGTTTAGAGAGAGTCGACTCTCATTAGTATCCCCTCCAATGTGCTTATTATTGTATGGAGTAGTAGTTGGTTTAATTTGGATCTTCATTGTTCTTCGTTAATACAAAGTTTGAGGTATTCTTTATTCTCTTGTTTTATTATTATATGTTTTACATGGCTTCTTTCATTATTATTATTGCTTTTACTTCTAGAATGAGTGAGTAGTTTAATTCTAGGGTATTAAGGGGAGCCATGTTTGCACCATGATTTGGGCTTAATTTGATTAGTAGATTGATGGGTAAAGAGTAATTCTGATTGATATGTTATAATTTTTAATTTGTGTAATTGCGCAATATCATGGATTAATTAATTGCAATAGGAGTAATAGATCGAAAGATTTTACTACTAGAGGCTTACATACAATTAGCGGAATTGAAGGTAAGTGTGAAAACATCATTAGATATTCTGAGAGTGTTAATGCTTGAAAAAGATTAACCATTGCTTTAATTACTTAATCCCATTAAAAAGCTATACCTTTGTGATTTGTTTGGTGTAAGCATGGTGAACCTGAATTGCCCTAGATCCTTTAATTAATTGATTTAAAACTTTGTTAAATTTGCTTTAGTAGTTAATAAAATTCCAAAACAATCGTTGTGACTAGAAACAATTGATAGCAATTGAATTGAAACTGAAACTATCTCCTTGAGGATTCGACCCGTATTTGCTAGTATCTACTACAATTGATACCGTGCGCTTGCGGTTAGGTATAATTTTACATATCAAGTTTTTGGCGCCGCTGCCGGGGAGACGCCTAGTTTCTATAATTTTAGTTTGATTGTTTTAGATTGTTTCTCTTGTCTCTTTGGAACACTTGTTCCAACTGAGACCGATCTTACTGCTTTTCCTTGTTTAGTTGTTGATGCCTAAGACCAGGTCTCAAACGAAAATAGATCAAGCGAAAGAGGATACAACTCCTCTTAGTCCAGATTCTGGAATTACTTGTCAACAATACATAGATCAGCAAAGGAAAGAGAAGCAGCAAAGGATATCTGAATCAAAGATTGAGATGGCGGACATTCCCAAATCTTTGAAGAATTACTCACAGCCCTCTCCGAGTGGGGTACCTACTGGCCTTGCTATGCCAGCAATTCAAGCAGCAAATTTCGAGATCAAGCCTGCTTTGTTCACTATGATCCAACAGAATCAATTTGCTGGGCTTGCTTCTGAAGACCCTACAAATCATCTGCAACGGTTTCAACAGCTCTGTTCTACAATTAAACATCAGGGAGTCACTCCAGACCAGTTGAAAGTCATGTTGTTCGGTTTCTCTCTTCGTGATAAAGCTCAAAAGTGGTTGAATGATATTGACTTTACCGAGTGGGATAAGATTGCTCAAGCCTTCTTAACTGAGTTCTTCCCTCCTAACAGAACCGACGATTTGATCGACAAGATGATGGGTTTTAAGCAAGATTATGGTGAATCTCTTCGGGATGCTTGGGACAGATTCAAGGATTATCAACGTGCATGCCCTCACCATGGTCTTGAGAAGTGGTTTCTGCTTAAACGCTTCTACAATGGTCTTGATCCTGAAACAAAAGGTATGGTTGATAACGCTGCAGGTGGTGTATTTCTGGATAAAGGAGTTGATGATGCATATGCTTTTCTTTCAAATTTGGCTGCCAATCACTTCAGTAATCCGAGAGCAACCAAGAAAGGGGGTAAACTTGAAGTGGATGCTTATTCTTTATTATCATCTCAACTAGCTGCATTGACTCAGGAAATCCATTCATTGAAGACATCTCAGCCTTCTACTCAACCTATGAGTATCAATGCATTGTCATCTATGGCTCCTATGAATAATCCCGTTTGTGAAGTCTGTGGCATCCAAGGCCACTATGGTAACGATTGCCAATACAATGCTCAAAATTCACATAATTTTCAGATGGAGCAAGCAAATGTTTTCCAACAGAGGCAGCAGTACAATCCGTACTCCAACACTTACAATCCTGGTTGGAAAGATCATCCGAACTTCTCGTATAGGAACAATAATGCTCAGAATTCAAATGTTCCTAATCAGCAGCAATATCAGCAGTCGTACCAGCCTCCTCCACAGCAACAGTATAGGCCTCCGCAAGGACCTATGAATCCCCCTGGATTCCAAAGGCCTCCTCAGAATTATGCTCCTCAAGCCAATCAAGCTGCACAGGCTGATAATCAAGGTGATATGATGAAGATATTGTTACAAATGCAAACAAAGATGAACTAGATGGAGATTCATAACAAGATGTTGGAAACTCAGATTGCTCAATTGGCTAGTTCTTCATCTACAAGGCAACAAGGCTCTCTACCAGCACAATCAACTCAGCCAAAGGAAAATGTGAATGCCATTGCTCTTAGGAGTGGTCGTACATATGATGCTCCTCCAATGCCTACTGACGATGTTCCTACTGAGAAAGAAAAAGAGAATTCTGAGGAAGACAAGGTAGAGAAAGTTGTTGAAGATACAAATGAAGATGAAACTGAGGAAAGCAAGAAAAAGGACAAAGAGAAGACTGCAGTTACTCCTCCACCATTTGTGCCAAAGCTCCCATTCCCTAGCAGGATGAACAGAACTAAGGTGGACCAGTAGTTTGGTAAGTTCATGACACTTGTCAAGAATCTTGAGGTAACAGTTCCTTTCACTGATTTAATTTCTCAAGTTCCATCATATGCAAAGTTTCTTAAGGATATTCTCACTAAGAAAAGGTCTTTTAGTGAGGTAGAGACAGTAGCTTTTACTGAAGAGTGTAGTGCTGTTTTACAGAATAAGTCTCCACCTAAGCTTAAAGATCCTAGTAGTTTTTCGATCCCATGTCATTTAGGTGCATTGTTCATTGATAAAGCTTTATGTGATTTAGGCGCTAGTGTCTCAGTCATGCCTCTCTCGGTTTTTCAAAAACTAAATATGGGAGAATTAAAATGTACACAGATGACTTTGCAAATGGCAGACCGTTCGATAAAATATCCCCTTGGAATTTTAGAGGATGTGCCTGTTAGGGTTTGAAAATTCTATATTCCTGTAGACTTTGTAGTTCTAGATATGGAAGAGGACAGCCAAATGCCTATTATTTTAGGTAGACCATTTCTCTGTACTGCAAGTGCTGTTATTGATGTTAAAAGTGGGACTCTCACATTGAGTGTTGGTGATGATAAAATTGCTTTTACTCTAACCTCTGCTCTTAAATCCCCTTTGCTTGAGAATACTTGTTGCAGGATTGATGTTGTAGATGAAATTGTCCAAGATTATACTCCTCAGATTCTATTGAATGATGCATTGGAAGCAGTGCTCATGCTTGAAGCTTCAGAAGGAGAAGGACATGTTGAAGTCGATTCATTGATTCTTGAGTTGGATGGTGTAGCTGATCCGAATTGTGAGGTAACCAACATTGTCACTTCTTGTGGTCAACCTCAGCCGATAGAGTCGGAGAAGCACTCTAGGGGTGTGAAGAAGAAAAAGAAGAAGATTTGGCCGTTGGGTAGTAAAATCAAGTTGAAGTCTGAGGGGAGATTTTTGTGGAAAGCAAACAATCAAGATGTCAACGTTCGTAGGAATGGTCTTTCTGTTGAGGATGGTTCAGTAATTCTTTTGAGACCGCCTTGAGTTGAGGAAGTGACATCGAGCCAATGACGTTAAACAAAAGCGCTTCTTGGGAGGCAACCCATGGATCATGCTTCTGTAAAGGGGAGTTCTTCTTTCCTTATGTTTTATATATTGTAGACTTATTTGTTTAGTTAATGAGTCATTGAGGACATTGATTCGCTTAAGTGATGGGGAGGTGTTCTCGGTGTTCTCAACGTAGTATTTTTATAAAATTCAAAAAAAAAAATTAAAAAATTAAAAATACCAAAAATAATTTTAGCCATGCAATTTGATTAGTTGTTGTATTTTGCTTGATACACCCATGCATGCGTAAAATTTTTGTGTTTCTTGACGCTTTTGTATGAGAAGTGACGTGCTTTGTTCTTGTGCACACACTTTCACTAGCAAGTTGAAGCTGGTAGACTTAATTGGATGTTGTAAGTGATTAGAATGACATGAATATGTGCAAGATGACTTGGTTTACATGCTTTGAGTACAAGTAGGTGCGTTAGAGAGTCTTGTTACTTGGGATTGAGTATGTTTGTCACACCAAGTGAGTTTTGAGCCTATATGCATATCTTTTGCATGATTTTTCGTTTGCTTGAGTGTCCACATGTTGTTTACATTGCTAGCACTTACTTGAGATCTTTCTTGAAATGCATGACATTACTTGATGATGAGATGATAAAGGCACTTAGGTTTAATCTCGTATTTCCCATATTTCCACACCTTTTATACATGATCAATTAGTTAACCCTTTGAGCCTAATCCTATTCTTTCGGTGACACACCACATTACTTGCCATTATCCTTTTTATTCTATTGGCCTTACATTGAATTTGAACCTAAATTATCAAAGGCTAGTATCGTGCTTAAGGGAGTAATAAGGTGTTCATAAAAGGGGGGGTTATTGATGATCATACTTTTGGTGAATATTGATTTTGGGTTGATGCTTGCTAGTCGAAATTCATAATAAAATCTATGGATCATTGTGCTTATTCCTTAGCTCTCAGAGAAAAAAAAACAGAAAAAAAATAGAAAAAAAAAGGAAAAAAAGTGAATAAATTTGAGAGCATTCTTATGTTTGTATGATCCTTCTTCACTCGACTAGTCAAGTTATTATGTAAGGGTTATTGAAAAATCCAACTGTGGGGAAGTATTTGTTTTAATAGAAAGGGAATTGAATAATGATTATTGTTGGGTACTAGCTTTTGACATTAACCTGTTTTAGCTTTACTTGACATACCTTGTCCCTAGCCCACGCTACAACCCGAATAAAGACCTTTTGATTGTCATCAGTGATGTATGTTGTGTTGAGAGTGAGATTGATTGCGAGTGTCAAGTTGTGTTTATGATTTTGTTGGAATTGAGTGATACACTTAACCTTGTTCTTGAGTGAATATTCATTTTTGAGTGAAAGGTGAGTTATTACTTGTTTTGGCATAGGAGATCCCAGGTTTAGACTTAAAGATGTGTTTCTTGTGGGCTTAGCATGATTACCAACGATTTTTACACTTGACATGAATTTTTATGACCTTCTGCATGTTGGTTGAGTAGACTACGTGAATACTTGCACTTTCGACACCAAGACATCGTATGTTTACTTTGATTCTTAAGTTGATGTGGCATGAGAGGACTTGTGTGTATGGTGTTGTGTTAGCATTGATCTTTTGCATGGTTGGATGAATTTTGTGGGTACATTCACTATAAACCCTCACGAGACAACACTCGTCCTACTAGGGCTGCCTAGGGGTTTAACGGCTTGTTGCATATGCTCAATGCAATCGTGTCATCTACGAAAGTTGTTAGGTCCAAATGTGTTGTAGAGGGGGGGTGAATACAACTTTTCGATTATGAGTAGCAATAAATACGATGCAATAAATGAACACACAGATTCAAGGAATATATTTCTTTTATATATAACTTGAAAAGGTTGCTACAACATTCATTACAAAGTATAACAGAAGTTGAGAGAGAAGTGAATGATTCTAAGCTCTGTGAATACTCTCTCTCTTTTTCTTGTGTTTTTCTCAATATGCTCACTAACTAAAAACATTACACAAGTGCTTCTATTTATACTACATGTAATCTATGACCTGTAGTCTTCAAAGACTAAGATGTACGTGGCCCAATGATGTCCACATAAATCTTGTCTTATCTTGAAAGCTTGGAAATCTGCCAATCAGAAGATGTCATGTGTCATGTTGAAGCTGCACTCTAAGTAGAACTTCTACTTGAGAATTTCTACTTAGCCATCTCGAAATTCTAAGTAGAACTTCTACTTGAGAATTTCGACTTAGCCATCTAGAACATTTCTTACTTAGAAAATATTCTGGTCTTCAACTTGAAACTTCAATGCACATCTTGAGCTTGTGATATCTTCATATCTTCTTTGTTCTTCTACAAGCTCTTGAACATGGATCTTTATTACTGACATAAACTTGCTATCAATGTCCTGACACTTGATGCACTGGTCTGGTTCATAAGTGACTAGTCTTGATAGTGTTTCTGCTTCTTGAATAAATTACCATATTCACTTAGTAACTTGGCTTTCCAATATTTGCTTTCCTTCTTGTTCACTTGAAATCAATTGGTCTTGTTGATACTGATAGTTATGATCTTGATTCTCGAATTCTCAAATCACTGAGGCCTGAACAACTTTGACTTGAACTTCTCTCAATGATTTCTTCTTGGCTTGATCATAGTTAACATGTTCAATTGTATCAATTACCTTGTCTTCATTTAGTGTTGATTCCTTGTGACTTCTTGTTCTTGATTGTCTTCTGGTTAGGTATCTTTTCGTTTAATTGAGTTACATTAGTTATAGTGTTACAAGTTAATACACTCTGCCTTTCAATCTCCCCCAATTTGATTGTCTAACAATGACATTCAAATTAATGAAGGATAACTCAACTAAACAATGAGACGAGAAAAGATAATTAACATTACAGTCTTGAAAAATATACAATTACAAGTACATGAAAACAATACAAAGAACTTAAACTAGAAACAGAATTCGAACCTCGAATTAAAGATCATTTGAATGATTCCTATCACCTGGATTATTTCATATCTTTTAGTCAAACTTATATCACCTTATTGGATTCATTCTAAGATGAATTTTCCTCAAGTGAGTTAAAGCAACCGAAAGACATGAAGTTTTTCCAACTTCAAGTTCACACCACTCTGACCTTTAACCCTAATTCCGTTTCCTTTTTCTAGCTTCAGCAGCTTGATCTTTTTCTTCTTTCTGCCTTCTGCGCTTTTCCTCCTGCTGCTTTTGTTTCTTATATACTGGATCACGAAGTTGCGTCCACCTAGTATTCAACAGACTTACTGCTTCCATCTCTAGAGGGTTCCTGGGTTCTGGGTAAGGATGTTTGAAAAGCCTTCTGAGTTTGTCCACCTCCTGAGTAGTTCTGATCTCTGGAATTTCCTCAAATTTCTTCATGATAAGCCGAGGTTTCCTATGAGTTTTATCAGATTTAAACTGACAGTAGATCATTTTGGGATAGCCTATGACACGGTTAGTATTGTGGACACTAGCCGCATCTCGCTCCAATCGCTTCATTTCCACTACTACATCAGATAGGTAACTCACGAGTCTCTGCTTTTCCGTCACATACTTAACTTCCACATCTTCCCATTTGAACACATATAACACTTTCTCTAGAAATGCAGCATCTTGAGTCTGCTTCAGCCAGTCTCTACTCATATGCAAGAGTGTTTGCTTCTGGTCTGCATCTATGAATACCAAGGCATCAGCTGCATTATCAGCAAAAGAATGTATCCAGTATACGCTGTCTCTTCCTGGAACACCAACTGCCTCCCTTATCTCTCCTTGTTCCAGTTCTCCAGTAGGAAGATTCAGAGCTTCATCAACGTTCTTCATTGCTTGAAGAATATTCCAATTCCTCTCTATCAGCTCTGGTTCAATCTTCACATTATCAAGAGGGTTCGGAGCAATGACATCACACTTCCACACCTCATTGCTCTTCTTTAGTATGACACTTTCAATGGTTTTCACTGCATTATCTTTAAGCACAGAAGCGAATCCCTTACCCATCATTTGCCTACAGACGGCCTTAAGAGATTCCACTGAAAGTTCCATTAATTCCTTTTCCTCCAGGCTCACCCTCTTCAACTTACTGTCAACCACCATCCGGACAACATTTGGATATGCTGAGAATTCTGGACCCTTGTCCTCTGCTAGCCGCATTAACTGATCTCTATACAGAATGCTTAGATTCTCAGAATGAGAGTATTGAATTTTTGTTGCTAGCAAGAACAACTCTGATGCAGATCTTCTCGTCATGAATTGATCATCCACATACATGAAAGACATCGGGACTCCTTCTGTGAAAGACAAAATAACCTGCCACTCCTTTTGCGTTGAATTGTATCCAACCCTGACTTTAGAAATTAATCTCTTTAAAGCATTTATGTAGTCAGCCGCCATTGGATTCTGCAAATTTAGTTGGTAGAACAGATCATCTGCTTCCTTGTTATGCTCTCCTTTTGAACATGGTCCCATCAAAATCTTTCTTGCGTCATCCCACTTCTTTCCTATCCTTCTATTGTCCAGATCGATTTGAGGATCAGCTAACCTTGCAAGCTCATAATCGTACTGCTTTCCTTGTAGCTCCGCTTTCTTTTCCTGAAACGCAGCACGACCTTGCATTTGCTTCATTTTATAGAACTCAGCTTGATCTAAGGCTAACTGTTGAGCTTCAAGGGTTTCCTCATCGACAGTAATTTCTTCAGGCAATCCGAAAGACATTCCAGCACCTCCACCTTGATCCTTCAATGATCTCTTTATAGCATGTTTCAACGGTGCGTCTTCCATATCGGAATCTGAGTCGAGTACCTCCTGTACTTTTTCTTGATAACTCAGATCAACGAATGGCTCATCTGGCTCAATCGCTATTGCCTTACCCTTTTTCCTTCTTAGAGCCTCTTCATCAATGGACGGCTCAACTTCCATTTCTTTTACAAGATCAGCATGTTCTTGAATTTCTTCGATTTGAACTCCCTGCTGTCTCGTCTCCTTTATATTCTCCCCCTTAGGTGAGTTATCCTGAACTCCACCCTGGTCTCCAGATCCACCAGCTGTATCAAAATCTTCAAACCCGGAACCATAGGCTCCTGCTCCACTAGCACCACCTGTACCAGCATCGGGGGGAGGTTGTTGCGGCGCGAAACATTCCGGGGGCACAAAACTTCTGATTGCGTACATAACTCTGCTTATTTCCACAGCCAGATTATCCATTGTAAACTCCATTGCTCCCATCCTGTCATTCAGGGTGTTTCCCAAGACACCAGCAGCATGGCCCATGTCATTTACTTGATTTTTCAAATCAGTAAAAGCTGAAGCTTGAAGTGCCATTCGTGCTGCGTAGTCGTCAAGTGCCCTTTGATTATCTCCAACATTCATCCCTAACTGCCCCATTGACTGCCCAAACTCCTTCATTTGATTTTCCATAAAAGACAAACGAGATTCAAGATTTTCAGAATTAAGGGACGGTGTTTGGTTTAGGTGACCTCGCTCTAATACTCGTTCTGTTTGTATTTGGCGCTCGGTTTCGGGCCTTAAAAATGAAGGTCCCTCTCTCCCTAACCTCTCACACACACTCCCTGTCTCACGCTCGTGTATGTCTTCAATAATTGATCCAAAATATGAAGAAGTACCTGCAGAAACTTGATAAGAAATATAATTTGCAGTTATGGGATCAATTGCTGTTTGTTCCTGAGTTGGAATCTCAGGCTGAGAGGCTACAAAGTGTTCTTGTACAACATTAGAACCGATCCTCTTTGTAGCATCAGTACGTACCGGTGAAGGTACAGCTGAAGTTTTAAAAGCTTCATGTCCTTTTGAAGTAACAGCATCTTCAAGAGGTACAGACTCATCACCAAAATCAAAATCCCTATGTGCAGATTGTTCATGGGGTGAACCACTCTCGTGAGGTGGAGTGGTTGCGTGTGACACTCTAGGGTTTGACTGAGGTTTAGAAGTAGCAGCATGAGATGTTTTGGCTTTCTTTCGAATAAGTTGCTGCTCTTCGGGTTCACTCTCCTCATCATTTCCTACATCTGTATGTGCTGGCTGTTTGGATTCCGGTGACTTAGGTGACAAGGAATTAGAAATATAGCTCTCACCCTGGGATAGATCCTGCGGGCTAGCAGTCTCTTGGGTCTGGGAATCAGAAACATAGGAATGAGTAGAGTGTCGAGAGAGATTACCTGATTCATTACCTTGTTCATCACCGCTTTGCTCATCAGGAATCTCTTCAAATGCCTCAGCATGAGCAGACCGATTCGGTGCATGTGATGAAGCTTGTGAGAAGTCCATCAAGGTGGTAACTCCCTCATCATATAGAAGCCACTGTTGTAAGGTATCAGGAATAGACATCGGTTTTCCATGATGTTTATCCTGATTTTCAACTGTTGAAAGTGACTTAGTGCCCATCCCTAGCGGTGCAGATGATGAACCACTGGCAAAGCTCCGTCTAACTGCAAGAGCATCCTTCGGTACTAAACCATTTATCAGCATCTGTAGGAACCGAGGAAACCAGCAGACAACATCTGTGGTGTTGAGGTCTCTGCTTGCAGGAGATCCCATCACAGCCACTATTTCAGAGAGAACTATTCGTCCATAATTGATATCCAGCTCTCTTGCTAGGGCAATTCCGAGGTTTTGCATGGGAATGGAAATTTGATGGTAATCGCTTTCTCGTGCCCGAAAACATCTTGTGATGGCCTCGAAAAAGTAATTCCATTCCACATGAAGAAATTGTTTTTGGATGTTTCCAGTGATCCGGCCAGTCGGAGGATAACACCCTATTTCTTCAAAGAATTTGAGGCGATCTGCAGCTGTAGGTTCTGGATCATAAGCATCTTTAACAGGGAATCCAAGAACCTTGTTAACAATTTGTTCAGTCACCACATATTCCTGACCCGCTAAGGTAAACCTGAAACCAAAGGGGGTTGATTTGCTCCCAAAAGAAACCGCACTAGTCCATAATTGCTGTAAAGCATCATGCACTAGTGTAGGTTTAGCCGTAAAAGCAGTGCTAGCTTTGGAATACAAATTTAGAAATCGTATCCAAGACTTAAAGCGCGGGAGTTGATCACCAATTTCCGTAGAAATATTATAAAAATTGTTTTTGGCAAGTGAAAATTGGTGAGCCATTTTAATTAAAAGTTTTTCTTGAAAAAGATGTGAAATTTCAATTTTAATTTCTGAAAAACAATTAATTTATAATAAACAGTTTTATCCCTTTTAATTTAACAAGAACAGCAATAGTCCCTTTTTCAGAAAAATTAAACTACGGGATTAAAACAATGAATTTTAAAAGAAACCGTTAAATCCCTTTTAATTAATCAAGAACACAAAAGTTCCTCTTTGAGAAATCAAACTACGGGATGCAATTAACAGTTGATGGAAGGCAAATTTCAAGCCAATGATTAACTCTCCACTAACAGTGAAATACTTGTGTGAAAACGTGTATGAACAGATCTGTGTACTTTTGTGTGTATATACGTGTGTATATATCGATGAAGATGAACAGATACACAATCACAGAAAGTAATGATGACACACAAGTGATATCAGTCAAAAAAATGGGCATCAATTCGTTGTCCGTAAGAGATTTGTCACAAAAATCACGAATCAGTGATTGAATGTATGAAATCGCCTGTATATATGGTGCGGCTGTAAAACTCAAATTAGGTAAAAGTGAAAGAAAACATCGAGTTAAGGATGTATATATAGACATGACTGTGAAATGACTAACTTGTCCCTGTTAAAAATCATGAAAACTCTAAGTACACACAGGGAGAACTCTATCTCGAAGTCTATCTCGAAGTCTATCTCGAACTTTCTTAAGTCGAACTTCGAGATAGAGTTCGAGATAGCTGTAACTCGAAATTTTAGCACTTAACTCGAAATTCGAGATAAAGTTCGAGTTAGCAGTTAACTCGAAAAACTTAAACCACTTGAACCATTAATCTATCAACGATCATGTAAACAGCACACTACCAACATTACTAGGGAAATCTATCTCGAAATTCAAGTAGAAATTCGAGATAGACTTCGAGTTAGGAGTTAACTCGAAATAAATCCCCTTAACACAACTGAGAGCTCTATCTCGAACATCAAGTCGAAATTCGAGTTGATTTTCGAGATAGAGTCTAACTCGAAATTATTCAGTAACTCGAAATTTTCTCAGTTCTTTTCAAAAATATCTCCAAAAATGGAAACTTATCTCAACCTTCGAGATAAAGTTCGAGATAGAAATTATCTCGAATATTTTGAAGAAAATAAAGATAGGCACACTGGTAACTCTAAGTCGAACTCTAAGTCGAACTTCGAGTTGAATTTCGAGATAGAGTCTAACTCGAAATTCTTCCCAGACTTAGAATTTTCAAAACTTCCCTCAGAAAGCTCAAATCAAAATTCAACTAGAATTTCAAGATGAGTTTCGAGATAGTGACTAACTCGAAATTTTGAAGATACTTAGAATAATTTGACAATTTTTCTTTGAAAAACTCAACAATTAATTTTGTCAAATTAATATAAATATCAATTCAAGGATTTTAATATATGACATAATTAAAACATTCCTTGACAATTCTAAGGCCTCTAATTACATGAAAAACACAGGTAAATTCATCTAAAAATCATGCAATATTTAGAATATTATGAATTTAACTCCCCCTATGTTCATGCAATTTAACAAGCATAAATTCACAGATTTGTGCTATAAAAGACACTTAAAACACACTGAATTCATGCAAAATCACACTATATGCATCCTATAATAATCATTAATTAGGCATTTTAAAGTCTAAACACATAATGATTAAATATCTTGCATATACCAACATAACCATGGATTTTACAGATAGAAGGCTTTACTAACTTGTGTTAAGCATTCCCAATTCACCAACCAACCTATTGAATGTTACTTCATCAAGAGGTTTGGTGAATATATCTGCAATTTGTTGCATTGTGGGCACAAAATGTAGCTCCACAGTCCCCTCCTCGACATGTTCTCTTATGAAGTGATACCTGATGTCGATGTGCTTTGTTCTTGAGTGATCTACAGGATTGTTGGTTATGGCAATGGCACTTGTGTTGTCACACATAATTGGAATTTTCTTGTGCTCCATGCCATAATCCTTCAATTGGTTCCTCATCCACAGTATTTGAGCTACACAGCTTCCAGCAGCAATGTACTCAGCTTCAGCAGTAGAAGTAGATACTGTATGTTGCTTTTTACTTTGCCAGGACACCAATCTTCTGCCAAGAAATTGACAAGCACCAGATGTGCTTTTCCTATCAATCCTGCAACCTGCATAATCTGAATCCGTATAGCCAATTAGATTAAAACCTGTATCTCTTGGGTACCAAATTCCTAGATTTGGTGTGCCCTTGAGATACCTAAAAATTCTTTTGACGGCTATGAGATGTGATTCTCTAGGATCCGCTTGGAATCTTGCACATAAACAAGTCGCGAACATTATATCGGGTCTACTTGCAGTTAAATAGAGAAGTGAGCCAATCATACCTCGATAGCTTGTGATGTCAACTGGTTTACCTGTTTTGTCTTCATCAAGCTTCGTGGCTGTTGCCATGGGAGTCTTGGCTGCTGATGCATCTTCTAGATTATACTTCTTGAGTAAATCTCTGACGTACTTGGATTGACAGATAAAGATACCATCTTTTCTCTGACTGATCTGTAACCCAAGGAAGAAGGACAGCTCTCCCATCATGCTCATCTCATATTTGTCTTGCATTAGCTTAGCAAATTTCTCGCACAAGCGCTCATTCGATGACCCAAAGATAATATCGTCCACATATACTTGAACAAGTATTAGATCATTCTTCACATTCTTATAGAACAATGTTTTGTCAATTACTCCCCTAGTAAAACCACTTTCAATTAAGAATACAGATAGGGTTTCATACCAACATCTTGGGGATTGCCTGAGGCCATAGACTGATTTGAAGAGAAGGTACACAAAATCTTCAAGTTCTGGATCAATGAAGCCAGGCGGCTGTTCCAGATACACTTCTTCTTCTAACTCTCCGTTCAGGAAGGCACTTTTCACATCCATCTGGAAAACCTTGAAGTTCTTATGTGCTGCAAATGCCAAAAACATCCTGACTGCCTCAAGTCTTGCAACTGGTGCATAGGTCTCATCATAATCAATTCCTTCTCGCTGAGAATAACCTTTTGCAACCAAACGAGCCTTGTTTCGTGTTACAAGTCCGTTTTCATCCATTTTATTTCTGAATACCCACCTTGCTCCAATTACTGATTTGTTCTTTGGTCGGGGTACCAGTTTCCAAACTTTCTGCCTTTCAAACTGATTGAGTTCCTCTTGCATTGCAATCACCCAATCAGCATCACCAAGAGCTTCTTCTATTTCTTTAGGTTCAAGCTTGGATAAGAACCCAGAAAATAAGCAAATGTTAGCTAGGTCAGCTCTTGCATTTCTTCTAGTAGACACACCAGCATCTGGATCACCAATAATCAATTCAAACGGATGGTCTTTATTCCATACTCGTTCTCTTGGAAATTGTATTGATGATTCAGCATGACTTTCTGAATTGTGGTGCTGACTACTTTGAATACTTTCACTAACTCCCCCTGAGTTAGTGCCAGCTCCTACAGAACTAGAGTCAACTCGATTCGAGCCTTGAACAGTAGTCCTTGAGCTGCTATTTACTCCCCCTGAGTTGTTGCCGGTTCGTACTGAAGAAGTCTCTCCTGATCTTGTAGAATTAGCTTGTTCACTAGACTCAGGTTCTTCACGTACACTTGGAACATTTAATGGGACAACCAACTCAGGTTCATCTTCAAGATCTTCTAAGTCCAGATTCTGAAATTTTAAGGACTCAGGTTCACTAGAATCTCTTGAAATTGATGAGAGTTTGGTATCGTCGAATCTGACGTTGTAGCTTTCAGTCACTTTTCGATCATTTACTAAGAACACCCTATAAGCTGCTACCACATCTGTGGAGTAACCAACAAAGATTCCTTCACGAGCTTTTGCTGCAAACTTGCCTAGATTTTCATCATCTATAAGTACATAGCATTTTGCTCCGAATACATGAAAATATTTGATTGTTGGTCTTCTGCCGTTCATTAGCTCACATGGTGTCTTTTCTTTATCTTTTATGATCAAGGATCGATTTTGAGTGTAACACACGGTACTCACTGCTTCTGCCCAGAAATACAGAGGAAGTTTCGAATCATACAACAAAGTTCTTGCTGCTTCAACCAATGTTCTATTCTTCCTTTCAACTACTCCATTTTGTTGTGGAGTTCTCGGGGCTGAGTACTGACGACGTATTCCTTTAGATACACAGAAGTCATTTAGCACTGCGTTTTTGAATTCAGTGCCATTGTCTGATCTAATCGTCTTCACAGTAAGTGTTGAAACATTCTCAATTTGAGTGATGTGATCAATGATTAGGAAAGGTACTTCGTCTTTCGTCATTGCGAACAATACCCATGTATACTTGGAGAAGTCATCCACGATTACCAATGCATATCTTTTCCTAGACAAAGATAGGACACTCACTGGGCCAAACAAATCCATATGAAGAAGTTGCAGAGGCTCAGTGATACTAGAAATTTCTTTGCTTTTATGCGATGCTCGTTTTGACTTTCCCATTTCACAGGCTTCACAGAGTCCTTTCGGAGCGAACTCCATTTGAGGTAGATCTCTCACCAATTCTCGCCTCGCGAGAGCATTCATCGTTTTGAAGTTTAAGTGAGATAACTTTTTGTGCCATAACCAGCTTTCATCATCCGAAGCTTTGCTGTAGAAACAGGTAACTTGATTCTGATTTGCTGAATCCATGTCTGCAACAAAAAGATCTGCCTTTCGAACTCCTCTCAAAGCCAGTTTGCCTTCCTTGATGTGAGTGATTGATACACCTTTCTTGTTGAAGACAATTTCGTAACCTTTGTCACAGAATTGACTTATACTCAACAAATTATGCTTTAATCCCTCAACATAGGAAATATCTTCAATGATGACATTGCCAGTTTTCAGTTTGCCATATCCCTTTGTCACACCTCTGCTGTCATCTCCAAAGGTAACATAAGGGCCAGCTTTCATAACCAACTCTGTAAGCAGGGACTTGTCTCCAGTCATATGCCTCGATGCTCCACTGTCTAGCACCCATATAACTTTATTTCTCTTTTGCTTAATGCCCTGCAATAACAGATTGATTAGACTTTCTTCGGAACCCAACTTTGATTGGGCCCGGCTTTTCGATAAGATTTAGAATCAACAGATTTAACAACAGGAGATGCACTTTTCTTAACATAACTAGAGCTTTCGACTTCCTCCTTTCCTTTCTCAGACTTGACATATTTATCAGTCCTAGGAGAAGGTTTGTCACTCCTAACTTTAGGAGGACTGACAGTCTTGGCTCTCCCAAACTTCTTTTTGTTGTTTGGACTAGCAGCAGTATTTGAGCATGACTGGCTAGATGCATTCATTAAATTCACAAAAGTTTGCATGACGTTAAAAGTGCATGGCATACAATTAGGTTGACCACACTGTGCATGATTCTGATGCAGATTATTCATAGTGTGTGTGGTAGGCATGGCATGTGTAGCAGTGCATGCATAAGAAAGATGTTCAGTAGATTTACAGTGATAACATGCTTTCTTTATTCGTTCAGCCTTAACCTCTTTTATGCCTTTCTTCCCTTGTTGTTTAACAGCCTTAGCTCCTATTCCTAGTCTAGATTCATCACTAGGAAAATTGATTTTAACTTGTTTAATAGGAGTTATAGGTTGTGCGTTCTGACGATCTTCCATCTCAATCTCATATCTAGCTATCAATTCAGTCTCTTCTTCTTCTATTCTAGGAACAAGGTGTTTGTAGATGGGTTTGACAGAAGGTTTAAAGATGCTAGGAATATCATTTTTAAGGTCACTGGAACTAGTGTCTATAGGTCTCTTTCCATCTTTCTTAGAAAGATTAGAATAATCAAGTCCTACACCTACTCCAGTTATCTTCTTAAACACATCATTATCCACATACACTTTACTAGCAGCTAGTTTGTAAGCTTCACATTTAGTTTCTAACTCAGCTAGTTTGTTCCTTAAACATGATTCTATTTCTGCCTTAAGGACGAGCTTGTGTTCCAAAGATTTAATAAAATCTCTTAGAGAAGTATCTACAGTGCAAGCAGCCTCTAACTCTTCCACTTTTGCCTCAAGCATTCTGCTTTTGGCGACAAGTGTTTTCTGTTCCTTTTCAGAAGTGTCTAGGCTTTTGCACAACATGTAGATCTCTTCGCTAAGAGCCCCGTTCTGTTCCTTATAATCATCAATAGACATTTCTACTTTAAGGGTTAGAACTGGTACCTCTGGTTCCTCTGATGTCTCAGCCATGAGCGCAAAGTTTGCTACATGAGTAACCTCTTCCTCATCTGAATCATCCCAAGCTCTTCCTTCTGTTACTACTAAAGCTCTTTTACCATGTTTTTCTTTCATCAGCGATTCATACTTGCTTTTGAGGGCTTCAAATGTCTCTTTTGGATAAGTCTGTTTAGGCTTTTTGCAGTCCGAGGCAAAGTGTCCAGGTTCTCCACAGTTATAGCATTTGAACTTCATTTTGAAATCCAAAGGAGATTTGTAGCTGGTACTCTTGCCTTTACCTTGGTAGCCTGACGAACTACCTCCACCCTTAGCAGCCCGATAATAAGATGAAGAATTTCTCTGTGGTCGGTTGCTCTTTCTGAATCTCATGTTGCTGAACTTCCTTGCCATGTATGCCACGACACTATCGTCCATGTTGTCCAGCTCTTCTTGGGTGAAGTAGTCATCATCACTGTTGGATGCGCACTCGTCATCATTATCAACTTGATGTGGTGCAGGTGATGATTTAGGCTTTGCTGCAACCATTGCCTTCTTAGACTCTTCCTCATCAGCAACTAATCCTGATGCAGTTTCTTTTCCCTTTGAATCATTGTCCCATGCTTGATCTTGAAGAGTTTCCAGCTCATAGGTCTTCAGAATTCCATAATATTCTTCCAGAGAAGTTGTATGCAAATCTCTGGTTTCTCTGATTGCGTAGACTCTATGTTCAATGCTCTTTGGCTGGTTCCTCAAATATCTTGTATTGGTTTCAACCATGGGGAGAGTAACACCTCTCAGATTCAAATCCAATACCAACTGACTGAATCGTAGGTAGACATCTGTTATGCTTTCTCCCTTTCGTATTCTAAAGGTGTCATACTCCATCTTGAGTATAAGTGTCTTGTTGCTTCTGACCTCTGCAGATCCTTCCATGACAACTTCTATTTTGTCCCAAATCTTCTTTGCTGTATTCAAACCCTTGACTATGTTGAACATTTCATGATCGAGAGATTCCATCAAGGTTTGTCTTACTGCAGTATCATAAGCTATTTGCTCCTTGTCAGCATCCGTAAAGTCCGCTGCCTTTTTGGGCTCAGACCGAGCAGGTATAACCTCCTCTCCTTCCGTACGCTCAGGAATAGCTTTCATTGGAACGAATTTACCCTTTTCAAGGACTTCCAGATACTCAGGGTTAATACTCTCTAAGTAGAGTCTCATTCTGAAAACCCATTCTTCATAGTGATCTCGGTTGAACATTGGGATCTTGAAAGAATTTTTAGGAGCCATTTCAAATCTTGTCACTAAAAATTTCTAAGTACCCAAGACTAGGCTATGTAGAATATCTATGTAGAACTTCTGCCAAGTCGAAATTTCTCTAAGTAGAAATTTTTGCTCAAGTCGAAATTTCTCTTAAGTAGAAATTGTCCAAGTCGAAATTCACCAAGTAGAAATTGTCCAAGTCGAAATTCTATGTAGAAAATCTCAAGTAGAAATTCTATGTAGAACTTTTGTCCTTAGAATAATTTTCTTCTGCAGATTATTTTAATATTGAATAAACAATATCACCACTAAAACACCTTTTTGACTTTTGATTGCTTTACACGCCGAAAGTGACTAACCCACCTGCTAAGCACTGAGTACACTTTCTTTTGCTTTCGGCTAAGAAATAATAATCAAATCAAAAGTACCAAAAACACCTTTTTGACTATAATTTCTTTGAAAAGGAAATTGAAAAGTTGCTGGGTTATATTCTTGATAAGAACAAATGATGAACACTCAAGAACACCAAATATTAATGAACCCAGATTAATTCACAAAAATTAATTAAAATACACCCAAGCCAAATAATCACACCTGGAGTATTTAAATAATTTTTCCCGGATGAGTTTTCACTGGTAACGAATTAAAGCTCACTTTTCGAAAAAATGAAAAGTAGATCTAGAAAATGAAAACTCACGATTCTTCTACTAAACACAAGGATCTATGTTTTGTATGTTAAACATCCTCTCTGATACCAATTGTTAGGTCCAAATGTGTTGTAGAGGGGGGGTGAATACAACTTTTCGATTATGAGTAGCAATAAATACGATGCAATAAATGAACACACAGATTCAAGGAATATATTTCTTTTATATATAACTTGAAAAGGTTGCTACAACATTCATTACAAAGTATAACAGAAGTTGAGAGAGAAGTGAATGATTCTAAGCTCTGTGAATACTCTCTCTCTTTTTCTTGTGTTTTTCTCAATATGCTCACTAACTAAAAACATTACACAAGTGCTTCTATTTATACTACATGTAATCTATGACCTGTAGTCTTCAAAGACTAAGATGTACGTGGCCCAATGATGTCCACATAAATCTTGTCTTATCTTGAAAGCTTGGAAATCTGCCAATCAGAAGATGCCATGTGTCATGTTGAAGCTGCACTCTAAGTAGAACTTCTACTTGAGAATTTCTACTTAGCCATCTCGAAATTCTAAGTAGAACTTCTACTTGAGAATTTCGACTTAGCCATCTAGAACATTTCTTACTTAGAAAATATTCTGGTCTTCAACTTGAAACTTCAATGCACATCTTGAGCTTGTGATATCTTCATATCTTCTTTGTTCTTCTACAAGCTCTTGAACATGGATCTTTATTACTGACATAAACTTGCTATCAATGTCCTGACACTTGATGCACTGGTCTGGTTCATAAGTGACTAGTCTTGATAGTGTTTCTGCTTCTTGAATAAATTACCATATTCACTTAGTAACTTGGCTTTCCAATATTTGCTTTCCTTCTTGTTCACTTGAAATCAATTGGTCTTGTTGATACTGATAGTTATGATCTTGATTCTCGAATTCTCAAATCACTGAGGCCTGAACAACTTTGACTTGAACTTCTCTCAATGATTTCTTCTTGGCTTGATCATAGTTAACATGTTCAATTGTATCAATTACCTTGTCTTCATTTAGTGTTGATTCCTTGTGACTTCTTGTTCTTGATTGTCTTCTGGTTAGGTATCTTTTCGTTTAATTGAGTTACATTAGTTATAGTGTTACAAGTTAATACACTCTGCCTTTCAAAAGTGATGTTTGTTAGGACTTAGTTTTTATTTCACTTATTTGCCCGAGGACGTGCAAATGCTAAGTGTGGGGATGTTTGATAGAGTATATTTTTATATATATTTTAGATGATTTTATTCTCATATTTATTGTGTTTTGCATTGATTTGGATTTTTATTTAATAGATTTTATTGTTTTATTGTAGGAAATAAAGAATTCATAACTTGGAAGGATTTGGAGCAAAAAGAGCTATTTTGGAGATAAAATAGGAGAAAATTCGTAATATTGGGCTATACGGGCTGCCTGCACTGTTTGGGCCATATCTTGAGTTCCAGAAGTCAGAATTTGACGATCTTACTGTCCACGCGAAGCTTGTGGAATTTTCTTTAATTCAGAGGTGGTCCAGTAAGCAAAATCCAACTGGAAGAGCCCAGAAACAGAGGAGAAAAATTAGTGACGAATTTTACAAGAAAATCCTATTTAATTATGGATATCTTTTTGTAAATTGATTAGGATATTAAAAATACTTTTATTAGAAGATAGAGATCAGATTTTATTGGGGGGTTTTATTATAAAAACGTGAAAAGAGGGGAAGAGACATATACATACGTATTTTTACATAAGTTAGGGTTTTGGTTTTTCTCTCTTCATCTCTTCCTTTGTAAGCACTTGGTTTAATTTGGATCTTCATTGTTCTTCGTTAATACAAAGTTTGAGGTATTCTTTATTCTCTTGTTTTATTATTATATGTTTTACATGGCTTCTTTCATTATTATTATTGCTTTTACTTCTAGAATGAGTGAGTAGTTTAATTCTAGGGTATTAAGGGGAGCCATGTTTGCACCATGATTTGGGCTTAATTTGATTAGTAGATTGATGGGTAAAGAGTAATTCTGATTGATATGTTATAATTCTTAATTTGTGTAATTGCGCAATATCATGGATTAATTGATTGCAATAGGAGTAATAGATCGAAAGATTTTACTACTAGAGGCTTACATACAATTAGCGGAATTGAAGGTTAGTGTGAAAACATCATTAGATATTCTGAGAGTGTTAATGCTTGAAAAAGATTAACCATTGCTTTAATTACTTAATCCCATTAAAAAGCTATACCTTTGTGATTTGTTTGGTGTAAGCATGGTGAACCTGAATTGCCCTAGATCCTTTAATTAATTGATTTAAAACTTTGTTAAATTTGCTTTAGTAGTTAATAAAATTCCAAAACAATCGTTGTGACTAGAAACAATTGATAGCAATTGAATTGAAACTGAAACTGTCTCCTTGAGGATTCGACCCGTATTTGCTAGTATCTACTACAATTGATACCGTGCGCTTGCGGTTAGGTATAATTTTACATATCAGAATCTCATTTGGAGGAGAACCCCCATGTGTCTACCCAAGTAGCCCAAAACATTATAGTCTCTGAAACAGTTCAAGAACTAAGTTTTGATCCACAGCCTATTGTTTCAAAGAAACAAACCTCTGGTGTTTCTCAAAAGACATCAGTTGTAAGGAAGAGAAGATTTGTTGTGTTAAGTAGTAGTAGTTCTAGTGAAGATGATGATAATATATCTCTTGCTGAGAGAGAAGAATTGAAGGCTGCAATTCAACTTTCTAAGCTAGGACAAAGAGATGAAGCACCTAGTCACAGCCAGGCTGCAGTCTCTCAAAAAGACTGTAGTGCTTAAAAAGGGAAAACAGTTACTGGATACTGTCTCTCAACAGACTATGTCTATTGAAAAACGATCTCATCCCAAGATCACTTCTGTGTCTACACCTCTTGAGTCTTCTCAAGATAAATCTTTTGCTCACTATACTAGGAGAACAAGGAGAAAGATTCAATTGTCACCTACACACACAGAGTCTAATCCTACTAACATCATGCAGGTCTCTACAAATAAAGCAACAATCAAGTCAGCAATTGATAATAGAGATCTTGATATTGATTCTTCATGGGAAACTAAATTGTCATACAGACTGGCTATGGGAGTTATTTCTATCAAAGTGAAACTATCCCGGCCTGTTCTAGATTTTCTAGTTGAAAGAGTACCAAAACTTTCATTTCCAGAAGAGTATGGACTTCTACATCAAAGACTTGACTTAATGAAGATGTATTTCTATGTATCTATCAGAAGACAACTAGTCAAGAAATTTGGACTCTCAAAACATGTTGCACTTCAATCACTTCATGCATATTTATTTGACAAGGATGTCATTATTGAAGATGCTTCAGCTCAAGGTGAACAACAGGAGGAAGTAGATAGAGGAATGCAGTCAACAGGAGATACTATTGCATCAGTGGTGGATAGTAGGACAGATCAGATCACAGTCACTACAACACAAGAACCATCTAGTCAGAGGTTGGATGACTCAGGAGCTGTGATAGCTGATGCTGAAAGGTCTTCTGTGATGACTGAAATTGCAAGTGAGAAACCCTATGATATGGGAGGAATGACTTTGATTGATTTTACCGAAGATCAAAAAAATATTGTTCATTCAGAGTCTATCCACCTTGAGGGTGAGTCTCAGCAACCAACACTTAAAGACGGCTAACTATGGTGTCTAATGAAGTATTACTGAAGACATCAGAGTCTAGTAGAGACCCTGAAAGTGGTATACTGGAGCCTGTAGTCTCTGGAAGGAAAGAAGATGCTTGTGAGGGTTCAGAGACTATAGCTGTTAGGTCCGGAATAACGTAGAAGGGGGGTTGAATACGTTATTCAAAAATTATTTCGATTTTCGAGATGTGAAAAATGAGGTCAACAACTGAATCGAAATAAAACAATTGGTTCGGGAAAATATCTTTGAACTGATAAAAACCCAAGGGGTGTTACAACTTCTAATCCAACGGATTAGCTTCAAAAACTCGAACACTCCTAAGGATAGTTTAGGCACGAGGACCTTCTATCTGACACTTCCTGAAAGCGGGTTAAGCCGGCTTTCCTACTAGATGGACTGTCTAGCAGCTTACACAGAGAAGATATTTAAGAGAGAGAGAGAGAAAGTTGTGTGTTGAGGTGTGTTTCAAAATGAAATACAACAGGCCTATTTATAGATTTTTAGAAAATCACTATTCAGCCAAAATACGTAACTGATGACGATAGTTTTTTATCAGTTTGGCTGCTGTCTGCTTCTTTGAACAATCTGCACGAAGACTTTCATTTCTTAATTCAACATTTATATTCATGTGGGCCCCACCTGATGAATAGTACTTTTGGGTACTATTCATGAATAGTAATTTCGGTTACTATTCATTTGAATAGTACTATTCATATGAATAGTGATTTCGGTTACTATTCATGTGAATAGTGATTTCGGTTACTATTCATATGAATAGTGATTTTGGATACTATTCATTTTCTCTCTTCTGTTTATTTTGCTGTTTTAATTCACCTCAGAAAATAATTCAAGTACCAGATTAATTTAATTATTTTGTTATAAATAATTAATTAATAAATTTTACTTATTTAATTTTCAGAGTAAATTAACTTTTGACAATACCTTGGGATATTATGTCTGTCCTTGATCGTCAATAGGCTTTGGCAATTCTTTCTATGAATTAATGTGTTGATCCTTCCCGTATGTGTTGACACTTGGTGCACTGGTCTGGTTCACAAGTGACTATCACTGATCTTGATCTTCACACCTTCGTTACATTCCAATTTATTAGCCTGCAGCAATATCTTCAAATACATGAAATCTTTTGGCCCTTCAACTGAATCATCTGTACATCTTATTATGTCACTGAGGCTTGATCATGTTAATGAACTTCTTTCAGCGACTTGATCCTTGTTGGTGCCTGTTCTTCAAATTTCACGATCCCTTTATAGAGTTAATATTATTTATCTTTTATCCTAGTTGAGTTATATATGTCCTCCATTACATATTACATTTCATTATACTTTACAATCTCCCCCTATTTGATTGTTAGGGTTTGACAAGCAAATACCTAGAGGATAACTCAATTGATACAAATAAAATACAAAGATAAATAATATTAAAGTGCATTCTGGATCATATATATACATTTTCCAGATTTCTAAAAATTAACCAAGTGCAAGACAATTGTTCCTGTAGACTGAACATATCTTCAAGTTTGCCTTTGCTTTCTTTCCACATTGCACTAATACTCCCATTAGTTTTTCCTTTCCCAAAATAAAGTTAATTCCGTGTCAACAACCTTTTCCTTGCCTTTACGCCTAGTAGATTTTTCTTGTTCATCCATCTTCTCCCCCTCAGTTGGGTTATCCTCCAGAGTAGTAGGATGTGGAGTTGGTAATTTAGACGAAAATCCTTTTACCAAGGAGTTGATTGCTTGACTAAACTGGGTTGCCATGGAACTTAATTGAACCTGGAATGCATCATGTTGAATGAGTTGTAAATTTTTGATTTCTACAATGGACTTACAGATATTTGACAACTCTTTCTCCATTGTTTGGACCCGTGTAAGGAGTCTGGTGTATTCCTGTCTGGTTATAGGTGCATGTGGTTGAGTAGGTTGCTCACTCGTACGTTCTGCAGGTGTTTCACTCAACACTATATATTCACTCGGTTTAATGGTTTGGGTTACACTTACATGTTCTGTTGGTGTTTCCCTCAACTTTCCTCTAGAGCTTCCACCGATATGTGTACCTACAAATGAAATCATCCTAGCCCCTTTTTCAGAGGTCACGGATGGTGCAATGAAAGTTCGTGAGCTTCCGTCCTCGCGTGAAGCGATTTGCCGACCACTGGTAAAAAGTGGTAAATCTCGAAAGAGATCCAGAGATTTTCCCTCTGGGAGGTTAAACTTGAATCGATTAAATGGCACAAAACCCAAGTTTCCCTCGTACGTCTGTGAAGACATTCGGTTCATAAAAGAACCACCCACCAATGGATCTTTCCGTAAAATGGAAGATTCACCAGCAGTTATTGAGGTAGGTAATTCAACCTCGGATGCCTGTGAAGGCATTTGATCTTTAGAAAGATCATCAACCACTCGTATTTTCCATGAAATGGAACTCAAGATAGTTGCTCCCGTCAATTCAACCTCATTTACATTTGCACTCATTGGATAAGAAAGAATTGTTTCACTAATAGTTGCCGTTACCTCAGGTTCATTGGGTTTACTTCGTTTAGAATGAGGTAGAGCGGCTGTTGTAACTAACTCCTTATGTGGTGCTGCTGAGGCACTATCTCCCTCAATAATGTGGATGACTGGTCGTTTAAGTGACAATTGAGGTGTAGGAGTTTGTTGTGTTTGTGTTTGCATTTGTAGAATGGGCTCTTCGACCTGTGTTAGAGTCGGTGGGATTTCCTGCTCTTGGTCGGGTAAGATGGCCACTGGGGGCTGTAGAAACTGTATTTCCTGTGACACAATAGGGAATACAAAGGTTGGAATAGCAGGGATTGAAATATTACCTTGTCGTATACCTGCTCTCACTGGTCGTGGTAACAACGGAAGTGGGACAGTCTTTAGATATTCAGTTAGGACTGTAGGCACATCCGTATATTTATTTTTGCTTATGTAATTAATTACATTCGTCTTCATGGAAGAACATTCCACCTTTTGACCATTTTCCAAGCGTACCCTGTCTTCATCATTCAAAAAATCATTCAATATTAACTGTAGAAACCTTGGATATAGACATTTGACATTTTGAGTCCGAACATCTCTTGTTCCCAAGCGTTTCATTTTTAAAATGATTTGACCAAGCACTATTTTTCCAAAATTAATCCTCAAATTATTGGCGACCGCATACCCTATTATTTGAATAAATTCAGGTATTCGATCTTGATTTGTTCTATCTGAGGAAAAAACATGGTTAATAGTGTGAAAGAAGAAATTCTAGTACTGGGTTAGAAACGTTCTAGAAAGATTACTAGTATTGAAATTGCCATCTTGGTACCTTATAAAACGAAAGAACATTTCAATCTGTTCAGGTGTAGGATCAGAAACGAGATTTTCCATAGGAAAATGAAGAATTCGATTAACATCTCGTTCAGTGACCCTAATCGACCTACCAAATAGTCGATATGTGAATGCACACCCGTCCTGTCCAGAAGTGTTAACCGCACTGCAATATAGTTCACACAATGCATCATGGTTAAGCTGCACCTATGTAACTAAAGCATAACGGATTAATGAATGTTCATTCAGAAATTGTGTCCAAGCCCGAAATTGCTCATCCTGAATGGTTTTGATTTGCTGAATAGAAACAGGATTAACTTTAGCAATTAAAAAGCTTCCCTGCAATGCCATTTTCAAAAACTTTGAGGAAATTCAAAAACAAGGGTTAGTGCGTATAACAAGAATATGAAATCCGCTCTAAAAACCACCAGCTAGATTGTGAGATCTTTCCGGTCAAAGCTTGAAATATTCAGCAATTATGTGTGTATGCTATGTTTATCTGAAAATTGATGATGTTAAACACAAACAAAAACTCATCATTTATAAGGTTTCAAGTATTAGTGGGTTAGGTGTAATAGTGACAGGTTATGTTTGAAAAATAACACCGCTCCATAATTTCTCACTGTTAGAAATGATTGATGGAAATAGTGTTTGGAAGCTAAAGTCAGAAAACAGAGTTTAGCTGGAAGCAGTCAGAGTTTGGTTAAACACTGACTGGAAGCGCAAACAGAGTTTGTTAAACTCTGTAGCGATATTGTCTGAAGAGTCAACAGTGTTTGAAGATTGATAAATATGGAAGCAATATCTTTGAAGATTGGAAAAGCTGTCAAAGAGATTGAGTTGACTTGGAAGACTGAAGCAATAGTGATTGATATCAATTGTATAGCTTAATTATAGGAGAATCAATTACTGATTGTACGAAGCTGTATGTTCTATAAATACAGTTAGGTTAACCCTAGAAGGGTAATCAAACATTGAGAAATCTTTTGATTGTAACCTAAGCAGCTCTCTGTGATATTTACATCACCGAGAGAGGAATTATTAATTCCAAACAATTTTTAATTGTTAAACAGTGTGTTCTTGTTAAGTTACTCATACAGTATTTGATTGCTTATTGTGTATTCGACCTAACAAGTGGTATCAGAGCCTAATCTGTTACTTTATTACAGTTAAAGATCCAAACACAAGAGTAATCAATGGCAGAGATACCTCCACCATCTGAGAAAACCCCTACTACTGTTAGTAGGTATGAGACAATAAGGGTTCCTATACTTAGGCCATCAGAGTATGCAATTTGGAAGGTGAAAATGACCATGTTTCTGGAGGCTACAGATCCAGAATACCTTGATAGAATTTATGAAGGTCCTCACAAACCAACAAAATTATCTGCTGCCGCTGCTGGTGAGGAATCAAAGGTCATTCCAAAGGAAAAGAAAGATCTAACTGCTGAGGATCTTTCATCTATTGCAAAGGATGCAAAAGTAAGACATTTACTTCACAGTGCATTAGACAATGTTATGTCTAATAAAGTGATTAACTGCACCACTGCAAAGGAAATATGGGATGCACTTGAGGTTAGGTGTCAAGGAACTCCTGCAATCAAGAAAAACAGAAGAAATATACTCACTCAGGAGTATGAGCACTTTGAGGCAAAGTCTGATGAAACCATGACAGAAACATTTGACAGATTCTGTAAACTGCTCAATGATTTGTCATTGGTTAACAAAGAGTATGATTTAGAAGACTCAAATCTCAAGTTTCTTCTTTCTCTACCTGAAAAGTGGGATGTGAAAACAACCACTATTAGAGATAATTATGAACTTGGTGAAACAGAGATTGATGAAATTTATGGACTGCTCAAAACCCATGAATTGGAGTTGGAGCAAAGAAACAAAAGATCAAGTAGAAAGTCAAAGTCTGTTGCACTCAAGGTTGAGGAGAAACCATCAAAGAAGGAGGCATCAAGGAGAAAAGCAAAAGGGAAAGCCTTAGTCATACATTCAGAGAATGAGTCATCAAACACTGATGTTGACTCAAACACTGATGGATCATCTGATTCTGAAGATAATGAAGAGATGATGCAAATGGCTGCTTTGATGGTAAAGACCTTCAAGAAGATGGGATACAAGAACTTCAAGAAGGGAAAGAGATTCTCCAGGGACTACTCAAAGTCTGACAAGAAGAATTTCAAGAAAGCTGAGGGAAAGGACTTCAAATCTGGTAAGAAAGATAAGTCTGAAATTCAATGCTACAAGTGTAAGGAGATGGGTCACTATGCTCCTGAGTGCAAGAAGGGTAAAACTGAAAAGGCACTCTACACCAAAGGCAGAGATTGGGCAGACACTTCAGATTCAGATGAGGAAGTCAACTATGCTCTCATGGCTACTACTCAGACTGAAAATGATGATCTCAAGGTACCTCCAACTACCTATGCTTATAACACTGATAATATAACTGAATTGAGAATTTATCTTAAAGCATTGCATATCAGTTATAGGGATCAGACTTTAGAAAATGAAAGGATAAAGTCTGAGTGTTCTCAACTCAAAGAAAGAAATAAACTTGTTGAGGAACAGCTAGAGAACATGAATAAAATTCAAAAAGAGAGAGATGATGCAGTGTTTATTGAACAGGAGTTGCTAGGTAAGTATAAGCAACTAGAATCTGAATTGGAGGATACTAAACACATCATTAAAACTTGGACACACTCTGGTAAAGACACTCAAGAAGTGTTTCAGTCAGATACAGTAGGTCTAGGTTACTCTGTAGGAGATGAACTTAGATTTGAAAATCAGGTAAAGGTTAGACCACATTGTTCATCTGAGGGTAATGTCATGGGAACAGGTGGACCTAAGACTGAAGCACAGAAAAAGGCTGTTAAAGAGTCATATGCTAAAACTTTTGTTAAAGAGGCTAACATTGGTTTAATGACAGATAAACAACTCAAGCATAAGCTTAAGGAGATAAAATCTGTCAACAAACAGAGATTGCCTAAGAAAAACAAAAATGGAAAAGTAGGCATCACATCAGGAATTAAGCCAATGCTTGCTTCATTAGCTCCTAGAAAAACATGCTTTAATTGTGGTAGCACTAATCATCTTGCTAGTTTCTGCAGTAAGAATAAGAACATTAATTCTTTGCCTTCTAAAACTGCAGTAAAGAATGATTATGTGAGAACTAGACCACAGACTTTATGCAAACACTGTGGAAGTACTTGGCATTCTATTTACACTTGCAGAGATTATCATGCTATTTACTATAATTACTATGAACCCAAGCCAAATTTGAAATGGGTTAAAGTAAACTCTGCAAATGTAAACTCTGAAAAAGTTAGCTTAAACTCTGTTAATGAAAATTCCGCTGCAAAAGCTAACAGAATTAAGAAAGCCAAAGGATCCAAGCAAGTCTGGATCCTTAAAACTAATAATCAGTGATTGTTTATGATTGCAGGGCACCAGGGTTAGTACCCTAGTTGTGGACAGTGGATGTTCAGGACACATGACAGGAAATAAAGCCCTGCTATCAGAGTTTGAGGAGAAGGCTGGCCCAGAAGTTTCCTATGGAGATGGCAACATAGGACACACACTGGGATATGGCAATATTAATCTTGGAAATGTCATCATCACAAATGTAGCTCTGGTTCCAGGACTCAAGCATGATCTGCTATCTGTGAGTCAAATCTGTGACAGAGGATATCATGTGGATTTTCAGCCTGAATATTGTCAAGTGATCAGCAAATCTACAGGGAAAGTTGCTCTAGTTGGAAACAGACACAATAACATCTATGAAATCAAATTGTCAACAAACACTGATGGCAAAGCAGTGTGTCTGTCTACAAGGATGTCCAGTGAAGAGAGTTTGAAATGGCACAAGAAACTCTCTCATTTGAACCTGAACAACATCAATGAGCTAATCAAGAATGATCTTGTAAGAGGTCTACCAAAGTCCTTGTTGAATGTAGAAGGACTGTGTGATTCTTGTCAAAAGGCTAAACAGAGAAAAGTCTCCTTCAAAAGCAAATCTGAGTCTTCAATTGTTGATCCTTATCATCTACTACATGTTGATCTTTTTGGTCCAGTGAATGTGATGTCTCTTGGAAAGAAGAAATATGCTCTAGTCATTGTTGATGAATATACCAGGTTCACATGGGTATATTTTCTTGCAAAGAAGGATGAAACTGCATTAACACTGACAGAACATATATTACAACTGGAAAAAGGGTCAGAGAATCAAGTGAAGATAATCAGAAGTGACAATGGAACTGAGTTCAGGAATTCATCAATGGAAGAATTTTGCAAGAGTAAAGGGATAAAACAAGAGTTTTCTGCACCTGGTACTCCACAACAAAATGGTGTAGTGGAGAGGAAGAACAGAACCTTGATAGAAGCTGCCAGAACCATGCTAGATGAAGCAAAGTTGCCAACATATTTCTGGGCAGAAGCAGTTCAAACTGCTTGTTTTACTCAAAATGCAACACTGATCAACAAGCATGGTAAAACACCATATGAAATGGTGAAGAAGAAGAAGCCAAATCTAAAATATTTTCATATTTTTGGATGCAAATGCTTTGTGTTGAAGACTCATCCTGAACAGTTGACCAAGTTTGACCTAAAGGCAGATGAAGGAATTTTTGTTGGCTATCCACTGTCAACAAAGGCATTCAGAGTTTATAATCTGAGAACTAGAGTGATCATGGAATCAATTCATGTGTCATTTGATGACAAGAAAATAACTGGACTTGAAGATGTCAATGAACATGATCAACTGCACTTTGAAAATGAAGATTTATTCTCTGAAGAAGTAAACTCTGATCAGACTGATTTGACAAACTCTGTTGATCTAAACTCTGAACCTCTACTGGTAAATACTGAAGAAACTCTTCAATCAGAAACAAGGGAAGAACCAGTTGAGGGGGAACATGAAGAATCACATCAAAGTGATGATTCAAACACTGATAGTGACTCAGTTGATAATTCTGAATCAAACTCTGTTGATTCAAACTCTGTTGATAATTCTGAGAAGTCACATTCAGGGGGAGCATCAGAAAATGAAGAAAGACACCAAGAAAATCAGGAGAGCATGGATCAAGGGGGAGGATCACATGATGACAGAAGCAATCTGCCTTCTGCAAGAAAATGGACTAAATCTCACACACCTGATTTGATTATTGGTGATCCTGATGCAAAAGTAAGGACAAGAAGTGCAACAACAAATGAATGTTTGTTTCATGCATTTTTGTCACAAATTGAGCCAAAGAAAGTGGAAGAAGCTCTTAGAGATGCTGACTGGATAACAGCAATGCAAGAAGAGCTAAATGAATTTGAAAGAAATGAAGTGTGGACACTTGTACCAAGACCCAAGAACAGATCCATTGTTGGTACTAAATGGGTTTTCAGGAATAAAACTGACAGTGAGGGTGTTATCACAAGGAACAAGGCAAGGCTGGTTGCAAAAGGCTACTCACAACAGGAAGGAATAGACTATGATGAAACATTTGCTCCAGTAGCTAGATTGGAGGCAATCAGAATCTTTCTTGCATATGCCTCTCACATGAAATTCAAAGTGTTTCAGATGGATGTAAAAAGTGCATTTTTGAATGGAAAACTTGAAGAAGAAGTGTTTGTAGAACAACCACCAGGGTTTGTAGATCCAAAATATCCAGACTATGTCTACAGATTAGACAAGGCACTCTATGGACTTAAGCAGGCACCAAGGGCATGGTATGAAACTCTTGCCAAATTTCTACTAGAAAGTGGATTTCACAGAGGTACTATTGACAAAACTCTGTTTTACTTCCAAAATGGTAGTGACTTGCTTTTAGTTCAAATATATGTGGATGACATTATTTTTGGGTCTACTAATGATAAACTCTGCAAGAAGTTTGCCAAACTCATGCAGTCAAGATATCAAATGAGTATGATGGGAGAGCTTAGTTATTTTCTAGGCCTACAGGTGAAGCAAACAGATGATGGAATTTTTATAAATCAAGCAAAATATACCAGAAACCTTCTCAAGAAATTTGGTATGCTTGATTGTTCATTTGCAACAACTCCCATGGCAACTGCAACAAAATTGGACAAAGATGCAGGGTCATCAGTAGATATGACAAGTTACAGAGGAATGATTGGTTCTTTGCTCTATTTGACAGCTAGCAGACCTGATATCATGTATGCAACTTGTTTGTGTGCAAGGTTTCAGGCAGATCCAAGAGAACCACATTTAACAGCAGTAAAGAGGATATTCAAGTACCTCAAGGGCACTATGACTTTGGGGCTGTGGTATCCAAAAGAATCAGAGTTTAAACTTCTTGGTTACTCTGATGCAGACTTTGCTGGATGTAAGATAGACAGAAAAAGCACCAGTGGAAGTTGTCAATTTCTGGGTGACAGACTTGTTTCCTGGTACAGCAAGAAACAGAAGTCAATATCTACATCTACAGCTGAAGCAGAGTATATTGCTGCTGGTAGCTGCTGTGCACAGATTTTATGGATGAAGAATCAACTGCTGGATTATGGATTAAGGTATACCAAGATACCTATTTACTGTGATAATCAAAGTGCTATTGCAATGACAGGTAATCCAGTGCAACATTCAATGACAAAGCACATCAGCATAAGGTATCACTTCATCAGGGAGCATGTAGAGGAAGGCAACATTGAACTTCACTTTGTGTCTACAGAACAACAACTTGCAGATATCTTCACCAAGCCATTGAGTGAAGCTACATTTACAAGACTGGTCAATGAACTAGGAATGGTCTCTAGTTTTGACTAGAGATGTTGGTTAGACTCAAAAACTTATTTCTAAAATATGTTGCTCATGTTTCTGCAAATTGTTAAGTGCTATGTGAACCTTAGTATTAAACTCTGTTATGCATGCTTATGTTTAAAACTTTTTAAACTCTGTTAAGTATGTCTGTCTGTTAAACACTGTTAACATGTTAGATACACTCAGTAAATTCAGAATTGATTATTGTCTGAATGAAATCACCAATGAAGAAAATTGTATGAAGCATGATTCTCAGTAAATAAATCATGATTCTTTCTGAGTCACTGTAATCTAATCAGACTTTGTGCAGTAAATCAACACAGCATGATACTGTTTCATATTTATAGCATCTCTTAGGTTATTCAGTCCTAAACTCTGAGTCTATGAATATTGTGTGCATTGCCTCTCATAAATAATTTTGGTTATTGATGAACTCTAAACTCTGATAAGTGACATTCTGTTTCCAAAGGTATGGTTCATGATGATTCCTTGTTTGTACTTGTGAAAACCATAAAACTTGAGATGTGTCATTAATTAGTTTGGTGAGTTCAGATTCATGTCTACAACCTGTGAGAGTTTGAGCCAAATCAGTGATTGATATATTTTCTATCAATCAGTATTTATTGTGTGTGATATTCATCAGATAGTATGTTTCTCTAGAACTTGTATTAGACCATTTTGAGACTACATGATATGTGTGTGCATGAAAATGATAAAGGCAATAGGATTCACCATTTCTTCAAACACTGTTAAAAAAATTCTTTTGAACTTTGTTCAAACACTGTATAAACACTGTTCATAAATTCCATCCTTAGTAAACCCCTTTGAGCCTTATTAACTGCTCATTTTTCTTATACTCTGAAGTGTTAAGAGCAGTTATATTTTTTTTTCTCAAACAGATGAGTATTTCTCAAGAAAAGAAAAGTTTATTCAGTATATATGCTAAATAAAAAAAAATAAATAAATAAAAAAAAAGGCATATATACTGATCTTGTACAAATATTTACTAATAGTGTGACTGAACACTTTGATTTATTGAAATGTTCAGCTTGATATTCACTCATGAATAAAATATTTTTTTCTTTCATCTGTTTGATCTTATCTCATTCCAACCCTGAATAAAGTCCTTTTGATTTGTGAATACATGTACTCAAAGTAGTGTAGAATTGGTGGACATTCAAGCATATGGTAGATTCTGCTATTTCTGATTGAATGTGAGTGTAAACACTTCACCTAAACACCTGTGTGTTTGAGAGTTTGTGAGATTATCCAGTTCATGACTGTTATTCACTGAATGAAACTATGATTTCAATCTCTTGATATTTTTGTCTTTAAAGACTGTGTGCTTACTTGGATAATCATGGACATCAAAGGGAATAGAAGTTTTCAGATTTCTGTATTCCAGTAACTACAGAGTTTAGCATTCATCAAACAATCAGTGTTTAATATGAGAGTTTGTGCATTCAGTGGTTATTGATTTTTGTTATGGATTCTATGAAATATTAGATGCTCTAAAAATTGATTTCAGTAAACTCTGCTTCACACACACTTAATTCACAACTGTGCAATTTTTTAAAGGGTTTAAGTGATAAAGTTGGATAATTGATAAACACTGTTGAGTTATGTTAAGTACTCTGAGGTAAAATCTCATTGAGATGATTTGACTATTTTGCAGTAATTGGGTTAGTTGACAACTGTTAATTAGTGTAAGTGTCGTGATTATAGGAATGACAGCGGTAATTATTAAGTAATCCATTGGTTGTTTGACACGTGTCCCATGATTGTGTCCCACTCACACACTAAAGTTTCTCAAACTCTGACTCAAAAGGATGATGCTGGAGATGGAGGGGCAAGTGATAAGAGCAAGGTCTTAAACTCTGAAAAGCAAACTCTGAGATCTGATAAATCTCTTAAATCACAGTCTGTTGGAATAAACACTGAAACTCAAGGTACTTCAAAGACCAAGAGTTTGGAATTAACATCAAACCCAAAGACTGATGAGGAGTTAGCTGTTAAGCTTTTTATGGAAGAGAATGCAGAAGGAGTGACCATAGAAGATGCTAAAGCTGAAGAGAAGAGTTTACAAGAAAAGCATCTGAAAGCTCTAAAGTCTGTAAAAGCAAAGAAGAATGTGAAAGTTGCTGAAGCTGCAAAGCCTGTTCTTAAAGGCATTCAAATCAAAGAACCTGTTTGTACAAATCAAAGAATGCAAATATTTAGAAAACCAACAGATGCAGAAGCCAAGCAAAAGCTGAAAAGTATAGTTACAACCTCTGTTGATACACATGTTGTACAGAAGAATGAAGACACAACCTCTGTTGCTGCACAAGTTGTGACCACACCATTATTGTCTTCTCAGTTAAAATCAACATTTAAGAGGGGTGCTCCTCATGATCCAAGACTAGAAGCTACAATTCCAATGGATTTTACTGATGGTAGAGCTTTATCTGGTAAAGTTGGATACAACAAAGAAGGCATAGGCTCACACAGAGATAAAAGGCAATATGTTGGTCCTAGAGATCCTTCTTCATTGTCTGTTCCAGGTCGTGGTGTCACTCAAGAGAGTTTGGACAAACTGGAGTCAGTACAGCTTGTATATCAGAAGAGTCTAGAAAAGGATTTCTTGCTATATTTCATGGCTGATGGAACAGTATTTAAAGTCTCTGAAAAGGATATCGAATTAAAGTATGCTGAAGAACTTGAATATGTCCTATACATTCTCAGAGTTAGAAATCAAAGAGCTCAGTCAGTTGCAAATGTGCTTCAACAAAGAATGATTCAAAACCTTGCAAGAAGGCAAATGAAATTCAACAGCAAGTATGTTCCTAAATACAGAGATTGGAATGGCAATCTGATTGAAATGGAGAAGGGGACTACAAAGCTGAAAACAGATCTTGGAATTACTGTTCTGGATTTCAATGTAAAATCTGAAGAGGTGAAATACATCAGGCTGGGAAATGAGATGAGAAGAAACAAAATCTATGATCTTAGAGCTGCTATCTATCAAACTGATGAGAATGATCCTCAGTTGAGAGAAATCAAAGAAGCTATGCAGATAGAGCTTGAAAATGCTGAAAGAAGGTTGCTTATAGACTATCTCAGAACAATGCCTGATCTGCAAGAGATTAGAAATTAAAGTCTGTAAGAATTTTCTTATTTACTGTAGAATTTGTTAAGTAAAAGCTTAAACTCTGTTTGTATGTTAAACACTGTAAAACTTTGTATTTGTTTTGACATCATCATTTACTGTAAACTTGTACATTTTTGCTAATGGACAAGTTGGGGGAGATTGTTAGAAATGATTGATGGAAACAGTGTTTGGAAGCTAAAGTCAGAAAACAGAGTTTAGCTGGAAGCAGTCAGAGTTTGGTTAAACACTGACTGGAAGCGCAAACAGAGTTTGTTAAACTCTGTAGCGATATTGTCTGAAGAGTCAACAGTGTTTGAAGATTGATAAATATGGAAGCAATATCTTTGAAGATTGGAAAAGCTGTCAAAGAGATTGAGTTGACTTGGAAGACTGAAGCAATAGTGATTGATATCAATTGTATAGCTTAATTATAGGAGAATCAATTACTGATTGTACGAAGCTGTATGTTCTATAAATACAGTTAGGTTAACCCTAGAAGGGTAATCAAACATTGAGAAATCTTTTGATTGTAACCTAAGCAGCTCTCTGTGATATTTACATCACCGAGAGAGGAATTATTAATTCCAAACAATTTTTAATTGTTAAACAGTGTGTTCTTGTTAAGTTACTCATATAGTATTTGATTGCTTATTGTGTATTCGACCTAACACTCACCTAACTACCTAATTAGCCGAAAAAACATCTTATCACCGAAACCTGTCGGTCGAAAAAACTTCTTATCGCCGAAACCTATCAGTCTATACACATACACATATAATACTTCTAATTATTATGGATTTAAAAAATAATCACACAGTAAATCAAGAATTAATCCACAATAATCAGATAAACTCACAATTAAATAGACATAAAATTAACAAAATATCATTAATTGATATATGTCAATAAAATATTTATTTAATTATGCTACAATTAACTCAATTATTTACTAACTAATTACCATAAAATATAGCATTTATAAGCGTGGTAATTAATATAGAGATAACTATAAAAAGAGGACTGGATGCAAAGTAAATTCACAAGTCCTAAAAATATGGACATTTAAAATACCTGTGAATTTATAACAAATTGCAGTTATTGATTATCCAAAATTAATTAGACAGATTTAACATCCCAAGTTCACCAACTAACCTGGAGAAAGTGGATTCATCCAGTGGTTTAGTAAAGATGTCTGCAATTTGTTGATCTGTGGGAACAAAATATAATACCACAGTTCCATTCATGACATGCTCTCGTAAGAAATGATACCTGATATCAATGTGCTTAGTCCTGGTGTGTTGAACTGGATTGTTGGCAATGGCAATGGCACTCATGTTGTCGCATAGAATTGGAATTTTGTCCAACATGAGTCCATAGTCCTGAAGTTGATTCCTCATCCACAGGATCTGACCACAAAAACTACCTGCCGCAATGTATTCTGCTTCGGCTGTTGAGGTAGATACTGAGTGTTGCTTCTTGCTGTACCAAGATACCAACCTTCTTCCTAGAAACTGACAGCTTCCAGAAGTACTTTTCCGATCAATCTTACAACCTGCGAAGTCAGAATCTGTATAGCCAACTAGGTCAAAACCTGTTCCTTTAGGGTACCAAATCCCAAGATTGGGGGTTCCCTTAAGGTATCTGAAAATACGTTTAACAGCTATAAGATGTGACTCTTTAGGGTTAGCCTGGAATCTAGCACATAGACAAGTTGCGAACATAATATCTGGTCTACTAGCAGTTAAGTACAAGAGAGAGCCGATCATACCTCGATACTTCGTGATGTCAACTGACTTACCAGATTTGTCTTCATCAAGCTTGACTGCAGTTGGCATCTGGGTCTTGGCAGTAGCTGCTTCTTCCATCCCATACTTCTTCAGAAGATCCTTTATGTATTTTGATTGGCAGATGAAAATACCATCAGGCTTCTGAACAACTTGAAGTCCAAGGAAGAAGGACAACTCACCCATCATGCTCATCTCGTACCTACTCTGCATTAGCTTAGCAAATCTCTTGCATAGCAAATCATTAGTAGAACCAAATATTATATCATCCACATATACTTGCACCAGAATTATATCATTTTTATGCTTTTTATGAAAGAGAGTTTTGTCGATGATACCTCTTGTAAAACCATTTTTAAGTAAGAACTTGGAGAGAGTATCATACCATGTTCGAGGGGCTTGCTTGAGACCATAGAGAGCTTTGAAGAGAAAGTACACAAAACCTTCAAATTCCTTGTCTTCGAACCCATGGGGTTGTTCAACATAGACTTCTTCCTCTAGATCTCCGTTCAAAAATGCACTCTTCACATCCATATAAAAAACCTTAAAGTTGGAGTGTGCAGCAAATGCTAAGAACATCCTGATTGCTTCAAGCCTTGCAACTGGAGCATAGGTTTCATCATAATCAATTCCTTCTTCTTGAGAGTAACCCTTTGCTACCAATCGAGCCTTGTTCCTCGTAACAATACCATTTTCATCCAATTTATTCCTAAACACCCATCTAGTACCAATTACAGATTTATCTTTTGGTCTTGGCACCAGCTTCCATACTTTCTGCCTTTCGAACTAATTGAGTTCTTCCTGCATTGCAGTTACCCAATCTGGATCATCAAGAGCTTCATCAACCTTTTTAGGTTCAATTTGAGATAAAAATCCTGCGAAATTGCATTCATTCTGTGTTGCTCTTCTAGTCTGTACACCCGTGTCCGGTTCACCAATGATCTGTTCAAAGGGATGCGCTCTACTCCATACCCTTTGTCTTGGCAAATTTGATCTTGATGATTCTCCAAGTTCATGATTGTGTTGAGTGTGATGACTAGTAGATCCAAAATCATTGTTTGCTCCCCCTGAGCTGTTGCTTTCAAAGTTTGATGAATCAGAGTTTAATGAATCAGCAGATGCATTCTTTGATGTTTCTTCACTTGATTGGGGTTCATTTTCATCGTTCACTTGCTCCCCCTCAACATGTGCTGCTGTCTGATCTACTGGTATAGATTGAACAATAGAGTCTGAAAGAATATCAGAAGTTTGTAGATCAGCATTTATTTCTTCATTCTCAAATCTCAGCTGGTCATGTTCATCAAAATCTTCAAGTCCTGTTATCTTTTTATCATCAAAAGACACATGGATAGATTCCATGACCACTTTTGTTCTCAGATTATACACTCTGAATGCTTTTGTTGATAGTGGGTATCCAACAAAGATTTCTTCATCAGCTTTTAAATCAAATTTGGAAAGCTGTTCTGGATGAGTCTTAAGAACAAAACATTTACATCCAAACACATGAAAGTACTTCAGGTTCGGCTTCTTCTTTTTCACCATCTCATATGGTGTTTTACCATGCTTGTTTATGAGTGTAGCATTCTGTGTGAAACAAGCAGCTTGCACAGCTTCAGCCCAGAAGTAAGTTAGCAGCTTTGCTTCATCAAGCATGGTCCTTGCAGCTTCTATGAGAGTCCTGTTCTTTCTCTCTACTACTCCATTTTGTTGTGGAGTTCCAGGTGCAGAGAATTCTTGCTTTATTCCATTTTCTTTACAAAACTCTTCCATGACTGCATTCTTGAACTCAGTGCCATTATCACTCCTTATGATTTTCACTGTATGCTTAGATCCTTTGTCCAGTTGCCTGACATGCTCTGTTAAGATTGATGTAGTTTCTTCTTTCTTGTGCATGAAATATACCCATGTATATCTGGTGTATTCATCAACAATAACCAAAGCATATTTTTTCTTTCCAATAGACATTATATTTACTGGACCAAATAAATCAACATGCAATAAGTGATATGGCTCAAGAATTGAGGATTCAGTCTTACTTTTGAATGAAGTTTTCCTTTGTTTTGCCTTTTGACATGAGTCACATAGGCCATCTGGAGTAAAAACTGATTTGGGCAATCCTCTCACAAGATCTTTCTTCACTAGCTTATTAATGCTGTTGAAATTCAGATGAGAAAGTCTCTTGTGCCAATCCCAGCTTTCTTCAATTGATGCTCTACTCAGTAGACAGATTGCAGAGCCATCAGAGTTTGTTGAAAGCTTGGCTTCATAAATGTTACCATGCCTGTATCCCTTCAGAACAACTTTTCCTGTAGATTTGCTTACAACTTCACCGTGTTCTTCAAGGAAATCCACATGATAACCTCTGTCACAGATTTGACTCACACTTAGTAGATTATGTTTGAGTCCTGAAACTAGAGCTACAGATTCAATGATGACATTCCCAAGTTTGATATTGCCATATCCCAGAGTCCTTCCTATGTTGCCATCTCCATAAAAAACACTTGGGCCAGCCTTCTCCACAAATTCTGATAGCAGGGCTTTATTTCCAGTCATGTGTCCTGAGCATCCACTGTCCAGAACAAGGATATTTTTCCTGTTACCCTGCAATCACAAAAACCACTAATGATTAGTTTTAAGGACCCAGACTTGCTTGGATCCTTTGGTCTTATTAAGTTTGTTAGCTTTTGCAGCAGAAGTCTTATCAGAGTTTGTGCTAACATTCTTTTTATCATAATTTATACATGTAGAATCATTCTTGAATTTATTCAAAGAGGGTTTAAGTTCATAATAATCATAATACAACTTATGATACTCTTTGCATGTATAAATAGAATGCCAAATACTGCCACATTGAAAACAAGGATTCTGTGGCTTAAACCTAACTGAACCACTCTTTACTCCTGACTTAGGAGGTATAGAGTTTATATTTTTATTCTTCCTGCAAAAAGCAGCAAGATGGTTAGGACTTCCACAGTTATAACATTTCTTCCTAGGAGCATTGGGAATAGACATATAGTTATTGCTTTTACTGATGCCTACCTTTCCATTTCTGTTTTTCCTAGGTTCTTTTACCTTGTTTATTCTTTTTAACTCCTTCAGCTTGTGTTTAAGCTATTTCTGAGACATTGAACTAATATCTACTGATTTGGCTTTATCCTGTTTTGGTTTGTCAGATTTTGGTACAAACCTCACATGATTAATTTTGGGTTTTGCAGCCTTTTCAGTAAATACAGGTTTAGAGGTCTCAGCTTCTAGATTGACAGTTTTCTTTTTATCAGTGTAACCTAGACCTTCTTTCCAACAATCATTGTCTATGATATCCTGAGTTTTCTTACCAGAGTTAGTCCAAATTTTAAGAATGTTTCTTTCTTTAGCAAGTTCAGATTCAAGATAAGCATGCTTTTTCAATAATTCATTTTTAACAAAAATAGCATCATCTCTCTCTTTCTGAATTTCTAACATCTGGACTAATTCTGATTCTAGATAATCATTTCTCTTTCTAAGGTCTAGACTTTCAGATTTTATTCTTTCATTTTCTAAAGTCTGATCTCTATAGCTAACATGCAAGTTTTTAAGAAAGAGTCTTAACTCAGATATATCAGTAGTATCAAAAGCTAGAATAGAGTGAGGTACCTTGGTCTCAGTAGCTTCAGAGATACTATCAACATTTGCCATCAAGGCGTAGTTCACCTCATCTTCAGAGTCTGAAGTGTCAGCCCAGTCCTTCTTCTTTGTGATGTAAGCTTGACTTTTATCAGCTTTGGCTCTCTTGCACTCAGGTGCAAAATGTCCTTTCTCACCACAATTATAGCATGTGATCTTGGACTTGTCGACTTTCCCAGACCTATTTTCCTTTCCCTTAGCTTTTCTGAAATTCTTCTTGTCAAAATTTGAATCTCTTCGTGTGAACTTCTTTCCCTTCCTGAAGTTCTTGTAAGCCATCTTCTTGAAGCCTTTCACCATTAGGGCTGCAAGTTGTATCATCTCAGCATCACTACCATCATCATCAGAGTCTGTGAGATTGTCAGAGTTTGAGTCATCATCAGAATTTGATGACTCAGTATCAGACTTTGTAATAAGAGCCTTTCCTTTGGATTGACTCTTTTTCACAGCAATTTCTTTAAGAGCAATTGACTTGGTCTTGCTTCCATGCCTCTTGCTTCTTTGTTCCATCTCAAGCTCATGAGTCTTAAGCATTCCATAGATTTCATCAAGGGACATGTCTTCTAGATCATGATTGTCTCTGATGGTAGTGGCCTTTAAGTCCCATTTCTCAGGAAGAGCCAACAAGAATTTCAGATTGGAGTCTTCAAGATTATACTCCTTATCTACCAGTGATAGATCATTCAACAATTTCAGGAATCTGTCATATATGTCTGTTAATGACTCATCAGCATTTGAGTCAAAGTGCTCGTACTCCTGTGTGAGTATTGTTCTCCTGTTCTTTTTGATGGCTTTGGTTCCTTGACATCTGACTTCCAAAGCATCCCAAATCTCCTTAGCAGTTTTGCATCCAATGACCCTGTTAGACATAACATTGTCAAGGGCGTTATGTAATAAATGCCTTACTTTAGCATCTTTGCTAATAGAGGAGATATCTTTAGGAGTGTAGTCTTTCTTCTCTTTTGGAATCATTTTCTGTTCTTCTCTAGCAACTGCAACAGACAATTTTGTAGGCTTATGTGGACCATCATGGATTCTGTCTAAGTACTCTGGATCTGTAGCCTCCAGAAACATTTCCATCTTCACCTTCCATATGGGATATTCTGATGCCCTGAGTATTGGAACTCTAATTGATTCATATCTGCTTGTTGTTGGAGTTTATGTTTTCTCTGTCATGATTGTACGGCTTTTTGTATAGTAACAGAGTGGCTCAAAATGAACAGTACTGTATTTATGAACAGTATCGTATCTATGAATAGTACCGTGTATGTAAATAGTACTGTATCTGTGAACAGTACCGTATTTGTGAACAGTACCGTATCTGTGAATAGTACCATATTTGTGAATAGTGCCATATATGTGAATAGTACCGTATCTGTGAACAGTACCGTATCTGTGAACAGTGACGTACAACACCGGATCTGATCTGTATATCGATCAACCTGCTCTGATGCCAATTGTTAGGTCCGGAATAACGTAGAAGGGGGGTTGAATACGTTATTCAAAAATTATTTCGATTTTCGAGATGTGAAAAATGAGGTCAACAACTGAATCGAAATAAAACAATTGGTTCGGGAAAATATCTTTGAACTGATAAAAACCCAAGGGGTGTTGCAACTTCTAATCCAACGGATTAGCTTCAAAAACTCGAACACTCCTAAGGATAGTTTAGGCACGAGGACCTTCTATCCGACACTTCCTGAAAGCGGGCTAAGCCGGCTTTCCTACTAGATGGACTGTCTAGCAGCTTACACAGAGAAGATATTTAAGAGAGAGAGAGAAAGTTGTGTGTTGAGGTGTGTTTCAAAATGAAATACAACAGGCCTATTTATAGATTTTTAGAAAATCACTATTCAGCCAAAATACGTAACTGATGACGATAGTTTTTTATCAGTTTGGCTGTTGTCTGCTTCTTTGAATAATCTACACGAAGACTTTCATTTCTTCATTCAACATTTATATTCATGTGGGCCCCACCTGATGAATAGTACTTTTGGGTACTATTCATGAATAGTAATTTCGGTTACTATTCATTTGAATAGTACTATTCATATGAATAGTGATTTCGGTTACTATTCATGTGAATAGTGATTTCGGTTACTATTCGTATGAATAGTGATTTTGGATACTATTCATTTTCTCTCTTCTGTTTATTCTGCTGTTTTAATTCACCTCAGAAAATAATTCAAGTACCAGATTAATTTAATTATTTTGTTATAAATAATTAATTAATCTGTTACTTATTTAATTTTCAGAGTAAATTAACTTTTGACAATACCTTGGGATATTATGTCTGTCCTTGATCGTCAATAGGCTTTGGCAATTCTTTCTATGAATTAATGTGTTGATCCTTCCCGTATGTGTTGACACTTGGTGCACTGGTCTGGTTCACAAGTGACTATCACTGATCTTGATCGTCACACCTTCGTTACATTCCAATTTATTAGCCTGCAGCAATATCTTCAAATACATGAAATCTTTTGGCCCTTCAACTGAATCATCTGTACATCTTATTATGTCACTGAGGCTTGATCATGTTAATGAACTTCTTTCAGCGACTTGATCCTTGTTGGTGCCTGTTCTTCAAATTTCACGATCCCTGTATAGAGTTAATTTTATTTATCTTTTATCCTAGTTGAGTTATATATGTCCTCCATTACATATTACATTTCATTATACTTTATAATAGCAACTCACTCCTTGGAGAAAAGAGAAAACCTCAAGCCCCTTGCCAGATGAGGAACCCTCTCTCCATGTGAGTTCAGGTATAAAAACTTCTTCTAAACCCTATTTTTCTGTAGGTCATGAGAGCACTTATCCAAATTTGAGTGATACACTTGAAAAGATGGACATAGATTCACAACCAGAGAGGCTGGCTCCTGACCAGGCAAAAGGAGAGGTAGAAAGAGTTTTGACTTTAGATAGTCAAAGTGAGAATGAGGGTATGGATGATCAACTCCATAGTGAGAGAGAGAAAATTAGGAAACCACCATCGTTTGATTTTTGGGATCAGGTTTTTCCTGAATCTTGGTCTGACAATCTTGGTATGGATGCTGGTACTTATTCTTTTATCAAGATGTATGAGAAGAATGACTTAGCAAAGCACAATGCAAAGCCAGAAGTTAAAGCTCAGAAGCAAAAAGAAAGGTTTGCAGGAATTATCAACAGAAGAGGTGAAAGGCTAAGATAAACTTCTACACCACTTGTACTAGAAGAAATTCCTAATGATCCTAGTATTCATTTGTATGTACTTCCAATATTAGCTCGAATTGAGATATCAACAGTATCTGATCACTCTAAGGAAGAGTCAGGATTTGTAGATGTTAGTACACAGAATATTGGTGAAGGACAGAATGATCATATTTCAGCTTCAGATCAGAAAGATGAAGATGTCTGTCACTCTACTCGGGTATTATTACTTGAATTTCATTCTACACAGGCAACTTCTTCTACAAGACTTGAATATGAAGATATTCCAAACACTTCCAACATTGAAGTTAATTCTGAAGTTTTACAAGACATTCAGAAATCTCAAGTTGAAATTCAATCAAGACTTCAAACACTTGAAGATAACCAAGTCACTATTATGGAAAATCAAGCAGTTCTGATGAATCTCATTTGTTCTGTTACTGTATCTCTTGGAATCAATGTTGCTGATGTCAAAAAGGGGGAGATAAAAACAATTCAAAGGCAACAGACTGGGGGAGATAAACAGACTGGGGGAGATAAAAGAAGAACTAAGAATGACAGAGGTGAATCTTATCAGGGAAGTGGTAAAGGAAAAGAAGCATCAAATAGTTGAATTCTTTCTTCTAAGTACTAGATACTTTGTCTACATCTGAGGAGGGAGGTACTTAACTTCATGAATTTTAAATTCATAAATTCTATTCTGATTGTATTGTTATATGTTTTTACATCAACAACTCAGATTTATGCTTCAGATCTTAAAGCATAAATAGGGGGAGATTGTTAGGAATAATTCATGAGTTGTGATGTTAAGAATAAAATTTTACTTATACTTCTTGTATATCCTGATCTTATAAAAGATTTAGCACTTTGTATAGGATATGTGTGTTAGACAGTAATCTGTAGAGTTAAGTCAGGAACAGGGCATCAAGGACTACATGTCAGGAACTGAGATCGAATCCTGATATAGCAAATCAAGTACTGATGGGATGGTCAGATCCTGATGCAAGATGAAATTATGATATCAGTCGTGTTACTGATGATGTCATTATGGATGCTACAGAAACTGGCAAGTGCTATAAAACAGGATCTTTGTTTGAAGAACAAGCAAGAAGATATCATGAAGGAAAGAATTTTCTATTGATGGAAACTATCAACTGGACGGCAGAACATTGTCATGTATAGATTAACTTTCTGTTATTAGTTGATAGGTAGCATTATAAATACTCTCTCTATATCATTGTAAAAAGGGTGAGTTAGTAAGGTTTGTAATCGTAAGTACACGAGAGTGCAAACAGAGAGAGAGTTGTATTGTCAGCAGCTGTTAAAGGTATTTGTACACCTTTGGTAGAGTTTGTATTTGATCTTATTAATACAAACAGTTTGGTTTTATTCGTTTGTTCTTGTTTATTTATTCGAGCAAAAAGCAGACACGATTATATAACTAGTATTCAACCTTCCTTCTATAAGTTATTCGAGTTAACAAGTATTTCATGTATTTTTAATCACTCATTTTACATATTTAATAGTATTTCGTGTATATTTCGTATATTCGGATATAATCATTTTGTGTTATTATGATAAACATATACAAATAACAAAAATGAACCAAGAAAAAGGGGTTAAGTCATAAGTGGCTAATTCACCACCATGAGCAGTAATAATTTGCAAGTGAGTAACCAATTTAAAAAAGCTTTTAATCAACTAATGAAGTAATTAAAAATTTGTAAGTTAATCATTACCTCCAATTTCGTTAAAAATCCTAACGAAAAAAGGACGTGGATATTGACGTGGCATGTTGAACTCGAGTTTAACCGCTTATTCAACATTCAATTTGATCTCAATTTTCAATTAGGTCGTCGAATGATTTGAATTTTAAACTAATTAAATTGAAAATAACAATTTAATTCTTAGGCTTAGAAAATACCTCTTTTTTCATTTCAAAATTTTTCGATGTAGATGAATTTTAACAAAGTTAAAAAAATTTTGAATTAAAAATTTTTTGTGAATGATTTTCTTTGATAAAATTTACATAAGAATTCAATGCTTGTAAATAGATAAAATTGAATTAATATTTAAAGATAAAAAAGTTTTTTTCCGAGAATGATGATATGTACCAAAGGTTTAAGTTTTTCGAATGTTTAATTTTTTTTTTGAATGATGACACTATAATTAAAAATAAATTTGTACATAACATTTCAATCTGTATGCTTATAAATTGATATAAGTGAACAAATATTTAGATATCACTTTTTTTTTTCAATAATGATGATTTTTGCCAAAAGTGTAAATTTTTTAATGTTTAAAGTTTTTTTGTTGATTGTAATTTAATTAAATTTTTAATAAATTGATTTATTTTATATGCTAATAAATCCATAAAAAATGAACAAATAAGATATATTTAATCCACTTTTTTTATTAAAAATCGAAACCAAAAGTGTTATTTTCTTTAATATTAACTATTTTTTAATGATAACGATTTAAATATAAAAAATCATAGCTAACTGAAAATTAACACATAGTTCTGGATTCTAAAATTTTAGATTTTGATGTCTACACTGACATGGCATTTACGTTGCAGCGAACGTGGCACAACTTTACGGTTCTCCGTTAAAAGTGAACACATTTTAACAATAGTGCAAGTATTTTGAAGTTTGGTATTGTGATTGCAAGTTAATTGTAGTTTCTCGAGCTCTAAGATATATTTATATTCGTTTACACATATAGAGAATTCATAGTTTGAATTGTAATTCTTTTCACTCGATTTGTATTGTTCAAGCTGTAAACTTTAGTTGCTGGATAGTTGGCTAAGAGAATACGGGTTCTGGGATCTAGTGCTAGAGAAGATTGTACTTGGGAAGTATAGTTCTTAGAGAGCAGGGATCTGGAGCAGCAATTCAGCAAGCCATTATCAGCAACTGGAAGACAGGAAAATATATTATTGTATCTTGTAATCTTGATTTTTATTGATCAATAATATATTCTCTTACCAAGTTGGTAAGGGACCATGACGTAAACTATAGAGGATTAGGGGTCGAACCTAGCTAAAATTCTTGTGTATTCTTTATTATTTACTGTTTTATAATTCTGTTCTGCATTGCATATTTACATTACAGCAAGCCATCTTTATTTGTGTAAGCAAATCAGTAAGCCAATTCTTTCTGGCACGCAAACTATTTCAATAACAGTCAGCCATTATTTTCGATAATTCTAAAAGTAATCTTAGAAAGCCATAACACATACTCTAGGTGTGCACTTTCAATTTCAAATACGAATTTGTTTGTATTTTTTTTTTAATTTTGTATTTTAATTCAAAAAACTTGTAAAAAATAATAATTTTGGAATTTTACTTTCTTAAAACTAAATAAAAAAAAGTTAAATTTACTTGGAAATGTTATATATTTTGTTTGATTTTTTTAAATATTAGTTTTTTGTATAATTTTGTTATTCTTAAAATATTGAATTTAAATGATATTATGTGATATTTATTCCTATGTTATATCTACAAATATATTTATCTCATGTAAATGCATTATTATATGAATAAAGAACATAATTATTTCTAAATTATTTAAATAAAAAAAAATAATATTTATATTATATAAAAATATATAATTTCAAATTCTGTCGAATACAGATGTGCTTATATCCATATGTGTATCCGAAATTATCGAATTCGAATACAGATAATATCCAATTTATTTCGAATACGAATAATATCCTATTGATTTCGAATACAAATACAGATATTTTGAATAGATATTGGACTATTCAAATTTTTTTGACAATTCTAATTCAATTTTTTTACATAAATTATGAATTAAAAAACTTATTTAAGATTCTACTGGAAATGCTCTAAAAGGCCGAAGCCGAACCATACGTTTGTTTCCTGACAGGGCCCAAACTGTATAACGAACTTATATATTGTTTCCTAATGGCCCAACTTACTAATAGGCCAGTAGGCATTTCCTTTCCTGTGCTGCTGTAGGGCTGTGCAGTTTGTGCCACTAGGAGCAAAACTGATTTAAATAGGGATGACAATCGGGTCGGGTTTGGTAAAATCCGAACCCGATCCAATGGATTCGGGTAAACTCGATTTTTTGAATAAAACCCAAACCCGACCCGAACCCGAAAAATACTCGAAAATTGAAATCCGAACCCGATCCAATGGATTTCGGGTGGATTGCGGTTAACCCGAAACCCGAAATTTTTTGGATTTGGATAATACCCGAAACCCAAACAATTTTATAATAGAACACACAATTTAATATTTTATACATCATTAAAAATATTATTTATATTATATAAATAAATTTTATTATGTGCATTAATTTTATTTTTTTTATATTTAATTTTGTTATTAAATTTTACTTATAATCAATTTTTAAAAGAATTTAAATCATTAAAATAGCCAAATAGATTTGATATGAAATACTTCTTAAAGACTTATGCTCTGTTTGGAATTACTGTTAAAAATTGCTGTGCTGTTAGAAAAAGTGCTGGTGAAAAAAGTGTTGTTGTAAAAAACTGAAGACTGTTTGGTAATATTTTTTATATGTGCATTTTTTATGTAAAAATAATGTTTTTGATGAGGTTTGATGTTGAAATCAGCTACTACTTTCCGCAAAAACTGAAAAGCTGCTTTTTTCAAAAGCATGGGGGGACCTGCTTTCTGTAAAAGCAACTTTTAGGCCAAAAGCACTTTTCAGAAAAGCAGCTTTTAAAATTTAACAAACACTTTTTCAGCTGCTTTTCAGAAATAAGCTGTTGTCTGCAACAGCAATCCCAAACACACTCTTAGAGTCTAAAATTGTTTTAAAGTTTTGGTTTTAATAATACAGGTTATTTGTTATACGATGCACCGATGACTTTTAATAAAATGTATTACATTGTGAAATATATATATATATATATATATATATATATAGTCCTACTCCAATAGAAACCAAATTAAAATAGAAACTAGAAACTAAACCCTAATCTAATGACCAAACTAGGGGTACCCCAATATAAAAAGTGTCTAAAATTTTAGGCTCCATTCAGCAAAAAATAAAAAATAATAAAAAAAACTACTGTTCACTGCTGACGTGGCAGTGACGTCAGCGTGAACATTTTTTTTTTTTTTTGCTGAATGGAGCCAAGAATTTTAAACACATTTTGTGAAGGTGCCCCTGGCGGGGCCAGTACAATGAATGAAATATAATTTATTTAGTGTTAGTTTCTAGTTTCTATTTAAGAATTGGTTTCTATTTGATACTTTGCATATATATATATATATATATATATATATATGTATATATATATATATATATATATATATATATATATATATATATATATATATTCGGGTTTTTTTCGAGTTTCGGGTTCGGGTCGAGTTCGGATCGATTTTCGAGTTTCGGATCGGTATACATAATATCTTAATCCAAAAATTTGCGGGTTTAAAAATCATATCCAAATCCAAATCCAAAAAATCAGGTTTGGTAAATCCAAAATGTCGGGTTTCGGATCGGGTATCCGTCGGATCGGATTATTTTGCCATCCATAGATTTAAAAACAAAATTGTAATACATCAAAATCATGCTTTTGTTAATCATTGTAAATCGAAATCACAAATATTAAGACTATATACACTGATGTTTAATTTAATTTTGCATTCAAAATTCATACAAAACATAGAGAATTTGTCAAAAATATCAAAATAGGGATTTGTTTATGCAAAAATACCATCTTAATAAATTTATTGCAAATCTATTGTTTTTTCAAATTAGAAGAATTTAGTTTGCAATGATACGGACATAATTGCCCACCCACTTTCTCTCTCTCTCTCTCTCTCTCTCTCTCTCTCTCTCTCTCTCTCTCTCTCTCTACAACTGTTTCCTCTCTCTCTGAGCTTTCTTTTTCGTATTTTCCGATAAGCCCAGTGAATACCAACCATTTGATGGTCATCATTTGAGAAAGATATCATGAGTGTTTGGTTATTAGAGGTTTGGGGGTAGATTACAGGTTTGACCAAATGAAACCTCTAATGTGAGTGTTTGGTTGTTAGAGGTTTGAGTTAGAGGTTTGGGATCAAAAAGCTAATTTTGAAAAAGCTCATTTTAGGAGCTTTTTCAATTAGAGGTTTGCTATGTGTCACAAAAAGTTATTCAAAAAGCTATTTACCAAACACTTTTATTCAAAACAGCTAATTTCAATCCGCTAGTCAAAACAGCTAATTCAATCCGCTAGTCAAAACAGCTAATTCAATCCGCTATCAGCTAACAGCTAACAGCTAATTGCCAAACAGGGCCATAAGTTAATTCATGCCAACTTGTTGAAAGTGTAAACAAAATTTTACTTTTATTCTTAACAACCTAATGCAACCTGTTTATACCAGAGGAAAACGTATGGTGTATCGATGACAACTTGAAATTACCAAATATGCATTTTTATCATAACTTGTAAAGGTAAATAAATGTTTTGTCAAGCCTAATGTCTGGACAAGTATCAGGTGATAACAATTCATATAATACACAAATTGAAGTGTTTTGTACCTGTAAACATATATAATCGTAGTTAACAATATGAAAAATAGAGAAAGATATTGGAGTTCCGGCCATGAAATGAACAGGCTTGTCACTATGTTCTTGAGTGCCTTTTCTATTGAATCTGGTTCACCATATATAGGCTATTCTTTCATTACCTCCACTCCAATATTTGTAACCGCCCATTTATTACTTATTAATATCAATCAATATCTTGAAATGTAACTTACAAATCAATACACAATACTATGTATCATTTTTATTTTATTTATATTTTATTTGACAAATTAAGTCAAATACAACATCTCTCACTTGACGTATTTGTCAAATATTTTCCGTGACTCCCACCTTTTCTAGAGTCTATAATTTAAGTCCAATCAAACTAACGTGTTTGACAAATACTTTCACAGAAATACCTTCCGTTAAAAATACACAATCTCTAATTAAGCATTGTCATTTCACTTCTCTCAACACATTCATGTTTCTTACTTTCCCAACTTCGGATCCACCATAAATCAATAGGTCTTTCGAACTTGAACTCTTATTATCTTATCACCTTCGAAATCTGCACCAGAACAATCGATAAATTCAGGCACGTCTACCTCATAACCAATTAGTGGTACAATTTACACTTCAAGTACTTCATTATCCTATTCACAACCTCTCACTAGGCTTGATTAGATTTCTTTCGTATCCTTTCACTAGGCCAATTAAATACGCCAAGTCAAGTCAATAGATTACACAACATCGAACTTCCGACTACTCGCGCACAAGTGCCTTTTCCGCATTAACTGTTTCCCCATTACCAATGGGTTGGCGCCGGACTGCAATTTTGCATCCTAAAAACGATTAAGCATTTCACTCGGATACCTCTGGTTCACACTAAATATTCAAAATATTTAATTCCTTGAACTTATCAGATTGCACTTATATTCTCAACCTTCCCACTAAGTTCTAACTTAGTTTTGTTGAGCATTCCTTTATTAATTACTGATAGCAATATATCATTAACATATACTGATAATATTGTAAACAAACTCCCACTTTTCAAAATACAGAAACTATTGTCTAATTTATTCTCGACAAAAATTTATTCAATTTATGCGAAAAATCTTTCTCAATTGGACATGCTTTCAATATAAAAATAGATATATTTGTCTTATCTTTCCCCTTTAAAAATTCATATACAACCTATGAATTTTCTATATTGAGGTTGTTCACACAACTCTCACACTTGATTCTTTCAAAATTGACCCAAAATCATTTTCATTTTCCTTTGATAATTTTGATTCTTGCGGAAAACAAGATTATGCACTAATATATTCAATACCAATATTCAGATCATGATCATAATATTCATTTCGATCTACTTCCACACATGCCTCAATATTTAATAACTTTTATTGTCAAAATCACATAGATAACAACTAAATGTCTTGTATCCTCAAATACTCGAAATATTTCTGAAAATAACTTTCTTATTTTCAATCATTTAACAATTTTTCAATCAATCCCACTTCTAGACTGTCAATGATCTTTCCCTTTACAAGGCATTTGCCCTTATTCCTTTTATGAGTTCCTCTAACTCAATCAAATAATTGTTTGTCAGCAAAATAATATTTCACATGCTCTCTATTCTGAGCACCACTTCCCAAATTGTCTCGAAACAATTTATTTAAATCTACAAAGATAAGATCAAATTTTATTTTCTGTCTCCAACTAGCAAAGTTGGCATTATTCTTTTCTCTGAACAACCAATTCAGACATAACCAATATATTTACCAATTCTGATTATAAAATTTGTATTCTCGCCATTACAAATTTATTAAAATTAATCCATTCTTTTTTTCATATATTCCAAACTGAAAATATATAACCAACTCTGTATTATTTTCTATGCTCAAATTTCGAGCATTACTAGAAATTTCCTATAGTACAATATCGTCTTTTTCAACGATAATTCACAATTCACACCCAATTATTCCCTTCGTCCCTCCCAATTCTTTACATTTTCTATTTTGGGATGTCCCTTCCAATTCTTTACATTTCCAAACTTTCCTAAAATAGTAAGGTTTTAAAAATTAAACAAATCAAAAGGGCCCACCACTATCCACTACTTTCCTCTATCTTTCTAATCTATTACTTAAATATTGATGGGTTCCATAATTTTACCCACTTTTCACTCACTTTCTTTCTCTCCCCACTTACTTTTTTCTCCTTTCTTAATCTCCGTGCTCTCCCCACTTACTTTTTTTTCCTTTCTTAATCTCCGTGCCCAACCCAAATGTTAAAAATTGGGAGGGACGGAGGGAGTATTATTTACAAATTTTATACTCCCTTCTAGAGTTTCACTAGAAATTTTCTCTAGTGCAGATCCATCTGTTTCAAAGGTATCTTCCAAATTATTCGAAAATAATTTATTTCTCATTTTTTCAACTCCACCGTTACAATTGGTACCATTTAATTCCCATTTTAATATATGTCAATTCCGACACAATTATTTACCTCACCGTTTTTCTCGATTCTTACACAATCAATTTACTTGTCATTTTTCAACAATAATTTCCAAATTGCCAAACAATTTGTATTTTATCTCACTTTCTTTTGGTTCCATTTAACAAAAATGGTCCGTTCCATTTTCAAAATCAATAAATTTAAATACAATTAATAAAATCATTATTTAAAACAAAACTCCATTTATAACCAAGATAAAGAAGTAAAAATACGAACAAATAAATCATGTAGAAGTTATAAACACGAGGACCATTAAATATTCTACCAAAAGAAAAACTCAGGAGTAAATAAAAATGACAATTGATAACGTAAGCACTAATCATTGTACTAGCAATAGGATAAAACAAAAAAAACACTGTCAAGAAATAACCCGGATAGACAATCACAACATGGATTCAAAATTAAACAAATTGATTATATTGTTAATAAACGAAAAGTAATCTGCAAGCAAACTTACAAAACTAGATTGGTCACAAAAAAATGATAATTCAAGTCTCACGCAAACATGGCAAACACACATGATATGTACTGGACAAATATCAGAAACAAAAACAAAATTATATAATCATGCAGATCAATCAGGCGCGTTACGAAAAAAAAACTATAAAAAATATCTTTAAAAAAATTATGTACCATCAACGCATGGATAACACGAAACTAGCATGTTATATATATTAAAAAGATAGCAATTAGCAATTTAGACATTTTGACCACGAAAAACAAGAACCACACTCATTTGAGTAGTGCCATATGGCCCAAAACATAAAAAAAAAAGTCTAGAGGAAAACACATAAGCAGGTAAGGACATATATAAACAAAACCAATAACTTAGATAAAACAGATATATATAACTGTAAGTAACACAACACGTATATGCATTGTTCATGGCATACAACAAATCATAAAATAATGGATAATTAAGATTAAGATTAGAAAAATGATAAAACTAGATCAAGGAAGAGAATACCGATGTAGTGGTAGCAGCTTTCTAATCTTGAAAATAAACAAGAAGTCATCAGTGGTAGCCCATTCAAAAAAATCACCTACGCTCTGATACCAATGATGTGTTTTGTACCTGTAAACATATATAATCCTAGTTAACAATATGAAAAATAGAGAAAGATATTGGAGTTCCGACCATGAAATGAATAGGCTTGTCACTATGTTCTTGAGTGCCTTTTCAATTGAATCTGGTTCACCATATATAGGCTATTCTTTCATCACCTCCACTCCAATATTTGTAACCGCCCATTTATTACTTATTAATATCAATCAATATCTTGAAATGTAATTTACAAATCAATACACAATACTATGTATTATTTTTATTTTATTTTTATTTTATTTGACAAATTAAGTCAAATACAACACAAATAAACATCGAGGATCATGTAGGGACCTCCCATATACTATATAACGTTAAACTATACTCCCTCCATCCCTAAATATCATTCCTGTTTTGACTGGACACGTTTGCCAATACGTTTTTTTGATCGTTAATATCTTTAATTTCGTATTAGCTTTAGATATAAAAACTTCACTGTATTAGAGTACTCATAAATACGAATCCAGTAAGATCACTCATGATTAAATTTGATCTTATAGATTAAACGTAAATTAGTAATTTGTCTCATGTTATGAACAATCCAGACATTTCAAATAAGAAAAGTAAAAAGAGACCGATGGAGTAATATTTAAAAGAAGTGTAATCGGAAAATTGATCTGGCATGACCCCGTACATCTGATACTGTCAAGTGTGATTGATGATCATCTAAAATTATTTTATAATTCTACTACGCCAGGAAAATATACGAAGACGAAGAGTACGCAGAAAATGAATACTAGAAAGTAGGGGTGAACATAATTCGCCCAACCCGCAAAACCCGACCCAACCCGACCCTTGTTTCGCCCGATTAACCCGGACCGTTCTAACCCGTGAATTAAACGGGTTAATTTTTAAAAAACCCGATTAAATTGGGTTGGGTTAGAGTTTAACAAATTATAACCCTGACCCAACCCGTTCAACCCGTTTAAGCCCATTAGTCCAGTCCAGTACAAGAGACGAAGAGAGTCCAGTAGTCTAATTAGATACATCACAATCAAATTCAATCATTCATCACACATAACATAAGACATAAGTGACATAACCTAAACCTAATTGAATCCCGCCTCACTCTGACTCTGAGTCTCTCACTCTCTCAGAGTCTCAGTCTCAGTCTCTCATCGCCTCTGCGCAAGACAAATCCACTCAACAGCAAGACAACAACTCGCCAACTCCACTCATCGCCTCTATTCTTCTCAAATCTCAATCTCTCACATCTCAAAGTAAGTTTCTATACTAAAAGTTATGATTTATATGTATATGAAGACTCATATCTGCTTGCCTAGTGTTTGATATAATGTCTAGCTTGGTTTCTACTTTCTCGTTCCTTTTGTTCATTTGTAATTTATATGTACTAGGTAACAAAGCCGCGCTACGCGCGGCACGAAAATATTTTTAAAAATTATACACATAACATTATTGTTTGTTAAATTTTATTATTTGAAAGTTAATATGATAAATTAAAAATTATGTGAAATGTAATTAAATTTGAATGTTTAAAAATTAAAAAGAGAAAAGAATTAGGTGAAAAAAAACATGTTTCAGTTAAATTCTTGAATATTAATAATAATAATAATAATTTTGAAGATATTGACGAACCTATTTTGCGCATAAAAAATGCTTTTGAAATCCAATATTGACAAACATTTGTAAAGTTTGGCATTGAATAAGTAAAAATAACATTTGTGAATCTTTTCTATTGTCGATGGCATCATAAAAGACGTGATTGCTTAATTTATTATTAAATTATTTGTTAGTAAAATTGATTGTACGATGAAAAGAATTAGAATGTAAATGTGATGAGAGGTGTGATTGATTTCACTTGTCGATATATTTGGTTTTATGACGAAAAAAGCAAAATTTAAATGCATATTGTAAGTCATGCTTCATGTTTTTTTGGAGTGATCCGACACCCGTATCTCTACATTTAATTAATTTTTCAGAGCATTTTATAAGAAATGTTTTGTTTGTAACATTAAAATTAAATTCATGGACACATCAAAGTGATACTCACATATTCTAATATTCTTTTATTAAATTTTATAATAAATTTGTACATATAATTGTTTTTAAAGCCGATGCTCGTTTTATAACACCCTTACTTAATGCTCAAAAAGTGAGAATTTGTTTAAAATAGCAAAAAACAACTCCTTAAACACCTTTTACTTTTTTCCATACCAAACTACAATGTCAACATAATTCCTATAATAAAAATTTGTAAATATTAAATATAACTAATTAACGATTTTAAACACCATCTCCCATCTCATAACATACATGCATGATTAATTGATTAGTAATAGTATAAGAATGTGTTTAATTAGAATATTAATTTTTCCAACACAAAATAATCAAACAACGAATGGGTAATTTTTTATTGATTTAATTGACGAAAAAAAGGGTCCACTTGATTCAATTTAATCGAGTTGGTCACACCCCGTGTATAATTTGTTCAGGTATAAATGTAAATTCTACGATATTACTTTTATTTAAATTGTGGATGTTAATCGAAAAATATATATACTTATGTATCTTATCATGATTCTCACGATCATTGATTACGAATTTATCGAAAAGTTAAAATCGTCTATTAATTACTGCCAAAAAATTTGCAATGATTTTGAATAAGGATTAGAAATGACGATAAAAATTATTTTATTTTATTGTTTTACCTTAAAATAATGGTATTTTTATATAAATCATTAATATTTGATAACAAAATAATAATAATAATAATAATAATAATGTTCTAATAAAATTGTTAAACTTTTATGTTAAATATGAAATAAAGTGTATTTAATATATATTTAATAGGTATAATTAATTATTAATTAAATGCAAGAAAATTATTTTAATAAAAAATAAAAATGTGAAAATTCAAGAAAAATATTTTGAAGCTTCTGAGTGCAAGTCTCTCCAGTTTCCTGCTATTATAATAAATTTTTATATAAAAGTACTGTAATAGATAAATTAATTTCTATTATTCTTAAAAATTGATTGGTCTCTTATGAATATTCTATTAAAAATTAATTTAAAAATAATTTACATGAATTATTAATTGGAAAAATATTTTCATTATATATATCTAAAATTTTGATAATCTTAAAAACATCACAAACATATAAAAATAAAAATTACAATATGAACGTAATATTTACAATCAAAAGTTACAAATATTGAATACAATTTAATAACGTTTTTTAAAACCGACACCCCTCTCATAATATACATGTTCAATAATAGTTTAAGAATTTATTTAATTTGAATATTAATTTATTTTGACACAATATAATGAAACAATGGGCATTTAATTTTTTTATCAATTTAATCTTCCGATAAAATGGTTGAGTTTGTTCAATTTAATTAGTTTGGTCATAACTCATGTGTGTATGCGCATGATTTGTTTACAAATTTCAGATATTAAGTAAAGATCCATGTACTTCCATAATTTACTACGATTCCACAATCATTGATAATTAAGATTATTTGAGAAGTTGGTTAATAATGTTTTTTAAAACCGACAGCCCTCTCATAATATACATATTCAATAATAGTATAAGAATTTGTTTAATTACAATAAAAAATTATTTGAACACAATATAACGAAACAATGGGTGTATAGCTTTTTTATCAATTTTATCTTCCGATAAATGAATGGATTTGTTAAATTTAATCGATTTGATCATAACTCATGTATTATTTATTCATGTGCAAAATTGAAAATCTATTTGTAATGTTTGTATACAATTCCAGATATTAAATAAATATCTTGTACTTCCATAATTTATTACGATTTTCACAATTATTGATAATAAAAATTGCTTGAGAAGTTAAGGTCGTGTACCCTATAATCATCCGAAAAGAAATTATAGTGATCTTGAATAGGGAATAAAAAATAACGCAATATAAACTATTGTTATTCGTCATTTTAACTAAAAATAAATATAACTATATATAATTAATATTTAATATTGAAAAAATAACTATAATGTTCAACTAAAGTTTGCTAATTTTTAAACAAATTAAATAGAGTAAATTTAATATATGTTTAATAGGTGTAATTAATGACTAATTAAAATGTCATTAATAGCTATTTAATGCAAAAAAAGTATTTTAATAAAAAAATCAAAAAAATGAAAATTCAAGAAAAATACCTTGAACTGTTCTGTTGCATTTCCGATCTACAAGCATTATAATATATATATATAGATCAATTTTATCTTCCGATAAATGACTGGATTTGTTAAATTTAATTATCGATTTGATCATAACTCATGTATTATTTATTCATGTGCAAAATTGAAAATCTATCCGTACTGTTTGTATACAATTCCAGATATTAAATAAATATCTTGTACTTCCATAATTTATTACGATTTTCACAATTATTGATAATAAAAATTGCTTGTGAAGTTAAGTTCATGTACCCTATAATCATCCGAAAAGAAATTATACTGATCTTGAATAGGGAATAAAAAATAACGCAATATAAACAATTGTTATTCGTCATTTTAACTAAAAATAAACATAACCATATATAATTAATATTTAATATTGAAAAAATAACTATAATGTTCAACTAAAGTTTGCTAATTTTTAAACAAATTAAATAGAGTAAATTTAATATATGTTTAATAGGTGTAATTAATGACTAATTAAAATGTCATTAATAACTATTTAATACAAGAAAATAATTTTAATAAAAAAAGTCAAAAAAATGAAAATTCAAGAAAAATACCTTGAACTGTTCTGGTGCATTTCCGATCTCCGGGTATTATAATATATATAGATAGGGAAAATGAATTTTTTTGTCACTGAACTATTGACCTTTTTAGAAATCTACCACTCAACTATGAATTTTTCTTTTTTAGTCATTAAACTTAGGTTCGGTTTTGTTTTAAGCACTAAACTTAGGTTCGGATTTGATTATTAGCATTATGTTAATTATTAGCATAAATTAATAATTCCTTTATAATCATAAAAATATTTATCACACTTTTATAAAAAAATTATTATAATATATTTAAAATTTAAATTTATATGAAACTCATCCCTAATCTTTTTTATTACATCAAAAATTCAAATATGGTATTTATGTACTCCATCAAAAAATTATTAATTAATATTTTTAATATCTTGAATACTTTTTACGTGCAACAGATCTAAAGATGTTGTATTATCTTTAATATCATCTATATAATACATTAATATTTTACTTGTATTATCTTTAATATCATCTTTAATATTATTTATATATACATTAATTTTTTACTTGTAGATGTTGTATTATCTTTAATATCATCTATATATCCATTAATATTTTACTTGTATTATCTTTGATATCATCTTTAATATGATTTATATATACATTAATTTTTTGTTAGTCACAGAGACATGCCTGTTTAACTCTAATAACAAGCCTAATTGTTTGTAATGCTTTGCATTACTTACATGACCTCTTAACTGAGGGAACCTCTAGTTGTAGAGTTTCTACTTGCTTTGTACTTGTAATATGCATCAAATTCTAGTTGTGTAACTGTACTTATATAGTCAAGAATAATGCTTGAAAGAAGTTCCAAGGTTCATGCCTCAAGCAAGAAGATGAAGACTGTCAAATAAATCACAGTTGGGATTTGAAGAAATGAAGAATTTGTCTAAGTACCAATTCGAGAAGTACTTTTGTCTATTCGAGAAGTCTAGCATTCGAGAAGTCAGGGATTCGATATCTCAAGACACTATTCGATATCTCTGAATACACTGTTCGATATCTCATTCGATATCTCAGAGATTCGATATGTCTACTGCTCTATTCGAGAACTCAAGAAGTCAACAAGTCAAAGTGGTATTCGAGTTCTCAAAGAGTCAACAAGTCAAAGTTCCATTCGATATCTCAAGGACTCAGAAAGCTATTCGATATCTCAGGGATTCGACATGTCAAAATGCTCTATTCGACAACTCAAGGATTCCCAGAGAAAAGAGCTATTCGAGAAGTGATTCGATATGTCATATAACAGTATTCGAGAACTCAGAGTTATCGATCAAGTCAATCCTAGTTCTCTAATCACTTACTTAGTCACTTCTCGAATACATTCTTAGAGACAAAATACTGAAGAAATTGTACAAGTCAGAAGCCTGCAACAAGCCAATGCACTTTATGGACCACAATATGTAATGTGCTCTGGAAAGCCTACATGGAAGCTTGGAGAGATATAGAAGAGACAAAAGGGCTAAAGAAGTGGATCTGAACAGGATTTGCAAAGTCAAATCTGTAACCGTTTGGACACTTACTCAAAAAGGATAGATAGACTAGAAAGTAATTTGTTCAGCTACCTTATTTGCAGTAAGTAGGTTGTATCCATGTTCTATAAGGATACAACCTCACTTCCTTAGTTGTTAACGTTTGAGGAGTCAAGTTTTTCATACATTGTAAGTCATATCTCTCTGAGAAAAACGAAGTTGAGAATACTATCATTTGTATTCACAGATTGTAGCAACCTTTATCTAACACAATATTAGATTAAAGTGATATCGTGTCTTGTGTTGTTTTTATCCGCACTCAAATTTAAGTTTATCTTCCTATATCTTGTTAAACTTTATCTTACTATGATTTTTAAGATATAGTAAAATATCGATAAATGAATGTTCGTTAAACGAATAACCTTGTTAAATGAATAGTTTTTTCCGATTCAAACATAATAGAGATAGTGTATTTTTTACCTCGATTAATATATAAAAAAATTCGGTCCCAAGCGTATTCATTTATCGAGGTTTAACTGTAAAGATAAATCATTAGAGATGATAACTTTATCGATTTATTTTCAAGATACAATTTAATGCAGACTTTATCTTATTAAAATTTATCGATTTATTTTCAAGATAAAATTTAATGCAGACTTTATTTTATTAAATTTAATCGATTTTTTTTCAAGATAAAGTTTAATGCATCATTTTCAAGTATTAAAGTTTAACAAAATGTCCTCTATAATGCATCATTTTTAAGTATTAAGGTTAATGAGTAAAAAAACTAACATAATGCTAATAATAAAATCCGAACCTAAGTTTAGTGAGTAAAATAAAATCCGAACCTAAGTATAGTGATTAAAAATGAAAAATTTATAGTTGAATGGTAAATTTCTAAAAAGGTCAATAGTGTATTAATAGAGATAGTGTATTTTTTACCTCGATTAATATATAAAAAAATTCGGTCCCAAGCGTATTCATTTATCGAGGTTTAACTGTAAAGATAAATCATTAGAGATGATAACTTTATCGATTTATTTTCAAGATACAATTTAATGCAGACTTTATCTTATTAAAATTTATCGATTTATTTTCAAGATAAAATTTAATGCAGACTTTATTTTATTAAATTTAATCGATTTTTTTTCAAGATAAAGTTTAATGCATCATTTTCAAGTATTAAAGTTTAACAAAATGTCCTCTATAATGCATCATTTTTAAGTATTAAGGTTAATGAGTAAAAAAACTAACATAATGCTAATAATAAAATCCGAACCTAAGTTTAGTGAGTAAAATAAAATCCGAACCTAAGTATAGTGATTAAAAATGAAAAATTTATAGTTGAATGGTAAATTTCTAAAAAGGTCAATAGTGTATTAATAGAGATAGTGTATTTTTTACCTCGATTAATATATAAAAAAAATTCGGTCCCAAACGTATTCATTTATCGAGGTTTAACTGTAAAGATAAATCATTAGAGATGATAACTTTATCGATTTATTTTCAAGATACAATTTAATGCAGACTTTATCTTATTAAAATTTATCGATTTATTTTCAAGATAAAATTTAATGCAGACTTTATTTTATTAAATTTAATCGATTTTTTTTCAAGATAAAGTTTAATGCATCATTTTCAAGTATTAAAGTTTAACAAAATGTCCTCTATAATGCATCATTTTTAAGTATTAAGGTTAATGAGTAAAAAAACTAACATAATGCTAATAATAAAATCCGAACCTAAGTTTAGTGAGTAAAATAAAATCCGAACCTAAGTATAGTGATTAAAAATGAAAAATTTATAGTTGAATGGTAAATTTCTAAAAAGGTCAATAGTTCAGTGACAAAAAAATTCATTTTCCCATATAGATATGAAGACTCATTTCTGCTTGCCTAGTGTTTGATATAATGTATAGCTTGGTTTCTATTTTCTCGTTCCTTTTGTTCACATGTATCCATTATCTTTATTCTGTAACAGTCTAACAGAGCCGAAATTGATTATACAGGAGTTGACATATCTGTTAATTTTAGTTATTGACATATCTGATGAGATAAACATGTTTTGTTAGTTTGGAAAATTTATACTCATCTTTTTTTAAAGTAAATAAATTTTATTTTTCGTGAATGAAGTAATTAAGCAAACACACGAGTAAATGAGTAATCTTGATGAGATGTTCGTGAGCTGGTTCATGATCTGTTCGGTTTGCGAACAATGAACAATATCTTTTCTTAATGAGCAGAACATAAACATCATATTTGATAGGTGTTCGTGAGCTGAGTTATATGAACTGAGTTATTAATGTACAAGATTGTTATGGGTGTTTAAATAATTTGATGTATATTTGTTGGACTGAGTTATGATGAGTTATAATTTTTCTCATGAAATGATGAGTTACGATTTATATGTAGTATGACTGATTTATATGTTCATATTTTCTTCAGGAACTTACTTATGGAAACAACAATCACCACCCCAGCAGTCACCACCCTTACTACTGCCCCAAACACCACCTCCACGACTCCAAACACCACCCCTACTACTGCCCCAAACAACACCTCCACTACTCCAAACACCACCCCTACTACAACCCCTACTACTGCCCCAAACACCACCTCCACTACTCCAAACACCACCCCTACTACAGTCCCAAATACAATCCCTACTACTCCAAACACCAGCCCTACTGATCCAATGATTATAGAAGATGATGCTCCTATTCAACTTAAGTCGCCAAAAAAAGAAGGCAATGAAAAACCACCCGCTTCAAAGATGTTCTCGCTATTCCGGTATCTACAGTTGCCTCTGAATCTGCATTTAGTACAAGTGGCCGTATATTAGACCCATTTCGAAGTTCTTTGAGTCCAAGAATGTTGGAGGTACTAGTGTGCACACAGAGTTGGGTAAAAGAGCGTCATGATGGAAAAAAATTCAAGGAATATGTGGATGATATTCATTCCTATGGGTTTCTTGATGAAGGTAAACCAAATTATATTTAATTATAAGGGGCTGTTCTTTATTATTTAATCTAGGCTCATAATTGTTTTCGTTTATTGTTTTGATTTTGTAGGGGACAATGATAAGGGCACTGGTGCATCGAAGGAGAAACTCAAGGGCAAGGCCATCAATGTTATTGACGATTGATTTGTCACAAAAAATGTTGCTTAAGTTATTTTAAACTAGCCAATTGTTATTGGACTATTTGATATTTTGATGTATTTGTTGTTGATGTATTTGTTGTTGCCTGGACTGTATTAAGACTATTTGGTTATTATTTATTTGTTATGAACTTAGTAAAGACTAATGACATTTGTTATTGGATGTTATGGCAGATTGCATTTTATAATTACTTTGCTAAAATTGTCTTTCCAGTTTCCAGTTCCCAATTTACTAGTTTAACAACAAGTATTGTATATATAACTTGTCATTCATGTACCCCGACCAACCCGCCCTAACCCAACCCGGACCGTTCAAAACCCGATCAACCCGTCCCGTCCAAAACCGTGGGTTGAACGGGTTAATTTTTAAAAAACCCGTACTAATTGGTTTGGGTTGTTTTTTCCCTCAACCCGCCTCGTGTTCACCCCTACTAGAAAGACGTATTTTTTTATTTTGGATCTTGTTGATTTCAGTTAATTTGGGTTATTTTGGTGGATTTGGATTAAAATAATTAAGTTGCAATTAGTTGATTTGGATTGCTTTCATATTTACTAAATTGTCAGAAAAAATGCATTTGGTTGATTGTAGTTGCATCCCTATTTTTATAATTTTTTTTAAAAGATGATATTTTTGCAAATAAAACTTTAAAATAACAGTATTTTTACAAAAAAATTTATATGCTGGGATATTTTTCAAAAAAGCCCAAAAACATATTATTATGATGTTTTGGTTTTGAGGTTAAAATTGTAATTGGAACTATAATTTAAAGCGAGTCTTGTCGAGTTTTAAGTAAACGAGTTCAATTTTCTTTTAATTAAATTGAGTCTAGTTTCAAATTATCAAGTTTGAAAATTATGTTTAAAATAAATTCGCGTATATGTCTAAGTCGAGTTCAAATTTATTAACGATTTTTTCAACCTGAATCAAATTCAACCCAAGTTCAATATACTCGAAATGTTAAAATATTTTTATGAATCCGAAAAAAGTTCATCCAATATATTATCAGGTTCAATTTACTAAATTATATTTTATCAAATTTGAGTTAACTACTTAAGTCAAGATAAAAATCAAATTTAAACCAAAATGAAAATTTTGAATTAAGTTTATTATAAAAGAGTAATGTTTAAACTGGATTAACACAATTTTTTTATCAACCTCAAATATTTGTTTGAATTTGAAATCAAAATCACATTAGGAGCCTGAGTAATCTTTAAATTATTATTTATGATTTAAAGTTGCTTAAAATTAGTATTTATCAACTTCTGATTTTAGACTATTTTTTTTACTTTAAGTTATTTTTTGACTTATTATATAAACTAGCAATATGGCCCGTGCTACGCACACGGGTTTTTTAAATTTTTTTATCTAATCAATTGATGATAAAATAGCACACGGGTTTTTTAAATTTTTTTATGTAATCAATTGATGATAAAATACAAAATATGACAATTATACGAAGAGGCATTGAGATTAACATTTAGTTATATCACATACCTATTAAAACAAATATTTACATAATTATGCAATATAATTAAGTTGTATCCTCTTAAAGTTTATGATACCACTTATTTGTCACACAAAAGTTGATCCTCCAATCAGTTAATGTCCAATGACGAAAGTTGATTGAACATATTTATACAAAATTAAGTGAATTAAAATTTAATTACAAAACATTTAATGGATAAAAATAATCTTATTGAATAAAAGAGATAATATTGCAACAATTACTAATTATTCAATACTAATAAATAAAGATCCACAAAAATAAGAAAAACAAATAATTAAAATATAATCCTCAAGGACGTAGATGTAGGAATTTTTTGAATGTTTGCAGACTAAGTGGTTCATTCCGTTCATTCCTCAAAGAACGGAGGAGGCTGATATCCTTCATCCTTCATTAATTAGAGGAGGCTGATATCCTTCATTAATTAGCCTAAAAAACAACGAAGTGTAAATTTCTATCATATATAAAAACAAAATATAATTCTACGTGTGTAACGCAAATATTTTTTTTTAAAAATACCTCTGCTTGAAATAGTAAACATCAGGATAGTCAAGGTTAATATAAATCCTCGAATAAGGGAGATTGGAGATCTGAAATTTATCTGCAAAATAAAGAGGTGTAAATTTGGTTAAATTTATAACTTAATACCAATTTAATAACAATTTTTTTCCATCTCAATTATGACATAACAAATATTTACCCTTATATTTGGTAACTCTAGTACTTGCCAATATCAAAATTATTGGGAGTTCCAAATTCTGTTGATTATATAATGGCTCTGTGTTTGAATTGAGTGGTCCAAAAAAGGAAACTGTGTGTGCCGCCATGTTTTGAATAAAAAAACCAATAATAAGTTACTGATTTGCAATTTATGAATGATATGAATGTACTTTTTTCGCAATATAAAAAAATATTACGCATAGATAATTAAACAAAATGTTACCTTCCATCAGAAATTGTGAATTTTACAACTTGTTTCGGGCCAAATCTTGTTTGAATCGTCTCAACCGGTTGAAGGTTTTCCATGACTCCAATAATATCTACAATAGTAAAGTACGGCTAATTTTGTTCACCCGCAATTAGTAAAATAGTTGAGCCTAGAGTTTAAGTTAACCTGTGGTATACAGTAGCTTCTCTTCTGCTAGAAAATCAGTTGAATGATCCTGCAGATCTCTAACTTGGACTATATCAAATTTGTGCATCGGAAAGTCAATATCTTCAGGCAAAACATTCACTACGGTTGAATTTAGAAAAATCATGATCTTCTGCATTGGATATGCAGGCATATAATGACCAAACGATGTCCTCACGCGAATATTAGTAATTTTGCATAAGCTTCCTTGACGCAAAACATTAGCAAATAATTGCCATATAGCGGGACTAACCATTGCATGCATTCGAGTATTCTGTTATATTAACAACGTCCATAGAATTTTTATTATTTAAAAAGATACAAAGACTAAAAAAAGAGGAGTGAAACATACCTCGCAGTCCAGAAGAATCAAATTATGTAAGACGACGTCACCTACACCATTGGTTGTCTCCCATATTCTAGTAACTCGGACATTTACAGTCCAAGTGATTTTGGTATTGTCCAGTGATGCAAGAGGCTGATGAATATTCATATCTACATGCAAATATGAAACATTATATATGGTTAGTTTGAGTAGTCTTCTGGCATTCATATATATAGATAGATGTAGAGTAAATTATTGAGACATGGAAGAACTGTTGGATGATAACTTACTGTGGTTTGAATTGTATGTCACTGGAGTTGTGTGAAATGTGATATGTTCCTTTTAAGTATATATATACTTGTAAGATAATGACAATCATTAATAACAGTGAAACAATTTAACAATAATTAAGGAGAAGATTAGTATTAAAATCAATTATAATAATATCAATATCAGTTATCAATTATCAATATCAATTATAATAATAGTGATAGTGATTAAAAGTATGAATAATTAAAGAGAAAAAATAGTACAAAAATTGTGTAAATGATATCTTGTATCTTTACCAAAAATAAAGTCAACCACAATGTTGTATCATCAATCAATGTATCAAAAATTAAGATCAAGTTAAGGACAATGTTATATATGTAAGATAACCATTTACAATAATGGTGTATCAATTTTACAATAATTAATGAGAAGATATCATTGTAATCAATTATGTTAAGTAACCAACTCATCTAAAACCTTAAGGTGTTAGAGGGAGGCCTTATATGGATCTTATATTATATTCTAACACTCCCCCTCACTCGAAAGCCCATTTTTGGGTCGAGAGTGGATCACGGGCGCCCATCTTTGGGGCATAAATTTGCCTTCGTGTCCGAAATAAATTGTGAGAATATTGGGGGTCGCAGAGAGTCGAACCTGGGACCTCTGCGTGTCTGAGCTCTGATACCATGTTAAGTAACCAACTCATCTAAAACCTTAAGGTGTTAGAGGGAGGCCTTATATGGATCTTATATTATATTCTAACAAATTATAATGATATGAATTATCAATTATATAATAGTGTATCAATGTATCAATAAGTAAGGAGAAAAATTAGTAAAAAAGATGTGTATATGATATCCTCTATCTTTTTCAGATCAACATTAACAATAATAGTGTATCAATGTATCAATAACTATTTTTATTATTAGTACAAAATAATATTATAGGTAATTTCTTAAATTACCATAGTTTATAGCAAACTATTTATAGAATATTTTTATTATTAGTACAAAATAATATTATAGGTAATTTCTTAAATTACCATAGTTTATACAATAGTAAAGTACGGCTAAGTTGTTCACCCACAAATGTAGTAAACTTCTATAGATAAGATATTTATAGAATTTAAGTTATGCAATTAATTTATTGTTATGATTCTATTCACATAAGCAAATATCTATTATAATATCCTGCAAAAATAATGAGCATACCCATATATATATTAGTTGATATGTGTGAATGTTATCTTATATCTTTACCAAAAGATTACGTTAATTAATGACGAAATTTACTACTATCATATCTACTAAATTTTTAATACCAATTATTAGTATTATATTATATAAAGTCATCGTCAACATTATATTTATAATATAATGATCATTTACAATAATAATGTATCAATTTAACAATGATTAAGGAAACGATTAGTACAAAAATCAATTATAATTATATGAATTAACAATCATAATTAATAATAGTGTATCAATGTATCAATAATTAAAGAGAAAAATTAGTAAATAAAATGTGTACACGATATCCTATATCTTTTCCTAAAATAAACATCTTTCTTACTCTTACATATATATGGCTTAGCTTTATAATATAATACAGTAGAGAAGTTTTCTTTAGTCCTACAAAGATCAAAGAAAGAAGAACTCGTTAGTTTTGAAAAAAAGAAGAAGTAAAAACCTGTTCTTGGGTACTACGCAAATCCATATGGCGCAAGTTAATCTATTAACGGCTGCAAAAGGTACAGTTTCATTTTTAAATATAGATTGTTTCGGTTTACTTTTTGGTTGTGTATAAGTTGTAAAGTCCTCATATTTATTTATTTTGTTGATTTTACATATTCAGAAAACAAAACAGTAAAGAGGAGTTTTGCTGCAGTAATTTCAGAACAAAACTGTTTTGGAACATTGGTATGTCTTAAAGATAAGTATTTTTTTTTATCATGGTTAAAAAACATACAACCCATGCAATTTTTACATGATTTTCAGAGAGTACCAGAACCATTTGCAGAGGAGTTTGGCAAGAACATTCCTCGAGTTACCATATAATTTTTGTATATCATTTATTATTTTCACTGAATGACTTTGCCGCAAACATCCGAATATCTTTGATGGTGCCAGGGTAAAAAGTGAAGAACTTCGAGTGAAGATAAGGCTATTAATTTGGTAGATTCGACCATTTCAGACAGCTTGAAGGAAGATGCTGCCAAGGTTTTAACCATTGCAATACGTTGCACGATAAAGATTCCTACTCCCAGGCCTTCTATGAAAATGGTAGTACACATGCTGGAGGATGTAGAACCTTGTTCATCAGGTGAGGTAAGTGTCAAAAGTGAAGGTCAAAACAACAAGCAATAAGAAGTTGTAAAAGTTCTGTTGGTACACATTTATTTTGAGATATTTGCATAGTATTGCAATAGTAAGGGGTGTCGTTAATGGCTTTTGCAAGAGCTGATCAATGGATAAAATAGTATGCGCAACTAATTTTGCAGTGCATGGAGAAGTTGGATCAAACAGCTAGCATGTAACAATACTCAGACACGAACTTATTCTTAGGTATTGATTTTTCAGTTAAGCTGTTAGAATTTTACATTGATTAATATTTACTTCTCTCTCTATATTTGGCGTTTAGCAAAGGTAGTTGCTTTTGACTCTATGCAAGTTTTTCATATTGAGTGTAATCCAAACACAAGTTATTTTCGTGACAGTACTTTTAAAGGAACTATATATATATACATGGAAAAGAATAAATTTTCCCATCAATCGGCTAACTTTGATGCCTCCATTGCTATATGTGATTGCATATTGGTAACTCGTGTGAGTAGATTCCTGCAAGGTGGTGAAGTTACTCCGTATTTGATTTCAGTGAGGTTTAAAAAGCTTGAAACGGTGTATGACCAACCATTCCATTTGTGGGCAACACAAATCTGTGCTCTCTATGTCAAACCAGATACGTAGTAGTCAGAGTAGACTCTGCCTGTAAGGTGTTGAAACTATGTCATTCTTGATTTTACATTGGTCATACAAACATTTAACTAATTGGTTTTGTGACCTTTTTCTGTGCTAAGCATCTATTTCTTGAAAAAACTTTTGTTGCTGATATAGTCTGCAGACCATAGGTGTTAAATAGACACTCAATTTTATTTTTTTTGAATTGTGTATATTTGTAGCCTTTCTAAGTTATAACTGAAAGATTGTCCTGATCGGGTTACAATTATGGACGGGATAATGACTTCATAGTACCAATGCACACTTCAGCCTAAGAATTATTTGGGAAGATCAAAATTTAGACTTGCCAAGTTTTGGTAAGGATGGCACCGTAAAGTTTAATATTAGTTTCCCGTTGGTCCTATAAGATACATCTTAGGAAGGCAATGACTTGACAGATTTTAGGAAGCTGATGACTTCAGTGTCCTCGGTAGGATATTTTTTCGATCTGGTACCTGCCAGACGGATTTACTTTCCTCTGATATGTCAAAGCGACTTTCATAAATTCCTGAAATGAGCATTTTTTAGGAGTGGTGTAATCTATATTAGAAAGGGAGTTTTGGTGGACATCAACTTTCCTGTCACTACATTTTTTAGTTGTGATATTTTGTTAACGTGAAACTTGAAAGAGAACCTTTTGCTCTCTTATGTTCCTAACTTAAATTCTCATCTTTTTGCAGTGCATCTAATACTCTTTCACTGGTGGGGCAGATGATAGATTGTCTCCTTAACGAAGGGTTAACGGATTTGATGCTTTTGCGAGTTGCTTTCGGGAGCTTTTTGTGTGGGACCTTGTTTCTTAAAGCTACATGCAGGGAAGAACCTGAAGCTATTTTTGTTTATTCAGGAATATGTAAAATGAAAGGATTTCTAGGTTTTACATTTATTTATAGCAGTGTTTGCACCTCCAAACGGAGAGATGACAGTATAACATTGGCCAGCACACTTGTATCATTACCACTATAATAGAAATTTTTTAAATTCTATACATTCCAAATGTAGAAGACAGGATATCTTTGGCCATCAGACTTGTATCATTACCGGAAAATGATAAATTTTCAAATTCTATTACATCATGATTCATATCATTGTAGTTTGACATCAAGATAAGTTGAGTGTTCATTGAATATGTATAATGTATACCTTGTACACTTCACGATTTTGTAACGTGATTACACCAATAGCAAACAACTGAAAATCCCCAGCAGAGATAAGTGCAAAGTTAAGGTCTAAAATGTGTTGGTTATTCAACCACCGGTGGAGTAATTATAGTAGGAATTTCAGTATACGCTACCTCATCCTGGTTCCCCTGACAAAGTAATCTATTAACATAATACTAACAGAACTACAGAAATTCAGAATGACAGAAAGACATGAAAAGTCACAGGTGACTCCTGGCATCAACAGCTTTGCATATATTTCGTTTGCAAATGACAAATTTTTGTTCCTTGTATTTTTACAATTCCAAGTAAACTTTCTCATATCTCCAACTCAAGTTTTAATCACAGTCGGAACAAAACACATCCTTCACAAGATACTAACCAGTTCTGAGTTGCCGATCATATGCAGGTCCTTCAAACAATGTTTACCACTCGAGAAAGCAGAAAGGTTGGACATACATTTCCTGGACCCTGTACATAAATACAATAACTCGAATGACTTTTCATAAAAATGAGAAAACAAACAGAATCTCTGAAACAATAGTGATCACTGAATATGTTGAAAGAGTGAGCAGTATGAGAAACAAAAGTCTTCATTTAAAAGCAATATGCCTAACAATTATCTAATACCTAATAATTTGATCACTGACCAAAAATAACTAAATTAAAAAGAATTATAGCCTGAAACAGCAGGCTAATAATAAATTATCTGTTCTTAAAATGTGATCACCAGGCAATATGATCCTAGGAATAACAACAATCTCATAAGTTTATTTAAGCAATATACGATCCTTTCCTAAATAGCTCCCTAAAACTAATATGAGAAAAGAAAGAAACATACAACAAAGAAGAATAAAATTGTTCTTACATGCTAGTAGCTGGTTCACTGCTCATGTTTTTATCTTTGGGAGATTATAGAAAACTTCATCAAACACAACATTAGCGGTGTAGTTATTACGATTCCCAGCATCATCTTCAATTAAAATATGGAGTCCACGCGGGGAAGTCACCCGAGACACTGCAACATAATATTGACCATGTGAAAATACTGGTCGTGGAAGATATAAACCGACTGAATCCAACGATTGTCCCTGACTCTTATTGATTGTCATTGCAAAACAAATTTGCAATGGAAATTGAATCCTTTTAAACTGAAATGGCAACCTTGTATCAGTTGGTTCCATCTCAATCCTAGGAATAAGATGTCGAGTTCCAACTTGAGAACCACAAAGAATTTCACATTCGACACTATTAGTCAAACATTTTGTAAGAATCATTCTCGTACCATTACAAAGACCCATAAGCTGGTTCAAATTTCTCATAAGCATAACGACTGCACCCACTTTTAATTTTAGCTCATGCTTTGGTACACATGGAATATTCAAAGAGTTCAAGTACTCAACTGGAAATGCAGTTCCATAATCATCATCTTCACCACTATGGTCATCCATAGAGTCTTGACTATAGTATGTATAGGTGGCACCCGGAATAAGATCAAGCACATATGAGTTAATGTCATCTACGATAACATTTGTCGGGGTAAGAATAGCTCTCTGTCTCAAATATGTTTCTGACGCCATATTTTGCACAAAATCTGGGTATGTTACGTCTACAATGCTCTTTACTGGATTGCCAGAACCATGCACCAAGAATTCATCTGGGATGACAATTTCGGCATCAGATATAGAGTCTTCAAGATGAATATTGGGTAACTTTCCATCGCCAGCATCAAGTACCCATTTACTAAATTGAGCAATTTTTTGATTTTCAATCTCTGAATCACCGGAAGACAACCGCATATTTTGTTTCAATAGAAATACTTGGCAATAATCCCACAATCTCGACTGATTCAACGAAGCAGCACAAGTTTGTGCTCTTGTAGCTTTGGGAATTACCGGTAATATTTGACGAAAGTCCCCGCCAAATACAACTGTAATTCCACCAAATGGTTGCTTCCTTCTGGCTGGATGCACTGCAGACATTATATCTCTAAAACATCTATCAACACATTCTATTCCATGTCTATGTTGCATTGGTGCCTCGTCCCATATTATTAAATGGGTGTGCTGAATTAGTTGTGCAATATCAGAACCATGCTTAATGCCAGCAACTGAATACTGGTCAAGCTTAAGAGGAATGTGAAATCGTGAGTGAGCCGTTCTTCCTCCAGGTAACAAAGTTGCAGCGATACCAGAAGAAGCAACAGGAAGCACTATCTGTCCTTTACTACGTAATCGACAAATAAGAGTCTTCCATAAGAATGTCTTGCCACATCCACCACTCCCGAAAACAAAGAATAGACCTCCTTTTCCATTTTCAATACTACTAACAACTGTGTTATACACTTTCAACTGATCTGCATTTAGATTTGAATATAAGCTATCATGTTGGACTTTCATATCATCTCTGTCATATCCTGTTTCTTCATCTATGAGGCGATTGCGAAGAATATGCAAGTATATATCCTCAGGATATGGCAAAGTTGGATGGTCTTTTAGACTTTTTCCAACCTCGTTAAGGAGTTTTTCAACCTCTGCACATAAAATGTGTTAGTTAATATATTAAGGGCTGATAATATTCAATTTCTCTCTAAATTTAATGTTCTATATTATTTAGAAGTACATGTAAAATAAAATGAGCAATAAATTTTAAAATGATAATAAGAATATTAATAAAATTACATGGTGCTAATGTACTAAGTTGGATGAATAAACTGTTTCAGTGTAGAATGTTGTAGGCACTGTTCCATAGAGCAATGTGAAACTACAGGGCACTACTTTTAATTAAAATTTACCATATCGTCAATCCTAATAATACAATAAGACAGCACATATGTTTAATATAAATAAACATTTAAACATTTAATTGGGTTAAATTATAGGGGAAGTCTTCTAGGTTCAATTCTCCAGTACAACAAACTGTTTTATGCAGTTATATATGTATAACCATCCTCTTGCTAATATAAATATCATGTTATATGCTGTTACATTTTAATGTTTATACAGAACTCTACTTTATTGCAATTAGCCATGTAGTCATATTAGCATGACAATCTGCTGTTAGAAGTTTATTATCAGGTCTTTAATATTGCAGGTCCATGTACGCACACATTTAACATCTTACAAACACAAATTCTGTAGGAGGAGTTATAAAACAATTAGTAAATCTTTAAGAAAGGGAAATCTGATATGATGACTGAACGTTGCAAAAATAAAAAATGCTTTAGTTTAGGATGTTACAGATATGTTGGATGTCATATGCCAATAAAAATTAATATTTAAGTTCCTTAAAATATCTTGTAAAAAATTACCTGCTAGGGTGTAATTCTCCAGTTGAGAAGAAGAAAGCTGGAGACTTTGATTTCCTGATAATTTACGTCTCAAATATATAATATCTTCAGACATGCATTGCCAATGTTTTCTCCAAAGTGTCAGGGGGTCAGAGACTGGACAATTTGTCAATATATGTACAAATAGAGCTCTGATCTGATGTGGCATTGCTGAATATGAATTCTCCTGAAGTGCTAAGTGCCACTGATTGTCATCTTTAAGTAGACCAAGTGCCATGCAAGCTTCCTTGTAACTTTCATAAACCTGTCCATCCACAGTTCGCAAGTCTTTAAATGATGTTGCACCTTTACTCCGCATCAAGATCATACGAAGATAAAATAAGTCTCCACTGGAAGTATGGATGTCAACCATTCTACCAATGACACTGCCACGCTCCCTTCGCTTCCATTTTCCAGGACCTGGTTGCCATGTAAAGTATTGAGGGAAGTTGGGATAAGTGATGTCTGGAGCTTCTGGAAATGTCTGGTTTGCAACAAACCATGCTTCAAGTTTACTTTTTTTGTTTGTTGCTTTATCAGCAACCTCTTCCAAATTATCACATGTCTTGAAGGTTACACTTTTTCCGCCTTTAACATGAACGGGTAACCTTTCAACAGCAGGTATACGATGATGAACATCAAACCCAAATAATCTCCATGCAGCCTCGGATGCACAAACATATCGGCCATCAAGATAATGTTTTATCTCATCGACAGGATTGTCTTTCAAATTTGAAGCACCTCCAGAAGAATTATCCTTCTTCTTTCTCAACAACATGGTTGCTGTATCGTGACCCTTCAAACAATACTTGAATAGATACTTAAGCGATCTGGAATTATTACAAACCTCCAGATTTATATGACATTGGAAACGAACCAATAAACCTCTATTGTATGGAACAACAAATTGATTATCCAAGGAAATGTTATTCTTCTCAACGGTCATATTCATTTTTCATCTACGATAAACAGGAAATCCTTGGTCATCAAAGAAAGTATGACCGTTGTACCTAAACATAAAACATAAGTCAATAGTAAAAATAATATCAAATGGAAAAAATCTAGAGATCCTGGTATATTATTTGATTTGTTATTATTTTAAAAAATACGACATTATAGATATTACCTTTTTGGAAAATGCCTGACACAATTACCCTTCACCATGCATGGAGAATTTTCACGATCTTTCCCACATGGACCATGAATCATGTAATTTTTTACAATTTCATAAGCAACTGGATCAATTTCTTTATCTGGAATCTCAGACGATACAATCTGATCAATATGTTCAACCCTTTTGGGCCTATCATTTGGATGTAACCACACCAACATATGAACATGCGGAAGACCACGTTTTTGAAACTCAATGACATGCATGACTAATGAAAAAAAACGATCAAATACTATAAAACATGCGCACTTTTATAGCTAATGTGAATATTAAAGTAGTATTAAAATGATTCAAATAAATTCACATTGCATACCTCCTATGCATCTCCCAAAGTAATTTTTATTCTTGATTAGATCGATCAGTTGGTCCAATTTTAATTTAAATACCCTTGATACAATGTCTGGCGCATCAGCAACATCTACACCAGGCAAGTGCTCAAGCATTCTTTGTATCTCTGGCCATTTTGAATTACAGGTCATTGTGAGAAATAATGAAGGGTGACCAATTGTTCGACATATAGCAAGTGAGTCATGGTAATACTGAGACATGTATCTCTGTGATCCTGTAAACGTAGCTGGCAAGATTATATTTTTGCCGACATGAGCTGGATTACTGTCACCTTTTCTTATACAATCCCGAATGGACCTATATAAATCAGATCGAATGACATTTTGATGATTCCTTATCCAAGTTAATCTGTACTGCTCTACTGCAGCAAATGCATCAACAATGAATTGTTGCCACAAACGACCTCCAAGATGCATTGTCAAACCTATATATAGGAAGAAAAACACATTAAAAATTATGAAATATTAAAATGCAAATTATGAGATACTTAAATTTAATCAATCATACCTTCAGAAGGTCGTATCATTAGTTTATAGGCATAGTACTCACGCATTGAAACATTATCTCTGTGCTTAGGTTCTCCTGAACCTTCTTCATGGTCAGCTTCATTTTTATTGGTACGTGGCTTACCATGCCTCGGAATATTAAGATGAAATCCATCATCTCCATACGGGAAATGAAGGGGATACTGAAGTTGCATATAATGCACAAAAGTCTCTTCAATCCTTTTTAAGAAACGATCCTTAGTTTGAACAACTATATCTTTATAACCGTCGGTTTCCTCAACATCCCCCACAATTAATGCCGCAACTTCATTGGATTGAATAACATGATTAGGCCTTCCAGACGCTGCCTTTGAGGAAAGTAATACCAAGCTGAACTCTTCAGGACATTTGAGGTCAAATCGATCCCTAGCCATACGAAAACCCTCAACCAATTTGTTATTTTCATCGAGCATTTTCAACAATCCTTCAACAATGTCTGGATCAGTGGAATCACTACCAGGAACAGCATTGAGTCTATTCTGGATCTCATTCTCAGTATCATAAATATATAACTGGCAAAATTTTGGAATTTCACCATCTTTAGGAAGCATGCTACCAAGTAAATGATAATTTTGTCCATAAAGCTTGAAGCAGTATGGAGCTCCTCCATTATTGATTTTGTGATCAATTTTACCACCGAGTGAAGTAAATGCAAACAGTGAATTGTATGTCCGTATACATTTCTTGAAATGAGATGTTTTCGGACCTCCAGCTAAAAGAGATGCCAGAAACTGAGGAGGTTGTCTTTCTTCGGGAAGTTTTATCTGTCCATCTTTACAACATATCGAAAACGTTGGTGTACCGTGTTTTGCAGACTTGTTGTTACGCTCCTCATTCCACATATAAGCTTTACACTTTGTGCAAATTTTATCTGGTTTGCCAAGGTCCATGTATTCAGCCCATAAATCTTCTGCTAAGATATCTACTCCAACTTCACAATCACTTTCATACTCTCCACGATGATCTGCAGGAAAAAGTGTACATGCAAGAGGTAAGTTTCTGAATTTACCATTATTTATGTACATAATGATTATGTCAATTATTACATTCTGAAGCCTGATTGTTATGTCCCATGTCATCTGCAAGTGTATCATGCATTCGGTTAGACAACATAAAACAATGCAGGTAAGTTAAAGGTTTGTCAATAAATTTGAACATTACCAGCATCATTAAAAGATTCCATTAAATTTTTCCCTGAACCTGAGCCTACATCGTGAGGTTTTTCAGATGTCACATCCTTAGTAATACCTGAGATAATTTATTAGAAAAATTAAAAAAACATGTTGATATGAAACTGCGATAATAGATTAAATTCATATGAAACTGCTCATAATTTTTTACTGTAATATTTACCTTTGTTTCCAGAACTTGAAGCACCGTTGTCAACATTATGAGATGTTGCATTTTGATGGATACCTGAAAATCCCACCAATCTTCATAAAGTTTTAAATATGATAATGCAAGAGTACCATAATACAATAATGACAATGAATATCACCAGTTTTGGGTTGACGTTCTTGTTCTGAATACCAATCTGTATATTTAGTTGGAAAATGTGAGGAAAAATGAACGGATAATAAATTATCATTTTTTATTGAATAGAATTAAATTATTACCTGGAACTGGAATATCAAGGGAGGATAGAGAAGGTACGCATATAGAAATACCTCGTCCAATTTCATTATCACATGGTTTAGAATTGATGCTTCTAATTGTGTTAGAAGGAATATCAATGCTTGGTGGGATTTCCAAACTCGTAGTTGATGGGAAATTATTTGGTTTCCAATTACTCATAATACTTCTTCGTCTACCGACATCTGAAAATTGTACATTATATATGAAAATTTGCGTATATAGCATGTCCAACATTCATCATAAGATACAAAAAATTACCAGTCAGATTCGAAATATCAGTGAGCGGAGTTCTATTAATTTTGTCTGCATGCACCACTGAATGGGTAATCCTCATACCCGTGGAAACGTTTTAAAAGCATTGATAGATAGTCATCCTAATATATTGGACTATATTCAAATGAGCATATTATGTACATTGATCGAGTATTACCAGTAACGTTTGAAGTGTCCGTCAATGGCTGAACATCATTGTTGCACTGTTTGAAATTATTAAGACCTTGCATCCACACATTCTATGTCAAATTTCAATAAAAAATAAAATGGAATATAGTGCTACGATTAAAAATTATAATTGGTTAGCAAAGTTTATGTGAACATCGTATGACCTGTCTTTTGAATAGAAGACGTAAATCTTAGATCTTTGTGTGAAACAGTAGATCTATCATTATGTTGCAACTGCTCAAATATTGGTGTAGCTAGAATTGACATTATTTAAATATAGAGGAAATATTAATTTAGCTGGCCAAAAGACTTATCAAGCAACGATTTTGGAGACTTTAAATAAATGAATAACACGTACCAATGGTCGGTAGAGGTGTCAATGGAGTAACATTACCCCTGTTCGAATATGTAACACCTGTGCAGACAACATTCTATATGTTTGGATGTAAACACATATGGATACACGAATTTGTAAACAGAAAATAATTGGAGATAATAAATGAATATGATACATGACCTTGTATGCCAAAATGGGCCGAAGATGCAGAATGTTGTTCATTGGAGGACAGTTGTCCTACATAATTGCGTGATTGTTGGATCTTGTGCATGTCAAATGCATTCTTCATTGGCCTCCCACGTTTTTTAATTAAATGAGAAGCGGGAGTTTGTATATCTGTATGTTTAAACTATAATATTAAAATTTAAAGAAAAGCAGTACATTATATGATTGTATAATATGATAAAATCATATTCATGAAGGTGCAAATATTATACCTAAGTTTGTAGAACAATTTTCAGAACCTCCTAGGATATTATTGCATAAATTCTCCTTTCTCGGTCGTCCACGCTTCTTATTTGGAATAGAATTAGGAGTTTGATTATTCTGATTCTCATCCATTTCTGAAAATGCATAAACATCAATATGAGAAAAAATATACAAAAAATTGATTTTCACCATCCGCACCGCGATCACCCTGGCTAATAATAACTTTAAAATAGGTTTTCACCATTAAAAACATAATACTACTATTCGAAATACACATATACATATATACATATAAATACAATGAGATTAAGGTTCATACCTGCTTAGCCTCTCTGATCGTAATAGTAATACACATATACATATATACATATAAATACAATGAGATTAAGGTTCATACCTGCTTAGCCTCTCTGATCGTAGCCTCTGTGATTGTAACGTGAGCGTGCAAAAAATTTGGGGATGTAATATGATAATATCTATTGCTATTTAAGGATGATGATGTTAGATGACATAATTTGGGGATGTGATAAGATATTATATTTTGTTAATTAAGGATGAAATTAAGGAGAATATTAGTATTAAAATCAATTATAATAATATCAATATCAGTTATCAATTATCAGTATCAATTACAATAATAGTGTAACAATTTAACAATAATTAAGGAGAAGATTAGTATTAAAATCATAATAATAGTGTATCAATGTATCAATAATAGGCATTAGTTTATTGTGTTGATAAATTATCAAGGATATTGCCAGGAATTATTCGAATCTTTCCTTAATTAACGATGGTGATTTAGGGATGTGATAAGATAATATTTATTGCTAATTAAGGATGATGATGTTACACGACATAATTTGGGGATTTATTAAGATATTATCTTATGCTAATTAAGGATGATGATGTAAGATGACATAATATTTATAATTGGGAAATTACGGAAATAGGCATTAGTTGTATTAAGAGGATAAATTTTAAAGGATATTTGAAGTAATTATGCAAATCCTTTACTAATTAAAGATGATGATGTAAGCTGACATAATATTTTATATTTGGGAAATTACTGAAATAGGCATAAGTTGTATTGGGAGGATAAATTTTCAAGGGTATTTTAAGGAATTATGCAAATCCTTCACTAGCACAAATTAAGAATATAAAGGATACACATTTTTCAATTTAAAATTAAAAATCACTTTAAAAACTCTGACTTTAAACCCGAACCAAAAGGACTTTAAACCCGAATCAAATCCATTTTATTGAATCGAATTGGAAACAATTTAGTAATTTAAACCGCAGCTAATCCTTTGTTTCCTCTACCTATGTGACCGCATTGCTAGATGCTTTAGCCGTAGTTCCTCTCATTTATTTATAAATGAGTTTAGTTAGAAGTTAAGAAAAAAAGAGGATAAACTGTCCGGATCAATCAATATTTTATATAATAAAGAGAATTTAGTGGAGAAAAGTAGTAGATGTAATTATTTTTTATATTTTAAAATTTTAATATGTGTTGGTAAGTCTTGTAATGTAAATAATTTAGAGTCTCAATAAAAAAAGTGTAAAAAGTGTAAAGAAATGAGGAGTAGTTATTAGTAGTCCCTCCGTCTCATATTACTTTTTCTGTTTGGAACGGAAACGTTTACCAACGCACATTTTTTATTGTTAATATCTTTAATTTCGTAATAGTATTAAATATTAAAACTTTACTGTACCAACAAGATTACTCATTACTATATTTGATTTTACAAATTAGATATAAATTAATAATTTATTTTATGTAAGGAACATAATCGACATTTCAAACGAGAATCTCAATCTTGAGACACAGACGGTAACTATTATTAAAAAGGAAAATGCTAGATTTACAGAAATTTTCGCAAAAAGTTTTATATAATGATAATTATCTTAATTTAATTGGCTATAATTTAATGGACCCCCTCCATTCACATCAATATCAACCAATAAAGATATACATTAGTGGAATCTAGCACATGCCCTGAAAAAATTCTATATCCAATCGTGTACACCTAGTATTACTCTATTAAAAATAACAAAAAATAAAAGTAAATACCGGAGTGAATGAAACGCAGAGGAAGGAAGCAAGAGACGACTGACTCAAACAACCAGTCTCGTCAAAAATGGTTGGTAGAAACTTCAAATCCAACCCCACATTCTAATCACTACAAATACCAACAACACACACATTACACACACTCCCATTTCAAATTTCCCCCAAATCCGAAGCTCCCTAAAAATGGAGAACTCGACCCAAGATTCTCACCTCCGATCCGAAACACTCGTAACCTACGATTCTCCCCACACAGTCTACGCCATGTCAATCTCATCCTCCCCTCACAATCGCATCGCTCTCGGTAGCTTCCTCGAAGAATTCAATAACCGAGTCGACGTCGTTTCCTTCGACGAACAAACCCTAACTCTCAAACCAAACCCTAATCTCTCCTTCGACCATCCTTATCCTCCTACCAAGCTCATGTTCCATCCCAATCCTATTGCATCAGGGAAAGCTAACGACATTTTAGCCTCTTCTGGCGATTTTCTTCGCCTATGGGAAGTTAAAGATAATTCTATTGAGCCCATTTCGTTGCTTAATAACAGTAAGAGTAGTGAGTTTTGTGCTCCCTTGACGTCTTTTGATTGGAATGAGGTGGAGCCACGGAGAATTGGGACTTCGAGTATAGACACTACTTGTACTATTTGGGATGTCGAAAGAGGCGTTGTGGAGACGCAGTTGATTGCTCATGATAAGGAGGTTCATGACATTGCTTGGGGTGAAGCGGGGGTGTTTGCGTCGGTTAGTGCGGATGGATCGGTTAGGATTTTTGATTTGAGGGATAAGGAGCATTCTACGATTATTTACGAGAGTCCTCAACCGGATACTCCGTTACTTAGGTTAGCTTGGAATAAACAGGATTTGAGGTATATGGCTACCATTTTGATGGATAGTAATAAGGTTGTGATTTTGGATATTCGATCACCTACTATGCCGGTTGCAGAGTTAGAGAGGCATAGGGGGAGTGTGAATGCGATTGGTTGGGCTCCGTTGAGTTGTAGGCATATTTGTTCGGGTGGGGATGATGGACAGGCGCTTATTTGGGAGTTGCCTACGGTTGCTGGACCTAGTGGGATTGATCCGATGTCAATGTATACTGCTAGCTCGGAGATTAATCAGCTTCAGTGGTCTGCTGCAAAGCCTGATTGGATTGCTATTGCCTTTGCCAACAAGATGCAGCTGTTGAAAGTTTAAGTACGTTCTGATATGTCTCGTGTTAATTTATATAAATGTGTTGTCTCTGTTTGATTTGTTACAGCTTGTGTTGCATTGAGGCACTTGTCTTAGGGTTGGTAAACATATATGAACTTATAAGCTAAATGTTTTTTCAGCGTAATTGTATTTTACATGTAAATTTACATATGTTATTCACTCGTTGGTAAGCTCATAGTCATCGATATATATAAATTAGCTATACAGAGCTATGATACTCTCTAAAGAGCTCTTGTGTTTTTGAAAGCTAACAAGTGTCTGCAGTTGGTGCACTTGAGATTCATAAATACGTGGAAACGATTTGGACATTTGGTACTGGATTTGTTGGTGGATTTGTTGGTGCTGCACAAGTGCAATAATTGTGTGGCTTAGACAGTTGCACCCTGAAAATCTCACAAGGAGTTTTCAAGTGTGTTTGGATGTCATTGTACATTTATATTTATGTATTGTAGTTGGATGCAGGACAGATCTTGAAAAAAAAGATTTATTGAACAAAAACAGATGAAGCAATGAATTATACGAATCCCAAGAATAATTAATCAATATTATTCCCAAGAAAAATGTATAATCCAAGCTTAGTAATATGTGGGGGATTACATCACTTATATAGAAAAATTAAACCCTAGTACTAAACCTAATGGACCCAAGGCCCATAAACAAATGGGTTTATTCTAATTAAACTACTTAAATAATAAACTCTTAGCCCCACATATAAAACATTAAGATTAATACATCATTTATATCTACACTAGACAAGTATAAACTTATAATAAACATATATTTTAATTCTTTATTTCGGTTCCTCATCATTCTCCCCTTGTTGGAGAAAATTCGACCACGAGTTTTGTAGAAGTCAAGAACTAGGCAAGACTGAGCTGGAACAAAGAAAAAGTGTTTCCACTTGAAGATGTACGGATTAGATGCAAAAAACTTCGAAAACTGACCAGCAAGCGAAGGAGGCTTAGGCAAGTACTCTCGAATGATGAAGTCAATATGTTTAACCTGAATAATATCATCAACTACTTTATGATCCTCGATAGTTTGAAAGCAGTCAGGTTGTGGCTTGGTTTCTTCCACTTGCTCCTCAATAGCAACCTCTGTATGCTCAACTTGTTTAACCTCCTCAATTGGATCTTCCGTAACTTGTTTAACCTCCTCAATTGATACTTCCGTAGCAGTTTCTTCAATATGCTCAACTTCCATTTCCCCTTTAACCTTTTTCTCATTTTCCAAAAGTACAAGATGTTCAACCTGAGATGTGAGAGCCTTAAGAGTACTCTTTAGTTCCTCATCTGCAAGTTTGTACCTTTCATCTGCACGTTTGCACCTTTCTTTGCTCAACACAATTTTGTACTTATTTTCCAATCTTTCAAGTTCATCATATTGATTATCTAACTCCTTCATCGTAAGCTCATGTTCATATAACAGCTCTTGACGATAGCAGACATAAATTTGGTAATGCAACTCATTACATTCACGCTTAAGGAAATAGATATTATCTTCCACACTAGCAATTTGACGCTTGATGTAAGCGGACATGTTTTAAAACATGAAACATCAACTGAAAGTGAAGAACAATTCAGAAGGAGCAGCAACTGAAATTTCAGGGGCTGATTTGTACTTTCTGGAAGCTGATCCGTAATTTGTACAAACTTTAGGGTTGTTTTGTAACTCTGCCATGCGAGGGGTCAGTTTGCATGTTTCAAGAAGTCACGGCAGGTTCTTAATGCTACAGAACTGCAGGGGTTGACTTGTAAAAATTTGAAAATCTCGGGTATCTTTTGACAGTTTTACGGGATACACATATATAATATGTATGTATATATGTAAAGATTCGGGTTACCAACACAACAACAGCAACTCTGGGAGCAGATAATTCCGATGAAGAGCGTTGTGCTTCAGGTGCGTTGTTTCTTCGTTCTTCTGATATAACCCCTTCTTCTGCGATTGTTTCTGATTGCTGTTGATATTTAGCAACGAATTGACTGAGTTGTTGTGTTTCGCATTTATACGGGTCGGATTTTTGGGGTCCGACTGTGGCTGAACTTGGGGATTTAGGGTTTTGATGTAACGGGTCGGGTTGTAGGTAGTAATTAGGGATTTAATGTTCTGGGCAATTAAAATAGGTGGCGATATTGGTGTTTTCTGATGGTATGGTGGTGTATGGTAGTGGTGTGGTGGCTGGACGCTAGGGTTTAGTGGTGATGGGTGGCTGTTGTGTTTCCGATGGGATGAACAGTAACTGGCGATGTAAACAGTGAAAACGGTGATGAACAGTGAAAACGTTGATTGATGAACAATAACAAAACTTCATGAATTCGGCTCTTATACCAATTTGATGCAGGACAGATCTTGAAAACAAAGATTTATTGAACAAAAACAGATGAAGCAATGAATTATACGAATCCCAAAAATAATTAATCAATATTATTTCCACGAAAAATGTATAATCCAAGCTTAGTAATATGTGGGGGATTACATCACTTATATAGAAAAATTAAACCCTAGTACTAAACCTAATGGACCCAAGGCCTGTAAACAAATGGGCTTTATTCTAATTAAAGTATTAAACTACTTAAATAATAAACTCCTAGCCCCACATATAAAACATTAAGATTAATACATCATTTATATCTACACTAGACAAGTATAAACTTATAATAAACATATATTTTAATTCTTTATTTCGGTTCCTCATCAAAAGGTCACAATAGAGAAGTATTTAGCAATTAACTATACACAGCTGATTTGGCTAATCAGTTAAATCTGAATGGAATTGTAGGTGGTTAATTTTAAATTTTGCTTTCTGCATGAGCAAAATCTTGCTCAGGTGTCCTCAGATGGATCACAAATATTCAATACCTTTTATTAAAATATTATAGTGACATGTGAATTAGAAAGTCTGTTGCAACTTTAACTGATTGTGCAGGTGTAGCATCAATCATATTTTTAAAATCTCATTACTAGCATCCTCTGATTTGGGTAATTAGTTATCTGATGGGAAGTGTGGGTTGTTAATTTCAAGCAGGAAATTTTGCTTTCCGCATGAGCAAAATCTTGTTTTATCGCATGAATGATAAACATAAGGTCATTGGATAGGCATGAGTGAATGACCATGAAAAATTGACCATTGAAATCTATATCTTGACTCCAGGCGCTCTCTTTTAATTGTTATTTAGATTGCTTATTGCTCTTGGATTTAAGGCATTACTATAGTTAGAAGAAAACAGTCAAATATGTCAGGAGATGCTCCTTCAGTCTTCCTTTCTTTGAATATCTTTGTGTTTTCCTCTAGTATGACTTGGTGTCTCCTTGTATGTAAGTCTCAGGCATATACACTTTATGGCAAAATGTTATGTTAGTTAACATATACCAGGTCATGTTACTTGGTCTAAATGTTATAAATGTAAGTTTCTTCTTGTCAATGTATTAGGTTTCAATAAATTGTTCAAGCCTTTAAAATGTGAATGAACCATGCAGAGCTAAATCCTTCCATACATTCATTACTCTAGTGTTGGTGAAACTCACAAGTTCCAGTAGTAGGTGTGGTTATAATTCATAAATTCATAGAATTGCTCTGGTAATGGATTTTCTGGTGCAACGCAAGTGCAGTGACTGTGGCCACTGACATTTTTGATAAGAAAAAACCTTTTTAATTCTGTTATCTTCCACACTGAACTTTTTTTCAAGGAGTTTCCAAGTGGTGGTGAACATCGAGATATATTTGTATTGCAGTTGCATGTCTTCACAGCTCCGTAGAGGACATTTAGGATTTGAGGTCACTAACACGGCTCATGAGCCATTCTCTTAGATAATTTGTTAGCAGATATACTAAGATCTTAAATTTATAGCAACTAATTCTTGATGCCAAGTAAATTATATAAGCATCATGTCCCCTGCTGTTATAGTTTGGTAATTGCTGACCAATGTAGTACAATTTAGTATGCCTTTTAATATCTTCAATTTTGGTTAGTTATTCTCGATTAGTGGTTATTCCAGTCCCGTGGGACTGGTTGATATATGCCCTTAAAACTGCAACTTGGGTTCCCATAATTAGTTATTTCTTTCGTTACTGTATACTTTATACATTATCTGGTCTTCTTAATGACAGGTTGTGCATCTTATATATTAGAATTTTTTATGCCACAAGCTCCACAATATGTCCTGTAGAGGCTATAACCAACTAGGATAATCGGCGTAATAACATGAATGTGGTTTTAAGCTCCTCTTCTGTACGACTGTACAAGATCGGCATAATAAACCATGAATGAGGTTTTAAGCTCCTCTTCTGTACAAGCGTACGTACCACTATTTCTTTTTTTGGTAATTGTCAATTTCAAAAAACTAAATATTCACAGACACACACTCATGCCTTAAATCTCCACTGAGGCTTGAACCGTCGACCTCATTTTACCAAAGAATAGGAGTATCCACTAGGCTATAGTAGTAGAAATACATTCGTTGGTCTACTTTTTAGCTCTAGCCAGCCTACCTTTTTTCATTCTGCAGAACCCTTGAATGAGAACTGGATGACAGGCAGGATCTTATTGACACAGAATGGGTGTTTAAAACACTTGAGTTTGTAGTAACAAATTTATTCGTACGTGGATTTAGAATGAGTAGATGAGATCGATGAGATATGAATATCATATATTGACTTTTCTGATTGTTTTTTAATTATGCCAAGGCATATATGAGTCTCTGTATGCAACTATGCATGTCAAGTTTTTGAAGGGAGTCTCTGCATGTGTGCCAAAGCATATATGAGAAAGAAAATACACGAGTCTCTGCATGTATTTTAACTTTGCACAGGTGCATATTTGATACACATGATTTTTATATTTTTATTTTTGTTATTTTTACATTCAGATACATCTTAGCTTTATCAATTTTAGAAAAGGCAAGTATGCAATAGTTCACATTGCTTTGGATGGATTAGAATTTTTTATACATATGTTAAGTATTATCTTACATTCCCTTGGATGGATAGGAAAATTCTGTCCATATCTCAAGTTATTATCTCTGAAATGTTATGAAAATATTAAGGACATGTGATTAAGGAAGTCTCTTGCAACTGTTGCTGGTTGTGCTTGTGCCGTGCATAAATTAGTCCAGGTATATATATTGGTGTTACTGTTTTCAGCAGGAGCCTGTGCTTTCTGCAGGAGCAAATTCTTGTCATATCGCATGCAAGGTTAACCTAAGATTTTTGTGTGGATATGTTGGTAAAAAACTGAGCATTAACTTTAGGTGCTCTTTCAGATGAATGCATGAACCCAAACAATAGCCTTTAATATTTTATCTGCAGTTCATGAAATGTTCGGTTCAAAATGTTTACACGGCATCACAGTGTGGGGTTTATTAATGTTAGAAGTTACTCCCTCCGTCCCTAATTAGTAGTCAATTTTGAAAAAAAAAACACATCTTAAGAAATATTTAATGTCATATTTTATTTCCATAGTTGTCCATACTTATTGCATTAAATAATAACTTTTGAATGTATAATTAATTATAAAGTCAAACATTGGAAATAGAAGTGTAGGGGTAATTTTGGAAAAACTTGAAAAACATGCATTGAAATATGAAAAGAGACAACTATTTAGGGATAAATTTTTTTCTCACAATGGACTACTAAATAGGGACGGAGGGAGTACATTCCTCTTATTTTTTTTGTTTATGTACTCCCTCCGTCCCAGCCAATACTTTACATTGTGGTTGGGCACGGAGACCAAGGATAGTGGGTGTAATATTGTTAAAATAAATGAAGTAGTGGGTGTAATAGTGATTTTAACACTAAGTGAAGTAGTGGATGTAATAGTGTAAAATGTTGAAAAAGTGAAGTGAAGTAGTGGATGTAATAATGTATTTTATTGTTAAAAGTTACTGTTTTTAGTAATGTAAAGAATTGGTGGGACGTCCCAAAAGGAAATTGTAAAGAAATGGATGGGATAGAGGGAGTAGAAATTACGCATCTGTGTTAGAATTATATAATGTTTTTGGGCTTTCGTCAAAAAAAATATAATGTTTTTGGGTTGGGGCAGTAGACTCCGTAATTGCAGTATGTGATTGTGCTAATTTCCTTGAACACTACATCCGGCTGAAGATACTATTTCTGTAGCAGAACACTAATAGCGGATCTGGAATTGGTAAGCCGGGTGATTTTTCTATTGTTTAAATTCGTTGTGCAATGATTTTACTCGCTGCTCTTTTGATCCTCGAAATAATTTTGTAATATACGAAAGATGAATATTCAATAGAATGACGAGAAATCGTGAGTGTATATATTTGTAATAAAAGGACAATTATCAGAAAAGAAAACGACAACTAGAAGAACAATTGTCGGAGTTCTTTGTGGACTGTGGTTGTGTGCTAGGTTTCCAATTGCCATACATGAGAATGGTGAGAGGAGATTTTGTTTGAGTTTTTTCTTTTTCGGTAGTATTTGAAATTTGGAAGGTGAGCTAGTATATTTGGAATGATAAATTTACTGAGTGCTTCTCCTTACATCAATAATAGAAGTGGAAATTGTAATATTATTTTTTTAATGAGTAATGTTATGGGTACAAAATTCGGTATCAAAAATTTATTATAAAATGACGTGATATTGGTGATGTAATAATATAAATTTTTTTATTCGTTAATATCATTGTGAATATATACGGATCAATTACATTTAATATTTAGAGGTAAATTTATCATTTCATAAATATTATTAATAACTATAATTTTAAATAATATTAAATAGAAATGAAAATAATGTTAAATTGTACATATATTGTAAAATTATGAATGTGTTTTGTAGATATCAACCTCCACCTTTACATTTACCATATTTGGCAGGAGAGTCTGTGAATAGAGAGGTTGATAGGAGCTTGCAAAGAAGAGAAGATATGATTACTACTTTGAAGTTGCAACTTCAGAAAGCTCAATCTAGAATGAAGCACTATAGTGATCAACATAGGTCTGAGAGAACTTTTGCTGTGGGAGATTGGGTTTGGCTTAAGCTGCAGCCATATAAGCAACAGTCAGTAATGGTCAGAAAGAATCAGAAATTAGCTTTCAAATATTTTGGACCATTTCCAGTGGTGGCAAAGATTGGTACAGTGGCCTATAAACTTAAGCTACCAGATTCTGCTCAAATACATGATACTTTTCATGTATCTCAGTTAAAAGCTTTTCATGGTACTCTTCCTCTTATTGCTCATATGCCACAATGGATGCATCAAGCTAATGTTACTACATAAAAGACTCCTGCAACTGAAATAATATTGATAAAAAATCTCGTGCATTGCATGTGTATTATATCCTATTAGCAATAGGCTCGTGATTTGCACAAGGTTATTTTTTATTTTTTCTAATTTTAATATTTTTTTTAAAATAAAAAATTAGTTAATATTTTGATTGTAAAGATATTGTGTTTAATCTTATATTATTATACACAATTTTTTTGAAAATAACTCTATTTATAAAATTCAGTAACACAAAACATAATATGAAAAAATGTATTAAAAAATATTTCGAGTAAAACACTGTTGTCTGTTCCAAAAATAAAAGCTCCTTAGCGTCCCGGGACGGGAGTGGGGGACGGCCCTACACGCAGGCAATAGCACCACCGGCTCTACGAAATAAGAATCAAATCTTTCCGTTGGCTTTCCCAATTCATTCGTGAATAATAATTGAAGGGCGTAAAGCGAGCGCTTCTAGTTGTTTCGCTTGCTTTGTCAATTGTTGGACCTACTGTTACTCTGCATACGTGTCTTTTGGTGTGCCTTCTTTCCTTACGGAGGTTCCACTGAAGATTGTGAAACTCGTTCCACACTTATGTTTGTTCTTTCATTGTTATTCTTTCATTGTCAAGTGTCGGACTCTGGTCTTTTTGGAACATGAAAGTGTTCCGTGAGTGACAGATAGCTGCCTGACGAGGGAAGGGGGTATATGACTTGGAAGCTGCCTTTTCTCGTTAGCCCAATGAAGATGGCATGAATAGTTGGAGTTGGTGCTTCTCTGTTCGAAAGTAAGAACAACTTACATCTGATCGCTTTCACGCTTCCTGAATCCAGCCGGTCACAAGGGGGAATTTGATCTTCAGGTAAGGTGCGTATTGTATAGGATAAAAGGCTGCGAATAAGCCTCCTCTCCACCTAGGCGAAAGATAGGGCTAGAGGCGAGCGCTGGAAAGATGGGACTTTCTAAACAAGCCTAAAGCTTGAATGAGACACCGGGCATCTATCTTCTTTTCTTTCACATTTCCCAAAACTCATTCTAGTGCTCGTGACGGGATAGAGAAAGATGGGGGGTAGAGACTTTTGATGTAAGGTAAGATGCTAGCGGTCTAACTCAGGTAAATAGATGAGCCGATTATAGTAATTCTATCCGACAGGGTTTGATGGTTGATATCGGATAGGAAGAGAGATGACATTTATAGTGAACCCAAGAAAGGAATGTTATCGAAGAAGCCGGCGTAAAAGCACAGAAAGGGAAGCAACTTGTCCATAAGCTTGATATTCAAATAGTGGTCTTTTTACCTAGTAGCTACTTTTGACCTAGTTCAGCTACTCGAGGGAAAATCAATGTTCATAAGGCACGGAGAGACGTTAGGCGAGAAAGAGTTACAAAATACAATAATTATTTAAAATGAACAATTAGATTATAACTCGACTATAAAGTATGATACATATGAATTTTTAAATAATTTATTGATCAATATAACAGATAATATAACATATAATGGTTGACTTGTAACATATATTTAGATCAATATTTGATAAAATCAAATTATTTGATATTAGATTTCATATACATGCACGAATCATTAAATTTTATTTTTAGGATGGGTTGAGTAATAGTTCTAAACTACAAGTGTGATCACAACTAATATAATATAATGACAAACATTATTTAACACTCAAATATTTAAGTGACGAACCCATCTACAACAATTCTCAACGTGAAAAATATAGTTATACTTCTATCGAATTGATAAAATTATTAAAAAGAGATAGAGCATATAATTAGATAATTACATTGGTAATTGTTATATATGCACCGTCGATAAGATTTAAAATAGATTGAATTAATCATTTATAATGATCATGCTCTTAAATGCACTTTCGTGCAAAAACCTATAACCAAATTTACATAATCTATGAAAAGTTAGAGATAACTCAACTAGATTTTATTATGCTTAGTTTATTGTATAGGCTAAGTAGAACATATTGTCACAGCCAGAGTGTGTTCTTGTAATCAAATAATTTATAGTCATAAAATAAATGTACATCTTGGAAGAAGTTCACTCAAATGTTCAAGTCACAAGAAGTACATTAGTTCGAGAACAAGAATAAAGTTAATTGTCAAGAGAGACATCACTCAAGTTTCTTCCCTCTCTTATGGCTGTGACTTTGTGCTCAAGATGCTCAGGGAGAGTGAGCAGAAATTTGATGTTAATCTCCTTTTTATCATAGAACTTCCCATGAATTTGTAACTCAGCTATTAGCTTACTGAACCTCTCAAACATGTGTGTAAGTTCTTCGCCTGGTTTAGCCATAAAGGCTTCATATTGTGATACAAGAATTTGTCTTTGATTCTCGCGAACCTCTTCACTTCCTTCACACAGCAACTCTATCTTACTCCACATCTCTTTCTCCTTTTCGGTTTCTGTGTACTCTGAAGGCTTCTTTGCAACCCAATGGGCTGGAATGACTTCATCATTCAAAGTAGCAGCAGCTACTTCCTTCTGAGGTATGAAGGGGCCGTTCTCAAGAATTCCCAAATACAGTGGATGGGCAGCTTTGATAAATAACAAGATCTTTCTTTTCCAGAAATTGTAGTTCCTTTTATCAAAGACTAGAATCTTGATTCCACTTGACTTCTGAACACTCGTCATGATCTTCAGATTTGTGTATCAATCTGGATGCTCTGATACCAGTTGTTGGTCCCGGAGTATTGCAGAAGGAGGGGGGGTTGAATGCAATACTGATAAAATCGAATCTTTAAATCAACAACGAAGATAAAGATTATAGATTATCAGTAGATGTATGTAAGCAAAAGTGAAACAAGATTTTTCACAAAATAAATGTTTTATTTATCTTGTGCGAAGTGTTGCTACAACCTGGAGAGAGTGTTTCTCCAGCTTCGATATCTCAAGAGATACAAATTGCTTCGTGTGCGTACATGAATAGAAAAGAATCTAAGATGTATCTAAGTAGACTAATATACTCTGTTGTCTCTATCGCATGGGGTGTTGAGCTGCTATCGTTTTCAAGTGGCAGCTCATTACAATTTGCACACCCTATGACTTTCCCAAATTGCTATACAGACAGGATAAACCTTATAAGTAAAGCAACCTAGATTCTTTCTATTTCTAGCTAATACAATTCTAGTAGATGTGGATATTACATACACCTCGAATTGACCAGCCTTGTCTTGTGAATCTCTTAAGCTTCTGTCGTAGTCTTTGCAGGTCTGCTATAAACGATAGAGTGTTGCAGCAAATCTGTTTCTTGAACATGTAACCTCTCATGGGCTTTGACTGAGAAAATACCCAAATCAAATAATTCAAGGTGAAAGTAACCTTAATCGTAGAGTCTGCTGTCAAAGGAATATTCAGTAGTTGACAGTACGAGCTCCCGCCAATGTTGCTGCCGGAACTCCAGATTTGCTGTCAAGTGTGAGAATGTTACTGTCCCATGCTTCAGCCAATGTTGCTATCAGATGTAGCTTTGTCGTGACTTTGCAACATTTGTCTTCTTGTAACTTTATTGTCAAGAACATGACAGTAACTTTTATTCTTGCTGTCTTCTGGATGTATTCCTTGAGGCTTGAAGAAATGCATGAACTTCTCCCAAAATCATACAATTATTACATGACAACAATTATTCGAATACGAAGACATACTCTGGCTGTGACAGTATGTTCAACTTAGTAAAAACTAAGTACAGGGAAATATAGTTAAGTTGTCTCTATGCTATCACCCATAAATCCCAACAGTTAGATTATCTCGCCGAAAAGATTGTATAATTTAGTGATATAAGCTAGAGATGTACCATAATTGAAGATCTTTTCAATGATTGGATAAAGAAAAATAGTGATCTAATTTACTATGTGTTTGTTCAATTTTAATTGTTTTAGTAGATGTTGTATGCCCTTTTATTGATGATTTTTGTAGGTTTGATTATTTTTGTGGATGACATATGTCCTTGATACGGAACGTGTTGTGTTTATGATAATATGTAATAATGATAAATATAAAGTAAACTCTGAATCTCCAAAGATGGAGAAACAAAACTCAAAACTCTGAATCTCCAAAGATGGAGAAACAAAACGCTAACTCTGAATCTCCGAATGGAGAAACATAACTCAAACTCTGAATTCACTCCTGAATTCGATTCTCAAAACTAGCGAATAGCCAAAATTTTATTATCAATATCGTCTCCCCAAAAGATTACAAGATGAGAGTATATATAGGCTAAATAATTAACCTTATCCTGGTTGGAATCCAAAAAGGAATTCAAGAACAACTAGAATTTAGCTAATACCTGAACCCAACTAGGAAACCATTAAAATACTGGTCTAACTTGATATATAAAATCGTAAGTGCTTAAAACAAGAAAAATCCTTTCAAGTGAAAGGTAAAACCTTGCAAGCCAAATATCTACTTTCTCAATAAAGTCCATAACAATTGGACTAATTATTAATAAACTAGATAATTAAAACTCATTTAACTAATACCTATAATATATTTTCTGAATACTAGATATAAATAAAGTGTATAAAAACTCTATTTTACTTCCACATCTATTCCTCATCATTCGTCCTTTGTTGGAAAAAACTCACCCACGAGTTTTGTAGAACGCAATGATTACCATGCACAACTTAGATGTATCCAGAAAAAAAAATTTGCACATCTTCAAAAACGACGGAGGTGCAAAGAACTGTGAAAACATGCTTTTAGGTGAAGGGTGCTTAATCAAGGATTCTGGAATTATAAAGTCAATATGTTCGACCTTAATGATTTCATCAATTTGTTTTTCTCGAACAAAGAAAACTTTCTCCACATGAGATTTTTCAACTTAACCAACATCAAGAACCCCACCACTCTCGTGCTCTACACAACTTGAAGATTGTGGTATGATCACATTATCGTTATCTGATTGAGTTTTCACATGTGTATCTTCAACTTGAACAATATCCCTTTCAACTTCATCTCTCTTGACTACTTTATCTTGTGTGTATTCCTTTGGACCAAAGTGATTATTCAATTGCCTTTTCATCCCAGTCCAAGTTTTGATTCTAGGAGTGCTTTCCTTCATGAGCTTCGTCTTCAAAGTGTCAAACCATAGAGATGCATATCTTGTTAGCTTCATGTTGACAATTTTATAAGACTTCTGACATCAAAACCTTTATTGTCAAAGATTTTTTCCATCTGTCCAACCCATTCTAAGAAATCCTTGGCATCACCTGCTCCACTAAATTCTGGTACATCCCACTTCAAGCTTTTATCATCGTCATTGTTGTTAGTGGGTGGAGGGTTTCTTATAAAGCCTGTATGAAGAGGTGTATTTTCTACCGTAGCAATAACCCTCTCAATCCTCTCGTTTGTAACTTGTAAACCATCAATCCTCTCGTTTGGAGCTTGTAAACTTGCCTTGATCTCTGCTTGTTCTTTTGTACTTTTTGTTAATTGCTCTGCCATATAACCAAATTGCTGAGTAATATTTTTAAGAGTCAACTTCAAGAAATCTCCATCTGATCCTTCAGGTTCTTCTTTCCTTGCCATTAACGTGCAACCATACAAACCCAAGAACTAATATACCAAATTCAAAGACTGACGTGAACAGTGCCGATGAACAGTATACGTGAACAGTAACTTTTTTTTTTTTTGCGAAAACCCTAGATCTCCCAACAATTAAGAAATTGATGGAGAAACCTTGGCTCTTGATACCAAATTGATACGGAACGTGTTGTGTTTATGATAATATGTAATAATGATAAATATAAAGTAAACTCTGAATCTCCAAAGATGGAGAAACAAAACTCAAAACTCTGAATCTCCAAAGATGGAGAAACAAAACTCTAACTCTGAATCTCCGAATGGAGAAACAGAACTCAAACTCTGAATTCACTCCTGAATTCGATTCTCAAAACTAGCGAATAGCCAAAATTTTATTATCAATATCGTCTCCCCAAAAGATTACAAGATGAGAGTATATATAGGCTAAATAAATAACCTTATCCTGGTTGGAATCCAAAAAGGAATTCAAGAACAGCTAGAATTTAGCTAATACCTGAACCCAACTAGGAAACCATTAAAATACTGGTCTAACTTGAAATATAAAATCGTAAGTGCTTAAAATAAGAAAAACCCTTTCAAGTGAAAGGTAAAAACTTGCAAGCCAAATATCTACTTTCTCAATAAAGTCCATAACAATTGGACTAATTATCAATAAACTAGATAATTAAAACTAATTTACTAATACCTATAATATATTTTCTAAATACTAGATATAAATAAAATGTATAAAAACTCTATTTTACTTCCACTTCTATTCCTCATCAGTCCTTTTATTGAAAAATTAATTATTAATAAATAAATAGTGATTTATAAGAAAATTTGTGTTAAATTGACCAATTTATTATGGAAATATTCACTAACAATATTTTCATTGACTCTGTAATATTTTTTTATTTTTTTGATTGATAATTTATACACTAAATAATGTATAGTACTATTTAAGAGTATATTTAATATTTTGAATAATTCAAATATATTGTCAGGTCAAATTTTTTTCCATTAATTATTGCATAGTTAAAAAATTTCGTAACTAAATGTTAAAAGATGATTGGTTAAAAATTCATTCTAATATTTTAATTGGTTGATCCTAGCTTTTTTTATGATTGAATTATTTAATACTTTACATAACTTAAATTTTGAATGTGTATTTAGAATAGTGTGGTAAATAGTTTTATATTGTTAATAATTTTTAATTCATGATTTTAATTGTACCTCATGATTTTGAATTGAGAATTTGAGATATAAAAATATCTATTATAAATATAATAAATTCATGTATTAATGTATAATTTTTTAAATTAAATAATTATTATATTTAGAATAAAATTGTTAAGTAATCACTGAATAACATTGACAACCCAACATTGTAAAAAAACATTTATATATTGAAGTTTACTACTGAATATTCTAATGGGAAGTAATTCTGGGAGAATCCGAGCTGGAGATGATGATAATATAAATCGTTTTCTAATTTTTTTGTCAGGAACGTTTCTCTGTTGAATTTATTGGATAATTAAAACACGAAACATACAATACATATATACAATCGAAATAGAAAATAATATGTCCAAGTATAGAATTTCATATAATAAAAAGATATAAAGTAGTACCTTAACCGAAATTGATATGATTTAGAAATGAGGAGTACTGATGCATACACCGAAATTGATATAATTTCCTGTAATGTTTAAATTGATATAATAATTATATTTTTTAGTTTGTAAGAATTTTATTTTATATAAATTGTTTATTAGTTAGTAAGGACAAAAATTAGTAGTTATTATGTTTAGTTAATTGAGGGTCAAGTTCTATGGAGTACAGTTTAATTGGAGTACGTTGGAGTACATATACGTTCTGCACTCAAAATATTTTAAAATTTACTCCCTCCGTCCCGGCCGATTCTTAACATTTCAAAATAGAGTTTCTGGCACGCATTTTAAGGTAGATTTTAAGTATAGTTGCATAATTTATTTTTGAAATGTTCTTTTTTTGTATAAAAATAGAACAATCCTATTTTTATACAAAAAAAGAAAATTTTGAAAATAAGTTATGGAACTATACTTAAAATACACCTTAAAATGCGTGCCAGAAAGTGATAAAAAAAGTGTTAAGAATTGGTTGGGACAGAGGGAGTATTATTTTGCAAATCTTGTTATATGAATATCATAATTTCATTGATAATTTTGAAAATCATGTATATTTTGCAATATGTTCATCTTGAAAATTCTTTATGTTTTGCAATCAGAACATATATGTTTTACAACCCAAATGTGTTTTGCAGAACAATTCATTTTGCAATATTTTGTTAGTAAAACATACAAAATTTTCAAGATTTACGATGAAATAATGATGTTCATGTAATAAGATTTGCAAAATAATAAATTTTAAAATATTTTGAGTGCAGAACGTATATGTACTCCAACGTACTCCAATTAAACTGTACTCCATAGAACTTTTCTCAGTTAATTGATATGAAAAAAATAAAAATTAACTGTTATTGAGTGTAACTTGATTTGAGTTTAGTCTTGGTTGAAGCGTAGTTACTAGATCCAATTAATAGAGAAACATGTTACATTAAGTTTACTTTATTTAAATTTAATAGTTCTGATTGATGTTAAAGTAATTCATAATCTTGTGATTGGTTAACTAATTCATGTTAAATTCGGGTATCCTTTATTATAGTAAAGGATGTTCAAAAATAATTCATAACTAAAAGATATATAACCATATGTAATATACTGTTTTGTGAATTTATATAAAATAATATTTACGATTAGTAGAAATTTTTTAAAATTAAATCCATGTGAGATGCAAAGTTATTAAATCAAGACATTTTATATTTAAATTTAATTTAAACGCTATTAGTAAATTAGAATAAGCATGGTAAATAATTGTGAATAAATATATTTTTGAACCTTTCAAAAAATCGAGTTTTGGAAGATATGGATTTTATCCAAGCAATTTAAAAATTTATTCAAATCCGATTTTGTAGTGTTGGCTTATATACATTTATTAATTCATTTTATTAAAAAATTATGAATAAATATATTTTTGAGTTAAAAAAATATTCAAAATTTTGAAGGTATAAATTTTATCCAAGTTATTTAAAATCTGATTTCAAATCCGATTTTTTCAGATTTTTAGTTAAGTTAGATTATAATTATTTAATATCGATTATAATTGTCCAATATATATTATAAAAATCAATTTAAAATGTATGATAATATGATTGTGATTGAATTTATATTAAAAGAGTGGTTGATTAATGAATGATTATTTATGAAATTTAATTTAAAATATATAATAATATATCGTGATTGATTTCAAAATTAAAATTGTGATTTTCTAGTAAATACTTTTTGATTTAAAAAATAGATATTGATGGATATGTATAATAAAATCATTATTGTATTTAAATTAGAATTTGTTAACTAACCATAGTTAAAGAGCTAGGGTGAGATTGTAAATAAGGAAAATTCTTATTATAACATGATTTGTCTAGAATTTATGAATTAACTCTGATTGATCCTAAAATAATTCATGGATTCTATTGTTTAAGTGACGCGTAGGAGTAGACTTAGGTATTATAATAAAGGATATAAATCAGGTCAAAAGTGAATAACCCAATAACCCATTTAAGCATTTGAAATTATTAAAATAATTATGGTAAAATTCTTAATATTTAGCACTAAATTCTGAAAAAAGTATATATATATATATATATATATATTAAATAATAAATTTTTAGAATAGATAAATTCGACCAGTTTCAATCATATTTGTAAATTCGACTGAATCCAGTCATATATATAAATACAACCAGAATTAAATATTACTGAATTTGGTCGAATTTAATAAATTCAACGACATTTTATCGAAATAAAGCATAAATTCAACCGATTAGGGTTTCCAGTCGAATTTAGTTGAGATAAAAAATGTTTTTATTATAATATCCAAATTGTAAATATTAAATATATTTGGTCTTCGATTGTGTACTAAAATAAAATAACGTAAACTATTTTAATTTCATTAAATATAAATAAAAGTATAATAAATAAAATATATTAAACAATATTCTAATATTCTTATAACATGCAAGCATTTAAATAAAAACATAACTACCTAATTAAGATAATTATATTATTATAATATATTGTTACATAATATTAAATAGAACTTAGACAATTAAAAATATATGTCAAATGGTAAAACAGAAAATTAAACATTCATGATTATAATAAAAGTACAACTAACATAAATATTTAATTACAAATTTTGTAGTAGGTACGTATATAAAATAGAACATAAACAAATTGAAAGTAAATTATTAAAAAGTAAAATAATTATGATAAAAATAATCATAATTTTGACTGATATTAAGTTAATCACTCTTAATAAAACACATAATATTTTGTAAACCTTTTTGTATCAATTTGATAAACATTTTTATTAATTTTATTGTGTTACCTTTTTCCTTTTATGTTAATGTCATTGTTGGGGCGCTGGTAGTAGGTTATGTCACCGTAATTTGAAAAAAATGATGACATTACATATATTTTTCAAATGTCAACCAAACAAATATGTTTTTTTTTATATAATATACTCTTTCCGTCCCGGCCAATTATTAACATTTCAAAATAGAGTTTCTGACACGTATTTTAAGGTAGAATTTAAAGATAGTTCCATAACTTATTTTTGAAATTTTCTTTTTTTGTATGAAAATAGAACAATCCTATTTTTATACAAAAAAAAATTTAAAAAATAAGTTATGAAACTATACTTAAAATCCCCTTAAAATACGTGTCAAAAAATGACAAAAAAAGTGTTAAGAATTGGATGGAACTGAGGGACTAAAATTTACTAAGAACGTAAGATAACACAGCAAGATGGATCATTCGGTCAACTGATGAGTCCTAACCACAAAATTGTGCTCATTTTTTAAGTGGGATCTAATCGTTTATAGGGATTTGGTTGCTATTTAATTTTAGAAGTGATACGTTTTTGTAATAGATCAACAAAGTTGTGCCACCTGTCGATTGTCAATGAACTGTCGTCACTCGTAAAATAAAAAAAAGGGCATTAAAAAAAGTAAAACTCAGTCAGTAAGAGCATCTCCAACCCTCCAAAACCCTTAGGTAAAATTGGATAATTTATATCATAAATAAAATTTATAAAAAATATGTAAAAAATTCTCCACTCCAACCATACATTACTATTGTCTAAAAATTTAACCAACCCCATAATGTTGGCTATATTTGTCGAACCTCTAGAGACCTGTAAGAAGATTCCACATCATCTATTACCTTAATAAAATAATAAATTCTATTTATAACAACTTGAAATAATAATAACATACCATTTTTAAAAAATAGCCAATCATTATAGCCAATACCATCGAAGCACAACGACTTACAGATTCTATAAATTTTACATAATCAATATTTTATATCATTTTAACCAACCAATTTAACAACTACCATTGGAGATGCTCTAATGCAGTATAATAAATTGAGTTATCCGACAGATCTATGCTAACTTCCTTCGATTTGATTCTTGCACGTAATACATGACGGAATAAACAAATAATAGATGCCGTAAATGTAGTAGTATACTTTACTCCCTCCAGTCCATTATATAAGGCATTTGACTTTTTTGTACGTAACTTTAGGTGCTTTGACTACATAGCTAAAATAATTATTTTTTAATTTTTCTTTTTTTGAATAAAAATATAATATTTTAATTTTTATTTAGAAAAAGAAATTTTAAAAAATAATAATTTTAATTATGTATTCAAAGCACCTAAAGTTACGTGCAAAAAAGTCAAATGCCTTATATAATGGACAGGAGGGAGTATTAGATACCATGTTAGAAATCATTTCACCCAAAATCTTGTGAAATGATTTCTAACTTGGTATCAGAGCTCTGGTGTTTGTGAAGGTCTCAAGTTCGAACCTCACCACTCACAATATTCTCAATTTAATTTGGCACTAAGGTATTGTTCCAAATATGGGCTCCTAGTGACTACTCTTACCCCATAGTGGGCTTGCGAGTGAGGGAGAATGTTAAATATATATGAGTATAAGATCGTTGAAAGCGCTTCCCCAACACCTTAAGGTTTTGGGTGAAATGGTTTCTAACACAATGCGGGGCCCATTTTAATAAATAATAAAAATGGGCTCCATAAGAACATTTTTTTGGTATTAAAAACAACATGGTACACAAAAGAGACACAGAGAAAGAGGTTTAAACGAGACTGATATAATAATTATGATTGCGTATCAAAATTGAAGTGATAGCCGCTTGATAGCTGCCTAGCTGGATGAAGATTAAAGGGGTAATATCCTTTTTAAAAAAAAGGATATTACCCCTTTAATCTAAAGACCGATATAAAAAGAAGGGGTAATATCTAAAGACCGATATAATTAAAGCTAAATGACTGGAGACAGTTGCGACTTGCGAATCGAAGCTGTTAGATGATGTGTACATATAATTAATTAATTTGAAAAGGGATGTCATCATGTGTGTTTGACTTTTAATTAAACTCGGTGGCATGCTACATTCATTTTCGTTCCAAATTACTCCCTTCATACCAAAATGCATGTCCTTTGATATCCCAAATTACATGTTTCCCTCTTCTTTTCTTTCCATACAAATATTTTTTATTTTTATATAAATTTAAATTTAAATTTTCAAAATTACCACTATATTTATATTTTCAATGCTTGATTTCTTTAAAATTAACTTCATTCTCATTTTTCAATACATTTATTAATGTTATTTATTAAAAAACCTTATCCAATCAACTTGTTTTTTAATATGCATATTTTTTTTCAAAAGAGACATGTAAATTAACACGGAGGAAGTATTTTCTAACATGATACTCGTATATATTAAAGGAAAGATTAGGACGAAGATGTTACATTGTGCAATAAAATGAGGGGTTCGATTTCTCAGAAACGCATAATGAATTTTGGTAAATGGGGTTTCACGTATTCGAGGATGATTTTAAAATTCTACCTGAGATCAACAATTTCAATATAAATTTAAGAATATTTATGTAAATTAATGAAAGAAGTTTGATATTTAAAAAAATGTGAACCCCTTACTACCTTATAAGCAGTGTTCTAAAAATCGGGTGAGGCGGCCGCCTAGGCGGTAGACGGGAGTAAAACGCTCCGAGGTGGGCCGAGGCGGGAAATTAAACGTTTTTTTTAGAAAATCGGTCAAAGTCGGGGTTAGGCGGTCTAGGCGGGCTGAGGCGGGCAATAATAAAAATTGCTGAAAAAGTCAAAAATCGACAAAAAAATGGCAAAAATCGTTGGAAAAGTCAAAAATTTACAAAAATATTTGGGAAATTGATATCTACTTGGTTAAGAACTTAAGATTGTTTTTATTCGGGCAGTAAAAAATTGATATATGATATTTTTTGTAATTATAATATTATATAAATATAAATATTAAAAATAATATTTAAATACAACCGATTAATCCCCGCCTACCCGATTAATCCCCGCCTACCCGATTAATCCCTAGGTGGTACCTCAACCGCCTAGCTCCGCCTAGAGATTTTTGGAACACTGCTTATAAGTACATATTTGTTATGATCTTTGAAGAGATCATAAGATTGTTCTCAGATCCATTTTTTTTTTGGATAAATAATTATATCTAGATGGTTTGCTAGTTAATTATTCTTCAAAAGTAGTCGAAATACGTTTAAGTTAATGATTTTACATATATGATAGACCAATAAAAAAGTGACACTATAAATTATCATGAATGTTGAATGTTGATCCTATTATTGTGCCCGTCTCTTTTAATAAAAAAGTGGGGGATTTGATTATCCTCTCTTGCAGGACATGTGGATTTTCCTGCAATGCAATAAACATTGGCGGCCCTATGGAAACCAGGAATGGGCGTATACATTAAGGATTTAGAAACTAATTTGTTTCTTTTCCAGTTCTACCATGAAGTTGATGTTAAGAGAGTAATGGAAGGCTGCCCATGGTCGTTTAATAGGAGAGCTTTGATAATGGCTAGGATGAAGGAAGGAGACAACCCCCGTACTGTTGATTTGAATAAAATGGACTTGTGGGTGCAGATTTATGATCTCAAAGCAGGATTCATGACTGAAAGGGTTCTAAAGGACGTTGGAAACTATATAGGTACGTTTGTACGATCTTGTTCTTCAAATTTTGAAGGAGTATGGAGGGATTATCTTCGTGTTCGGGTGACGATAAATGTTCTTAAGCCTTTAAAAAGGAGAATGAAGGTTGGTAAAGAAGGAGCGCAATGGGACTGGATAAATTTCAAGTACGAGAATGTTCCCACCTTTTGTTTCATCTGTGGCTTACTGGGGCACTCTGATAGATTTTGCAGCAGCTTGTTTGTCACAAAGGAGAGTGATATTGTTCGACCATACGGGGATTGGATGCGTGCCCCGTTCAGAAGGCAAGTAAAACCTATAGGTGCTATGTGGCTGCGTAATGGAAAAGATAATGTCGATCGGAAAACAAACGGGGAGAGTTCTCAGAATCCGTTCAAGAGAGGAGAAAGCAGTTACGATCCAAAATTATCTCCTACAAATCCGGAAGCAGGTATTCAACAATTAGGAGGAGGAGGGAAAGCTGTTCAAAATGATAAAAGAAGCGACCCACAGTTACGATGCAAATATCACGCTAGTAAATGGAGGGAAGGAAGTTAGTGTGATAGAGTCCAAAAAGCGCAAAACAGACAGCAAAATAGACAATCCAATGGGCCTAAATTCAGAAGTTATGATGGACTCAGAAGAAGAGGAAAATGTAAATAATATGCATATAGGTCCAGAAAATAAAATGGTTCCAAAAAACGTGTTAGAGGCGGGTGCTCAAGTGAGTGCTCGCCTAGCATTATGAGTCTTATCAGCTGGAATTGCCATGGGCTTGGGATCCCGTGGGCTTTACAATTCCTTAAGGAGATTGTGCTCCAAAAGAAACCCGATTTTATTTTCTTATGTGAAATTATATGTAAAAAGGATACAGTAGAGAGAGCTATGAAAATGCTAGCATTCGAAGGCATGATTACAGTGGAGTCGTTGGGGCATAGTGGAGGAGTGGCTTTGCTGTGGAGGAATAAGGATGAGGTAGTTCTGAAATCGATGAATAAAAATCACATTGATGTGGTTATTAAAGCGAAAGGTAATCTTGAGTATAGGTTAACTGGTATGTATGGGGAACCAGACAGGTCAAAGAGGAAGGAAACATGGGATTTAATAAGAAAGCTATCGGCAGGTAATTCTCTACCTTGGTGCTTGATTGGAGATATGAACAATGTCCTTTCTCAGAATGATAAAAGGGGAGGTCGACCTTATCCTCAATATCTTTTACAAGGCTTTCAAGTTGTTCTTAACGATTGTGAACTAATAGATATGGATCTTTGTGGATATCAGTATACTTGGGAGCATGGCTCAGATTCAGATAATAGTATAGAAGTGCGTCTGGATAGAGCATTAGTGAACCAGGGCTTTCTCAGTTTGTTTACAAATGCCAGACTTACGAATTTAGAGGTGTCTACGTCTGATCATTATCCATTATGGTTGGAACCTCAGATTGCTGTTCAATTGAAGGTAGCCAAATCTTTTAGGTTCGAAAATACCTGGTTGAGGGAACCGATGTGCTACAAGCTAGTTGAAGACGTGTAGAATCATGACCCAGATAGATCTTTTTTTAGAAGATTTTGCAGTGTACGGAAGTGTTATCAGCATGGGGTCAGGAAGTAACGGGAAGTTTTAAAACACGTATTAATAGGTGCAAAAAAGTTCTGAAAGCACTCAAGGGGAGGAGAGATACAGCTTCTATGCAAGTTGTTCGCGAAGAAAAAAAGAAGTTGACTGAAATTTATGCTCAGCAGGAGGTTTTTTGGAGGTAAAGATCAAAGCAACTGTGGCTTCGTGAAGGGGATCAAAATAGTAAGTTCTTTCATCTTGCCACAAAGAAGAGAAGGAAGGCTAATCAAATCAATTTCCTGCACAATGCTAGTGGTGAAAAAGTGGAGTGGGGTTCTGGTTTGGAAGAAACTATAACAGGGTATTTTTCCAATCTTTTTAGAGCCACAGACACGGAGTGGGAGAGAGTCATCTCTTGTGTGACTTGTAAGGTAAATGCAGAGCAAAATATGATGATGTTAGCAGAGGTCGAAGAAAAGGAGATTAAAGCAGCGCTTTTTAACATGCATCCGGACAAATCCCCAGGTCCAGATGGTATGAGCCCGGGTTTCTATCAGAAGTGTTGGCCAATTGTTAAAGGCGATGTTGTTCAGCTAGTGAAGCAGTTCTTTGCTACAGGAGTTATCAATGATCAGCTCAAGCCTACTAATATAGCTCTCATCCCTAAGAAGCAGAACCCAGTGATGATGACTGATCTAAGGCCAATATCTCTTTGTAACGTAATTTACAAAGTTATATCAAAGGTTTTAGCAAATAGATTGAAACAGGTTCTGGACAATGTGATCTCAGATAATCAGAGCGCGTTTATTCCTGGAAGGTTGATAACTGACAACATAATGGTAGCATTTGAGGTAATGCACTATATGAAACGAAAGACTAGAGGAAAGGAAGCATGGATGGCATTAAAACTTGATATGTCGAAAGCTTACGATCGAGTTGAATGGAACTTTCTACGGGCTATATTGTTGAAGTTGGGTTTCGATTATAAAGTGGTTGGATTGTTCATTAGTTGCATTTCTTCAGTTACATATCAAATCTCTCATGCAGGTCGGAGGTTTGGTGAGATTGTTCCCACGAAAGGCCTTAGACAGGGAGACCCCTTGTCTTCGTATCTGTTTTTAACTTGTGTGGAAGGTCTCACAGCTCTTATAAACGATTATGAGGAGAAGCATATGATCCAAGGTATTAAAGTGGCACGTTCTGCACCATCTATTTCCCATATGTTTTTTGCAGACGACTCCTATTTTTTTGCAAGGCTAGTATGGAGAGTGCTAACCACGTTTTGCAGATTCTAAGTTTGTTTGAAAAGGCTTCAGGGCAACAGATTAATGGGGATAAATCCTCAATTTTCTTCAGCAGTAACACTTGCAATTCTCTTAAACAGGATTTGTGTCACAAGTTAAAGTTTAAAGAAGCCAGTGATCGTACTTTGTATCTTGGTTTACCTAATGTTGTAGGGAGGAATAAGACATCAATCTTCGGGTATATTAAGGACAAGATGGTTGAAAGAATCGAAAGCTGGGATAAGAAAACTCTGTCGAAAGGAGGCAAGGAAGTGTTGCTAAAAATTGTGGCCCAGTCTTTACCAAATTTTGCTATGAGTGTGTTTCTTCTCCCTCTACATTAGTGCCAGGACCTTGAAAAGTTGATGTGTAGATTTTGGTGGAGAACGGATTCGAAAAAGGAGAAGAGTATACATTGGAAGAGTTGGAGCAGCATGAGTAAGAAGAAGTCAGAAGGGGGAATGGGTTTTCGAAGTGTACATGATTTCAATGTGGCTTTACTTGGAAAGCACGCTTTACTTGGAAAGCAAGGGTGGCGCCTTTTGAAGCACCCAGATAAATTGGTTAGCAGAGTTTTCAAGGCTAAGTACTACCCTAATGGTTCGTTTCTAAATGCTAAAATTGGGAGCAATCCAAGCTATATTTGGCGAAGCATCCTAGAATCACAATCAGTTTTGAAGCAAGGTGTTGGGTGTCGAGTTGGTAGTGGGCGAAATATCAACATTGTAGAAGATCCTTGGTTACCAGAAGTAAGTGACCCTTACATTCATACCAGAAATGAATTCATTCAGAATCAAAAAGTCTCCTCTCTTATGGAGATTGACTCTAACAGGTGGGATGAGGAGCTCATTAATGATGTGTTGGATAGCAGGGATGCCAGCATAATCTTAACTATTCCTCTAAATAACGATGTAGAGGACACATGGTACTGGCGTCGAGAAAAGCTAGGAGACTGCACTGTCAAAAGTGCTTATCTTTTGATTCAAGAGAGTCAATCTGATTTAATGTTGGAAGCTAATTCAGGATTTTGGAGGAAACTATGGAATTTAAAGATTCCACCAAAAGTCAAGAATTTTCTATGAAGAGCATCATCGAATTGTTTGCCAACGAAAGATTTATTGCGTCAGAAACATGTGTAGATCTCTGCTCTCTGTCCAGTTTGCAATGACCATAATGAAAATACGTTACATGCTTTGGTATTGTGCTCGTTTGCTAGGTCTGTTTGGTCACGACTCAACCTTCCTCTGATACTTGGGGATTTTAATTGGTTTCCGAAATGGTTGTAGTTAGTTTTTGAGCAGCAGACACTGGAGGAAGTTCATCTTACAGTAATGGTCTGCTGGATGATGTGGAAAAACAGGAACGACTTAGTGTGGAATCAACGTAGTCTGGATTCAGCCGAGGTGATTGAGTCAGCAAACTCAGTTCTTAACCAATGGAGAAGTGTTCAAGACAAAACATTCGACCGTTTTATGGGTTACATGAACCAGGAAGACGGAGAGGAACACTGGAACCCACCACAGATTAATAGAGTTAAGATAAATACTGACGCGGCCATCTTCAAGGAATCTGATAGTTACAGTTATGTCTTTGTCGTTCGGGATCATGAAGGGACTTTGGTCGAGGCAAAAGCAAAGTGCAGGAGAGGTAACCCAAGTCCAGATTTAGTAGAAGCTTTGAGCATCAGGGAGGCCTTGAGTTGGTTGAAGGAGGCAAATCATATGGATGCGGTTGTAGAGTCTGATTGCTTACAGGTGGTGCAGGCAATACGGAGCTCCTTTATATGCTTCTCTTATCTAGGAAGAGTAGTGAGTGAGTGCCGTAGTCTTCTTGTAAGTTTAAGTGATAAAAACGTACGTTTTAAATTTGTTAAACGTTCAGCGAATAGGGTAGCTCACTATTTAGCGAGGTACAATTATTCCATTGCTGATCGTAGTTGGATGGTGGGAGATGTCCATCACGAGTTTCATCATGTACTTTTGAATGATCTTCGCGAGTAATAAAATTTTTACCTTTGTGACAAAAAAAAAAACAATAATATTTGGAGTACAAAGATAATTAGTACGTTCTTCATACTATTAAATTAATATTTAATAATTCTTCTACAATCAATTGAAAAATAAATACTTATCAATTTAGACAGGCATTCACTGTGTTCTAAACTATATAGACCAATCATTTTAAAAATGACAAAGCATATCTTCCGTGAACAAAACTTACATAAGAATCTTTTGAGTGTACTGTGTACAAGACTGCACAAAATAAACATAATAATTTATCATCGTCATTAATATTGAGCTTGTGCAACTCAAAAATTAAAATTGTCCACGACAAAGCTTCCAAACTCGATACAAAACTGAAAATATAAAGAAACTGGGAAATCTTATTTTTTAGAAATAAGTTACTTATTTTGGAAAAAAGTAAGGAAATATGTACTTTTTTCTGAAATAACTAACTTATTTTTGTAAGATTACGAATATTAAACTACTCAAACACATATTTTTTTTAAAAAATATATGTAAATACGAAATTTTTTCCGAAATAAATAACTTATAAATTACCAGACAGAATTGCCAAACACGCTCTACAACTGATCTAAGTTCTCACAAAGAGTCCTTTTAACTCGAAGTGTATAAATAAACAAACCCTCTAAAGACCTTCCACTACTCTTCTGAGAACATCTTCATCGTGGCTTTATTCTCTCGTTTCTCCATGTCCAATTCACAAGTATTACAACCAAACCATGCCAACACTGGTACCATCACAACACTCCAAGAAAATTATGTGTTCGATTGGTCTACTTCATTAATACCACGACCTTTATCTCACATAACCAGCACAATCAAGAACCAACTTCAGGTGACGGAATTCGATTCTTCCGGTGACCGAAATGAAGAGTGTGCGGTGTGCTTAAACATCATGGAAGCAAACCAACTTACGAGAGACCTCAAGAATTGCAGTCACGTTTTTCATCAAGAGTGTATTGATGCATGGATTGACAAGAATAATATTACTTGTCCTCTCTGTAGGGCTGATTTATTATTCCAAAATGAAGGAGTAAAATCCATGGAAGCTAAGTGGACTTAATTTGTACCAGGTCTTTAATTCTTCCAGTTATGTTGTCGAATACTCGAATATGCAAATATTAATCTTCAGCTGTTTATCTTCTGATTAGATAAGATTCATTAGATCCACTATACTACTGTAATCTTCACCAAATCCATCATTTTACCATATGTTCATTAGATGCATATATATATGCTCTAAGAAGACTACTAAAATAAAACTATAGTTACTATATTGCTTGTATATTTGCATATAGATATACACAGACATAATACATATATCTTATAGTTGCATGTAGACCGAGTAATTTGTTACTCCCTAGTCCCGGCCAATGCTTTACATGGTGGTTGGGCACGGAGACCAAGGATAGTGGATGTAATATTGTTAAATAAATGAAGTAGTGGGTGCAATATTATTAAAATAAATAAAGTAGTGGGTGTAATAGTGATTTTATTGTTAAAATAAGTGAAGTAGTGAGTGTAATAGTGTAAAGTGTTGAAAAAGTGAAGTGAAGTAGTGGATGTAATAATGTATTTTATTGTTAAAAGTTACTCCCTCCGTCCCGGTGGTTTCTTTACGTTGTGTTTGGGCACGGAGACCAAGTATAGTGGGTGTAATATTGTTAAAATAAATGAAGTAATGGGTGTAATAGTGATTTTATTGTTAAAATAAGAGTAATAGTGGGTGTAATAGTGTAAAGTGTTGAAAAAGTAGAGTAGTAGTGAGTGTAATAGTGTAAAGTGTAATGTATTTTATTGTTAAAAGTTACTATTTTGGGTAATGTAAAGAATCCATGGGACGTCCCAAATTAGTAACTGTAAAGAATCCATTGGGACGGAGGGAGTACTATTTTTAGTAATGTAAAGAATTGGTGGAACGTCCCAAAATGGAAATTGTAAAGAAATGGATGGGATAGAGGGAGTAGACAATACGAAACGTTACGAATATTTAAATTTAATTTGTTGGCATACAAAACACGAAAATATACAAATACGAAAATATACAATAAATATATTATCAAATAAATACATTATCAAATAGTGATTTTATATTGGATATTTACCAAGAATACTAGATTTAAAGTTTCTTTTTGCAAAAATACCACCTTCCTTAATAAATTGCAATTTTACCTAAACAAAGTTTCAAATTGCAAAAATACTAGGCCCATTCCTCCTCCCTCCTTCCTAGCCCAACCCACTCCCCCGCCCACAGTCGACTGCAGTACTTTTTTTTTTTTTTTTTTAAGATGGGGGCTATTTTGGTGGATTTTTGTTTGCAACCACATTCAATCAAATTCAACTAAATTCAACTAAATGCAACCAAATGCAACTTTTTTAAAAAAAGGTGGGGTGATTTTGGTGGATTTGGGTTGCAAGGCCCCGCCAGGGGCAATATTCAACTAAATGATTTTGGGTTCCAAGGCCCCGCCAGGGGCAATATTCAACCAAATCAACTATTTTCAACTGTTTTCAAATATTTTCAACTAGTTGCAACCATTTTCAACTACTTTCAACTAGTTGCAACTACATATTATTGGTTTGAGTGATTTTGGTTTCCAAGGCCCCGCCAGGGGCAATATTCAACCAAATCAACTATTTTCAACTGTTTTCAACTGAATGCAACTATTTTCAACTACTTTCAACTAGTTACAACTAGTTGCAACTATTTTCAACTAGTTGCAACTACATATTATTGGTTTGGGTGATTTTGGTGGATTTGGGTTGCAAGGCCCCGCAGGGGCATATTCAACTGAATGCAACTGAAATCAGAAATTAAGTTACTGATTTCAAGTTCCATTTTTCATTTGTCATTTTCGATCTCATTTTTGAACTCTATTATATATATATATATATATATATATATATATATATATATTAGAGTTCAAAAATGAGGTCGAAAATGACAACTGACAAATGGAACTTGAAACCAGAAATTTAGTTGCATTCAGTTGCAAATTTAGTTGAATATGCCCCTGCGGGGCCAGGAAACCTAAATCCACCAAAATATCACCCTTCTTAAATATATATATATATATATATTAGAGTTCAAAAATGAGGTCGAAAATGCCAACTGACAAATGGAACTTGAAATCAGAAATTTAGTTGCATTCAGTTGCAATTAGTTGCAAATTTAGTTGAATAAGCCCCTGCGGGGCCAGGAAACCTAAATCCACCAAAATATCACCCTTCTTAAATATATATATATATATATATATATATATATATATATATATATTAGAGTTCAAAAATGAGGTCGAAAATGTCAACTGACAAATGGAACTTGAAATCAGAAATTTAGTTGCATTCAGTTGCAATTAGTTGCAAATTTAGTTGAATATGCCCCTGCGGGGCCAGGAAACCCAAATCCACCAAAATAGCCACCACCTTAAAAAAAAAAAAAAAAAAAAAAAAAAGGACACAAGTGAAGTCACGCGCATGTTGAGGGGAGGAGAGAGAAATTGAGGAAAGGGGGAGGGGGAGAATTAGGGTTAGTATTTTTGCAATTTGAAACTTAGTTTAGTAAAATTGCAAATAGTCTTTCTTAACAAAAGTAAATGTGCAAAAATTTACTTTTTCCTATTTATTTTTCAAAAGAGCCCTTTTATATTTTGGGTACACGACACGAACAAAAATACATGAAATAAATATATTTACTAATAATATATTATTTTTTAAGAAGTGCACATTTATGCATATTTTACAATTTTTGTAAAATTGTATGTAAAATATACATTTTTTACATTTTTTACGGATCATTCTTGCACATTGGTAGGGAGGCGAATGGTTCTTCTCATAATTGGACTAAACTAATTTTGGAAGTACAAGTCTTTATATCCTTGAAAGAGGATTTATCTAAGAGTGTAAGTTGTGCCGTTGAGACTGATTTCCCCTTCCATTGTAAAGCTGTTTCATTGTTAAAGTTGAAAAAAAAAATGAATTAGATATTGGTTTTACATTCAAACAAAAAAAATGAAAATACACAACACAAAAATATACTCCCTCCGTCCCAACCAAATGTTTACATTTGGTTTGGGCACGGAGACCAAGGAAAAATATAAAGAAGGGGGAGAGAAGTAGGAAAAATGAGTAAAGTGGTGGGACCCATCACTATATAATGTATAAAATGAGTTAGCGGAGAAAATTAGTGGATGTAATTAATTTTTATATTATAAAACTTTACTATTTTAGGAAAGTTTAGAAATGTAAAGAATTGGATGGGACATCCCAAAAAGGAAAGTGTAAACAAATGGATGGGACAGAGGGAGTATAACACAAAAGTATATGACAAGATACATTGGGGCTGTTTGTTTCCACTTATCGTGGTCAACTTATGACTTATAAGGCCATAAGCACTTATGAGGGGTGTTTGCCCAAATAAGTTTTAGCTCAACTTATAACTTATAAGGCCATAAGTTGAATGTTAGGAAATCCTAACATTTAACTTATGCTTATAACTTATTTCTCGATATACGCAATATATAATATCCTTCGAATCTTCAAAGCCATATATCTCTCGATCCATTCATTAGAAAATTGATATGTATATATCAAATTTCTCTATTCATCGAGATCTATCCATTGATATCCATTGTTATATATAAAAAACAAATATTTTGAAAATTATTAAAAAAAGTTAACTTATAAGTTCTGATTTACCCAAACAGTCTACTGATTATAAGTTCTGATTTACCAAACACTCTACTGACTTATAATCTCTGCTACACTTATCATTTATATGACATAAGTACTTATAAGTCATAAGTTACTTATTTTAAGATACCCCAAACACCCCCATTGTCGATTCTAATTGCATATGTGTTGTAGGTTTGGTAAAACAATTTGGATGATTCAGTAATTTAAATCGCGGCCACGAATAGTCTTTCCCAATCCCAATACATACATGTAAGTAATGTTCTAAAAGTCAGTCGATTAATTGATTGAACGATTAATATTAATTGGTCGATTAATCGATGGACAGACATATTCTATCTTGATTAAGCGGAAATCATATCAAAAAGTAATTTTTTAAATAAAATTGGTCAAAAATTGGGAGAGTCAAAATTAATTGATAAAAACAATCAAAAATCGGTAATCAATTAAAATTGAAAAAAAATTATTTTTGTATAAAAATTCTAAAAAAGAATTAGTTAATGGCATATTGACTATTATATATAAGTATAATAAGTTAATTTATCAACAGAATTCTTTACTAAAACCGTAATTTACCATTTATTTTCTCAAATTGACTAACTTTTCTTGTTCATACCAAGTATGAACTTATGTAGCTTCTTATGTAAATCTTAACACTTGAATAATAAAATTGAACTACTGATATGATATTTGCTTGTAAATTTGCAGCATGATGATGTTTAAATCAAATTATATATTATTATTTATTAAATGAAATTATTTTTGAGTAGTGCTAGATTAATAGATCCGATTAATGATTCGATTAACCCATTAATCATTATAAGGTACCTTTACCGATTAATGCCGATATCCATATTTTAGAACTCTACATGTAAATTTTGAATATGTTTGCCTGGTAAGAAAACTTGAATATTCTAAATCAATAATATAAAATATTTTATTTCAGAAGAAAAAACAAATATATGATATTTACAATTTTATTGGTTGTAAACTCGAAGGTCAATTACAAATTTCTTTTGAACTTTTTAATATTTTTTTTTGCTAAATAACTTTTTAATATTTGTTTGTTTACAAAAATTTTCAGCCAAAGAGTTATACTAGCTCTATTCTAACTTTTTTTTTTTAATATTCCTCTCAATTCTTTATATTTCTAATTTTCTAAAAATATTAAAATTTTATTTTTCTACATTGTACTCACTTCATACATCATATATCGATTGATTCCATCACTTTATTCATCTTTTTTACTTTTCTTTACTATTTTATAAATTTTTTTATTCTACATACCCCATTCAATGTAAATAATTGGTTGAGATTGAGGGTTTACATTTTAAACAAAATACTTTTTTCGTCCCACTTTGAATGTCTCATTTGACTTTTTAATGATTAAATTTTTTGAATTTTATCTAAAATTTACATATATCATATAATTAAACATAATTACAATATATATATATATATATATATATATATATATATATATATATATTAATCAAAGTAAATAAGTCTTTAATGGAATGCTCTGTATATCCACTATAAAAGTGAAAATATATTGACATATCAAAAGTTCGTTGTTTTATTTTTAACATGTGCGCTTAGGCTTAGCATGTACTTTCTCTATCGCATTCATTTTTATCCATTTACTATTTTGGGGTATCTCATCATTTCTATCCATTACAAAAATAATAAAATTTTAATAATAAAAAATATTATTACATCCACTAACTTTCATCCATTATCTCAAATCTATAATATAAAACACTATTACATCTACTACTTTCTTTACTATCTTAAATCTATTATTAAATATTGATAGTTCTCATCACTTTATCCACTTTTTATCTAATTTTATTCATTTTTCATACATTTCCTTGGTTTTTATGTCCAAACCAATCAAGTATAATTCCGTGAGACGGAGAGAGTAGCTTAATTCTAAGCCGGCGTGGCAGATAATGTGGTTGTTTGGCAAAACTTATATTAATGACTTATGGACTTATTTTCGGATAAAAATTTAATATTTTGATAATTTTTTTTATACAAGTATTTAATGTATGTTTGAGATTTAATAAGTTGCAAAAATAAGTTGGAAAATAAGTTGGAAAGTTAGGAATCTCTAACTTTGTCTTAAAATAAGTTGACTTATTCTTGAAAAAAAAGTTCTCCCAAACACCCCCAATATTACTGGAAAAAGTAACTTTTGAAAAGTAAGCTAGTACATACCAGGCATCAACGGATAGTGACCTATAATAAAACGACATAACTATTAAAAAAAATAAAACGGCATACATGCATAAGACTGATCTAATTCTGCGTACTGACTTGAAATTAAATTAGGCATGCATAGCCGTACTTACTAAGGGGCTGTTTGTTTCCCCTTATTTTAAGGGACTTATGCCTTATAAGGTCATAAACATTTATGGGGCCGGGATGTTTACCAAAATAAGTTTTATCTCAACTTATAACTTATAAACTCATAAATTGAATGTTATTCTTAACTTTCAACTTATAACTTATTCTCGATATATGCAATATATAATATCCTTCAAATCTTCAAAACCATATATATCTCTCGATCCGTTCATCAGAAAATTGATATGTATATATCAAATTTTTCTATTCATCGAGATCTATTCATTGATATCCATTGTTATATATAAAAAAATAAATATTTTGAAAATTATAAAAAAAAAAAAGTTAACTTATAAGTGTCAAATTAGTAAACTAGATAGCAAAATAGTAAAGGACAGATGTAAATCTCCATTGATGAACAAAACATATCTCAGTGTTTGTGTTTATGATTACAGAGAATATAACAAACTTTCTAAATGATGTAACTAACTAGAAAGAGAAGCACTCTAAAACTATTTATAGACATCATATTGCCAGCTGTGTTGCCAGTTGTATATCTTTGTGTGTTGACTCTGCCAACTCATCACAGTCAGCATTCTCTTTACTAACATCCCCCCTCAAGTTAGGAGAGGCAAAGTAGTTGCAAACTCCTAACTTGGAGCTCAGAAACTGAAGTTGAGCTGCAGACAAAGACTTGGTAAAAATGTCTGCAGGTTGAAGTTTAGAGGCAATATGAACTGGTTTGATAACTCCTTGTTGAAGTTTCTCACGAACCAGATGACAATCAATAGCAATATGCTTTGTACGCTCGTGAAAAACAGGATTAGAAGCGATATAAATGGCAGATTGATTGTCACAGAAAAGAGTAGCAGGTGCAAATTTTGGCAGTTTGAGCTCAGAAAATAATGAAAGCAGCCAAGAAACCTCACAGGTGACATCTGTCATTGCCCGATACTCAGCTTCGGCTGAGGAACGAGACACAGTAGGCTGTTTCTTACTACGCCAACTAACCAAAGAAGAGCCAAGCAAAACACCATAACCAGTAACTGATCTCCTTGTTAGTTGACAGCAAGCCCAGTCAGCATCACAGAATGCAGTCAGAGTTAAAGAACTTTTTGCAGAGAAAAAGATGCCCTGACCACAAGTACCCTTCAAATATCCTAACAGCCTGTAAGTGGCTTGTAAATGAATAGGCTTAGGATGTGCCAAAAACTGTGAAAGAGTATGCACAGTATATGCAATATCAGGCCGAGACAGAGTAAGATAAATCAACCTTCCCACAATTCTTCGATACAAACTCACATCAGAAATATCAGCCACATCTTGTGCAGTAAGAAGAGCATGATTTTGCTCTAAAGGTAAGGCAGAAGGTTTACAATTTAAGCAACCAGTATCTTTTAACAAATCCAGGGTATATTTGCGTTGATTCAAGTAAATACCAGCATCTAGGGCTGCACAACTTTCCGGTCTGGACCGGTAAATTAGACCGGACCGGGTCTATCGGTCCAAGGACCGGACCGGACCGAATATAACCGGTCCGGTCCCCGGTCCATAAAATCAAAAAAATTCGGTCTTCGGTCCGGTCCGGTCCAAACCCTGAAAACACCCGGTCCGGACCGGATCAGACCGGATTTTATGTATATAGTTAATTTTTGATTATTTTGTCTTTTAAATTATATAGTTTAATGATTAATTATTCACACATAACATATTTTAGTGATCCAAATTGGTAAATAATAAATTTATGAAATAGTATATATAAACACTATAATATAAATGATTAAATTTCATATTTCATACTATATATGATTTATAATTAAGTTTAACAATTAATGTTACTTTACAAATAATATGACATTTACTTATTTTTAAATTTAAATTAACTTACCAAGTAATTCATATATCAACAAAGAATGAAAATTAAATTATAAAAATTATTTTTTTTTATAAAATATTAACTAACCGGTCCAAACCGGTCCGGTTCCGGTCCGGTCCGGGTTTTTCCGGTCCGGTCCGGTCCCAAAGACCGGTTATGACCGGTCCGGTCCCCGGTCCATGAATTCAATAAAATCCGATCTTCGGTCCGGTCCGGGTCCGGTCCGGTCCGGTTTTGGACCTTTGTGCAGCCCTACCAGCATCTGACCTTGCAATTTCAATGCCCAAAAAATACTTAAGGGAACCCAAGTCCTTGATTTTGAACTGAGAACTTAAAAACACTTTAACAGCTTGTAGTTGATCAACATTATTACCATCCAAGATCATGTCATCTACGTAGACAAGAAGAATAGAAATGGAATTGTTGTGATGTAGGATAAACATACTGTTGTCACTATGAGTCTGTTTAAAACCATAGCGAAGTAAAGCAGTAGAAAGCTTGACAAACCATTGACGAGGGGCTTGACGAAGACCATATAAAGACTTTTTGAGGCGACATGCTAGAGGCTGATTAGGATATTTCTGTAAAACCTCAAGAGAAGGAGAATAGCCTGGAGGAAGAGTCATATAAACCTCCTCCATAAGATCACCATGTAAAAACGCATTAGTCACATCTAATTGACCAATGGACCATCCCTGACTGGCTGTAAGTGCAAGTAACACACGAAAAGAAGTCATCTTAGCGACTGGAGCAAATGTCTCAAAAAAATCCAAACCATGTGTTTGAGTGAAGCCCTTGGCAACTAAACGTGCCTTGTAGCGTTCCACAGAACCATCAGAATTATACTTGACCTTATATACCCATTTGCAGTCAATCAAATGCTTATCAGGAGGAACAGGAACTACCTCCCAAGTACCATTAGCCTCTAAGGCAGTCAATTCAACAGCCATAGCATGACACCAATCTTGATTCTTAACAGCTTGATGAAATGCATATGGTTCAGATATCTTAGAAACAGATGCCAGAAATCGAGTATATGTGGGTGTGAAATGATTATAACTGACAAAATTAGAGATATGATAAGAGGAAGAAGGCTGTTTAGCTATACAACTAGGTATACCAATATAATCTTGAAATTTAGAAGGTAACACCTTAGTTCGAACTGGACGAGAAACAACAGGTGGAACTACTTCTGAATTCAGACCAGAAACATTATTAGGACCAGTAGTATGGGTAGAAGAAGTATCTGTAGTACCACTAGAAAATGAACCACCAGTATCATTAATCAAATTATCTGTCACAGCAGACTCAGAAACTGGAGGAACTGATGTGGACTGAAATATCAGTAAATAAAGGATCATCTGTCCAGGATGAACAAGTAGGAAATAAAGAAGAAGACTGTGAAGATTGAACCTCAGAGAAAGGAAACACATCCTCATAAAATTTCACATCCCTGGATACAAATACTTTCCTAGTGACCAAGTCCAAAATGTTATAACCCTTTTTGCCATAAGGGTAACCAAGGAAAACTCCTTTCACTGCTCGAGGAGAGAATTTATCAGAAGATTGTGGAAGAACAGTAGCAAAGCACAAAGAACCGAATACCCTCAAATGTTCAAAAGATGGAGGCTTATTAAACAAAACCTCATAAGGAGTTTTGTTATTAAGAATAGGAGTAGGGGTTCGATTAATTAGATATGTTGCAGTTAGAATGCAATCTCCCCAAAAATGGATAGGTAAATGAGCATGAAAACGAAGAGCTCGAGTAGAATTGAGTAAGTGTCTATGCTTGCGTTCGACCTTACCATTCTGTTGTGGTGTGTACACACAACTGGTTTGATGAACCACACCCAAAGATGATAAAATAGAAGCAAGATTGGTATTTAAGAATTCTGATCCATTATCAGACCTAAGTATCTTAACAGAAGTACAAAATTGAGTTTGTACATACTTAAGAAACTGAGTAAGAATAGTAAAAACTTGAGACTTAGCTGAAAGAAGAAAAGTCCAAGTAGAACGAGATAAATCTTCAACAATTGTCAAAAAATATGAACAATTATTATGAGTTTTTACACGATAAGGACCCCAAAGGTCTACATGAATCAATTCAAACAAAGAAGTACTGACAGAATTACTAGAAGAAAAACACTGTCTTGTTTGTTTAGCTACATGACAGCTATCACAAACAGAGTTCTTTGTTGAAATACAAGAGAGATTCAAATTTCTCAGAATATCAGCTGGAACATGTCCAAGCCTGGCATGCCAGACATCAGTAGATACAGAAGCACAACTAGGCAAATGATACTGAGATGAAGCAACAGCTTGAAGCTTGTTGAAGAAAAGATATAATCCATCATGAATCCTACCAATCTCTAACTCCTTCCTCCATGTATGATCCTGGAGAAAGAAATTAGTGGCAGTGAAATAAACTGAGTGAGAAGTATTTGTAAGAAGTTTAGGAATGGACAACAAGTTGTAAGCAAAGGTAGGAACACAAAGAACATGACACAGAGTAATGTTAGAACTCAACTTAACATTACCGATGTGAGTAACTACAGCTTGTTGACCATTAGGAAGACATAACACAGAATTAGTTGGGACAGGATTCTCAAGATGATGAATAGAATGAGTAATATGATCACTGAATTAGGATTCAGGATTCTCAAGTTTGAACGGAATGCAGAAATGTACCTGCAAATTTCACTGAATTAGAATTAGATTCACCAGTCCAAAAGACTTGAGGATCTGAAGAAACACCATCAGGAGCAGAATTCAGCTGCATAGAACCCTGAATCCTTTGCATAAGTTGATTATACTGTTCCTCAGATAAACCACAGAATGAATTGGTAACTGGAGATGCAGAAGATGGACTAGTAACAGAATTAGCAACAGTAGTGACTTGTGCTGCTGAGCTGACTTTAGCAATAGCAAACCTAGGCTTAGGCTTAGGCTTTCCATACAGTCTATGCCATGGAGGATACCCAACTAGACAAAAACATTTGTCTTTAGAATGCCCTGTTAGATGACAATAGTCACAAGTGACAGTTGGATCCTTTTGAACAGTTTGTCCTGAAGAAGAATATGTAGAAACACCTCGAGAGGGAGGCACATATCTGGCTGAACTTTTCACAGACATAGCAATATTGCTAGAATTCATTCCAACTTCATTCTTAACTTCCCTCTGATTTTCTTCTTGCAGAAGCATTGAGTAACACTGATTTATAGTTGGTAAAGGAGTCATCAATAGTATCTGACCTCTAACAGCAGTGTAGTGATCACCCAGGCCCATAAGAAATTGTGTGAGATGTGTATTTTGTTCATATGCAGTAAGATTAGTGTTGATAGCACATTCACACTTATTACAGGTGCACTGAGGCTTAGAGACAAGACAATCTATCTCATCAACAAGAGTCCTGTGCTTAGTAAAGTAAGAAGCAATTGACATATTGCCTTGTGTTAATTGAGATAATTCCTTACGAAGCTGAAACACACGAGGCATATTACTCTGTGCATAACGAGCAGCTAAATCATCCCAAATCAGCTTTGCAGTACTCAAATAAACCACACTATTACGAATTTCCACTGAAACAGAGTTAAGCAACTAGGATGTAACCATATGATTACATCGAATCCAGTACTGAACAAGAGAATTAGTACTAGTACCAGTAGGTTTAGCACATGTTCCATCAACAAACCCTAACTTCATCTTTGAAGACAAAGCAATTTCCATAGAACGACTCCATTGTGAATAATTTGACTCATTTAACACCAAATTAATCAACGTCATGCCAAGATTATCAGACGGATGAATGTAATACGGATGATTATGATCAATAACAGATGTATTAACAGTAGTAGTTGTAGATCCAGTCATTGCAGATGAATATGATAGTCGTGTAGACATAAAATTCACAAACAGATGCAAAGCAAGCACAAATCAACGAAAAATCAACTCAATTGAAGATGTAGAACATACGGTATTGAGATCTGTAGATGAAGAACTCGTAAAATGAAGCTCGTAATCGGCTAATCAGAGACGAAGAACTCAAAGAACAAAGTTTGAATCAGCAACAATGGCGGAAACGAAAGATGAAGAAGATAACAGATCGTTACATGACGCTCTGATACCATGTCAAATTAGTAAACTAGATAGCAAAATAGTAAAGGACAGATGTAAATCTCCATTGATGAACAAAACATATCTCAGTGTTTGTGTTTATGATTACAGAGAATATAACAAACTTTCTAAATGATGTAACTAACTAGAAAAAGAAGCACTCTAAAACTATTTATAGACATCATATTGCCAGCTGTGTTGCCAGTTGTATATCTTTGTGTGTTGACTCTGCCAACTCATCACAGTCAGCATTCTCTTTACTAACAATAAGTCCTGATTTACCCAAACAATCTACTGATTATAAGTTCTGATTTACCAAACACTCTAATCTCTGCTCTACTCATCACTTATATGACATAAGTGCTTATAAGCCATAATTTACTTATTTTAAGATATCCCAAACATACACTAAAATTGTTCTCTTTTCTTTAGTACAACGTATCAGCAATTTTTATTTTTTTAATTTTATAGTGATTAATCGACAGCTTCATGTAAATTATTTACTGCTACATGCCTACATGTATAGCCTGTTGCTGGTCTCTAGACCAGCCAAGGATATATATATATATATTCATTCTGGACTGTTTGGTTTTCATTATATCTACGCATTTATATCCGGGAAAAACATAAATGTATGTTTAAACATTTTTTTGATGATAAATGTTCACTTCTAAAAAATAAAACATGTCTTCAATAATTAACTCAACAGGACCACATATAGGAACGAAGTACGAACCCAATCGATCAGACGGAAACAAAATCGTAAAAGTTTGTAAAATCTCCCAAATTTTTTCAATCATCTTGTATGATCAATTGTGATTATAACCTAAACTCTTGTATGTGTACAAGCTCTTTCGGCAATTCATTGGATTGTAACTTCCGAATTCCAAGCATCACTAGTTACTGTTGTTGTGTGAATCGGAGATGAAAGAAGCCGCCAATCCTTTTCGACTGGTCATGCTAGTCATCCTCAATTCGGGTCGATCCGTGATCTTATTTCAATCGTTTTAACGGTAAGAATTGTGTGAATTGATCCCACTATGAGGTATGGAAATTTTAATTTTAAAAAAGTTTAATTGTTAAATATTTTCTTGCTTGAATGTGTTATTTTGTGATTCAATCAAGATTATTCTTTATACTAATTACAACTCTTTTCTCCTTTTCTTCTGTCCTTAGATTTATTTTCTTCTTTGTTTTCGTTTAATCTTATTGATGTTTGTTTCTTGCTGAATCTGAGTGTAATAATTTTAATTCGTTTCTTTTGTTGGTACTGAGTCAATACGGGTGTCCGAGTAGTTTTCTTTTGTGGGTATCGAATCTAATTCGAGTGTTTTTTCACGGTTGTGTTTTAATCGATGGTTTGTTTATCATTGTAATCGTATTACTGAGTGATGTTAGCACCGAGTTGATGTTTTGTGTTTGTTTTTTCGAGTATGTCACCGAGTCTGAGTCCATTTTTTCGTCGCTGTTGAGTTCGTTTGCTTGCCGAGTTAGTTGTCGACTGAGTTATGTGTCGTTTGTAGTTCGTGTTTTGATTTTAATGGATAGTTTCTAAGTTTTTAAAATGTATTTATGTGGGTTGATTATGTATTTATTGGTGGTTGACAAATAACATGTGTTATATATTTGATTGATTAATTAGGGAGTCTTTTAAGGAATTAAATGGTACATAGTTGAGATAATGGAATTGTACTTTTAGTTAAAAATTACCATATGTCTCGGAGATGATAGGTTCCTGTAATTTGAATTTTTTAAAAAACGGTAGGTTATTAATGCCAGAATAATGGAATTGATTAGGAATATTTAGTGGGTATAATTATGAGCAATTAGGGAGATTTAATTGTATAAAATCTGTTGTATTTGATATGATTGTAGAACTTCCGTAATTTATGCTTGATTTATGCTTGGTTGATAATGAGATTATTCATATGTATTTGATTTTGACAAGTTGAATTAGATTTATATTTGATTGGAGGTAAACAAGAAAATAATTAATTTATTCTAATTGATGATTGATTTTTGATTAATCGGGGGCTAATTGATTATGATTTCGATTTTGTTTGGATTGTTATCTTGTTAAGTTTTAAGTAATAAAGCGTGATTTGATTATGTTTCATAATTTTAGATTTAAAAGTGTAATGTGATGATTGTTAAGTGTGAAATGGATTCAGTAAATAAGTTCGCTATTGTTAAGGCCATTTCTTTTGGTTTTAATTTTTGTAACTCTTTTCCATTTATGGATCAATGCTAATTATGTCTTGATGGCTGTTTTTGTACCATTAATGGGTGGCCAGAAAGGATGGCGTATATTTTGGTCTTGTATAGCCAATCAAGTGCCATTTTGTTGGCTTTGTTTGTTTATTTCCTTTAAATTATATTTTTATATATATTTTACTTTAGTGTCTAACCAAAGATTTTTTTGGTTAGATTTTATTTTATTTCCTTTTATTATGAAATTTTAATACATATGCTTTCATTAAAAAGTTATTATTGGATGTATTTTCTTTTTTATTTTTATAGTATATATAATTTTTTACATATTGATTGGAGACTCATTAGTTTGATTGCCTTTTATTGTTCAGGTGAACTATTTTTTGTGGAAGTGGGCTGGTTTACAAGTTAGACCTACTTGGATGGGAAGAAGTATGAAATGAAGAAGGATGACGGTTCTTGGGATGGGAAGCAATAAAAAAGAAGATGGATGGAAGCAACGAGAAGTCCTTAGTATATTTTTACAGTTATTGTATATCGATGTATTATTGGGGGGTGGGCACTCTTTTTTCCCCTCTTGAGTTTTTTTTCCATAGGGTTTTGCTCTTGCGGGGTTTTTAACGAGGTCACCTTTGTAAGGAGTCTTCTTTTCTGAGATAGAGGTGATATTGTCTAAACTTCCGGAGGAATCTCTTTCTCATGGTTGTCGTAATTCAGGTTACGACCTGTGGATTGGTTAAGCATACCTTTCGGTTAGATGATTAGCTTTTATGGATGAAAGAATGTCTCATTTGTTTGTCCCTTTCGGATTGTGTATATTTTTTCATTAAATGAAATCTTTTTCATTTTGAAAAAAAAAAAAAAAAAACAGGACCACATATAACCCCTCTAATGTAAACGCATGCTATGTGTCTATTTCAACTCATCTATACAATTTTCCACTTTTCAGTATAAAGTATAAACCACATCTTATTGGTCCACTTGTTTTTCAACATTAGAACCATGGTTCTAAAAATCCTCGATTCAGTCGATTAATCCCCGATTAATCCTCTACAAGGTAATCAACCGATTCGATTTTTGAAATCCGATTAATTTTGCAAATTTATTTAAAATGATATGTTTAATTGTAAATTAGATTAATATATTAAATATTATTATAATACCTGATTAATACTCCGATTAATCTTTCCGATTAATCCCCAATTAACCGATTAATCTTAAATCGATACGTCAACCGATTTATACCGATTACCAATTTTTATAATCATGATTAGAACCACAAAATAATTTTCTCTTTTTCCATGTGGACTCTGCATATATAGCTTCCAACTAATTCCCCGATTAATCCTCTACAAGGTAATCAACCGATTCGATTTTTGAAATCCGATTAATTTTGCAAATTTATTTAAAATGATATGTTTAATTGTAAATTAGATTAATATATTAAATATTATTATAATACCTGATTAATACTCCGATTAATCTTTCCGATTAATCCCCAATTAACCGATTAATCTTAAATCGATACGTCAACCGATTTATACCGATTACCAATTTTTATAATCATGATTAGAACCACAAAATAATTTTCTCTTTTTCCATGTGGACTCTGCATATATAGCTTCCAACTAATTCCCTACATCATTGACTTCTAATTCAAAAATTTGTTGCTCAAGACGGTGATCACTCAATGACCACCATAACAAGTCGGTTCGGTGGCCTGGGTTTCGAGACTAATAGAAATATTTTATTGATTAAATTTTTTATTCCACAAATTTTGTACTATGTATTTGCAAATTGCATTCTTCAAAAAGAAATTTAATCAAAAGAGGTTTTTTTTATAGCTAAACTAATAAAAGAGGTCTTTCTTTGTTCTCAGGTCATTAACATAAATAGTTATTATTCCGTCAGTTCAATTATATATGTTCTTTTTTATTTTTGACCAGTTAAATTGATCAAAATTTGCCTAAAATTTACATGTATTATATGTCTGAGAAAAATTTAAAAAATTATATCATTAATTCGTAATCTATTTTTAAAACATAATTTTCGATTTTTTAAAAGAAATATTGATATTTTTTAATATTTAATAAAAATTGGTTAATTTAACTATTAAAAAGTAAAAAAGACATGTAGATAGGAGGGAATAGTTTATACTCCCTCCGTCCCTCTAATTTCTTTACAGTTTTTTTCATTGCTTGACACGCATTTTAAGGTTCCTAAAAAATATAGTTCCATAACTTATTTTTAACATTTTCTTTTTCTTTTTTTTGTATAAAAATAGAATAATTCTATTTTTATACAAAAAAAGAAAATTTTAAAAATAAGTTATGGAACTATTCATAAAATGCATCTTACGTCCTCCAAGTAAAGACCAAGGGGACAGAGGGAGTAGTATGTACTCCCTCTGTCCCATCCATTTCTTTACAATTTCCTTTTTGGGCCGTCCCACCATTTCTTTACATTACCAAAAATAGTAAGTTTTAACACTATTACACCCACTACTTCACTTATTTTAACAATACTTTACACTATTTCATCCACTACTTAACTTATTTTAACAATAAAATCACTATTACACCCACTACTTCACTTATTTTAACAATAAAATCACTATTACACCCACTACTTCATTTATTTTAACAATATTACACCCACTTTACACCCACTATCCTTGACTTCCTTGCCCAGCCGCCATGTAAAGAACCGGCTGGGACGGAGGGAGTAATAAACAAGGCATTAAACAAAATTAAATAACCGTATACGTCTTTCGATTTATAAGTTAGTTAGATTTTCGTAATTAATTAATGCAACTAGTGTTTCTTCAGAAAATAGTAACGTTAAATGGTTGGACTCAACTATCAAATTTAGTCTCTTAAATTCCGATAACATTAACTAATTTCGATATCTCATTACGCACTGCAATAATTTTTTCTAGGATATTTACCAAGAATACTAGATTTAAAGTTTCTTTTTGCAAAAATACCACCTTCCTTAATAAATTGCAATTTTACCAAAACAAAGTTTTGCAAAAATACTAGGCCCATTCCTCCTCCCTCCTTCCTAGCCCAACCCTCCCTCCCTCCAGCCCACTACTGCCGACTGCTGTACTTTTTTTTTTTTCTTTTTTTTTTCTTTTTTTTTTTTTTAAGATGGGGGCTATTTTGGTGGATTTTTGTTTGCAACCACATTCAATCAAATTCAACCAAATGCAACTTTTTTTAAAAAGGTGGGGTGATTTTGGTGGATTTGGGTTGCAAGGCCCCGCCAGGGGCAATATTCAACTAAATGATTTTGGGTTCCAAGGCCCCGCCAGGGGCAATATTCAACCAAATCAACTATTTTCAACTAGTTGCAACCATTTTCAACTACTTTCAACTAGTTACAACTAGTTGCAACTACATATTATTGGTTTGAGTGATTTTGGGTTCCAAGGCCCCGCCAGGGGCAATATTCAACCAAATCAACTATTTTCAACTGTTTTCAAATATTTTCAACTACTTTCAACTATTTGCAACCATTTTCAACTACTTTCAACTAGTTACAACTAGTTGCAACTACATATTATTGGTTTGAATGATTTTGGGTTCCAAGGCCCCGCCAGGGGCAATATTCAACCAAATCAACTATTTTCAACTGTTTTCAACTAGTTGCAACTATTTTCAAATACTTTCAACTAGTTACAACTAGTTGCAACTATTTTCAACAAATTTAGTTGAATATGCCCCTGCGGAGCCAGGAAACCTAAATCCACCAAAATATCACCCTTCTTATATATATATATATATATATATATATATATATATATATATATTAGAGTTCAAAAATGAGGTCGAAAATGACAACTGACAAATGGAACTTGAAATCAGAAATTTAGTTGCATTCAGTTGCAATTAGTTGCAAATTTAGTTGAATATGCCCCTGCGGGGCCAGGAAACCTAAATCCACCAAAATATCACCCTTCTTATATATATATATATATATATATATATATATATATATATATATATATATAAATAGAGTTAAAAAATGAGGTCGAAAATGACAACTGACAAATGGAACTTGAAATCAGAAATTTAGTTGCATTCAGTTGCAATTAGTTGCAAATTTAGTTGAATATGCCCCTACGGGGCCAGGAAACCTAAATCCACCAAAATATCACCCTTCTTATATATATATATATATATATATATATATATATATATATATATATATATATATAATAGAGTTCAAAAATGAGGTCGAAAATGACAACTGACAAATGGAACTTGAAATCAGAAATTTAGTTGCAATTAGTTGCAAATTTAGTTGAATATGTCCCTGCGGGGCCAGGAAACCTAAATCCACCAAAATATCACCCTTCTTAAATATATATATGTATATATATATATATATTAGAGTTCAAAAATGAGGTCGAAAATGACAACTGACAAATGGAACTTGAAATCAGAAATTTAGTTGCATTCAGTTGCAATTAGTTGCAAATTTAGTTGAATATGCCCCTGCGGGGCCAGGAAACCTAAATCCACCAAAATAGCCACCACCTTAAAAAAAAAAAAAAAAAAAAAAAAAGTACACAAAGTCGGCGGCGTGTGTGTTATCAGGGGGAGGAGAGAGAAATTGGGGGAAGGGGGAGGGGGAGAATTAGGGTTAGTATTTTTGCAATTTGAAACTTAGTTTAGTAAAATTGCAAATAGTCTTTCTTAACAAAAGTAAATGTGCAAAAATTTACTTTTTCTTATTTATTTTTCAAAAGAGCCCTTTTTTCTAATAGTATATTAGGGTTTTCTGATACTATATTTGAGTCAATTATAATTTGTACTACTATATCTACATAAATCCTAATCATCTTTATATTGGTTAAATAAAATAATGGTTTTCTAATGTGTATCTGATTGAAATTTGTGATTGTTTTATTTTTATTAAAAATAATGATCCTTCCATGCATAAAAATCTAAATCAATTAAAATTTATAAATTTATAAATTAAAAAAAGAAATTCTTAGAATGTGCTATTAAAGACCCAACAAAACAAAGATCACTTGTGAAATGTGAAACACGAGACCATAAAAGCTTGCCGGTGGATGCTAAATATATCAAATTGGATACATAATGACATGTCATTTTAAATTTTTTTAAATTACTTTAACAAATGTGAATAAACTAATTTGAAAATTGATTTGATATCTGTAATATTTTCCAAAGCTGACAATTCTTCACTTTTTATCCAGTATTTTCGAGAGGTATCTATATGTTGAATGCAGGGAGTCCAGGTAACTATCTTCCTTCGATACTTCAATCCAGAAATAGTAAATGTAACTAATGGCAAGTTATAAACAAGCCTTTTTTATTCTTACTCCGATTTATATCATGCTACTTTCTAGGTTAATTATTAATTATTTACAGTTTTCTCTAAAATAATGTTTATAGCTAGATAAAATTTATTATATTTTCCAAACAAAATTATAAGAGAATCATTCAAAACTATATCTAATTATTATTTTTTTACTCACTTGAAAGTATGTACAAAAATTTAAATAAGTATAGTGTTTGTTTTAGCTTTAGCATAATAACTAGATATATTTAACGTTTTCCAAAAAAGAACTTTTTATGAGGTTTTTTTTTAAAAATGCGATTGTTATTTTGTACAAATACGATTTTATTAATATTGTTTGAAAAAAATACAATTTTCTAAAAATTTCCACAATTTTGCAATTAAATGCAATCAAAATCAACTTTAAATGCAATAAAAAATAATTGCAATATTTTTATAAAAAATAATAAATTGGGTTACTTTTGATTATATACCGTATAAAAAAGAATTGCATTGAGTTGTTCTGATTTCACAAATATTGCAAGAAGGTGATAAAATCATAAATAAATTAGAAAAGAAATAATTTTTTTGATTATTTCTCCCCTTTTTTTCAGAAAAGTATTGCAAAAATCAAAACGCGTTAGAAGAGCTCTTGCTCTTGTTTAACGAGCCGGATCCTCTGTCCCTTTCTCCATTCTGTTCCCTTTTTTTTTTATTAAAAAAGTGTTCTTGGTAGGACAAAGCACGGATTACTTTTAATTTTTTTATAATTCATTTATATTGTAATATGATATTGTAAATATTAATTTTCGAACCTTTAATTTTTTATAATTTATTTATATTTTAATATGATATTATAAATATTAATTTTAATATGTTATTGGAATAATTCGAAACTTAAATTTTTGTATATAATAATTTTTAGTATTAAATATAAATTAATATGTTGTTGGCAGTAATCGAACTTTATACCTATGTATATAACAATTTTTAGTATTTGTATCTAATGGTCATGATCTATTTGAATTGAAAATCTTACAGTTGTGAATAGTTTGGTTAACTAAACTACAAAATATCTCTAATTTGCTTATAATAATATAGTATAGAAAGATATAATTATTGGCTAACATGTATTTTTATATTATAAATTATTTTCTAAAAAATTTATTTATGTAACTAATAATAAGTTGTTTTTTGACTTTTTTGTTACATCTTAATATTACTTGATTTTTTTTTCAAAATTAACGTAAATTATATGCACATATGAAGTGCAGAAGATAAACATGATTTTTTGTTTTGAATCGAAACTATTTAGTAGTTAAAGTCAGGTTTGATTTGGATTGTTTTCCGAAAGCTTGGGATAGTAGTTTTCTATAGAACAGATGAGGTTTACTTAGTGTTTATGCACTCGCAATTTTTCAATGCTATCTTGTAAACTAAATTTTTGACGTGTACTAATATCAAATTTAATAGATGATTAATGAATTTCCAATATTAAATTTAATAGATGATTAATGAGTTTTGAAAAGTAAATTTTATCATATATTTTATTGCTATATTTAAAGTTACAAATATTAAATTTAATTATATTGTTAGTGAGAGTCGAACTCTTGACCTATGGTAGTACTCGCTCATTATCCCTTTTACTCTCGCTCATTATCCCTTTTACTCTTATTATATAATAGAATATAAAGTACCCGCCAAAACATTCTTTTAAAACAAAAAGTGCAAGGAAGGAACACAGAAGAGGCATAAAAAATGGGACATAAAAGTATTACAAAAATCAAAACGCGTTAGAAGAGCTCTTGCTCTCTGTTTAACGGGAAAGTACAACATGAATTGGTCTATTCTCGCTCTCCGCTCTCTCCTTTTCTGGTTACAACTTACAATTAACAAATACTAGATAACAAAGCCGCGCTACGCGCGGCATGAAAATATTTTTAAAAATTATATACATAATATTATTGTTTGTTAAATTTTATTATTTGAAAGTTGATATGATAAATTAAAAATTGTGTGAAATATAATTAAATTTGAACGTTTAAAAATTAAAGAGAAAAGAATTAGGTAAAAAAATGTTTCGGTTAAACTTTTGAATAATAATAATAATAATAATAATAATAATAATAATAATAATAATAATAATAATAATAATAATAATTTTGAAGATATTGATGAACCTATTTTGTCGCATAAAAAATGCTTTTGAAATTCAATATTAACAAACATTTGCAAAGTTTGACATTGAATAAGTAAAAATAACATCTGTGAATCTTTTCTATTGTTGCTGACATCATAAAAGAAGTGATTGCTTAATTTGTTAGTAAATTTGATTGTACGATGAAAAGAAGTATAATGGAAATGTGATTGACTTCACTTTTGGATATATTTAGTTTTATGACGAAAAAGGCAGAATTTAAATGCATATTGTAAGTCATGCTTCATGTTTTTGGAGTGATCCGACACCCGTATATCTACATTTAATTAATTTTTCTGAGCTTTTTATAAGAACAGTTTTGTTTGTAACATTAAAATTAAATTTATGGACACGCGTTCAAAGTGATACTCACATATTCTAATATTCTTTTATTAAAGTTTATAACAAATTTGTACATATAATTGTTTTTAAAGCCGATTCTCGTTTTATAATACCTTTACTTAATGCTCAGAAAGTGAGAATTTGTTTAAAATAGCAAATATCAATTCCTTAAAGATCTCTTACTTTTTTTCGTACCAAACTACAATGTCAACGTAATTCCTATAATAAAAATTTGTAAATATTAAATATAACTAATTAACAATTTTAAACACCGTCTCCCGTCTAATAACATACATGCATGATTAATTGATTAGTAATAGTATAAGAATGTGTTTAATTAGAATATTAAATTTTTCAACACAAAATAATCAAATAATGAAAGGGTAATTTTTTTTATTGATTTAATCGACAAAAAAAGGGTTAACTTGATTCAATTTAATCGAGTCGGTCACACCCCATGGGTAATTTGTTCATGTATAAAAGTAAATTCTACGATATTACTTTTATTTAAATTATGGATATTAATCGAAAAATATTTATACTTATGTATCTCATCATGATTCTCACGATAATTGATTACGAATTTATCGTAAAATTAAAATCATCTATTAATTATTGCCAAAAAAAATTGCAATGATATTGGATAATGATTAGAATTGACGATAAAAATAATTTTATTTTATTGTTTTATCTTAAAATAATGGTATTTTTATATAAATCATTAATATTTTATAAGAAATAATAATAATAAAAATAATTGTCAAATAAAATTGTTTAACTTTTATATTAAATATGAAATAAAGTGTATTTAATATATATTTAATAGGTATAATTAATAATTAATTAAATGCAAGAAAATTGTTTTAATAAAAAATCAAAAATATGAAAATTCAAGAAAAATATTTTGAAGCTTTGGAGTGCAAGCCTCTCCAATCTCCTGCTATTATAATATATATTGAAGCATGATAATGATATTGAAACTTATTCGTGCTTCGCGCGGTTCACAAATTTTTATTTTAAAATATTTAAAATAGATGAATTAATTTTTATTATTTTTAAACATTGATTGGTCTCTTAAGAATTTTTTTTTAAAAATTGATTCAAAATAATTTACAGAAATTATAAATTATAAGTTTGAAGATATTCTCTTTATATATCTAAAAATTTTATAATCTCAAAAATATCATAAACATAAAAGTAGTAATTATAATACAAACGTAATCTTTACGATCAAAAGTTATAAATATTATATATAATAACACTTTTTAAAGCCGACGCCCCTCTCATAACATACATGTTCAATTGTAATGTAAGAATTTATTTAATTAGAATATTAATTTATTTCGACATAATATAATGAACAACGGGTATATAACTTTTTTATCAATTTAGTCTACCGATAAAAGTGTTTTTTTTTCTCCAATTTAATCAGTTTGGTCATAACCCATGTTATTTTTCTTACATGCATGCTTCTATAATTTATTACGATTTCCATAATCACTAATGATAAAGATTGCTTGAAATGTTAAGGATTATCTATACTACAATTGTCCAAAAAGAAATTGGAGTGGTATTCGATAGGGAATAAAAAATTATGTAATGTAAACAATTTTTAATCAGCATTTTACATAAAAATAAACTTAATTATATATGTAATAATACTTTTTTTTTATCAAATATATGTAATAATACTTAATACTAAAATAATAATTATAATGCTCAAAATAATGTTTATAATTTCTTAAATAATTAAAATAAATTTAATACATATTTATTAGATATAATTAATGATTAATTAATATGCCATTAAGAGCTATTTAATGCAAGGAAAAAATTTTAATAAAAAAATCAAAAAATCGAAAATTCAAGAAAAATATCTTAAACGTTTCTGGTGAATTTCCGATCTCCGGGCATTATAATATATATAGATATTACAGTTAAATCTCGATAATGAATAAGTTTTGGATCGAAAAATTTTATTCATTAATCGAGATTATTCATTTATTAAAATCAAAATTATAGTATTTATATTATTTCGGAACCGGAAAATATTATTTAAATTATTCATTTATTTAATATTCATTTATCGAGTTTCTACTGTTTATAAAAATATGAATAATTAAAAGGAATGTATACTCATTTGTTTATATATAGTTTAATGTCATACTAGTCGATAAAGGCGCGTTTCACTGCGACGTTACAATATTTTTAAAAAAATTCAATACATTTACGTTATATTATAATATTAATATTAAATTTTAATAATTAAATAATCTTCTCGGATGAATCTATTTCTTGTTAAACATGATTCTTTCGATTGAGCCGCTCTTTCGTTAAAACCGAAATCTCAACTTTAACATATATTATAAAGACTTTATAATAATTTTTATCCATAAAATCGAACAGTAAAAATTAAAAAAAAATTATGATATCAGTATCAAATTCTAATAGCTAACATATTTTTTTTTAGTAAGTCGTCATCCCGTTAAATACGTTTCGAGCCGCTCTTATTTGGAATCGAAATTCTAACTTCAGTATATAAAGAAAGAGAATAAATTTCATTTTTTATATTCTTTAAACTTACAGTTTCCGCATGGGAATGTCTTTCTATTATGTTAACATATCTAAAAAAAATTAAATATGAAGACTTTTCTTTACGGAAATAATATTAAATTTTTGGATATATTTTTCTAATGCAAGTATAATTAACTTGTATAACAAAGTTAAAATAAAGGAATGCTTAGAAAAAAATATCTAATCATATGTCTTCCATAATGAACCGCTTTCTCTTTAAACACGGTTGTTACTATTGATCTGCTCTCTCGTTAAATCCAAAAATCTAACTTTTACATATATCACTTGTATGATAATGTTTATCCATAAAAATCAAATCCTAAAAATAGAATAAAATTTATAACACCAATATGATATTTTAATAGCTAATACAATATTTTGTAGTGAGTCGCCTTCTCGTTAAGCACGTTTCGAGCCGCTCTCATTTGGGATCGAAATTCCAACTTCATTACATATTATTGATGATACTTATCTTTCACAACAACTTACTCCTTAAAATCAAAACCTAAAAAATAGAGTGAATTCCAATTATACTTATTCTAGACTTTCTAAAAATTATGGAGTTTTAGAAAATGAAAACACATATTATTTTCTCTTTATATTATAGATACTCCTGTATTTATTTAAGATTCCTACATGACAATGTTCATTTGTTATATTAATACATCAATTATTTTATCTTTAAAAAACAATGACTTTTTTATGACAATAGTATTGGATTTATGAATAAATTTTCCTAATAGAAGTATAATTAACTTATATAAAAAAGTATAATTTAAGAAGATCGTACTTCCTATAAAATATTTAATTATATGTCTGCTCTATATATTCAAACGACTATTCTACTTCTAATAGAACTTTTATTTATATGTCTTTTCTATAAATTCGAACGCTTATTCTCTATAAATTCGAACTTCTATTCTACTTCCAATATAACTTTTAATCATATGCGTTATAAATACTTATTCTACTTCCGGTAGAACTTCTAATCATATGTCTTTCCTATAAATTCAAACTATTCTCCACTATAAATTCGAACACCTATTCTACTTCTAATATGTTAAATGATATTTTTCTACTTCTAATAGAACTTTTATTTAAACGTTTTTTCTATAAATTCGAACTCTTATTCTCTATAAATTCGAACTCCTATTCTACTTCCAATAGAACTTTTAATCATATACATTATAAATACTTATTCTACTTTCAATAGAACTTCTAATCATATGTCTTCCCTATAAATTCGAACTTTTCTCCTCTATAAATTCGAACATCTATTCTACTTCTAATATGTTAAAAGTTATTTTTACATTTATTAGTGTTTAAAATTCTAAAATTTTAGAAAATTTGGAAAATAGAATGAGACGATTTTAGAGCGCCGCCTAAACTTCCGTGTATCCTCCTTTATATAATAGATAGATATTGATTTTACAGGGCAAGCGTCAAAATCTGGACCGTTAATATCACGGAGTCACGTGATAGCTTGGATGACATTATATAGAGTAAATTATAGAATGATGACTGTATTTTACACCAATTTTAAAAATAGTGGCCAAATTTTCAGATTTTTAAAAGAGTGACCAACTTTTCTTTCCGCCTTTCAAAAGAGTGGTTGCCGTCAACTTCCGTTAAATTTTCACCGTTAACTAATATACTTAAAGAGTAAATTATAGAATGATGACCATGCTTTACAGTGATTTTCAAAATAGTGGCCAAAATTTTATATTCTTAAAATGTAGAAGGAGACTGCAGTCAGGTAGATCTTAATTCTTAGTTACTTTCTTAATTGTATATTTGTTTTCTTCATAATTAATTTAATATGTGATTAATATAAATGCAATCAGTTAAATCTTAATTCTTAGTTGATTTCTTAATTGTATATTTTCTTTCTTTATAATTAATTTATATTTTTCGAATGATCATGCTGGTTGTATTAGTTCTTTAAGTACTTCTATCAAACACCTAATATAGTAATATACAATTAAGAAAGAAACTAAGAATTAAGATCTATTTTATTGCATTTATGTGAATCATATATAAATTAAATATGAAGAACGTAAACATACAATAAAGAAAGTAACTAAGAATTAGGATCTACCTGACTACATTTATATGAATAACATGTAAATTAATTATTAATGAAGACAACAAATATACAATTAAGAAAGTAACTAAGAATTAAGATCGACATGATTGTCGTCTACTTCTACATTTTGAGAATATAAAATTTTGGCCACTATTTTGAAAATCATTGTAAAGTATGGCCACCATTCTATAATTTACTCTTTAAATATATTAGTTAACTGTGAAAATTTAATGGAAATTGACGGCAACCACTGTTTTGAAAAGAAGAAAGAAAAGTTGGTCAATCTTTTGAGAATCTGAAAATTTTACCACTATTTTGAAATTAGCGTAAAATAGAGCCATTACTATGTAATTTACTCCATTATATATATGGGCATGGAGTTTCTAAAGCACACTATATATAGAAGTTCTCTATTAGTGCACCTTAAATCTTGTATTTTATAATTATTTTTGATAATCCAACCGTACGGATGAAAAGTTAATGTCGAAATAACATTGTGTACAAATTTTTATTATATTTGAAATAGTGCATCATCACTTTTATAATAATACTATTTTCCATATATTCAACGACACAGATTTATCATAATTTTATTGCTATAAATTTATAGTTCCAAATAATTAAATTACACGAAAATTTGTACATTCACATATTTTTGTATGAATTTAACATCTGTACGGTTGAATTGTTCAAATAATAATTAATTTATTATATTTTAAGCCGCACTAATAGAAAACTTTCCTTTAGATACTCTGCCCTATGTATAAAGTGCTCCTGGTGATCGATATATTTCGGTATTAATGAACGAATACACTCGATCTACCCTAGCCCTTTCAATATTTTCTTGTGTCCTCTCTCTCGTTTCTCCATGTCCAATTCAGAAATTGCACAGCCAAACCATGCCAACACTAGTACTATTACAACACCAGAAGAAAATTATGTATTTGATTGGTCTACTTCATTGATAACAAGACCTTTATCTCACACAACCAACACAATCAAGAACCAACTTCAGGTGACGGAATATGATTCTTCCGGTGACCGAAATGAAGATTGTGTGGTGTGCTTAAATATCATGGAAGCAAACCAACTTACGAGAGTCCTCAAGAATTGCAGTCACGTTTTTCATAAAGAGTGTATTGATGCATGGATTGACCAGAATAATATTACTTGTCCTCTCTGTAGAGCTGATTTATTATAGCCGAATGGAGAAGCTGAATTTTTGGAATCCAAGAGGACTTAATTGATTAGTACAGGCCAGGTCCTTCTTCCAGTCGTCTGCTGCGCGATCGTCGTTGTCTTTAATCTTTATTATGTATTAATCTCCAGCTGCATATGCATGTTTATCCAATAATCTTTATTATGTATTAATCTCCAGCTGCATATGCATGTTTATCCAAGAACTTGATGCCTATATAATATATATGCCTATAATGTTTTTCAAAATTATGGTAACAAAATTTATCTTCGTTATGATAGTTTCGATTATTGTTTACTCGATCTCCTTGTTGCCTATAGCAGCTTATTGTGGCATAATTAAGGTCAGTATAAGATTTTCTTTATTCCGGTGCGTTAAAGTAAATCGTAACTGTTAGAGTAATCGACTAATCGTAACATTTTCTTGATAATAAGTTTAAGACATTTATAGTACCTGAAAATGTAACATTTGCTTAATAATGAGGTTGAAATATCTCTACATGCTTGTTTCAACGTGAGCGGTGCGAGAGTTGTGAATATACGAATATACCACACCTTGGCAAAATTGACCCAAGGTTTAGATTTGTTGAAATTGTCCGGATTCTATGTTTGGTTGGGATAATTGGAATAGAATGAAATAAGAATTGATGTATAAAATGATTAAATATTCAGAATTTTCATTCTTTGGTTCATTCTATTCCTAATTAACCACCTACATTATAATTTCCACACCACAAATTGAGAAGAATGACTTAGAAGGCGTTTGAGATTGCTTAAAATAAGTTACTTTTGATTTAATGGAGATATTTTTAACTTAAAAGAGAAAGTAAAGTTGTTTACTTTAAGTTAAATGAATGTGTTTGGGTAATTTTACCTAAAATTAAATGGGGGGCTTAATAATTTGGGTGAATGACAAAAATACCCGTTTTTTTAGGTAACAGTAACAAAAATACCCATTTTCAGAATTTTTGACAAAAATACCTGGCGGGATACGCAATTGTCAAATGGGTATCTGGGATACGCATTTGGCAAATGCATATCTTGTGCAAAATCTTTTTTTTTTTTAAATCTGGTTGGGATGCGCATTTGCCAAATGCGTGTTCACTGGATACGCATTTGGAAAATGCGTATCCCAACCAGATTTTTTTTTAAAAAAAAAAAAAAGATTTTGCACAAGATACGCATTTACCAAATGTGTATCTCAGATACCCATTTGGCAAATGAGTATCCCATCGCGTAATTTTGCGCACTTTTTCAAAAACGGGTATTTTCATCATTTTTGTTCAAAAAACAGTCATTTTTGTCATTCTTTCTATTTTTAGAATAGTATGAATCTCTTTTACGGTTGTAAGGGAAGAAAGAATAATTTTGACTTAAAGTGAAATTTGGCTTAAAAAAATTTTAAATTCATAATATTTAAACTTTACAAGAATCGTGCAAAAAAAAAAAAAAAAACTCGATAAGTCATAAGTCATAAGTCAAAAGTACCTAAATGGAACTTATAATTTAAAACAGTTTTTAACTTAAAACCGAGTTAAAGCCGATGTATCCAAACATGGCAAAAACTACTTAAAGCTAAAAGTTCCTTAAAATAAGAGCCCGTTTGGGCAAGTTGCTTATTGCTTAAAAAAAGCAATAAGTAGAAAATGTAGTGTTTGGCAATAAGGGCTTTAAGCCCGCTTTAAGTTAAAAAACTGCTTTAAGCCATAAGTTCCATTTAGGTACTTTTGACTTATGACTTATGGAGTTTTTTTTTTTTTTTTTTCAAAAAACTTCCAAAACTCTTGCAAAGTTTAAATATTATGAATTTAAAATTTTTTTAAGTAAAATTTCATTTTAAGTCAAAATTATTAAATCCCCATTTAACTTTAAGTAAAATTACCCAAACACATTCATTCAACTTAAAGCAAACAACTTTACTTTCTCCTTTAAGTTAAAAATACCTCCATTAAGTCAAAAGTAACTTATTTTAAGCAACCCCAAACATCCTCTAAGTGTACCCAAACAAGCTGTTATTCTTTATCCCAACCAAACACAACACTAATGTTTTGACGATTGATAGATTAATTTGATTTTTGCCCTTCTGGCAAGTGCACTGTTGTGATGGGTGGACCAGTTGAGATGTGTATACTTGGACACTTGGTAGCAGATCAAAATTGCAGGTGTCATTTTTTTTTTTTCTCATTATGTTGCTAGTTATGATCAGTGTTCCAGAAATCGCTAGGCGGTACAGGGCGGTTGGGGTATCGCCTAGCGTCTAATCGGGTAGGCGGGGATTAATCGGACGGATTAATTGGAGCATTAATCGAATATTATAATAATATTTAATTTATTAGTCTAATTTACAATTAAACATATCATTTTAAATAAATTAGCAGGATTAATCGGATTTCAAAAATCGAATCGGTTGGCCACCTTCTAGAAGATTAATCGGGGATTAATCGATTGAATCGAGGATTTTTAGAACTGGTTATGATACGTTCTAATCTTGTTCTTTATTTGAGTTATTAGCCAAAAAAATCCAACAAACTTTTTCATTTTTTGCTATTTTTTGCTATTTAATCAATGAACTTATTTTTTCTTATAAAACTCAACGAACTTTGTTAAACTATGAAAATAATTAACTTCGGTTAATGATTATTTATATGTACTTATTATCACCTAACTTATATCAATTATGACATCATAATTAGCATTAATAATAATTTAATAAATAGAAAAATAAAATATTTTAAATTTTTATATAATTCATAGCATTATATTTATAATTAAATTAAAATTTTATTTAATTATAAATTTGATTGATAATTTAATAAAATTCATATTTTTCTAAACATAAATTTTTTAAGAGCTATTAACTAAAAAAATTCAACATTTTTTTGTGATTCAACCAATAAGCTTATTTTTTTTTTTAATAAAAACCATATTTTTTTAATAATAATGAGAAAACTTGACAATTATTTTTTTAACTAGAGTTAAATGACTTGGATTAACTATTTCACACAAACAAATTAGTAATAAAAAATTTATTTAAACTTTTAAACATAAATTTATTTCTAAATAGAATACTTAATTATTTATATATTAAAATCTTTATAATAATACAAAAAAATAAAATACATGTTTATCAAGTATTGTAAATTTATTTAAAAATTAAATTCCTATTAATTGTAATTTTCCCATCTTTAATTTAAATATAGAGTAAATAATTTTATATATTAATTAATATTCTAAATACTTATTTTTTGATTAATTATTTTTAGTATTTATAAAATGACAAGTACAATAAAAAAATTGATGATTAGAAAAATATGAATTTTATTAAATTATCAATCAAATTTATAATTTGATATTAATTTAATTATAAATATAATGCTATGAATTATATAAAAATTTAAAATATTTAATTTTCCGTTTATTAAATTATTATTAATGTTAATTATGATGTAATAATTGATATAAGTTAGGAGATAATAAGTACATATAAATAATAATTAATCATAGTTAATTTATTTTCATAGTTTAACAAAGTTCATTGAATTTTAATGAGAAAAAATAAGTTTATTGATTAAATAACAAAAAAATGAGAAGGTTGTTGGATTTTTTGGCTAATAGCTCTTCTTTATTTCGATGATTTTGTCTACACTATTACGTAGTATATGGAGTACAAAGACAACGTTGTATTGTACGGTTTTGTACCCCACATTTTTTGCAATAAAAGACACAGCTGCACCCGGAAGTCTCAATCCTGGCAGCTGTTTCTGACTTACTTTTAATGCCTTGGAAATATAAGTTTTTCGTAGAAGGAAAGATTTAAGATATTTGGACTTTTTGAGGATGGTTTAATTGAGATAGTGATATTTAAACTAATTATGGGGTGTTTGGGCAACTTATTTTTCAGAATAGTCAATTTATTTTAAGACAAAGTTAGGATTCCTCAACTTTTTTTCTGAAAAAATTAATAATTTTTTTTTTGCAACTTAAGAAATAATAAACATACATTGTAAAATATTATTACAAAAAAAACATACATTACTATAAAAAATTTTATCAAAATATGAAATTTTTATCCAAATATGAACTTAAAAAAAAAAAGATGTTGAGGAGGTGACTTTAATCACTTAACATTTTAGGGTTGTGGGTGACCTGAACATACACGGACAGGCATACAACGTAGTTAATTTGATAATTGAAGCCTTTTTGCTTTGGAGACCTTCTTAAAATTTATGCATATTGAATACAAATTTGAAATGCCAAGTCCTTAATTTATAAATCTAGCATATGTATTTGTATTTTGCTGACACATCACGTGTCTTGAATACTGATACGGCCTGAGTATTGTTGTTGGCATACACTTGATAATTGATATGCAGAACCTTCATGTTACGATTATGGTATTTTTGGCCTAAATTTAGTTGTATAGAATTATTGAACAATTAATAAATAGATGGGACTTGAAGGTGAAGAAGAAAGAAAATTGTTGTGCTGTGAGGAACCACCGCTTTAGTGCTTTAAAAGCGATTTTTGGCAAATCCAAAGGTGCAAAACTGAATGCCGATGGCTCCTAAGGTAAACATAACTTTTTCTCAAAGCGTGCACTCACGACAGGAGAAATGAAATTTTAATCAAGTAAAGCCCAAAGAAATCTGTGTGTGGGGCTCTGGTATATTAGTACTTATCATATACGTAGTATATTTTCGAATAAAAATGGACGTTATCATTAGAGGAAGGATCAACGGCAGTGAAGAAGAGAAAACCAAGAGGTTGAAATCAATTTAATAATAAGAAACACCATTCAAAAAGAAAAGATCAGCTAAATATTTTTAGAGTTATTAGTCAAAAAATCCAACAAACTTTCTCATTTTTTGCTATTTAACCAATGAACTTATCTTTTCTCATAAAAACCCAATGAACTTTGTTAAACTATGAAAATAATTAACTATGGTTAATGATTATTTATATGTACTTATTATCACCTAACTTATATCAATTATGACATCATAATTAACATTAATAATAATTTAATAAAAAAATTAAATATTTTAAATTTTTATATAATTCATAGCATTATATTTATAATTAAATTAATATTTTATTTAATTATAAATTTGATTGATAATTTAATAAAATTTATATTTTTCTAACCATCAATTTTTTAAGCGCTATTAACTAAAAAATTCAACATTTTTTTGTGATATAACCAATAAGCTTATTTTTTTTAATAAAAACCATTTTTTTTATAAAAATGAGAAAACTTGACAATTATTTTTTTAACTAGAGTTAATTGACTTGGATTAACTATTTCACATAAACAAATTAGTAAAAAAAAATTATTTAAACTTTTAAATATAAATTTATTTCTAAATAGAATATTTAATTATTTATATATTAAGATCTTTATAATAATACAAAAAAGTAAAATACATGTTTATCAAGTATTGTAAATTTATTTAAAAATTAAATTCCTATTAATTGTAATTGTCCCATTTTAATTTAAATATAGAGTAAATAATTTTATATATTAATTAATATTCTAAATACTTATTTTTTGATTAATTATTTTTAGTATTCTATAAAATAAAATGTACAATAAAAAAATTGATGATTAGAAAGATATGAATTTTATTAAATTATCAATCAAATTTATTATTAAATATATTAATTTATTTATAAATATAATGCTAAGAATTATATAAAAATTTAAAATTTTTTGTTTATTAAATTATTATTAATATTAATATAAGTTAGGAGATAATAAGTACATATAAATAATCATTAACCATAGTTAATTTATTTTCATAGTTTAACAAAGTTCGTTGGATTTTTATGAGAAAAAATAAGTTTATTGGTTAAATAGCAAAAAATGAGAAAATTTATTGGGTTTTTTGGCTAATAGCTCAATATTTTTATGGATAAGTCTATTGACATTGCCAACAAGAATGTGGGTTTTTTTTTTTTTGCTAATCGAATGTGGGCTTTTAAAATTGAATATTTAATTTTCCAAATCATTAAAATTCTTTTCCAGTTTTGTTTTTGGTTGTACCGGATAATCGAAATTCGGAAATTCACTTAAATTGAATCGGAAATCGGATTATTTTTTTTAGACAAGCAAATTATTACTCCCTCAGTCTCTTTTTTCTTTTCCTGTTTTGACTTTTTACACTGTTCATTGTAAGCGATTGACTACTAATTTATGCATAATTTATAAGACAAAATATAGTCATGAGTGATCTTGTTGGATTCGTATTTGTGAGTATTTTAATACAGTGAAGTTTTTATATTTAGTACTAAAACGAAATTAAAGATATTAACGATCAAAAGTGTGCATTGGCAAGCGTGATAATGATTAACAGGAAAAGAAATAAGGGACGGAGGGAGTATTAATAAACTCTCTGAAAGAGAGCCACGAAGCACAAGGAAAAACCAAGTACCGTACTTGAGGACCTACTCCCTGATAACAAACTACAGCCTACCTGCAAACTAGGAGTAACTAGAAACTGAAGAACAAAGTCAGCAACTAATGAAGCCATTCTGCAAACTGAAAACTAGAACGACATACTAAAACTTATATATATAGCAGGGCTCACGAAAACTAGAACCAACGATTGTTACTGTAGAAAATAAAATAATCGATATACTGATATATAGTATATATGAAACTCAAGAGAAACAAAGATATGTGTTAAAATAGCTTGCCATGAATTGCATGATAAAGTTACAATTTATAGAATGAAAATAACACTGAATGACCTACATACAAGGAAAGACTAAAACTAAAACTCCTAAAATAACTCAATTACTAGACTTATTTTCCACTGCTCCTACAATGTCTCCACAAATTTAGATGACCACGTTCATCTACCGTTGGCAGACTTGCAGAAGATCTCAACAGATTATTTGACGAATCAAGCAAATAAATCATATTAACTTATTTAAACTTATTGTTTGAGATTAACTCCAACAATCTCCCCCATAATCTCAAACATGTCTGATGCATCTGTCCAGCCCGTATGGCTGATTCGACTGAGCCCGTATGGCTAATTTGACTGAGCCCGTATGGCTATTTCGATTGAGCCCGTATGGCTAATAATCTGAGCCCGTATGGCTATTACACTGAGCCCGTATGGCAATTGTTTGCCCGTCTGGCACTTCAACTCATTTTTCATCTTTCAATGTCACGCCTCCTTGCGCTCCACGAACGACGGTAACGTCCTCATCTCCTAAACTGACTCCAGCAAAAGAAAACATCACCAACTACACAAAAGAAACCACAAAGGGACACAATGGCCACCCCCGGAAACTCATTGCACTTCTCCAAACGAGAACATGGCAACAACAAATCTCAAACGTGGGCAGTGCAAGAGAACACCATATGCATCCCATACTGCACATGATGATCTCTCCCACTATTCAAATACACCCGACACTAACACCTTCATTTGCGCAGCCATACACCCATACATCGTCAAAATCCCAAACAAGAAGCCATCCGCATTAACAGGCTCCTCCGAGGATAAAATCTCCGGGACTCCAGGTAAACACGGCAGCGCCCCAGAACATCATCACCACGCCTCCACCAGCAGTGGCTTCACCACCGCCGGTGGCGGAACAACCTCACCTGCTCTGATACCAAGTGTAGAAAATAAAACAATCGATATACTGATATATAGTATATATGAAACTCAAGAGAAACAAAGATATGTGCTAAAATAGCTTGCCATGAATTGCATGATAAAGTTACAATTTATAGAATGAAAATAACACTGAATGACCTACATACAAGGAAAGACTAAAACTAAAACTCCTAAAATAACTCAATTCCTAGACTTATTTTCCACTGCTCCTACAATGTCTCCACAAATTTAGATGACCACGTCCATCTACCGTTGGCAGACTTGCAGAAGATCTCAACAGATTATTTGACGAATCAAGCAAATAAATCATATTAACTTATTTAAACTTATTGTTTGAGATTAACTCCAACAGTTACGAGCTAAGATATATTTCAATCTGAGCATCTATATCATACACTGTAGCTGGAGCACCTACAATGAAGTTCCAGACTATTCTGAATGTTTCGAGATTATCTGTTCCTAATATGACATCAGGATATCCTTCAAGCTTTGCCCTCCTAAGAGCAACATAGACGACCCAGAGTTGATTAGCAAGGGGAGTGATGCTTCGGATCACTCCTATAGTGGAATGTGTCAGCTCACCATTCTAGTTACGGTACACAGCTCCCACTCGTCAAGATCGATAACTAATGAAGCTTCATGATTGAACCCCTCACTCGAGTCACCACAAAATCAATTTAAGCATCCACTATGCCATAAGTGAGCATACGCAACCCTTTTTACAAAGCGTTGCACAGAAAATGTTTCGTTAGATAGAAGTTTTGGGTCTTTTGCAACTGAGCTGAATTGGTGTTGTGTTAGATATAGATTAGCGTTGCGTATTACCCACAGTGTTTCACATTATGCAACACTAACTGATGGCGTTGCGTTAGATAATTTTTTATTTTTATAAATGGTGACGTGGCAGGAGTGGGACCCACATGTGCTGACGTGGCATTTGCTGACGTGGCACATGTGGGACCCACATTTGCTGACGTGGCAGAAGTGGGGCCCACCTTTGCTGTCGTGGCATTTGCTGACGTGGCAAAAAACGTTGCATTAGATACCAATAGTGTTGCGTTTGCTCTTTGAAGTGTTGCATTAGATATATTCATATTTTTAAAAATAAATATGACGTGGCAGATGTGGGCCCCACAACTGCTGACGTGGCAGTGTGGGACCCACAAGGATGACGTGGCAGGAGGCCCATCATGCTGACGTGGCAATTGTGGGACCCACAATTGCTGACGTGGCAGAAGTGGGGCCCACCTTTGCTGACGTGGCAGAAAGCGTTGCATTAGATACCTGTAGTGTTGCATTTGCTGTTTGAAGTGTTGCATTAGATAAATTTATATTTTTTTAAAAAAAAATTGGCGTGGCAGCTGTGGGACCCACCACTGCTGACGTGGCAGTGTGGGACCCACAAGGGTGACGTGTAATATCATTATATTAGATATATATTGACATCCGTACGGTTGGATCGTTCAAAAATATTTTTTAAAAAATAGAAATAATAATCCGTAACAAAGCACTAGTTACGAGTCGTATTGAAAATAGTAGTGATCTACTAAGATCTCCAATCAAATTAATTTTTTATTTTCTGAAACTTGGGGAATATCATTATATTAGATATATATTTACATCCGTACGGTTGGATCGTTCAAAAATATTTTTTAAAAAATAGAAATAATAATCCGTAACAAAGCACTAGTTACGAGTCGTATTGAAAATAGTAGTGATCTACTAAGATCTCCAATCAAATTAATTTTTTATTTTCTGAAACTTGGGGAATATCATTATATTAGATATATATTGACATCCGTACGGTTGGATCGTTCAAAAATATTTTTTAAAAAATAGAAATAATAATCCGTAACAAAGCACTTGTTACGAGTCGTATTGAAAATAGTAGTGATCTACTAAGATCTCAAATCAAATTAATTTTTTATTTTCTGAAACTTGGGGAATATCATTATATTAGATATATATTGACATCCGTACGGTTGGATCGTTCAAAAATATTTTTTACAAAATAGAAACAATAATCCGTGACAAAGCACTAGTTACGAGTCGTATTGAAAATAGTAGTGATCTACTAAGATCTCCAATCAAATTAATTTTTTATTTTCTGAAACTTGGGGAATATCATTATATTAGATATATATTGACATCCGTACGGTTGGATCGTTCAAAAATATTTTTTAAAAAATAGAAATAATAATCCGTGACAAAGCACTAGTTACGAGTCGTATTGAAAATAGTAGTGATCTACTAAGATCTCCAATCAAATTAATTTTTTATTTTCTGAAACTTGGGAAATATCATTATATTAGATATATATTGACATCCGTACGGTTGGATCGTTCAAAAATATTTTTAAAAAAATAGAAATAATAATCCGTGACAAAGCACTAGTTACGAGTCATATTGAAAATAGTAGTGATCTCCTAATGATTTAAATGATGTGGTACTTTTTTAAAATTTTCAAAATTTATTTGGTTTGATTTTATAATAATCAAAGTTGATCTTCGCATAAAATACAAATCAATTTATATTTAAATATTTATTTATTAAATTTAAAATACATAATTTTTTAATAAAAAATACAAATACATAAATATATTAACAATATCACATAATAACACACATACCGGTGAAATATTTTGAGTGGCAAATAATCCCGCCCAATGAAATGTTTGAGGCACAAATAATACCGCCCAGACAGTTTTGGCTCCTACTTTAACAAAATAAAACCCCTCTCTCCCTCTCTCTGGTAAAACTCTATCCCCAACTCTCAATCTCTCAAATTCTTGCGTAATTCACATCTTCAACTTTCCAATTGATTTGAGACATCATTCAAGACTTTGGTTTGGGTGCATTGGTCGAGGCTTTGTTCTTCAAATTAGGGGTTTTTCATATTATGTTCAATTGATTTTATTTTTTCACTTAAATGTCAATTAATCAATCTCTCACTTTGATTTCAGGGCTTCTTCAGTTTGGGATTTGCATTTCGGGGATTGGGAGCTTTGAGTTCAGTGGATTTAGGCTTTTCTTTAGTTTGAGCTTTGAGTTTTGTATTTCGATTTTAGGTATCACTCTCTTCCGATTTTTATTTTTGATTATTAGTGGTTGTATATATATACTGTTTTATGTATGCATATCATCGAGAATTATGACTATCGAGAATTATGACTGATTAAAAGAACTCCAGTTGCTGTTTTTGAAGACCATGTCCTGTCTTTATGGTCTACTTATTAGTGTGGTAACTAAAAGTTTAAGTAACTTGTTACATCTTTTGATTAGTATTTCTAATGTCCCCCTGGCTGAATCTTAAAACACCAAAATGGCCCAAGTCCAATTTGTTCAAGTAACGGTCAGCCTTTTGCTGATTGTTTCATAGATTTAAAATATTGTGCACAAGATAGTCTCATTATTCATATCACAGTAAGATTAATGTTCTAGCCGATATCTTTTATGATTTATGAACTAGTGATCTTGTATATTTTTATACCTTTTCTTCAGTTTGCCTTTTCAAAAATAAAAACTGAAGATTTAGATATGTATAACAAGTGGAGCCAATATTAAGTCACTCTCGACTACTGTTTGTAACTTGGTTCATCACTCCAATTATTGTAGAATCTACAGATCCAGAAGTGAAGATCATCAGTCTCTCTATTATTTCACCTAGTAGACCATGACCATAATAGCAACTGGAGTTCTATCTGTAGAACATGATCATAACATCTATGTATCTGTAAAACATGATCATAAGATGCATGAAGAAAACAGTAGCATGTACCTGATTAAATGCTTCTCCGGGCTTGCAATCAACAGCCATATCCATTTGAGCAACAAAAAAGTGCTGGTGCACAGGTGCATATAGTCCAGGAGCAATTGTTGTACCATACTTCCGAACCTCCCCTGGCTGCAATGCTCCTAAGATGAGGACTCTAGTAAGTTTAACTTCCGCCTCAATTTTGCATCCTGCAAAATAGATGTCACGTTGTCATGAACCCATAAACTTGTGTTGGCTGTAAATGTGATACAGTAAAAGGAACAAAAAAATTAAATGTGTAGATGAAGTAGATATTAGTGTGGTTTTTATGTATAATTATTCTATAGTGATAAGATTAAAGTTAGAAATTCGAAAAGTAATTAATCAACTAGATGCTTCTTGGGAGAAAACACACGCGGACAGTAAGTAATCACTGGTGTTGCCACATTATGTAAGCTACTATGTACAGTACGGATAAGTCATTTTAACTCTTAGCACAAAGTTAAGGTGAATAACATTATAATGCACATTATTATTTGCTTAATGTGTAACAAATAAATTTAAAAAGCCTATTAGAAATGCCACTGAATAATTCACTTACATGCCCAGTATTGCATCTGCAACTCTGGGTGAATATATGAACAGTACATATATTACTGCATCTACTTTGCTAGCAAGTTGTATCTGTCCTGTTGTCTTATTCAACTCCATATATTAGGCTTCAACAGGTGAAACTCTGCATTTCATGTAAAAACCTGTTCCTGTGAGAGATGGGTTCTCAATGGTGCCTTTGCCATTATGTTTTAACATAATTTATTTTCAGGTAAACAAGTTGCCAAGTTTTGTGCCAAGTATCTACAACAGGTGCTCAAGCAAGAAGCTTATATGAATGGAGATCTATGTGATGCTCCGCGACATGCATTTCTCAGGCTAGTTCATAATTATTTTTTTCATAATTTAATTTTCATCATTTCTTTATTTCGTTTTGTTCACAAATGCCACTGCATAGGCATTTCCTAAGCCTACACAATTAAGCATAGGACACTGTTAATGCAGTGCTGTGAATTTGTCACTGGTATTGCATCCACAAAATTGTGACTGTAGTATATGCCTGGGACTTGTTGAAAAAGAGTTGGTACTACTTTATTCCTAAAATTTGAGATGTCATCATATTGTGTAACTGTTTAAAATGAATCTAATAGAATTATCATGTATCAAGCAAAATTATTAAGAGTTTTGTTAGGTGTCATATTAATCCATGCCAATCTATACTTCAATCTTTTAACACACATGCTGCATCACAATGCAGAATGGATGAGATGATGCGTGGAAAAAGAGGTTGGCGAGAGCTTACGACCATGGGAGATACAATGGAGCAAATTAATAATAGAATTGAATGATTTTTATGGCTCTACTTAGTATTTTTTGTAGTTTTAACTAGCTAGTATTAGAACTTGCTATTTTTGTAAACTGTCAAGTATTTTTGTTGGCCGCATCATTGCCTTGTGGTTGGTTTGGACCTGTAATTGTTGGCTTGGTTTAGACCAGATGGTTTTATGTATAAACAAAGCACCCATTTCATTTTTTTTTAAAAGTGTTGCATTTGATTATGTATGATGTTGCATTAGACTCAAAAAGCGTTGCGTTAGATAGTGGACCCCACTGCTGACCTGGCATGTGGGCCCTACTGCTGACGTGGCATGTGGGTTCCCACCGCTACCATGGCATGTGGGCCCATTGCTGATGTGGCATACGGGCCCCAGTGCTAACGTGGCACCCCCATTTGTGATGTGGTATTTGTGGGCCCCACTAATGACATGTCAACATGCTGATGTGGCACCTGCTTACATGTCAGCATGCTGACGTGGCACATGGCTTATATGTCAGCATGCTGACATGGTTGGAACATCTAATGCAACGCCCTGTAGCGTTGCATTTGAATGCTTTTAGCGTTGCATAAGGCCTCTAACGTAACGCTTTCGTGGTGTTGCAATAGCTTGGCAAAGCGTTGCATTAGGGGTCTTACGCAACGCCAGTATTGGCAACGCCCCTTTAGCGTTGCGTAAGACCTAACGCAACGCTTTTCAGGTCTTTTGCAACGCTTTTCGGGGGTTGCATTAGCGCGTTTATGGCGTAGTGATCCCAAAATCAATTTACTTATCTTGTGTCCTTGTTTAGCGCTAAATGGTCTGCTTCTGTTACAGAAGTTCTGTATTCAGGTCTCTAGAGATATGGACCAGATTAAGAAAATGAAATGGGCTTGCTTTTGAGTCTTGAAAAAAGCCTAAATCTCTCTTACCATTCCTGAAGTCTGTCACACAACAAACTAGAGAGTGTGAGTCTGAAGATAAAGTTAAATGGGCCTGAGAAAAAGAACTCTTCTGCACTTCCTGTAGGAGGTAACAAAAGGATTCCAATTCTGTATCAAAACTTGTTAGTAACTTGGACCAGAAAAAATAAAAATAACTGATCCCTGCTTGTTCATCAAGAAACCACCTATACCAGCTTGAATTTGATTATTTGCTATTCTCTTCCAGGCACCATCCGTAAAACCAACTATCTCCTAGACTTTAAACCAATAACGCAGCAACTTAACTTTACTCCAAGACCAGGTTAAATGGCTAAATCATAACTAAACTAGGTCTCAACTTGCAATTGGGTAATCAAACTGGAAAAGCTTGCAATGAGATTATTAGACCTATAAATACTTGCATTTCAGTCACTAAACTGGGAACAAATTGCACAACCGTTAAGTTTTGTTGACTTTTGGCAAAAGTCCGTTAAATCTGCCAAATAAGCTGCCAGATAAGCTTCCAAATCAGTATACACGTAAGAAACAAATAAATCACTTCAACCCGGATCGAACATAACCCATTCAACTTATATATATACACATATACATACAAATATATCATGTATAGGGTTAATTACCTATTTCATAACTGAACTCGTGCTCAACTTGTAATTGGGTAATTGAACTAAAAAAACTTGCATTAACGTTATCAGAATAATTAAAACTTGCAATCTCATAACTAAACTATTAAAAACTTGCACGACCGTTAACTTTTGTTGACTTTTAACGGAGGTCCGTTAATTTTGGACAAATCAGCTGCCACATAGATTTTTTTCTCTCCTCAATCAGCTGCCACATAGACTACTTATTTTTTCTTTTCTCACATCTCTCCCTCCCCTGTCTCTTCTCTCTCTCTTTTCTCGCGCCTCACCGCCTGTCTCCCTTTTTTTCCCACCGCTGTTGTCGCCGGAAAAGCTTTGTTTAAGCAATTGCTGGAGTCCGATCAAAGCCCTTTAATTTCTCACTCTCACACCTTTGATTTAATTTAATTTTTTGTATTTATTTTAATCAAAAACCCAGCTTCTTTTATACTCTCTCAACCTCTCTCAAAAATCTCTCGTCTCTCCTTTTCTAATCTCTCTCGTCTCCCTCTAATTCTCACTGCCCCCTCCCGTAAACTCTCCCTCTGTTCTGAAATTAAAAGTCGTGTATGGCAGTATATATATATATACGCAGGTGTGTGTGTGTTCTTGAGGTGGGAGTGTTATCCGCATATAGCCAAACTATTGTGGTTTAAAATATTGAGGGTTTTTTATTATACGTTATGTTGTGGTTTGTATTTGGCTGCTGGGTTTGTGCGAAGAAAAGCGTGTGTGCGTGCTTGAGGTGTGGGTATGTGTATGAATTGTTTATGTGAGTGTTTGTGGTGGCTGGTGTTAATTTTATGGTTACGAATTGATGTTTTCCCCTCCCCTGTTGCTGTTGCTGTTGTCGTGTAGCTGTGTTTGTGTGATTTTGTGTGTACGTTAAGTGATTGTGGGTGTGCGTATTGAGGTTGTCCGTATTGTGGTGTCGAGACTTTAAGAGTGTTGATGTCTTAATTCAGAAGCGGGTTGATAGAAGGAGCTGTGGACTGTGGTAGTGCTGTAATGGTGAGCGAGTATAGGAGGCAGAGGAGGTTAGTATGTCCGCAGGTGTTGATGGGGCAAAGCAGAGAAGGATGAAAAAGTTTAGGGGCGGGGAAGAGAAGGTCGAGGTAAGTGTTGTGCAGTTGGCCGAGAATGGAAAGAAAGTAAAGGAGGATACTGATGAGGGTATATTTGTTGTGTTGGTGTGTTGATGTTTGTTTCCTGGAGAGATCTCAGTTGCTTTTGAAATCAATTCTGTCCTGTTTTGATTTGAAGTTTCGATGTTACAGCTTATTGAGCCAGTGTTACCATCTTGTTGGTGCTATTCCTTCTCAGAAACAAACTCTCAACAAGGCTTTGACTCTTTACGAGATTCTGTAAGGATGGGATGAATGTTGGGGAAAAATCAAAATTTGCATAATTTGATTTCAATGGTGCGGTTTTGAAGAGGATGGAGAGAGAAGAATTTTGGTTACTCATACTCACGATTTGGGCTTCAAAATCATATAAAATGGAGGTTTTGATTGTTGAATATTGAAGAACATAAAAGAAAAAGAAAAAGACTGGAGTGAGAGAGAGGAGAGGCACGGCAGAGAGAGAAGACGGGTGGGGGGATGGGGGGATGGGGGGTGGTGGGCAGGGCAGATGGATACAATAAAAGAAAAATAAGAAAATGTTATATATTTTGTACTAAAAATCTCTAAAAACATTTTTGGTCCCTAATTTTTACCACCTCAGCAGACAATATGTATAATTTTTACACATCAGCGTTCCGTTACAGACGTTAACTAGAGTTGACGGCAGTTGGCCAATTGCAAGTTTTAATTTATTTGATGAGTTGACTGCAAGGTTTTTGAGTACGATTACCCAACTGCAAGTTGAACACGAGTTCAGTTATGAAATAGCCAATTAACCCCATACATAAAAGCACCCACAAAAATTCACAAACATATTATCTAATTATTTTGTTAGTTCTAATTGTAAAACTAAATACATAATTCAGGTAATTTTTGTAGGTATTAAAACTTCACCAAACCCAGAATTACATATGATATACATTGGATATCATATTGATAGGCAAATCCAAAAACTCAGTTGTATAACTTCATACTTATATTACGCACCGCACAACACACTTAAACATATACAAGAGTTTGTGTTTGCACATAAGAAATCCTCTCTTTTCTTCCTTCTCGACTGTTACGCCACATCAACTCCAAGTTCCATGCCTTCGACCTCTAACCTTTAACTGTCTTTGTGTGAGAATTGATGGTGTTATAAGATTGAAAATTAATGGATGAAGTAAACAGATGAAGAGATTTTTTTTAACAAAATGAGTGTAGGATTAGGTGAATTGTGCATTGGATTTAGGATTTTTGGGTTGGATTTTAGGGAAAAAGAATTATTGAGATGAGTTTTAAATTGGGTAGTTCAATTTTACTAAACGGGTCGGACCATTTCAATGTGATTGAATTAGGGTCTTGGAGACAAATAGATGCCACGTCAGATTTCCGTTTGTCCCGTCACAAGAAGTTAACGGAAGTTATGTACTTGCAAGTTTTTATTCATTTAGTGAGTTGACTGCAAGCTTTTTTAGTTTGATTACTCAGTTGCAAGTTAGGGCCGAGTTCAATTATGATATAGCCATTTAACCCCTCCAAGACCTTTGCATTCTAAATGCTTGCTGAGGACAAACACACCATGTATTTTCCTGATTAGGGGGAACTAAATTAACTGCCAAGCTCCAAGAATAAGCTCTGTGTTTGATAATGAACTCTAAATTTGCTGGAGTAATATTCGATTTATTATAGAAACACTCATTTCTTGCTAACCATATCGACCACAAAAGAGAAGATAAACATATACCTCCATTGTATCTTAATTCTTTAAAAAAATACTTTTCTGAAGCAGGTATATAAATCAAAATTAGAACTTGTGTCAAAATCTATCTCAAGCCAATTACTAAAAATACTTCATCCTAGACGTGCAAGATGTATTCCCACAGAACATGATTTAAGTCCTCAGAGGACTGACCACACTATTTACAAGTGTCATTTAAAGCGATTCCTCTTATCTTCAAGGAATTTAAAGTAGGGATAACCTTATGTTGACATTGCCAAAGAAAGAATTTGACCTTAGGTGGTACCTTATTGAGACTCCAAATAAGCTTCCAATGACCCTGAATTCCTGTATGTTGCATCAAACGGCGATAGCAATACTTAGAACTAAAGCTACCTTTTTTTATCTTCCCAATGAAGAATATTTTCCCCTTCTGTGAGTGAAATATTGACAATAATCTGATTCAGATCCTGGAACAATCTATTTCTCAACCTCTTAGCGGTCTTCTCCAAAAAACAAGAGAGGATGAAGGAGAACTGGACCATTTGTTTATCATTTCCTTTACAGAAATATAATTTAATACTGAGAGATGATATAATCTAGAAAACACCAAGCTGAGAATACCAGAGGAATGCCGTTTGTCTTGCCAGAACTTTATTAACTCCCCATTCCTTAACGACCAACTGAACTAATTACTACTGTCAAAGAATTCCGCATAGCTCTATGGTTATCAGGAACCATCCCATAAAATTCCATTAAGATGGTTCTTTTGCTTGAAATTAACGAACTTGTGGAAGAATTTAGTATTATAATCACCTGACTTGTCCCAATTAATCCTCGGTTTCTGTCTGAACATATCATCCCAAGTGAGGTACAACTCGTTTAGTGTAATCCAACAGCACGAACCAAAAGTAAATAACAAAGAAATGAACTCAAAGTAAATTACTGGAATTCAGAAATAAGATAAAGTACTCCAAATTATAGAAGGAAAAGTACAGGAAGAACATTACAGAAGAAAAATAAACACACGTCTCAAGCTACCCTCTCCTCAGCACAATCATGTGCTTATATCTCTCTCATGTTCCTACTGCCACGTGGCTTCATTCTACTGGTTTGGAATAACAATTCGTTAAGCACAGGATCCAATGTTGATATTCTAAACGACTACGTTTTGGTTAAGACTAAACGACATCGTTCTGATTTATTACAATAACTTAAGTAAATAATTATTATAACAGGATTGACCAACAGTAGCCAACTCTGTTACAATACTCCCCTCTTCGAACAATCCATGTCCTCATGGATTAAAATCTGGATATTGTTCTTGGATCTGCCCTGCATCTTCCCAATAGCAGCATTTCCTCGTTTAATCATTCTTCTCTGAAGTAGCTTAGCTGGGTAAACCAGGAATTGACCATCCTTTCCCTGCCTTGGTAGTGAGGTAGTGATTGTATACTTGGAACCCACCTTTTTCTTCAATAAGCTCACATGAAACACGGGGTGAACTTGGCTCCCAGCAGGCAAAGCTAGTCTATACGCGACCTTCCCAACTTTTTCTAAAATGTTGTAAGGACCGAAGTACTTGTGAGCTAACTTCATATGCTTCCTTATAGCCACAGATAACTGCCTGTATGGTTGGAGTTTCAAGTACACCCAGTCCCCCCCATCAAAGGATGCCTCAGTTCGTTTCTTGTTTGCAAAATGCTCATACCTTCCTTGAGCTGTGCTAATAGCATCTTTCAACAGGTGGTTCATGGCTTCTCTGTTAATCTGAAAATCCTCAACTGTATCAATGGAGGATCTGTGTGAATCAGGTACACAAATTTGTCGTGGCTTAACTCCGTAAAGTGCTTCATAAGGGCTGCACTTAATAGCACTGTTATAGCTTGAATTGTACCACCACTCTGCTAAAGCCAACCATTTGGCCCAGTTCTTTGGTCTCTGGTTCACCATGGCCCTTAAATATTGTTCCAGGCACCTTTTCAGTTTCTCCGTCTGGCCATCCGTCTGGGGGTGGTATGAGGTGCTCATATGTAGCTGTGTGCCCATGGACTGAAATAACTCCTTCCAGAAATTGCTGGTGAATAGCTTATCTCTATCAGACACCATGGATTTAGGCATGCCATGTAGTTTGAATATATTATCCAGAAATAATTGGGCCACTTGTGTGGCATTAAAAGGATGGGCCAAGGCAATAAAATGCCCCACCTTGGTTAATCGATCAACCACCACCATAATACAATCCTTATCATTCGACTTAGGCAGCCCTTCTATGAAATCTAAGGAAATGTCCTCCCATATTTGTTTAGGCACCGGCAAACGCTGCAACAGCCCTTGAGGAAACTGGTTGCCAGATTTGATTCGTTGACACACATCACAAGACTGAACATATTTTATAACGTCTTGTCGTAGACCTGGCCAGTAGAAGAATTGGAAGATTCTTTTGTAAGTAACTTCTTGACCAGAGTGCCCTCCCACTGGTCCATCATGCAACTCCCAGAGAATTTTATCCCTTATATCATCAGTGCTTCCCACAAAGATTTCTGCTGCTTCTTTATTAGTCCTTGAGAATAGTGATAGTCTTTAAAGACTTCGTTTCTCTCAGCTATGCCTTGTATAATAGCTTGAGCTTCTGCATCCTCACTATAGCTTTGCATTACATCTGTTAACCACCCTGATTCCACACTACTGGTGGCATATAGAGTACCTGCATTTCTGCCTTCAGGAAGCCTTGATAAAGCATCAGCTACAGTGTTTTCTTTACCCTTTTTGTAGACAATTTCATAGTCTGGCCCCAGCAGCTTGGCTAACCATTTCTGTTGTAGCAAGGTGGTCATTCTTTGCTCCAAAAGATACTTCAAACTTTGATGGTCAGTGCGAATGATACAGTGATGTCCTTGTAGGTAGCTATGCCACTTCTCTGTAGCTTTAACTATGGCCAGTAATTCCTTCTCGTATGTGGAATAAGCCTGATGTTTGAGTGCCAATCCCTTGCTGAAATATGCTATAGGTCGACCTTGTTGCATAAGTACTGCCCCAATGCCATTGCCACTTGCATCAGCTTCAATTATAAATGGAATGGAATAGTCTGGTAAGGCTAGCACAGGTGTAGTACACATAGCTTGCTAAAGATTTTGAAAGGCTGATTCTGCTTGAGTGCTCCAAATGAAGGCTCCTTTCTTGAGCAGGGCAGCAAGAGGCTTACTGATCTCACCATACCCTTTGACAAAACGTCTGTAATAACCAGTTAGACCCAAAAATTCCCTCAGCTGCTTGACATTCCTTGGCACAGGCCATGTTTGCATAGCTTGAATTTTGCTAGGGTCTGTAGCCACCCCTTGGGCAGAAATAATATGACTAAGGTACTCCAGTTGTTGCTGGCCAAAGGTGCACTTACTAAGCTTAGCAAACAATTGATGCTGTCTCATTCTCCTCAAAACTGCCTCTAGATGTACAACATGGTCTTGCAAACAGCAACTATAAACAAGAATGTCATCGAAAAATACTAGGACAGTTTTCCTAAGCAAATCTTTGAATACATCATTCATTAAACACTGAAATGAAGCAGGTGCATTGCACTACCCAAAGGGCATGACCAAAAATTCATAGAGTCCTTGGTGTGTTCTAAAATCCGTCTTAGGAATGTCTTCACTAGCCACCCTTATTTGATGGTACCCTGATCTTAAATCTAGCTTGGTGAACCAACAAGCACCCTTTAGCTCATCCAACAACTCATCAATTATAGGTATGGGGTACTTATTTTTTATAGTGATATCGTTAAGCTTTCTATAGTCTACACACATTCTCCAGGAGCTATCTTTCTTCTTAACAAGAATAATAGGGGAGGAGAAAGGGCTAGTGCTAGGTTGGATGATACCTGCCTGCAGCATTTCCTTAATCTGCCTTTCAATTTCTGTTTTCTGAACATAAGGCACTCTGTAGCTCCTTTGGTTGACTGGTTGACTGCCTGTCATCAATGGAATATGATGGTCATGTTGCCTGGAAGGGGGTAGGCCTGAAGGTTCCTTGAAAACATCCTCATACTGATTTAACACTTTTTTCAATTCCGTAGGTGTTGCTTCTGTGTCTTCTATAGGCAGTGTTTTTGCTTGGAGCACACAAATATAGCCTTGAGGATGACCACTGGATTTTCGAAATAACTTCTGCAGTTGCTTACCAGTAATTTCCTTAATACTGCCCTTATTGATGGCCCCATGTAGCATCACAGTGTTGCCCCCTTTTTATATAGCAATGGTCAGGGCCTTGAAGTCAAAAGTGATGGGATTGTGCTGTTGAAGCCAATCAACCCCCAGTATCACATCTGAACCACCCAATGGGTACAGTCTGAGATCAGAAGAGAATGTATGGCCTTGAATAATATGCTTGAGGTTTCTACAAGCAGTATCCACCAATTTAGTGGTTCCATCAGCCACTGTAACTGATAGAGGATGAATTACCTCTGCCACTAGTTTCAGTTCTTTCACCAATTGAGTGTCCACAAAACTATGTGTGGAACCACTATCAATGAGAATATGGACTGGTCTATTCTTAATCTTCCCTTGTAGCCTGATGGTGCTTAGATTTTGGTTACCAAATAAAGCATTCAGTGAGATTTCAGCAGGGTTGACATCTGTTATCATTTGCTGAGACTGCGGTAGTGTGGCCTTTTCATCAACTCCTTCCTAACTGGCACTGTTCTCTTCCTCTTCTTCTCCAGAAATCAAGTACAGTCTGGCTTTACAGTCTTGCCCTGGGTGATATGTGTCATCACAATGAAAACACAATCCCCTAGCTCTTCTGTCCATTATTTCTTTGCTGCTAAGAGTGGACTTTGGTTTCTTCTGATCCTTATTGGTAATGGGTTTGTAGCTACTGACTGGTGCATTGGCTGCTTCTTTGACAACAGTAGTAGTGCTTTTGTTCGCAATTTTGATCATAGGAACCACTAGTTTCGCAGTCTTAGCCTCTTCCTGTTTGGCCAGAAAAATGACATCCCCCAATGTTTGTGGCCTAAACATTTTCACCACCCCTTTGATTTGCTCCTTGAGGCCACTCACAAAACTAGAGACAAAATACTCCTCTGTAAATCCCTTGTTCCTAGCCATAACCAAGGCTCTCAATTCTTCAAACTGATCCTCGTACTCAGAAACAGTACCAGTTTGTCTTAACTTATTAAAGAGATCTCGGACATCTCGGTTTTCTGGGTTTTCAAAACGCAGTATAACATCATTCACAAATGTGCGCCATGGTACCATCCCTCTACTAACTTGATAAAATCTAAACCAGACATTAGCCCTCCCTTCAAAGTGTAAACCAGCTAGTTTCGCCCTCCTTGTTTCATCAATGTTAATAAACTCGAAGTACTGTTCTGCTCGCAGCACCCACCCTTTGGGATCTGTACCGTCAAACTTGGGAAACTCTAGTTTTGGAATGGGGTTGAAGTTTGGAAAATCAGATCGAGAGTGTGAGGTAGGTGTGGCTGGTGGGTTGTGGCTTGGGTGGGAATAAGGAGGCACATGGTTTGGATAAATGAACCCAGTTGGTGGCGGAATATATATTTGCTGTAGGTTTGGGTTTGGCACCGTAGTGCTAGTAATGTAATACGGGGGACTACAAGCATAACTCACCGGGGAGGGAATGGAGAATGACTGAGTTGGGTTAGTGAATATGCCAGAGAACGACAATTGAGTGGTAGGTGGTGTATACATGTTATTTGTGGAAATAAGTGTTTGTGGAGCTAAAATTGGAGCAGAGACAGGGATGACCGGGGTAATACCTGACGGCAGAGGATTTGTGGCTTGAGATTGTTTTGTAGATCCCAACTCCGAAGCCTCTCCGGGGATCGATCCGTTTGCTTTTGTAAGCCCAGACTCAGCGATCTGTTTTTGTGGTTGTAGCCCTTCTAACAGCAAGCGAATTTCTTCCAAGCTGTGTTCGACTTTTTGAAGATGAGTGTCAACAGATCCAAAACGCAGATTAACCCCGTCTTTGTTCTGTGTCAACGCCTCTTTAATTTCCTTCAACGTATAATCATGAGAGTTGAGCCTTTCTTCGACCGACGACGTCGTCGCCGTTTTACTCCGTGTGCCTTCCGCCATCGCTCCGGTTAATCACACCCAGCCAAGGAACGATGGCTCTGATACCACTTGTAATCCAACAGTACGAACCAAAAGTAAATAACAAAGAAATGAACTCAAAGTAAATTACTGGAATTCAGAAATAAGATAAAGTACTCCAAATTACAGAAGGAAAAGTACAGGAAGAACATTACAGAAGAAAAATAAACACACGTCTCAAGCTACCCTCTCCTCAGCACAATCATGTGCTTATATCTCTCTCATGTTCCTACTGCCACGTGGCTTCATTCTACTGGTTTGGAATAACAATTCGTTAAGCACAGGATCCAATGTTGATATTCTAAACGACTACGTTTTGGTTAAGACTAAACGACATCGTTCTGATTTATTACAATAACTTAAGTAAATAATTATTATAACAGGATTGACCAACAGTAGCCAACTCTGTTACATTTAGCTCTTTTCTATCTCCAAATTATGACCACAGTTACCTTTAGAGTTATCCCACTGCCTTAACGACTCTGTTAATGCTCTAAATTAATACTGAAGTCCGAAAATTCAAGCTCTCTCCATTTACAGATGACCAAATAAACAAAATTTTCATCTTCAAACCAAATATTGAAGATTCTAAATGGTTTTTTCCCCAGTTACGCTGACTCGAATCGAATTTAGGAAGAGGGCTATATGATCTGAGGACTTACGACCTTTTCCTTCTACTATCCAATTAGCACGTCCAAACCAGGAGTTGTTCACCACCGCTCTATCAATCCTACTACACTTTCCTCCGGGACCAAACCAAGTAAATTATAATTTCCTAGAGGTAAATCATGCAAGTCATTATCTTCCAAAAAACTAACAAAACTATCTATGTCCAATCTTCTCTAGGTGCAATTATATCTTTCTTCATCTTTGGCCATACAATTAAAATCTCCCAAAATACAAACAGGTTCTTCCTCATGATCCTTAATCAATAAACTGATGACATACCAAACCTGATTCTTATCACCCAAGTAAACACAATTGCAAAAAAGATTCGAAGATGGTCCAACAGACCGACCATCTTGGCCAAATCCAATACCTGTTTATCGAAGAGTTAACTAAAGTTAACAAATTTGAATCCCAAGATGTTACCAAGCCTTCTGATAGACCAACTGAAGGAGAAACAAGCCAGTCATGACACTGTCTTTCCCAAATGGACTCTTTTTAATAAATCCCGATGCACAAACTTTTGTTTCTTGAAGAAAAAACACAGAAGTCTTATGTCACGAATGGGCCAGACGTTAGTAGGGACACAGAGCTTATAATTGGGCCTCAATATGTAACTGGGTTAAGAGTATAGAATTAGGCCCAAGGATAGTCACCGGTTTGCTATAATTGTCTTGACTATATATTGTAATTCATGTCATTTCCAGAATCATGAATGAGAATATGAATTAATTTTGCTTTTGAATTTATCTTTATCTTTCTGTTAGTTTAACTTTCCTAACCCTAACAAAAAATCAACAAAAAACGTAACAAATGGTATCAGAGCTATCGTTTCTCGGCTACTCAGCTTCCATGGTGAATTCTAATTTCATCACTGTCGATCCATGGTATTGCAATCAAAATTTCCATCCAATTCAATACACGCCACCTACAACTCCTGTACATCAGTATATACCACCTCCAACACCTCCATATGTCTATCACCATATTCAACCACCACCAGAACCACCGTATCATTTCTACACTACTCCCCAAACACCTGACATTACTACATCTCCTATGCTGATTTCTGATACTACGAAGTGTTTTCTACACCAATTGGATAACAAAATCAATCAATTGGATAACAAAATCAATCAAGTGAGCTTATTAATTGAGGAGAAGAAGAGAGTTGTAGATTCTCCAAACCTATGTAAAGTTGATGGAACTGTTACAACTTGCGGAGTATCAATTCCCACTCATGTGGATGATGTTTGGCACAAGATGGAGGAGAGAATGACTCAAATGATTCAAATACTTGATAAGATGGGGAAGAGCTGTGCAAATTCTGCAAAGCTGATTAACGAAAGCATATTACGAAGAGAGGTTGAAGCAGATCTGCCCGAACTTGTTAAGGAGGATGTGCTGGGAACTGTAGAAGATTGTGAAGAGAGCACCCTGCACCAACAGTCAAAGAAGACATGCTCAAATATGTCCATATTGTTACCTGCAATACTGGCACATAAGGTGTTTGATGATTATTCTGAAAGAGTATTTCCACAAAAAACTCCAGTGTCGATTCCCCGAGGTATAAATTCAATTATCTATTCTCCTATATCGTATTTGAAGGTTTTGAAAATATATTCTGATAGAGTTAAGGTGTATAACCTTCATGAGAATGAGTACGGTAAAATTGATAGTAAAATTTTTGAGAAATTTAAGAATATGGTTTGTACAACTCAGGTGTTTGAGGTAAGTGCTGAAAGAGTAAAATATTTACTATCGTTTCCCCGTGCTATTGAATCAATTGTTTTACCTGCTCAGTCATGTGAGAAGGATGTGAAGGTATATACCCCCCAACAACTAGCTAGGTTTGATAAAATTATGGTTTATAAGTTTCATGAAAATGAGTATGGTAAAGTTTTTGGAGAGTTTTGCGATGACTTTGAAAATAGTGTGTCTGCAACACAAGTGTTTCCTGGTTTGCCATTTAAAGATAAGGTTGCTTGGATGATAATTTTGTTTGTGTTGGTAAATAGATCTGGTCATGTAAAAGGATGTGGACTGTTTGATAGTATACTTGATAAGAATTCAGTACTTTGGAAGATTGAAATTGGTTTTTCTACTTTTGATGACCAAGTGGTTAGAAGGTGGAATAATGAGCTCCCTCTTGATAAATATAAATGTGATTCGCTTATTAAAGCATTGTATGATCATGAGAAGTTGGATGTGGCCAGGAGTTTAGTTAATACTGATGGTGAGTTAATGTGTTGTAAAATTCACGAGGATGTGTGCAACAAGGTTCTGACAAGAAGCAAGGAGTCTGAATTGTATCTTAAGGTGCTCAATACAAGTGTTCAATTGGATGTTGTAATGAAATGTTCTTGTTCTAATAGGAATCTCTGCCAAGTGGCTTTATTTCTATCGAGTGTAAGTGGAACTTTAGTTTCTCCGCTGATGGGAAAACAAATTCATTGCCATTACATATCATCTAGGTTCTTGTCTAACCCTGTAGTGGTAGATGCCATGACGATCTTGTTTTGTAAATGGAGAAAATATATATGGGCAAAGAAGAGGGTGATTCTGTTACGTGGAGCCAAATTCAAGAATGGCAATGTTCTTCGGGTGGGATTATATCTGAATGCTTGTGATTATGAGAGCGTTGATCATGTTGTTAAAATTATGAGCAATCCTTTCGGTAATCGCTTCGTTTGGAAACTAACGGATGTTTGTAGTGAAGATCAGAAAATGCAGATTCAAGCACCTGAGCAAGATGCTCTTGAGGGAAATCATTGTATTCAAAATCTAAATCAGAAGGTCGGGCTAGCCTTTATTGACAAGTGTTTTTTTGAAATGTTTGGGAACACGAGAAAGGCTAAACTAGAGGGAATTGATGCATACGGCTTCCTAAATGGTGAATGTAACAGTTCAAATTATGCTGAGAAGAATGTACGTGTCTTTGATCCTGGCGGGTGTGAGCAAAAGAAGAAGTCAGTTTGTATTATTAATATGAGCAAAGAAAGGATTAAGGACAAAGACCTGAAACTAGATAAAGTTACTGTGATGACTGTAATCTCAGCTTGTGACCACCTGGGAGGATTGCAGGAACCAGGTAGGTCCTCTTTAACTCTCGAAAAATTGGTATGCATAAGGTTTGTCAGGGGTTTAGAAATTGAGGAAGTAGTCAAGAATTTTGTGTTGTTGCATGAGCGTGCTGGATTATGGTGGAAATCGAGGATTGCTGGTTTTGTCCCATTCAGTTTATTAGACAAGTTTTATGATGAACTCAGAAATATGCCACTCTGCAATACCATTACATTAAATCCCAACCTCACTGCATGTGCTTATCAATTTTTGGTGGACACCGAAGGCCAATCCAAGGACAAGAGCAAAAAGGATCAGATTGTAGGGACCTTGAAGGCACATGAAATTGAGCTTATTAGTCACACTTGCAACTGGTTTAAGCAATATATATTTACGGGGCTGGAGTATAAAGCTGAAACTATTGTAACGAGACAGGAAGATGACAATGCACATTACAAGTTGGGTACCTGTACAAAGGCCTCAAACCGCTGTAATAAGGCTGCCACTTGTATCGAGTATGATGTTTTATTGGAAGAAGATAAGACAAGAAGGGCCAGGCATTCAAATTCAGTAACATTCCCAGTGATGTGGATTGTAGATGGAAATTGAAGGAACACAAGCAAACCATCCAAACAAGCAAATTGAAGTTTTTAAGCCAAGGTTACAGAGAATTGGCAAAATGTTCTTTTAATTTCATCCTTGAGGACAAGGATGTTTGAAGGAGGAGGGTATGTCACGAATGGGCTAGACGTTAGTAGGGACACAGAGCTTATAATTGGGCCTCAATATGTAACTGGGTTAAGAGTATAGAATTAGGCCCAAGGATAGTCACCGGTTTGCTATAGTTGTCTTGACTATATATTGTAATTCATGTCATTTCCAGAATCATGAATGAGAATATGAATTAATTTTGCTTTTTAATTTATCTTTATCTTTCTGTTAGTTTAACTTTCCTAACCCTAACAAAAAATCAACAAAAAACGTAACATCTTAGTCGACATTAGGAAAGAAAACAGATTCCTTCTGGAGACAGAGTTATTGTTTTTGCAGTACCTTTCTTGTTGTAGTGTCTGTATCTCTGCTATTAAATATACTAGCCGATAACCCGTGTCAAGCACGGTGATAAATTACCTTAAATTCCTAATTTTTAACTTTTTTAAATGAATAAAATCTTGAACCACCAAGTTGTATATAATACTATATTCTCAACTTTTATTTCGATTGTTAGTTAATAGACTCCTAATACATAACTTCAATAATAAATTAAATTAATATTTAATTTTATTATTTTATTTAATTAAATTTATATAACTTATCTCTGGTAATATAAGAATAGTTATATTATTAATTGTATTTATTATTAATCTATTATAAATATATTTTAAATATTAATTAATGGAGCCCTAAGTCCTATATTCTCGACTTTTATTTCAATTTTTAGTTAATAGACTCCTAGTATATAACTTCATTATTAAATTAAATTAATATTTAATATTATGATTTTAATTAATTAAATTAATTAATATTTAGTGGCATACCGCGGTATACATTAATTAATTGGCATACCGTATTTTAGTTCAGAGATGACTTGTTTCATTAGTAGTTCTTATTCTTATTGGCCTTCTATACACTTAAAAAACAGTTTTTAAAGTAAGATCAAATAGTAAAATAAGTTATTATTAATTAATTAATTATAGTTTTTAAAGTAAGATCAAATAGTAAAATAAGTTATTATTAATTAATTAATTAATTAACATACCGTGGTATACATGTCATACCATTTAAAGGGTTTCTGCCTTTAATAAAGAGGATAGATTATCACATATAGGATTTTAGACTGAGGAAGCTCGATATACAAGGTTCTATACACATGCATTATACCCATGCATAAACACGTAAGATATATTAGATAAATAAAATTATATATCCCGTTAACAAAAATTACAATATTTTCTTTTTCCTAAATAATTACTCCATATAAAATTACTTGCTCATAAAATATCAAAAACTTTAGAATCTATCGAATTTTATTAATTTATGTGTAATTTACTAATCCTAATGATTATTGAATTATATTAATTTCTCTTTAAACATCAAAAACCAAAGCTTTTCAAATATAAGTTAAATTTCATTATTTCTAGTATCAAAAAATTTTGAATCTAAGTTGAATTTTAATATTTCCTTTATAATTTACTAATCTTGATACTACAATTGAATTCCATGAATTTGTCTATAAATATCAAAATCTAGTTCTTGCAACATATCTTTCAAAAGCTCTCTTTGCTCTGTCTATCTGCTCTGTCTATCGTTCTGTCTATCGTTCCCAACAACATGAACCAACCTTCAGAAGATTACCCTAAATATTTCCCTTATGTCATTCCTCCTCCTCCTCCTCCTCCTCCTGCTGGTTTTTTCTCCATTCCGCCGCCTCCTGTTTTTTCCACCATTGTGCCACCTACACAAAAGCCCAACTCTAATGGAGCATTAATAGTTGTAGTTACAGTTTTGGTGATCATTCTAGGCGCAGCTTTATCTTGGTGGTTGTACAAGAGGTGGAAGAAGGAGGTCAAAGAAAGCCAACAACAAGTTGAGAAACATGAACCTAACAGAGTTAGGTCGAGTAAGAATGGCAAGAAAAGTAATAAAAAGCCTAAGAGAAAATATGGTTATGAAGCAGACTTGGAATCTGGATTTGACGACATGTATTCAACTGTGGAATCTGGATTTGACGACATGTATTCGACTTCAGGAGATGATTCAAATTTATTTTTGGAAAATTTGGTGATTGATGCTAAAGATGTCAGGAAAAGTAATGCTTTTAAAGGGGAAGAAAACACATCTTCAAAGCCACAGACAACTCATAATGGACAAAGTAAGGAGGAAAACACATCTTCAAAGGCAGAGACAACTCATAATGGACAAAGTAAGGAGGAAAACACATCTTCAAAGGCAGAGACAACTCATAATGGACAAAGTAAGGAGGAAAACACATCTTCAAAGGCAGAGACAACTCATAATGGACAAAGTAAGGAGGAAAACACATCTTCAAAGCCAGAAACAACTCATAATGGGCAAACTAAGAAGGAATCAGCTGAAGATGCTGGGATAACTAATGATATTGAGCCATCGATTTTATTGATTTGTGACAAAGTTGACACGAAAAGTAATGCTTCTGAAGGAGAAGAAGACGTACAGACAGAGACAGAGATTGAGACAATTCATGATAGGCAATCGGAGGAGCGGGAATTAGCGAAAGATTCTATGAGAAGTGATGCCCCTGAAAGCGATTTGGAATCTGCATTGGGTGAAACTGGGCCTTCAAAACCAAAACGTGAGAAAGTTCATCCTCCTGGGAAACGTGATAAAGTTCAACCTGGGAGACGTGAGAAAAAAGTGCAGGGTAGAGGTGGTTGACCAAAGAAGCTGTTTCATATCAATTTAGGTTTGTGGGCATTCTATTGATAGGATTTTCAAATTATGTTTTGGTTTTATTTTCCAATTAACATTATTAATATATGAGATTGTTTAATGCAATGGATTTTTGATTTAAAATATATTGGTGCAAGGTTTACATATTTTTGTCTTGTGATTGTTATGAATGATCACACCATGGGATGTTAGCTGTTAGGGTATGTGTTATTGTGTTTCTGCACTTATTATTATTATTATTTTCTTTTACTGGTTTATTCTTGGTCTGACTTGTAGAGGTGAGTGAAACTCTGAGATGTTTTTCACATTAATCGGGGGTATTTCGGCGAAATTTTGAATTTGTGAGGATTGTTTTGTTAAGGCTGCTGCGTTTGTTATTATTGATTGTGTGTAGCACTTTATCCAGATTTATTTGAAGTCTCAGGAGATATCTTGGGACTTCAGGAGTGGGTGGACTGCCTGCTGAACTTATGTTATTTTAAATAAAATCAGGGGAATTTCTGCTACTACTAGTGGCGATTATATTTCTTCTCAGTGTGTTTGTGGAGTGGCTGTATCTTATTTGACGGGGTTAATCTGTAAACAGTAAAAAACTCATGTTGTAATGGTCTGTTAATTTACAAAACCTGCTATGATTTGCTTCGATTAATATCTATTGATGATGTTTGCAACTCCCTAGGGTGATTTAGAGTTTTAATATCTGGAAGGATCATATTTTTTTATTAAGATGCCATGACCTGCTTCCAAGGTTCTTGGTGTTATGTGTTCTATGTGGACTGCTGAACACGCAGTGGTTGCGAGAGATTAGGTATGCAGTTCAATTGCAAGTGCTCATTAATTGATAATACCACCAGTAACAAACGTCATCTGTTGTGCAGTCAAGACACTTTTAGAGATTTTGTATATTTCAAATAAGATATGTAGAAACTCAAGTTTTTCAAGTAAAAAATTTATATTGTTATCTGATATGCATAACTATTTTATGATGAATAAATAATGGGCAAGGTGGGAATGAAATCCTCCCGACTTCTAGTTTTCTTTGTTTCCACAAAACTGCGGTTAAGAGTGTGCTCTCTTGCATTTTCTGTCCTCCTGACTTGTGATATGGTATCTATGGCATCTTCTGTCAAATGCAGAACTGGAATTATTTGTTCAACTTAATGCTGAACTTGCAATTTTAGCTAAAATGTTTCTGCAGAACCACAAATAACAGAGGTCCCAGCATTTTTGTCTGCTAACATTTGTTCTTGTCCAATAATAGATTAATGAATATAAGGCCAGTGACATTAAAACATATGAAGGCATGACACTTTTCTGCAACTTACCCCAAGAAAAAAAAAAAAATCACCACAACTTTGTGCTGGTTAAAGTTGATTTACAATATTACTGTTGAAGTTGATATGTGAAAGAAATAGGTTGATATTGAACAGTGTTAGTAAGCTTTGTTAAGAATTTTTGTGCAAAGGCGCTTTTGTGTTGATGGAGACTTCCCAGAATTGGCTAGTTGGCTACCAGTAACATAGCAATCTTACAGTTATATAACAGGATATCTGTATCTTGGTTTTAGGAAACCTCTGATCTTTCGTTGTAATGCTGAATGATAGAAGCTAGATAAAAGAACCAATACACATGATTTCATTAAAAATCTAAGTGCAAGATTTAGAGATCTGGATCATTTGTGTTATAGAGAAAGCTGAACTAAATTCAGCTTAATTTAGAATAGGAATAAATAAACAGGGCCTTCTAACAGCTGTGGTTTAACACTAGCATGTAGCAATTAACTTACCTTTTGAACTATATAAAGTTAATGAGCTTTAGTGTTCAAAAAAAAAAAGTTAATGAGCTTTATATATTGCTGTCCCCAATTTGGTTTCTTTGTTTTTTTGATTCATGAAAACTGTTTTTGTCCATACATCAAGAACTGTAGATGCATTATTTACTACTATCCACCCTGCTGGGCCCTTTTTGGCCTCTGTGTTTCTTAGATTTTGGGCTGCTTTTAGTCTATTACAGCAGAAAATTGATATTGACTGCATAATCAGCTGCCATTTGCCCCCATGAAGCAAGTCTTTATAGGACAACTAAAGGAAAGGTTATACCAGTCTAAGCTATCTGATATGTGTTTTTACTTGCAAGCAGTGTTTATTACAAGCTTAGAAATATAGACTTTAAGATAGAGAATAGGTAGGGATAAAAAGCTTATGTACTGAGCAAAAATGGATTTCTCCATCTCTACTTTAGGTAGAAGTAAACGAAATTTGTAGTAGAACTTATAAGTAACCTCTCGTTATAGTTACTACTGTCGAGCACAAGAGTTATCTACTTATCTACAGCTACTTGCATCGTTATAGGTAGAAGTGTGCTGTTCCATAAGGATAATAGCTCATTGGCGAAAGGGAGGGTGATATTAAAGATTTCATAGTAATTTTAGATTCAGTTGGGGACCAAAAATTTGTAATATAGTATTACTAGGAAGGGCCGGAAGTTCCAGTTGCACTACACAAGTAAGTAAATGAAGATTCCTTGTAAAAAGAAGAAGCCCCTCTTTTCATTTTACTCTTTTTTTCTTGGGAGTCTTTTCATCATACTACCCCTATTGTCAATCTATCTTTAATTTTTTACATGCACTTACATCCAAAGAAATCAAAGCTTAAATAGTTTCCTACGATATTTCAATAATCCATTAGAATATACGTACTGATTTTTTTTTTTTGATAATAATATACGTACTGATACACATAGATCACATGTAAAGCGAAAACGAAGAAAGGGAGAAAAGAAAAGGAGATGATAAGGTAAACCAACACAATCAAGCTTTTCTCCATTATCATCATGTTTCAACTTTCAATCAAATCCTGCATTTTTAATGTATAAAAGTTAACCAAAAGATTACTGCAGCAAAAGACTAACAGAAGAGTAAAAAAAAAACATATAACAGAATAATATTTCCACTTGATACTATTAATCAGACACATGCATGATGCATATATCCATACCTAACCATCAAACTGCAGTAGAACACTGAGTCGCTTGCTTAGAGCTGAGAGGACCGGATGGTATTGAAGGTCCGAAAGGCATAATAGCAGCACAATTTACATTGAAACTATACTTTCTTGAAACCCAAGTACCCAATTTCCACCGCAGTCTACCATTTACTTTAAGATTCATGACCATCTTTCCGGCAGTTGTATCGCGTATTACTTCATAGCGAAAAGAGGAAGCCACAGGCACTCCATTTCCTGTCAAAGAAGCTGTTAGGAGGTTAGTACCTTCATGGCCTTGGTAGAATGGAGGAAGCGATGTAGAAACAGTTATCTGCTGGCCTTTGTAAGATGCGTGAACTAGTAGCTCGTCGTAGTAAATGCCAACTTTCTGGTTAGGATTCTTAGAGAGCAGCGTAAGCTGAATAGATGAGTTGACAAGTTGCGGGTTTGTGAAGAGGTTAAGTTGGTAGATATCGGCTTCTTTGAGGGAAAATTCTGGCTTGGAGGGGTGAAGGAGAAAATATATAATGAATATGATTGATAAAATTGAAAACAGAAACGTAAAGGAACCGTAGAATAGTTTCTTGTAGCGCTTGTCAATGCTTAAATTTTTCTTGGCACAATGTTGTGGAGATTTTACATGGATTTGAGACATGGACACTGGGAGAGAGCAAGTCAGAGAGAGAGAGATCGAGAATGTCTACCAGGCTAAGGAATTGGAGTGATGGGGTTATATAATAAAAGGAGCCCAAGAAAATGAAAGGTAAAAATTATTTTGCTTGTTGCCTTTTGGCCTAGTAGCTGCTAATGCTTGTGGAAGAGGCTAATTAATTAGAAGAGATTTGCATAATTATATAACATGGACCTCTATTTTCTTCTTGTGATTAGCGGTAGGCCCCAACGTCATGAATCTCAACCAATTGATTATCGAAACTAAAAGCAGTAATCTGTATTAAGTGGTAATTATACAGATACAAATCACAATTTCAGCCGGTAGCAAGGTGCAGACTGTAATCATGATTCAATATTCATGCATACACTTTATGTAAAGCAAGTGCAAAAGTTCATTATTGCATGGACTCTGGAAATCTAAGCTTATAGTTGTGTAATTTTGTTAAACATGCCATTAAGAGAGCCTGATCATAGGTTAGATTATCTTGTTACATTAAGGCTAGTAATTTTTTTTTCAAGTTGCTGTTACATTCTTTTTCGAGTTATATTGGTACTTAAGTTGCATTTCTGGTGCACTATGCGCAATTTTGTAATTTTGGAAAGTGAAAGTGATTTTATATCTTCTTCAGTGAGTGGTAAAGAGTAAAGACTCGAGTTTTATAAAAGTGTTCAAAAGTTAAACTTTGGTAGTGTTTTCCTTTTAATACTTCATGAAGTATTGTCTTCTCTATTCTTGCCACTTTATGCTAAATGTTGATAAGTCATAAAAAAAAAAATGCTGTATCTCTTAATGATTAACACTCTATGATGAATTTCAGTTTAATTATGTTGGTTTTTCCTGTATTAAGTCCTTACCTTACCAAAACTTTTCACGGTGCCATGTATGGGTTCATGGCTTCTCAGTTATACTGCTAAACTTGACCTCTTGAATTTTTCTTGTTTACTAATTTAATCACAGTGCAGGCGCGCACATATATTTCTTAATGTGTGCGCGAGTGCAAAGTAGTTAATAAATCAGCTCCTTAGGCATGATTAAGAGAAGATCTGTTCCTCAGAGGTTTCTTTCTATAGGGTCTCTCTTATATAGCAATAACTTTTAACTGTGTAGGGACATTCGTCGTGATGAATATGCGATTGCCAATGCAAAGCTTTACATGTATGTATATTTAATAGACTCGAAGATGATTTGATTAAAGATGGCAACCGGGATATCTCTCAGCCAGAATCAGATAGGTAGTTGTCTTTCTTTAAAATAATTGAAAGAAAAGTTTAGGCTTTTGAAAGTGCTAATAGACTTTTGCTATTAATTGGAGTGAGAAATTGACAGAGATTGATAATGGTGTTATTTTTCATTACTTCTCCCCACTCAACTTGATCATTTGAATTTTCGAAGACATGTTAATATGTTATGATATCTTAAAGCAGAGTCATCTAGAAAAAAGTGTGTGTGTGTGTGATATCAAGTTGTAGACTTGATATTATTGAGCTGTGTAGGAAAGAACTTCAACTGAGGAAGACAAGAAGAATCTAAAAAATTGGACTCTTTTGAAACTGGGGTCAGGGTTTAAGGCTTTAAGCCAAAAAAAAAAAAGGGTTAATGATTCTATGGTATTGCTTAGGGGTAATGAAGTCATGCTTAATGAATGAATATGCAGTGAATCATTTTTTGCCATTTGATCAGATGACTGATACAGTATTCATATGCATCATCTAATGTTTTGGATACTAAGATCACTCTGGATGCATGCCACGTCTAGGCTACGAAATTGAGAGTGATCTATATCAGAAAGAAGGAGACTTCAGAGCTAAAATCTTGAAAAGAATATTACAGGCAGACTGAATCAAAGTTTGTTTGAAATAAAGGGGTCATTATTCACCTTTTTGAATCTTTGATCTCTCGATTAGGTAGCCGGTAGCCCTTCAATCAGATAAAACGACCTCCTAATGAGAATTGAGGTCCTTGCGAACGTAGTCAGCCTTAGCCTGCCCCCATATATCAATCATGCAAATTTTATTTAGGTCCTGTTTGACAATTAGCGGTTAGTGTTTCACTATCAAACACTAATATTAGAGGTTTGAAATGGTCAAATCTCTAATTTGGCTTTAGATCCGACTAAGCTCAGATAGAATATTCGAGACTAGTTACCGTATTCTAGACATCAAATCACCTGCCTAATCAAATTTAAGAACAAGGTTTTTTCTAATAATGAAGGGGGAGAGTGGGACGGATGGATGACAATGGAACCGGATTCAGTTTTAACACTGGAAGACGCATAGGTTGTCTTCGGATTTCATCGTATCAAGAAACAAGGTTGATGTAATCGCATTCAGCCATTCGCGGTTGCTAATGTTTGTTGGGTTTAATTCAGAATGTGCCATCAAATTGTATTGTTTTTTCTAATTTTGCAAGACACTTCAAGAAATTTAATTTTGATATTAAATTGTCTCCTTTCCTTTCTATGGTGTTTGCTTGTGGGTGAAGTGTCCTGTAGTCGTTGGATTTTATCTTTTGGTGCATGTAGCCCACTCTTTACACTAGAAAGCAACACCTTGCAGAAGAGCGAAGAGATATATGTGAAATCAAATCAAACTTTTGAGTTCCATTTAAAGTTGTCTGTAAATTTGTACAAGTTATGTACACTGGTGGATAATAAGTTGGACTGTGTGCCAAGATGCCCCTCATATTGGTCCTTGTTGCCTGAACATTGCTGCACATTTGACCAACAATCAATCATACACAACATCAAAAATGTATACAGTAAATCTATGTGTATATCATCTTGAAAATTAATTGCTCCCAACAAGATTGAGTTTAGCACAATTAAAAAAGTAAAGATTGAGTTTAATCTAGGATGGAGAATGTATTCTTGAAACAAAAATTAACCTCTGCTCTGTACATGTCTGTTACTCTGTTAGGGGAAGTAAATCAAAGAAATGTTATCACTACAATAAGTACAACGAAAAACTTATATCCAGTCATTTTGACACTAAAAGAAATGATATAGATGTTAATGTACATTAGTCCTTGTACTCTAGCTAGCTTGTGAATCTGTGATCCCTTTGGCTCAATAACAGATGAAACTGAAAATTTAGTTGATCTAATTCTCTTGTATAGCGATGATGCTAACTAGCTGTCGTGTTCATCAGTTTCTACTTCTCTAGCTTCAGTCTGCACCTGACGAACAAATTGCCCTTTCACTCGGGGACGCTGTACTGCCAGTTTACTTCTGCTTTGATACCGCACCTATAAATAAATTTCATGTTAGGATATGGCATGTAGTTTGCAATTACGACGCTGCAAATTTTATTAATGTCATGATAACAAAATTGTTAGGCATTCCTGCTGCATTTGAAGTCTTTTTGTTGGTATAGCTTAATGCAAGAATTTGCTCTAGTAAAGTCATCGAGAGAAAGAAGCAATAAGCATTATTAGCCAGGGAAGGCAAATCTTATAACTTCAAAGAGCATATACCTTCTTGTCAAAACATCTCTCTTTCCGCTTCATGCGGAATTTAGTGAGGGCAGCTTCCCTTTGTATAGAACGACTCAACTTTTCATCATGAATTCGATTAGTTTCATTTTCATCTTCTACAGCTACCTTAACAACCTTAAATGCATGGCTAGTGCCATTGCTTCCGTTATTTGTGCTATTGACACGATTTGAAATGCCATTACAGGAACCACCACTCCCATGCTGATTACTGACAGAATGGAAATGTACTTGATCTTTTGAAAGTTCTGATCCGTATGACTTATTATGTTCCATTAGGGCCGAGGCAGCGTAAACATTTTGATCCATCAGATACTGTAGTATTTTCTGGGAGTTCCTGATTCCTGGATTTACAGGATGATTTTTATCTACTTGAATCGATCTTTCATGGTTGCCAGACGTGCCTGGACTCTGCAAAGGTGACTGACTTGATTGTGTACAGAACAGAGGAGGTGCCAAGTCATTATAGACATTGCATACACGTTCAAAACTTGCACATTTCACTAGACCTGTGACAGGATTTACTTGTTGAGGGCGAGGAGACTGAATTCCAAGTAGATCAGAAGTTGGAGATATTGTAGTCTCATCATGACTAACTACATGACCACAACTACCAGAACTATGCTCATGGGCTTGATGAGTTAGTTGTTTATCAAAATTGGTATCATAACCTCTTTGTTGATCACAAATTCTATCTGATGACTTATTTAGGGGTTGCAATGTTCTACCATTATACCTGCATTGAAATTTGTAATATACATTAACATGCATATCCAGGACATTTACAATTACAGAATTACTAGACAACTAGAGGAAGACATTATAAGTGAAATTGTACCGCGAAAAGGCTGAGGCCTCGGACTGTTTTAACATGTGTCCATCATCCAGTACTTGATTCAATGAAACTCTGGGATGAGATAGATTCAAGGACAGCTCCAAAAGAAACGAAGAGTCAAGCTTGTTTAAGCCATAGGTCGAATCTAAGCTTCCGTGATTACATTCAGGGTAATTATTGAATGTTCCAATCAAGTCAATAGCATCTGTAGAAGACTTGTCCTGAACGATGTTGTTATCGTAATCAAAAGTTTCCATAGTAACATTAGCATGTTCGCATCGGCTATCAGCAGCCATGTCTTCTTTTAACATTAATACTTCAGATTTGGTTCTGGGAACTGACATTGATCCTACATACAATTGATACATTTTACAAATGTCAGACACTATTGTACATTTTACTAGTGCCTAGATGAAAGTACTGAAGATTGCGATTGCGAACTAATTAGCATCAACTTATTACCCTGATCTTGACCATCATGCATCAATGCTCGTTCACTCCCTTTTTCAAGTTCATCTTTCTGTATTATCACGTCACACGATGGAGATTTCCTCTGTTTTCGTTGTGTGATGTCGTACTTATGTTCCGGATATGCTTTTTTAGATTCTGAATCTTGCAATCTGCAAGAGCTCTGCACATAATAATATAGAGTTCTCAAGTAAGAGATTGATCAATACATATAATCTAACAACAATTTTACTTTACCCTGCAGATAGATGGGGATTAATAATGCACCATCTAGTAAAGCTACAAATCTTTCGCAAAGATCAAACTCACTCCTAAAATTAGTTGAAAAATAAACATACCTGAGAATCGCTTTGTTTCTGAATGCATTCTCTATTTCTCTCCATATGACATGCCTCAAATTCACTTGAATAATTTCTTATAGTATCTTTTTCAGCTGCGACCTCGACCATTTGCTGTGCATCACTTGCAGTTTGAGCTTGGCCACTACTTGACTAACAACGAACAATGTTTAATTAGAAACTAAAAAGTTGCAACGAAAAGTGATCTAAAATCAGTGTACTATCTAACAAGATTAAGAAAGCATACAGCTTGTCTCCTCCAAACATGCTGCCACAAGTTGTTCAGCTCATTTTTCCTTACAGGTTTCAGAAGAAAATCAGCAGCGCCTTTTAACATGCAATTATAAACTGTGCTAACCGAATCATGTGCAGACATCACTACATAATTAGAAAACATGTTAGACTAAAACTGTTTAATAAGAAAATTAAAATAAATCAATGGGACCAAACCACTAGCTAGTAACTGATATGTCTTACTTATAACAGGAATATTTCTGCAGACTTCATGTTCTGTGACCAAGCTTAACAGTGAGAATCCTGAGATTGATGGCACCTCCACTTCTGTCAATATGAGGTCTATGTTATGTGATCTTCTGTTCAATATCTCCCATGCTTTCAGGCCATCGGAAGCAGCATCAACTACTCAAAAATCAAAATAGAAATATAACTTGAGATGTACCATCTATATGCAACTAAAGCAATATGACGAATATTAACAGGAATAGACAAAGGTAGAAAATGTGCATTGTAGTCATGTTATATCGCAACTGTCTGATTCATAGAAGTAAGCAAGAAACTCATAGTTGCTTATGTTTAATGAATACATTTTAAAAGGCAAGGAAACAATAGTCATAGCTAAACTTCATTATAAATTGTTAGGACTCTTGTGATGTTCTTGAAATCTTATAGCTGAGCTTCCTTGACTCCTTTTGATGACTGGTTCTCTGTTTCTAGTTCCTTTCCCTTCATCTACTAAGATTTATTGCAGAATAAGCATCATATTAAACGGTTTTCAGACGATATTTTTGAAAATATCTGACAAATAAATTGAAAAGAGTCTGCTCAATTTGGAAATTGTACTCAATGAAAGTTTATTAATGACTCGAGGATACTAATTACATCCTCAAATTCGGAAAATTTTAACAGGTACACAGATATTTTGGTATATTAACACTACAACACATTTAGAACATTAGCATATCCATCTTCTATTCGTAACAAGAGTTTAAAGGTTTAAGACTCAAGTGCGGTTGCCTGAGCATTTAAATTTTTCAACCAACTGGAACTATACATGAAAGCAAGCAAATGTCCAAATAATAAGATGTTGGCATGACAGGAACCAAATCAAGTTTTTGACTTCTAACATTTCTACCAATTACTTTCAGCTTGAAATGTTATCAGTCCAATTTTAAAGCAATTCGAAAAACATAACTGCAACCCACCTTAAAACAAATCAAGTTTTATGACTCTTAAGCTAATCTAGCTCTAGCAAGGACAAATCTCAGAGCATAACCAAGAACAAAAGGCAACCATAAGAAAACTTGACAAAGTAACAAATTTGAAAGGTATTTAAAGTTGTGTGTGTGGGTAGCTCTCTCAAGTGGAAACCATAGACAGCAAATTATTCAAAAACATAAAGTTGGTGATGGTAAACATTTGTAGCTCTTTGAAGAATCATTATTCATTAGTTTAGTCACCCAAAAGCAGTTCCAAGCTTCTTTAAAAATGTAAATCTTCAAATAATCCATACAAATTTACCAACTTGAGAACAAATCAAGAGCAGACAACACACATAAGCTAAGTTGAAGTCTAATAATACCTTTATAACTACATTTGTTGAGAAGAGCAGTAATAATATGTCTAGTAGAATCATCAGCTTCAACCAACAAAACTCTTATTTCCATCTTAGCTACAACTTTCTCCCACCTTAATTTCACATTTTCCACTTCTTCTTCTTCTTTCATTTCTTCTGCATTCTTCATCTCTGCGTCTCTGCTTCCAACCACTCTTTCTTTTACCTTGATCATTTTTTATCCTATAAAATACCTACTTGTTTCTAATACATGTACTCTACAACACAGATTGGCGGTGGTCTCCTTGATTTAAGCAATGCAGCACAACATGCTACAGGCCTACAGTAGTAGCACAACTTAGACCATAATAATTGAAAAGCTAATAGTATTTTTTTCACATATTTGATATTTATTTAAACGTATGGATTAGAAGAATTCAAGACAGTTCGTTGTAATGTGCAGATATTTTCCACTTCCTTACTTATTGCAAGTATGCAACCAGAGAAAAAAAAGAAACATTAAAAGTGATAATTTAAAATTTTAGAGAAATCGATAAATTAACATAATGTTAGAGCATACGTTTTTTGGTACCTTTAAATTTGTTATCTTGGATGTTTCTTTATTATTTAACTTAATTTGATACTGTACTAATACTATGATGACATGAAAAGATTATTCGAATAATATCTAAAATAATTCATTTATCGAATATGAATTCATTGGTACTTTGCATATTTAAAAACACGGGGGACTAATGAATGACTGAAAATCGAAATCATGTAAAGTGTAAAATTTTTATAAATTAATATCGTTGAGATCGATAAGTTTTTATTAATTTATTAAAATTATTAGTTAATAAAATGTATCAAACTTATTTATTAATTGAAATTGAATTTATATTATTATTTAAGATAAATATTTATAAAATATTAATTTATTAAAATATTAAATATTAATTTAATGAAATTTTACTGTAATCTAAAAGTAAAGTGTCCGTTGGATGGCTCAAATTTGTTGAGTGAAGGTGAAGCATCAATGATCAAACAACCACACAACTGCATGTCCACTATAACCCAACAATACTTCAGAAAAATCAGTCAAGATATTATGCTTTTAATGGGACCACAAATATTAAATAACACCATAACAGGATAGTGTAGCAAGTAGCAACACAACAAGTGTATGAATGTTGTGAATCGACCAAGTGTATCTTCTTATTGGTGAACGGATATGTGTGGTGTATGTATTTCTCACGGTTCACTCATTAACAATAGTTCATTTCTAACGTGAGTTGCCAAGATATTGTTAAACTTGATGTGATAAAATATTTTTGGTTCCTAATTATTGGAATTGTAAGATTTTTTTTCTGTCAAGTGGAATTGTAAGGTTATCAAGAGATTATCTACTAAAGTTGTCAATTTTTCATAATATTTGGTAACTTTTTCAAATATTTAAAGGCTTATATAAGTATAAAATGTGTTTATCATTTCTACTTATTATAATTTAGAAATTATTTATATTATGATAATTTGGATTACATAAACAATTATGAAAGATGATAATTATTGGAATAATTTCTGAATAATTATTACCAAAATTGACATGAAAGAATAAAAAATAATATAAATAATGATCTGTCTTAACTTTGTTAGCAATTTGAGATGTTTTAGTGAAAAAATTACAAAAATAACCATTTTTTGAGTAAAAATAACAAAAATAATCATGAAAAAAGTAGTCAATTTTAGTATTTTGAATATTCCAGTTGGGTATCCCAATTTGTAGTTGGGTATCACATACTGGACCAATTTGTATAAGATACTCCAGTAGTTGGGTATCCCAGGATATTCCACTATATACTGATATTCCACTCACAGTGTGTATCTCATATAAAAGTGTATACTCCACTAACAGTTGGGTATCCATGAGTTAAAATTGATCAAAAATTTGAAAATGATTATTTTTGTATATTTTATATTAAAAAAATGTTAAAGTTGGCATTCACCCGTTTTTAGTCCCCCAATTTAAATAATATCTAAATAATAAATTTCAGCGCTTTTCCCTGTTTACCAACTTGGATACTTATCCATTCAGGCTGCCCATGATATCTCTATGGGCCGAAACGGAGAGGACCACTCTCACTATGGGCCAAAGTCCTTGTGGTAATATCAACCACGTTATCACCTGTATCTTGCTGCAGAGTGCAAATCATTTGAACCTGGATAATGAATCCAAAACATGTGAATACCCGAATAAAATAGGTCAATACTCAATAGGATCATCAAAAATATTATCTTTAGTCTTGCCTGCCTTAATCAGAATCCTCCCATTTTTCAAAAATTCCCTGTCAATACCCGGATAAAATAGGATATTACAAATTTTGTTTATTACAAATTTTGTTTAACTCCCGTTGTCCAAAATGTCTACGGGCAAGGAGTTACGCCCTTTTTACCCATAATATACGCATCTTGAATATGCGTATATAATATACGCATACTTAGTTGGCGTGTTCTTTGTAAATCAAAAATTTGTATCGGTGAACAGTGCTTCGTATACGCATGTTCAACATGCATGGCCTGGGATACGCATGTTGAACATGCGTATACCAAGTACTGTTAATCTCTTCATATACGCATGTTCAACATGAATGGTTTGGGATACGCATGTTGAACATGTAGTGAATGCCTACCTCTCCATTTTCCATCCAAAATTCAACGAGTTCGTTCATTCCTTTCCAGCAATCGTTCACTACAATATCATATACCAAATTGGTCGCCTTTTCAGCCTCTACAAGCTTGTACCAATCATTTCCCATTTCGTTTGCTGGATTTAAAAGCCCCAAACCAAGTTCATTTTTCCAATGATTTTCCGATATGCTCATACACGTCCCAGGAATCAACAATTCAAGATGGCAAAACGGCGAGGGAGCTGTGAGCTTCATTTTGATGCCCTTAGGAGTAGTGGAGGCTGTCGGATGGTGGAGAACGAACCAAGACAAACGGAGGTGTTAGGTCCGGAATAACGTAGAAGGGGGGTTGAATACGTTATTCAAAAATATTTCGATTTTGATGTGGATATGAAATCAAAAATACTGAATCGAAATAACACAACTGTTTAGGAAATATCTTTAAATAGATAAAACCTGGAGGTTTGCTACACAATCTAATCCTATATATGGATCAGCTACAAAATCAAACATTCCTAAGGATAGTTTAGGCACGAGGACCTTCTACCCGACACTTCCTGAAAGCGGGCTAAGCCGGCTTTTCTACTAGATGGACTGTCTAACAGCTTACACATAGAAGATATAAGAGAGAGAAGAGAGAGTTGTGTGTTGAGGTGTGTTTTGAAATGAAATACAACAGGCCTATTTATAGGTTTTAGAAAGTCACTATTTGGCACTATTCCAACAACCCCCAAATAGTAACCGAGCACTATTCCAACAACCCCAGCTACTATTCCAACAACCGCAGTTACTATTCCAACAACCGCAGTTACTATTCATATGAATATTACTATTCATATGAATAGTGATTTCGGTTACTATTCCCATTCTCTTCTGTTTATTTTGCTGTTTTAATTCATCTCAGAAAATAATTCAAGTACCAGATTAATTTAATTATTTTGTTATAAATAATTAATCTGTTACTTATTTAATTTTCAGAGTAAATTAATTTTTGACAATACCTTGAGATATTATGTATGTCCTTGATCGTCAATAGGCTTTGGCAATTCTTTCTGTGAATTAATGTGTTGATCCTTCTCGTATGTGCTGACACTTAGTGCACTGGTCTGATTCACTAGTGACTAGCACTGATCTTGATCTTCACACCTTCGTTGCATTCCAATTGATTAGCCTGCAGCAGTATCTTCAATTAATTTGAATACATGGAATCTTTTGGCCCTTCAACTGAATCATCTGTACATCTTATTCTGTCATTGAGGCTTGATCATGTTAATGAACTTCTTTCAGCGACTTGATCCTTGTTGGTGCATGTTCTTCAAATTTCACGATCCCTGTATCGAGTTAATATTATTTATCTTTTATCCTAGTTGAGTTATATATTTCCTCTATTACATATTACATTACATTATGCTTTACAGGAGGGTCGATTTTAAGGAAGAAAGACGATCGGAGCTGCAATTGAAAAAATGATGTCATATGAGGTCATCATGCATCTGGGAGATGCGTGACCTGAATCACGCATTCCAAGAATCACTACAGCATAAACAATTTGTAGCAACGCAGAAAAAGTGTTGCTGAAAATGCTTAAAAGCGTTGGCATAGGTCCGTGGCCTTAGATATAAGGCAACGCTTATGTTCGCTGTGCCAACACAAAAGTAACACGTTGCTCAACCATGCCCTGCAGCTACACTTTTTAAACGGATTAAAAAAGGATAAAAAGGCTACGCTTTTATTGTTCACAGCAACACTTTTTGTTTTTCTGCAAATTACATTTTCTTGACTTACATAACATAAGTTTTTTTATTAGATTAAAATTTTAGTACATAACACAAGTCAATAATGAAGTGGATTAACTTAAAAATGGTAAAACAATTATACCAAATCGAAATCTCAGTTTTTCAAAATAGAAATGGAACATTCATAATCAAGCAACAGTTCAATCGAAGAACAACCAAACAGAAATACATAATATAATCTCAATTTTCCAAAATAAGAACTGAACATTTATATTCAAGCAACTGATATGCAAAAAGGTAGCTCTTAATTTCTTCATTCAGCTTATATTCTTTGAGTTGCCAAGTTCAGTTTTCCGATAGACCAATATTGTTTTCTCCAACATCCTACAAATAAATCCATAAACCAATTAGTACAATAAATAAATTATTTAACTATCGATCAATATATTAATTTAAAAATTATGAATCAATATATTCATTAATTACCTGAGTTTGAGTAGATGACTTCTCATGTGACTGGATTTGAGATAGAGTCTTATACATTTCTGGTCCAAGGTTAAGTCCAGGATTTGCTTCAACTAGTTGCTTGAATAGCAGAGTAACCGTACTTTGCCATTTTTGTTCCATTGCTGCCTTTTCCATTTCTAGTTTTTCCTTCATTTCATTCTCTAGTGATAACTTCAAAGATTCCATACATTCTGATGGGACTTTGACTGAAGACTTCCTTAATAATCCTTTCCCTTGCAAAGTTGTTGGTGTTACACCCCTTCCATATAACCAAACACGTCCACTCTGTGGTTTGAAAATTTCTTTCACTATTTCATCTGCTTCACTAGCATCCAATTCGTCTAGGTTTTTAGATTCTAATTCCTCGATTCTTGCCTAATAAAAATGAAAAAGAGCTAAACTGATAAATATTACAACAAAAAATAAGTAAATTACTAATCTATGAAATGGAGACTTACAACTTTTCGTTTAATATCTTCATCTGATTGTTTATACTCCCGACCTTCAGTTCTCTTCCTACTTTTCGTAAACATTTCAGTTATAGACAAAGGCTCCTTATTCACTTTTTTGTTTTGCTGTGGAATACAAATAAATATAAAAAATGTATATATGAGGTATTATTAAGATAGAGTAGTACATAGACAAAAGATAATTATATTAGTCATAATCCTAATCCATCCAAGTAATTATGTCAAGTCACTTACAATATTGTTGAAAAACCTTGCAAAACTTTTTGGGCCGACAGTATGATTTTCCTTCTGTTTTTGACGATTCTCAGTATTGGACTTGGCTAGTTCCTGCAATGAAAAATATTTATATTTAGGATTAAATCACTCAAACTTGAAATATGGAAGTCACAAATTATATGCATAGTATAATATAAATATAATAATACCTTGACACGTTCAAGGTTCCAGTATTTCAGAAGATCCATGAAAACATCTTCGGAAATAGTTTCTGGTCGATTTTGTCTTCTTTCAACAATAGCTAGCTTCCGAACTTGATCATTCTTTACTATTTTAGATGCATTTGTGGCTCCTTCAGCTCCTTCAGCTCTTCAATTAGTGGCTGCAAATAAACGTCAATATCTTGCCCGGGCTCCTTTGGGCCTGGTATAATAGATGATAGAAGTAGATATTCAGGTTTTGTACAGCTCCATGGAGGTAAATTGTAGATCATGAGTACTACTGGCCATGTATTATGAGATAAGTTCATTGCCCGAAATGGATTAAAACCATCTGTAGCAAGTCCCAACCTAACATTACGAGCATTATTTCTGAAATCTGGATAGCGTAAGTCAAAGTCTTTCCAAGCTTTTCCATCTGCAGGGTGCCTTAGAATTCCATCTATTGGTCGCTCTTTGGCATGCCACAACATTTCCTTTGAAATACCCGGGCACACAAATAGTCTTTGAAGCCTTGGTTTAAGTGGAAAATATCGAAAAACCTTAGCAGGAACCTTGTATGCTCCTACAACACTACCCATTTTCCATCTAGAGGTACCACAAACATGACATGAATCTGAACCTTGATACTCCTTCCAATATAAAATACAATCGTTTGGGCAACAATGAATTTTTTCGTACGTCATTCCCAAATCTTTAACCACTTTTTTTGCTTCATTAAATGAATGCGGAATTTGTGCTTCAGGAAAAGCTTCTTTAAGTAGCTCTAACAAATCAATAAATGCTGCATTGCTTATTCCATAAACACACTTTAAATGATATAGACGAATGATAAAGGAAAGTTTTGAAAAACTTTTACATCCTGGATACAACTCCTGTTTTCCTTCCTCTACGAGCTTAACATATGTTTTTGCTTCTCTATTAGAATTATTCCCAATTTCTTGTTGGGTACTTCGGAAGTCCTGTATCACATCTCTAAACGTATCTTGCAATAGTTTGTCTACGTTATCACCATCGAAAGAGGCATTGGTATCAATATCATCTTTGAAATCCATCATAGGCTGTATTTCTTCACCATGGAAATACCAATTAGTGTATCCAGGTGTAAATCCATCTTTTACCAGGTGATCTAATATAATTTTTCTGGGATACAAATACCGAAAGCAGCACTTCTTACATGGACAACAAATAGAATTACTTCTGGCTGACCTAGAAAAAGCTTTATCAAGAAAATCATTCACCCCCTTAATGTATTCATCTGAATATTTAGGAAGAGTCATCCAATCCTTGTCCCCGATATTCATGTTGATAAATTGTGTAATCTAATTAAAAATGAAAAATATTTAATCAACTTAGTCATATTAATACTTTTACTAAATGTTGCCTAGTTTTTTTTTTTCAAATATAACAAAACAACTAGTTGACAAACATATTCCCACACAATGTCATGGAAAACAAAATTAACTTAATTGTAAATTAAGGCTTCATATATCTATGTTACGTACATGTAGCAAACAAACCACAAAAATTACTAAAATTAGATCTAACACAGAAAATAGTTAATCAAAATACAATTACACATCAAATTAGTTTTAATTAAGATGAACAATTACAAAATTAACTACAAGACATGTAATTAATAGATAATGAGTGAAAAGTATATACCTCAAGTAGTTGTCTAGAGAATTTCACGATTAAGGCAGAAAGAGAATTGATATTATCTTCAATTGGGCAGTAGAGAATCGACAGTGAAGAGAGAATTGTAATTGTTTGAATGATAGTGAAGAGAGAAAAAGGGGGCGACACACGGTAATGAAAAGCCCTAAGACGAATATTAGCGCGAATATAATTTTTAGGAAGAGGGAAAACTAAAAACATTAAGCCCGCTTAAACTAAAAAGAAGCCCGCTTTTTTTTCCCTAGAAATGTGTGGGCTTTATCCTACGCTATAGATAATAGCGTGGCCCAAGTAGCAGTAAAAGTAACGTAATTTGTCAACGTATACAAAGTGTAGGCATATCCATATTTACACCAACGTTATTTAATGTATTGCTAAAAAAGTGTGGCCACATGTCTTTTGTGTTGTAGTGAATGCACACCCCAAGGCACGCATGCCCAGAATGCGTAACATGTGGACAAAAAAGGCGGAAGTCAGTGCATATAAGTATTTTGGGCATGTTCCACACAAAAGTGGTGTAGTTTGGGTAATATTTCTTATTTATTTGAATGATATTTAAAAAATAAGTTTAATAAATTTGAATTACTTGAGTGATATATTTTTATTATTTAATCATTCCAATTAATTCTCAATTATCAATTAATTTAACAAAAAATAATTTTAATATATTTGAATTACTTGAATGACATATTTCATTATTTAATCATTCTAATTAATTCTCGATTATCAGTTAATTTAACTCAATCAATCAAGAGATAATAACCAAAATGCCCTATTTCTAAGACCGGGCCTTGACCTACCCCTTGTATACGGCAAAGCGTGTGCCGTGTTAATTTTTTCAAAAACAATGCATGATGCGTTGTTCCGTGAACCGCATCAGTGCATGTGTAGGTGTACCATCTGCCGTATAAAACCTTATGTTTATGCGGGAGACGGAATAATGCATTAGGGTGCTGTTGCTATAGACGAAATAGCGCAACATCGATTGCGGTGGACGAAACTCCGTATTTACGGGGTATTTTTGGCCTTTTTTTTAAAATGGGACATTTTGAGCCATGAGAATTAGAGATGGGGCATTTTGGGTCTTCACCCATCAATCAATTATATATTTTCGAATTTATATATATATATTGCTCGTGTTATAAATTTTGCAAGTAACGATATTTGAAAAGCCACCCCCATTCATTTGGTTTGTAAAATTATGGTATTCGATATAAGTTTGTAATGAGTTAAATAATATAAACTCGTTAAATTTTAAATTTATATTCAAATTTTCTAAGATATGGATTTCAAAATCCTGGTAAATGCCTGCACAATTGACAAACAATAGAATGAAGTGAATCATTTATTTAACTAAATAAAAAAAAATTAAAAAAAGTTAATGTTATACTCTCTTTTTGCAAAAAGATTGTACTACAGTAGTATTTTGTTGTACTGGAAAATGGAAACTCTGCTCCTATAAATAACTGTACAGTCCTAAGGAAAATTATATTGGGATATTCTCTTTGTTACACTCGTGGAATTGAATTTTGCCAATGGTACCATCACATTTTTTGCTTCTATACGTGGTATACCTGAAATACTGTTTCTCTCTTAGTCATACCTTTTTTTAAGTAAAACGTTAAAAAAAACGTTAAACACCGTTTAATCACTGTTAATGAATATTAAAAATAATAGGGATATTCTATTTGGTACACTCGTGGAATTGGCTTTTGCCAATGGTAACATCACATTTTTGGCTTCTATACGTGGTGCACCTGAAATATTAATAGTTGTCTAACAGAAGGACATGACTAAAAGAGAAACAATATGTGAGGTGTACCATGTATAGAAACCAAAAATGTGATGGTACCATTGGCAAAAGCCAATTCCACGAGAATATCCCTAAAATAAAAAGAGTAAAAAGCACTTCGTGTACTTGAACTTTGACGAAATCTGCACTTGGGAAACTATAGTTCAAAAATCCCTACTTGTAATACTGCACTTTCAAACTTTTTGCAAAGTGTGTACTTCAGTACTTCCGTCAGTTTGCCTCTAACGCCGTTATTTTGACAAGGGCAGTTTGGTCAGTTTTAATTTTTAAAATGATTTAAGTTAGAATTGTGTTACTCGTATTAATTTTCAGCTAGTGTAATTCTTAAACAACACTAATCCTTTTAATCCCCAAAACCCAGTTTGCTTAATTCAGTATCACGAGTTCACGACTCTGTTTTTATCTCTCTCTCTTCTCTCATTTTTTTCCCCTATCTCTCATTCCTCTCTTTAACAAATCTCTCTCCCAATTCTCCCTCTCAATTAATATCTCTCTCTCAAAGTCTCTCATCTCTCCCTCTCTTTACAGTCCGAAATTGTGATGTGTGTATATATCTACCTCGTGCGTGTGTATGTATGAAGTAGGTGTGTGTGCGAGTTTTCGTGTTTCTGGTACGAAGCATCTCCCTTTCCTGGAGGTAAACTGATTGTGAGTTAGTATTAGTGTTGTGGGTTGTTTGTACTGATATATGTGCTGTGTGGGTGCATTGTGATTGGGCGTACAGTGAAAACAAAAGGGGGGGAAATGGGGGTTTCAATATGTAGGTGTGAGTTTGGCAGGAGAGATTGTGGCTAGAGACAAAGAGTGATTAGTGGACAGGGTGGTGTAGCGATGGAACAAGACAGAACAGAGGGGTTCGGTGGCATTGGGTTTGCTGGTGGCGTTGTGGTTCTGGCGAGTTTGAATCGGAAATGGGGAGGGGTCAAGTTATGGCTGGTGGTTGAAGAAGAGGGAGACAGAGAGGGATAGAAACAGGGGAAGATATTGTCTGTGTTGTGTAATTTATAGGAGGGGTTCAAAAGGGAGAAAGGAGAAGGAGGATGTGGCTGTGTGTTCTTAAATGTAGGGGAGTCTATGTGGTCGTGGTTTGAGTTATTGATGATTTAGAGCTGAAAGGACCAAATTGCCCTCATCAAAGTAACGGCGTTAGAGGCAAACTAACGAAAGTACACACTTCGCAAAAAATTTGAAAATGTAGTATTACAAATAGGGGTTTTTGAACTATAGTATCCCAAATACAAATTTCATCAAAGTTCAAGTACACGAAATGCTTTTACTCAAATAAAAATCTAGAATCCCTCTCTTATCCACACATATGCAGTTGCTGTCTTGTCCCCCAAATTAAACTTTAATTATCCGTTACAAACAAAATGGCGACTCTGTTTCCGACAATCAAAACCACCGTCAACCACCGTCCTCCGCCGCCAAGTTGTTCTTTAGCAACCAAGAATGTTGCTATGTCCAACATCACATTACCATCCCACCACCACCCTTCTACTTCCATCTTCCGTATTAATCGGAACCCTCTTTCCGGCAAGAAATGTCCGGTGATTAAGTTAAGAAAGTCCGGAGGTACGAGAATGGCGTGGGATGGCCCTCTCTCTTCCGTCAAGCTCATTCTCCAAGGCAAACATCTCGAGGTACTCACCCCCTCTAATTTCTTTAACTTTGTATGGTGTGTGTGTTCAGATACAAACTAGTTTAGCTTAAATGTACAGTTTTATACTGTGTGTGGAGAGAGAGAGAGAGAGAGAGAGAGAGAGAGAGAGAGAGAGAGAGAAGGAGAGAGAGGTAGGGAGGGAAAGGGAGGGAGAGAGAGAGAGAGAGAGAGAGAGAGAGAGAGAGAGAGAGATTTTATTTTGATTTAAATTTGGTGTTTTTAATTTATTAAAATTGTGATTTCAGCTCAGTGAAGATGTGAAAGGCCATGTAGAAGATAAGGTAGGAAAAGCTATTCAAAAGCATAGTCATCTGGTCAGGGAAGTTGATGTCAGATTATCAGTCCGTGGGGGCGAGTTTGGGAAAGGTCCTAAGGTTCGAAGATCTGAGGTATGTTGTCTATGTTACTCGATGACCTTGAATTGTGATTGAACTGTTAAATACATGTAGTCTGTAGAAGCAATGCATCATTTTAAGTTCATTGTGTGGATTAATGGTGATTGAAATGTTTTTTGTGAGTGACTTTTGTTTTGTTAGGTGACTTTGTTTACGAAGAAGCATGGAGTGATTAGGGCGGAGGTAGATGCGGAGACAATGTATGCTAGTATAGATGCTGTGTCTTCGGTTATACAAAGGAAATTGAGGAAGATTAAGGAAAAAGATTCTGACCATGGACGTCACATGAAAGGATTTGATAGACTAAAAGTTAGGGATCCTGAGGCTATGTTACTTCAGAATGGTTCAATTTCATCCACTGAAGGAGAAGATGAAGATGACAATGAAGATCCTTTCATGGATGAGGTCGTATTTACCTTCACTGTTTCTCTTTATTGTTTGTGTTTGTTTTGTTCGCTATTTAAACCCTCATCCTTTGAAGATATATATTTTTTTCAACTTACTGCATACCCTTTAGGATTTATCGATGCATAATTTGTATATTAGTGTTGCTACTTGCTGTATAGTTGCATGCTATATTCTAGTATAACTAACCGCTGTAGTTGATTTTGATTAATCTTGAGTTTGAAAGTATCTTGATATTGATTCATATTCTTTAGATTTGTCAGTTACGAAATTATGTGCTATTTCATTGTTGTCTAATCACATGCTACATTTCAGTCGAAGCAACCATAATAGCCATGTTTTGAATGATGTTCACTGCTTTATGAGTCTGATTTAAGTACATGTGCTCAAAATGTTCTTACTCCTCAAATATATGTTTCAGATTGTGCGTACGAAATATTTCGACATGCCTCCATTGACAGTAACTGAAGCAATTGAGCAGCTGGAAAATGTTGATCATGACTTTTATGGTTTTCGAAATGAAGATACTGGTATGAAGCTTTGTTTTTCTTTACTTTGCAGCACTTTTCAGTGTTCTCAATATGTTGAATCCTCTTCTCTCTAGGCGAGGTTAATATCGTATACAGAAGAAGAGCTGGGGGTTATGGGCTAATTATTCCTAAACAAGATGGCAAAGCTGAGAAAGTACCATTGGTGGTGGAACCGGCAAAAGAATCTTCTGTGTCAGAATAGATGGACTAGAAAGGGTGAAGGGCTGGTACAGATTCATGCATGTAACTGTATGAGATGTACTTGTAGCAGCGTGATCTCTGTATGTTTTGCAAGATCATAAGGCAAACGAAGATTGACCAAATTTTGAGTGTATGTATGTGGAGGTCTCCCCACGTCAAGACTATTGTCCTTTCAATCGTTCATATTCCGCCCAACTACTCATGAACAAGTGACTAAGTTTGCCTCTGAACATATGTATATATGAAAGAACATATGAATTTTCATCCAAGGCCTTTCGAATTGCATTTTATAAAGTATTAAAAGCTCCATTCCGGTTTCTCTCGGTGGCCATTATGTTTTCCCTCTTGACTATGAAATTGAGTGTTGCTACCTATCATATGTTGATAATGCTAAATAATCTCACTCTGGTTTAAAAAAATATCATTTTCTGTGTACAATTTAATTTGAGTTTGAAAATGAGTTTTGTTGCCAGAATCTCTATTTTGCTTCTAGAGTCCTGAATCTCTTTCAGATGCCTGGGTGTTGCTCATTTCACTCATCTCGGACAAATTGTTTTAGCATGTTACCATATTTGGGAGAGCTGGTCAATTGGATGATAAATGTCGAATTTCTGAGATATTAAATGATAATGATGGAGACATATAGTCATGCAAGAACAAATCGAGCACTGAACTCGTATCAAAGTATCAAACAACTTATTACTAGTAGACAGCATATTCTGAACTCTAAAGCACGAGGAGAAAAAGGCAGTTTTGGCAACATACTGATATATGTGGTTCGATAAATTACCATTGATATGATTTTCTTTTACAGTATAAGATATAAAGCCACCCATAATGAGCACGTATTACTCTTATTTGGATAAACTATAATGCAGATTATGAGCACGTATTACTCCTATAATGTAGATTATGACAGGATACAATGATAAATTTGAGGGGTTAATTATCAAGTAACCTAAGTATCAAGTTGGTCACCAAATTGAAAATGGCATAATGCTACAAAGCAGGCAGGGAAGAATGCATACTCAACAATCAAATGTGCTCCGCTTATAAGTATCCTTCTTCATAAACCAAGTAACTCAAATGTACTCACATACACATGTATAGGATGGATTTAAATCTGAGAATCAGATTCCTTCGTGCCAAAGTGTGTCACGTTCCAGTGTATCACTAGACAAAATCACATAATGGGGACACAAATAGTCTGCTGGCCTCTTATTTTGCCAAGTCTGGCATATTGTGATGCAAACAATGTTCTACGCAAAAATTATATTGAAGCAACACCAGCTTAAACATGATTACCAAAGATTGAATCTACACAATTAGTATATACACATCTATAATCTATAACTTGACTTATAGAGCAAAAAATCTATCCACATCTATAAAACTGCCAAGAAGTTTCATTGGTCTTGTATAATGTTTTACATATAGGTACAGAACTAATAAAGCAAATACTACAATAACAAGATATTATTATCAACTTTTTATCTATCATACAATAACAAATATACAATGAATGCAAATGAGATGCTGCTTCAAATTGATTTCTAAAGTAAAACAAGGGGAGACTGCTAGCAACAGAACAATGTGTTCTATTGTTGTACTGCAATGACTGGCAGTCTTCCTGATAGTTCAGAATCTACAGGGCATTACTTCAGCGATCCTTGGTGCAGTCTCTGAGTTGACTTTGGCAAGCATATCACATTGCTTTTACCAGTATTCTTAGGCACGGGAATGTTCTTTACGAGGATAACTGACGAGCTTCCTTCCTTCGATTTACTGTGCAATCTGCATAATTGTTTTTAGGAAATGAGCATTTTAGGAAAACACACCAGTAGGGGAAGTGGATATACGAGACTTCGAGTAAGATATGTCTACTTGCCTTGCTTTAAAAATTTGTGTATTATTATCCTGCCCCTCTTCACAAATTTCAACTCTGTCATTCTGATGCAGTACCTGCTACGAGTAATATCAGCCATGATAAATCTTGAAAAACATGAATCATCTGATCTTGAAATAGACTAACATTTAAAATATGATATAATTCAATACAAACTTTTTTCTTAGAGGCAGAAGTATATTGGTATATTACATCCAAGTTTTTCAGTCAATCATGTAACGACTATGCAATGAGCAGTTACTAGTAAAGTGGACTATGATCGATCGATCCCACAGATTAACCTTTGACAAAAACAAAGCAACTCAATCCCATGTAGTGCAACCTTTTCCATTCAATTCTGGTTGAAACAACTTACTACAGCCTAATTACATAACAATTGTGAAACATAGCAACATCAAATTAAACTAGCAATTGATCAAACCAGTGCATTGCATATAAAGCAAGATTATCAATATCAAGCTACACATACATTTCTAAAAAAAGATCGAATCAGCTAGTATCTACGCAAGAGCTTGATCACTCACTTCATTAACTGCTCGTTTAACGTCCCCAACCCTAGATTTTTTCTCACTCCGAAAATCATCGAAACTACTCCCCTTCCTCTTCTTTCGATCCACATTGCTCACACTCTTACACTTCTTATCGCGAACTTTCCACACATTTTTCCTCCTAAACAACATCTTCTCAAATTTCCAATTCTCAACACTAGTGTCAATGACAGTAACTTCAGTTCTCGAAAATTTCGAAAGATCAGTTCGACACGTGTCCTCTTCTTCATCATCCAATGCCAAATCAGTACAATTCATTAATGGTGTTGCAATTGGGGGAATTGAAACAACACAATTTCTAGGGTTTGGTTGTTTACGAACCCCCTTTTTCTTGGGGACATTTTGGGGATTACCCATTACGAAAAGCTCGGACAAAATATTGGACATTGTGACTGAGGAATCTAGGGCTCCAATTGGAGGTGCCGGAGATCGGGTCCGATTAAGACCCGGATTTCGAGGTGGAATTGGGTTCGGGTTTGGGCTCGGGTCATTTGTGATGGGGTCGGGGAGTTGGTTAGGGTTGTGGAGAGTGAGGAATTGTTCGAGATTGAGGTTTTGATCGGACGGAAAACCTTTGGATGATCGGAGGCGGGTGAGCCAGTTCGACCCGGAGTAAGGCATTGTTTGGATGGGGGATAGTGAAGAAAGAGGTGTAATATCTAGTACTCTACTAAATTTTTAATTTTTTACGACAAAATTACACTTTGGGTGACTGTACTATAACTAGTTTGCACGGTGATGTCTATAATTTTAAAATCAATCATTTATTTATTTTTTCTTTCGTAATTTGGTAATTTCGTCTTGTAGACTATAATCCTTCATTTTGTAGTCAAATATTCAAAAATTCAAGATAATAATATTCTGAATTGAAAAATTAAAGAATGCAAAAGTGAAAATGATTAAGCCAAGATTATGAAGAAATAAGCATAAAAATGAAAGCTTTCGTTCATAATTTTAATTATATTATTTGTTTATAGAAAATGGTGAGTACTGAAACTCATTTAATGAATGTTAAGGTCTTAAATCTATGTTTTTTATCTGTTATTTTTTTTTTGGAAGTGTTAAGAATCATATAATGGAAGTCTTAAAAGTCATATAATGGAAGTAATATATTTCAATTGAGCAAAAGGTCACTTTACCTACTCTACTATAGCAAAATTTCCGTATAGTCTACTGTACTATCGAAGGCATTACTGTACTTTCCTTTTTTTCCATTTACCCCACCGCCGTCAGTCAACCGTCTGTTTGACAGTTAAAATGATGACTGGGATGCACTGTCAGCTGCCACGTACACGCCACATCAGCACAAGCCTAATTTTTTTTTTTTATAAAAACTTTACAAAAATCATAAAAATTCATAAAAAATTATAAAAACTTTCAAAAAATTCATAAAAAAGTATAAAAACTTTCAAAAAAATATAAAGATTATAATTTTTTCAAAATTATAAAAACTTTAAGAAAAATTGTAATTTTTTCATTAAAATTTATAAAAAAGAATAAAAAAATAATAAAAGCATAAATTCATAAAAATTCAAAAATTGTACCCACAATATATTTACTAACACAGCAATATACAAATCGAATAAGCTAGTGATTGAATTTTACAGCAGGAAAAACTATAATGCAGGGGTGTCTCCAAGACCATCATACACACCTTTGGGCCACCCTTCAGTAGCAATTCCAACACCAACAAAAACCACAGCACATACCATTAGAATTATAAGTGTCATATCTTGAAGTGCTTCCCATACAAACATCCAAAATGGTTTCATGGGATTCTTAGTAACGCGATTATATCCATAAATATGTTGTATTACTGGTACATTGCTTGACATTACTCCGTCGTTGAAGGACACTTTAAGTTTTACCGCTAATCCCTTAACACCTCAATGAACATCCAAACTACCAGTCACGGGGGAGCCAAAACGCAGGTCAACAAAGAGGAGGGGAGAGGTATGGAGAGATATCATGGGGGAGGAAGAGAAAATCGAGATATTAGAGATTGAGGAGAGGCGAGAGAGTGATATTGAGAGAGATTGAGAGAACTCAGGAGAGTTCTAAGAAAAATAACGAAGCTGCTATGCCAATTGGGGAAGAACACATCCCAATTAGGGATTTTAAGGGGAGTGAACATTTGGTAATTTTTATAATTTATTTAATTTTTTATAATTTATAATTCTTTATAATTCTATAATTTTTATGTTTTTTTTAAATTATAAATTAAATAAATTTTTATAGTTTTTACGATTTTTTTGAAAGTATTTTTAATGAATTTTTATGATTTTTATAAAGTTTTTATGATTTTTTAAAGTGTTTATAAAAAAAATTAGGGCTGTGCTGATTTGGCGTGTACGTGGTAGACTGACATGGCATCCCAGTCATCATTTTAACAGTCAAACAGACGGTTGACTGACGGTGGTAGGGTAAATGGAAAAAAAGGAAAGTGCAGTGATGTCTTCGATAGTACAATAGGCTATACGAAAATTTTGTTATAGTTGTTAGGTTAGGGGACTTACAAAATTCGAGATTCACAATCACCAATACAGAGCGCGCACACACACCAATCAATAATTGACAAGATCTACCAAAGCGCAAAACAAGAACACAAAATACTTGACGTGGAAACACCCACGCCCCAAACTTGTATTATTAATCAAAACAATTATCAATAATACATCAAAACAATAACACCTTGACGGTGTCCCAACCCTGATACTTGAGCCAACAATGCTCAAGCATCTCCCAAACAATACTTAAGACTACATCTCTTAAGCTTTCACCACACAAACAAATACAATATGACTATGTATATATAGCCATCCAAAACTTAGCCACCAAGACTTACCATACTTGTTCTACAAGTCTTACCATACTTGTTATACAAGTCTTACAATTCTTGGCACCTAATTACGCAACTTAGTGATCAAGACATACCATATATAATAATTGTCTACACATACAATTATTACCTTACCATATACATCTTGGATCACCCAAACCCATAACATCATATTGGGTTGAAACCCAACAATCCTCCCCTTCAACCCAAAACCCACATCGGATTGAACGGTAACCAATCAAGCCATCGACGTCCATTCGCCAACGCCTCCCCTCGAACAAGAATCTCCTCGTCTTGCTCTTCCAATCTTTGAGTGTCGCTAAAACCCATATAGTGACCCTCCAAACCAAACCATCGTTCTTCACCATAACGATGTATCCATCTACAAAATCACGTGCATCAACCACCATGAGTGCTCTTCCACATGTTGAGTCACCCGATCCTTGCTTTCACAATCCTTCGGTCTCCTGAAGAAAATCCGTAGCATCATCCAAACAGTTCACCTGGTTGATCAAGCCATTGAAGCAATTGCGATGACCTCTTCCATCTTCTTCCATCTTGAGTCCGAACACAGGATTGATCCATGGTGCAAGCCAACCTCCAAACCGCACGTAACTTTGTCTCCACCCGCTTTAGCAGCAATCTCCTTGTCAGCAAATCCTTCTCGAACTTTCCCTTAACCTCTTCAATCACAAACCCAAACCTTGGCTCTTGATACCACTTGTTAGGTTAGGGGACTTACAAAATTCGAGATTCACAATCACCAATACAGAGCGCGCACACACACCAATCAATAATTGACAAGATCTACCAAAGCGCAAAACAAGAACACAAAATACTTGACGTGGAAACACCCACGCCCCAAACTTGTATTATTAATCAAAACAATTATCAATAATACATCAAAACAATAACACCTTAACGGTGTCCCAACCCTGATACTTGAGCCAATAATGCTCAAGCATCTCCCAAACAATACTTAAGACTACATCTCTTAAGCTTTCACCACACAAACAAATACAATATGACTATGTATATATAGCCATCCAAAACTTAGCCACCAAGACTTACCATACTTGTTCTACAAGTCTTACCATACTTGTTATACAAGTCTTACAATTCTTGGCACCTAATTACCCAACTTAGTGATCAAGACATACCATATATAATAATTGTCTACACATACAATTATTACCTTACCATATACATCTTGGATCACCCAAACCCATAACATCATATTGGGTTGAAACCCAACAATAGTACAGTAGGCAAAGTGATCTTTTGCCCTATTTCAATTTAAAGATGTTACTTCTCAATAATGGTAAATACATGTAGAATAGAAAATAAACATAGGTGTGTCAATTCAATGAGTTGTTAATCAACTTTTGTTAGAAAATCGAATGTCATTATCAAAGAGTAGATTTATTTTCATCAATTTTAAACAAAAACTAAAACCATTACCTTGAGTTTCTTAGTAACAATTACAAAATTTATATCCTAGGTCACAAAGCAAAATATAGATAAACTTGCTAACAAAACTGATATTTCTAAGATCTTTTAAGACATCTACTAAGTAACATTACCATCTACTTTTTCACAACATTCTTCTTTTTGGCCTCTTTTAATACATTACTTGTAGCCTTGTTGTGTACAGCCTCCTGTTGAGAGTTGTCTCACATCGTTTGTGGAAGGGGCAGATTGCTAGTTAATAAGCGGCCAGATAACTTCATTAATATAAGACCTTTTGGGATATGTCCAAAAACAAATCAGTGGGGGCAGAATTCAAAGATGACAATATCATACTAATTTGAAGTTAAGGCCTGCTAAGCAAGCCCAACAAGTGGTATCTGAACAAGGTTAAAACGGTCCATAAAAATCTTGATGGGCTTCCAGAATGGGTATAGGAGGAGGCAGATGGATTACCCCGGGATGGGCTTAAGGAGAAGGCAGGTGAACCTTTCAAGATGAGCATAGAGGGAGTCAGATAGCCAGGAACTTCCAGCATGGTTAAGGGGATCCAGATCACACTGAAGGAGGCAGATTCGGCAATTATCGAGCCCGATGTGTGAAGGGGGAGATTGTTGGGAGTTGTACCACATCGATTGTGGGAGGGAGAGATTACTAGTTAATATGCAATCATTTAACGTCCCATTAGTATGAGGCCTTTTGGGAGTCATCCAAAAACAAATATGTGCGAGTTTGGTCCAAAGCGGACAATATCATACTGTTGTAGAGTTAAGGCTTGTTTAGCAAGCCCAACAAGTGGTATAAGAGCAAATGTCCTTTTCCTTATGTCGACAATGTTTCTAAATGTCCAATCTCCAATTTATATACATTATAGCCTATTTGCTAATCAACCTAGACTACCATAGTCCAAATTTGATCCAAAATATAAATAAAAAGAGTTAAAAAAATATATCATTTATCGCTAGAAATAGGGCATATTAAGCTACTCCCTATTTATTTTTACCTAATTTCAAAACACTACCTTTTAGTACTAGTTAAGGCCTAAATGAAGTGATGAATATTTGTGCATGAGTTGAAAAAATGATTAAATTCATTGATTTGGTTTGCCTTACATTTCTAAATAAATTGTGCTCACTAAAGGAAAAATAGAACACTTGGTGAAACAGTTAATAACATGCTAAATAAGTCTAAATTACTTATTGATCTATTTTCCACGCAAAAATATATTTTTTATAAAGCGCAACCACACGTATATGCATTTATACTAAAATTTAAATTACAACTAAAACAATTAACTCAAAATAAATTTCAACCACAAATTCATTCTGACTCAACGAAATATCAGCCACATATATATATTAGTACGCAAGCATATACGTGTATATATTCTATATATATGACCATCACTACTTTCATTATCATCAACTCTACCTCCAACAATAGTCGTCGTTCTCGTATCATCGGCGATCTCCTCCTTCCGATCTTGATTTTTCTCCTTCTTTTTATTCATAACTTCATTTACTTTCAACCGATCTACTATATTGTAACCTTCATCTCATCCATCGGATCTCAAAATCTGTCATAATTCACAAAATTTTCATTACTAACTGATTTTTTTAAATCACCGTCAATGATTTAAAACAGATCTACTCCTTTATAACCTTCATTCCGTCCATTAGATCTCCAAATCTGTACCAAATCATAAATTTCAATCGCTAGGTATTTTTTCAAATTATCAAAGATGATTTGAAACTGATCTACTCATTTACAACATCCAGTCCAATCATCAAATCTCAGAATATATGAGATCATAAATCATCACAGTCAAATTTTTTCAAATCACCGTCGGTGATTTAAAACCGATCTACTGATTTAAAACATCAAGCTCATCCATCAGATCTCAAAATACAAGAATCATAAATCAGATCTACTCATTTGAAACTGATATACTCTTTTATAATCTTGCTCCATCTACTAGATCTCAAAATCTACACCATACCACAATTCTTCATTAATAACTAATTTGTTCAAATTACCAATAGTAATTTGAAACCGTTCTAAATTTTAATAATTTTCACTCCGTCAATCAGATCTCAAAATCTACAACAAATCACAAACCTTCGTAAGGTAATTTTATAATTTATTTAAAATGATTTGATTGATTATCGATTCTTTTTTTTTTGTCAAGATTGATTATCGATTCTTGTTTAAACATGATTGCGTGTATTTAACTTTTTTAGTATTAATCGATTTAGAATCTTCTTGTTTATCTATGATAGCGTTTCAATAATAATTAATTATTATATTAATCTTTTTCTTTTTTCACGTTACATGAATTCAGATGATGTGTAGATAATTGAAGAAACAATGAAGAAAGTGCTCCAAAAAATTTGCCAATCGGACCACAAGATGTACAAGGTATGGTTGAAATATATTTTATCTCTTATATTTTATGAATTTAAGTTATTTATAAAGATGTAAATTGATTTTTGATAATTCTTAATTTTTCAAGAAAGATCAAAATCGGATCAAGAATAAGGCTCGATCAAAGTAACTCATTTGCATGTATGTGAATTAGTCTCGATGCTGGTGTAGAATTCATCATGGGCTTACATTTCTCACTGTAATTATGTGCCAAGTAGTTAAAAACTCAAGCTAAAACTCATATGTCTTTAACCTTTCATATAGTAACAAATACGGTGATGCCATCATCTTTTAATATTTTATGTATTAACCGTGGTAGTTGGTAGCTAATTAGCTATAAGTTGTGAAATTTGGGGACTATAGAGATAAGAAAGTCTCTCCAACTTGACTTTCTCTATCACTCACGATTTGCATTCTAGTCTATCCATATCGCCTAAATTAGTAAAATTGCCATGCATAACACGCCAAATGACCCTGCTTCTTTTGTAACTATTAGCCTAAATTCCACACTAGTATGTTTCTTAAGTTCAATTGTATCCATATCGCCTAAATTAGTAAACTTGCCATGCATAACACGCGAGGTGACACTGCTTCTTTTGTAACTATTAGCCCAAATTCCACATTAGTACGTTTCTTAAGTTCAATTGTTCCAAGATTGCTTACATGCTTCCAAGATAAAGAAAAACAAAAAGGAGTAACCGTTTTATATTTTCTAAATATAACTTAGTCGAGTTTATCTTTTCTTCCCCCAAGTAAGTTACATGCATGCACAAATTCTATCTACAATGATGACGAAGTAGCCTAATTGGATATTCATTACAAAATTTATCATTTTTCAAAATGCATTTTTAACAAAAAATCGTGACCAAGTATATTAAATGTAGAACCACCGATGGACTTGAACGTTAAATATTAAACTAAATATTACGTAATTAAAATTTCCCCTGCTGCTATATATACACTAGTTGAGACCCCTTCCCCAGCATCCCCCTTTCATTCTTCTTTAGCCTTTGATCTCCTTTCTTTACAAGATTCCTTATAATTTTCCCTGATAAAATACAACTTGTTAAATCATCATGGATGTTTTGGAGATTGTAATGAGAGCCACATTTGGAATTGTCGCAGGTCCAGTTTGGCTTGCATTCTTAATTGGTGTTATAGTCGGCTGGTCTTGGAAGCCCAACTGGGCTACCTTGGGTTTTTGGACGGTCAAGTTTTTCACCCCGGCAGTGCCTTCTGCCGGTCCTGTTTCCCTTCCGCCGGAAACAGGGAGCTTGGGAACAACAAGAACCAGGTACATTTAGTAGTTTTAGTTGACTACTATTCTAGTTATGCATTTAGTACTCGATTCATTGCTGTCTAATTTTTATTTAAGTGGTGCATTTATCTGACAATAATCTTTTTCTTTTCTTCATTTTAGTCCATCACAAACCCAAAGGGAACATCTTGACATCACAGAAGAAGACCTTGATCATCTGTGGAAGCTCGTCCAAAGAAAAGATGGGGGTCCCGTTTGGAAACAAATGATGGATCGTTCAACTTCCAGGATGAGCTACCAAGCGTGGCAAAGGGACCCTGCGGTACTATTTCTTTCTTTCATTCATTCCTTAAATTGTTTCGTTCAATTTTTAATTGTATCGATAAGGATAATGTTTTTATTCGTAGACTAATTTACCTTGCTTTCTTTGTAGACTGGTCCTCCTCAGTACTGCAGTAGATCAGTATTTGAGGATGCCACACCGGAGATGGTCAGGGACTTCTTCTGGGATGATAAGTTCCGACTTCAATGGGATGACATGATACTACATGCTACCACTATAGACACATGTCAGACCACAGGGACAATGGCAGTCCATTGGATACGCAAGGCAAGTCAAGTTTCCTTTAGCAACTACCATAACTCACATAACTTGTACTCGGTAATTAATTTAATTTTTCTTTTTTTGGTTATCTTTGGTGCAGTTTCCCTTTTTCTGTAGCGATAGAGAATACATAATCGGTCGCCGCATATGGAAGATTGGGACAGCATACTACTGCGTAACCAAGGTACGTTAAATGATCTATTTTTTTCATTCAATTGCTAAACTTTTAGTTCATGCTCTAACTTTTTTTGGTATTCTTTAAACCAGGGAGTCCCCTGCCCTTCTGTTCCTAGGAGGCAGACACCGAGACGGGTCGACCTGTACTATTCAAGTTGGTTCATACAGCCAGGTAATATCTATGAAAATTAAGATTGACCTCATTACTTTAATACATAATTAATGTGTAATTGTCATGCTACATTTCCAAATACTAATGCCTAAATCTCTGTTTTACTAAAACAGTGCCATCAATGGAAGGTAATGGTGAAATGACTGCTTGTGAAGTAGTACTTTTCCACCATGAAGAAATGGGCATACCATGGGAAATTGCAAAATTCGGGGTAAAGCGAGGGATGTGGAATGCGGTTAAGAAGCTTGAAGCTGGTCTTCGTGCCTATCAAAGTGAAAGAGCTGGTGAATCACCTCTCTCTCACGCAGCATTGATGGCACGGGTCAACACCAGGATTGATCCGAGCCGCCTAACATCCGTCGAGGGCAACGGAGATTCAATATCCGTGGAGGGCAACGGAGAATCACCAGAGACAACCTCAGTGAGCTTACCCCGGAGGCCCAGATGTAGGAAAGTGCGAAAGCTCATAATCATAGGTGGCATAGTGCTCCTTGCGTGCAGGCTCGACCGTGGACTCTTTAAGTAAAACGCTCATGTTCGGTGCTGCCAGAAAAGTCTCCAACAAATGAAGAAAATGAAGAGGAGGATGACCAAGATTCTGTAGAGTTTCTGTATAATTAGTTGATTTACATGTAATTATCAAAAAACTTAGTTGCTTTGTACATGTGTATGTTGTAACTCTAGAGCTATTTATGGTATATATACATGTGTTTTGGGTACTCCACAGTTCCAATGTTCTTACTTAAATTTAATCTTTGCTTGTAATCTTCTACGATGACTCTCAGTTACGGACTAATATTTAAAATTTTTAAGTATAAACATGTGTGTCTATCCAAACATGCATGCTACTCCAAGTACAAGAACTCAAGAAGACATGTACAGACAAAACTAAGAATATGAGCCAATAATAATTTAATAATGACACAATGTGTTAAGAACTTAGGACTTATTATTTAATTTATTTCTTTTAAATAAATTGGTCATATATTTGTTACTAACATGTACAGACAAAACTAAGAACATGAGCTAAAATTCAATTCTTTAACACATAAATACATGCTCATCGCTATGATTTAACACGTGGATAACAACTTTGTCTTACCTTCTCTACTTTACCATTTGAACGTCCGCCGACGATAAAGAATAAAAAAAACTCCGCATTATTTAACAAACACATTTACTTTATGTATAAAATATTAATGTAAACCAACACCGAAACAAAAGAAAATCTTGCATTATTTCAAAAAAAAAAACTTGCATTAACTTATTGGTAACAAAATCAAACACAGTGAAAAGCTCATCAGATCAATTTTATACATCGACAGATCGACTCCTCTGATTATACCCAAGTTCTAAAATTCTCTGATTATACCCAAGTTCTAAAATTCTACGGCGACCGTTAAACTGGTTTAAGAATTAAACGGAAAAACAAATATGATTTTGTGAAAACCGAATAATCAAGCTTTTCTTTGTTTTCAACTTTGGCAGGAAAAAAAAACACGATTTTGTGAAAATCAAATTATCAAGCTTTCCTCTTAATAGCACTAATTAATAGATGAGAAAATGACCAAAATATTCATTTTTGAGACAAAGTGACCCAAAATACTGAAAAGCAGGAGTGTGACCCTTTTTACTGACTGAATACCGAGGTTCGTCTTCCGTATCTCCCTTTGACACGGAGTAATGAGTTCCGTATCTCACTCCACTTAAATCTCTTCAGCACAAGTCCCACCCAGAAGAAAATCAGATACTACCGCACAAGTCCTCATCATTAGTGTAGAAAAGAACCTTCAACTTATTGAACTAAAGAGAACTCTACAAAGTAAATAAGACAGGAGGAGGAGGACAAGTTGGGTCTGTTTTCTCTACAAAGTATTCTGTAACAAGACTGGAGGAGGACGAGTTACGAACATCTGTCTTCTCTGGCCCCGCAGGGGCTCATCTCTTTGTTGAAAACAGAAGAAAAAAGAAGGCAGTTAAGGAGGGCTGTGGCACAAACCCAACATCTTAAGATCCAGCATCATCACCAACAGCGTGAATATTTTCCCCACTGTCAAACCATACATCTAAGCCCACACAACCCATTTTCCCCTTCTTTTAACTCCCCTTCTTCTCCCTCAATATCCCCTGTCCCAGTCCCTCCTCCCTGCTGTTTTAACGCTCCAAACCATTACATCACTTTCACGGCAATTTAACAATTAATTCACTTTAATTAATCAACCCAATAACAAACAGCACAAATCGAACTATCAACACAGTTCAACCACTCAGAAAATGGAACCACTGGATTTCTTGCATCAATTAGCTTAACCAAACTCGTAATCAAGAGGGCAGCGAGAGAAATGACAGAGAGAGAGAGAGAGCTGTGAGTTAGGGAGAGAGATGTGAGGGAGAGATGTGTGGTTTAATATCAGATTGGAATAAAAAGTGTAGTCTACCTTTTAGAAACACGTTACACGGTAATCCGTGTCTGTTTATATCACGTTGTACATTGCTCCGTATCTGGCTCTATCACGGTGGACGGTGTTCAGTATTAGCTTAATACGGTGGACGGTATTCCGTATTAGGTTAATACGGAGGACGGTGCTCCGTATTAAGTTAATACGGTATACAAAATACCGTATCTGATCGGTATTTAAGGCCAAATATTTACAGATCAGTATTTTGGGCAAACATTATTTATTTTTGATTATTTTGGGCCTTCACCCTTAATAAATCTAATTAAAAATAATAATTTGATCTGCAATACCGCACCAAAACCGCAGCAAAGCTGCAAGCTACGATGCTTCAGGTTCAATAGTGAAGCACAAAAACTTTAAAAAAAATGCAAGAATTTAATCGCACAACTCCAAATCTGCTAAAAGATTTTAAGATGAAAAGCAATAAAGTTTGATCATTAAGTTGATTGCAATATCGAATATGATTGTACCTACATTATACAACTGGAAGCTATATTTTGTAATATATTAAAAGAAATAGAAATCAATATCTAACAAGGAACAATTGTCTCGAAACAATGAAGCCCATCCAGCTCCGGCGCAAATCTTGTACTTGTTCTCCTCCTCCTCTGCATGGCTTCTTGATTTTCCGGCATCTTCTTGTTCTCCATCAATTTATCAACAGCTGACTGCCCTTTATTTTCCGGCAACGATGAAGAGCTCCGGGCATCTTTAGTCCAAGAAAAACCAATTTTCTGTCCAAAAGACTCGGCGAACAGAGCATCAAAAGAACTGAACATCGACATCATCATCATTATGTTAAAGCTTGCCTGCCTTGGTTTGTGTGCTTCTAGGATTTGAATATTTGATGATGAAAAGGATGTAGATTGTGCAATGGTTGTGGAGATTAAAGAATGGGGGATGAGGGTTTATATATACAATTTACAAAGGAAACACATTCCAGTTTTGTTTTTAAAAATAAAGGAAACGTCTGGAGTTAACCTGTACTTTTCTTTGCGTTGGTTGGAAGGAAGGAAGGTGGAATCTTGGCGGTGGGTTTATATGTAAAACACAATCCTTTCTTGTTTTTAAAAATTCATGTTTATATTTATTTAGCAACAAAAAAAAATCATGTTTCTTGATTTTTCATACACACATGACACATCACACAAGTAATGTACAGTAGTAATTTATAAAAATATATATATATATTAAGCTTATTAATATCCGAATTTAAATCTGACCAATAAAAATATCCAAAATGTAAATTTAAATACTTTTTGAATTGAAAATAAGTTTAAATTTTCTTTCATGTTTTTGCATTTTATTCAGGTTTAAATTGAATTTCGAATTCTAAATTAAATATTGATTTCAAATTGAAATTTTTTCGATTATAAAGTACATTTAAACTTGAATACAGATTCAAATTTGATGAATTTAGTCGGATAACAAAGCAGATTTGAGTATCAATCGAATCAAATTACTTCATCATCCGAGAAAACATTATTTTCAAAAAATTTCTTCAATTTCAGAAAATTTGTATCAAAATTCTGTATTTCATATGTATACAGGAGGAAAAAAATGTTCAATTTAACCATCAAATAAAAAAAATGGGTGTAAAAATACTAGGGATGGTGCCAGGTATTCCAAAACGGTTCCCCAATTTTATCTCAAATGATGTGGCATGTTAAGTGTCGAATTATAATTTGTGGACACATATATATATGCACGTTGGAATTTAGACCTGGCAAAATGGATCTGGATCCGAAAAACCAAATTGAAATTCACGGAACCGAATCCGATTTTTGTATCCGAATTAGAAAATCATATAATTATCCAAACACCATTTGATCCGAACCGAAAAATATTCGAACCGAAAATGTAACCGAAAATCATCCGAAATACTAGACCCGATTACGACTAGGAACCGACCAAAACCGAATAAAAAATTATCCGAACCGAATATGATTCGAAAAACTAGATCCAATTTAGATTCGAATTCTAAAAATGATGAATAAAGTAGTTGTCATAATTTTAATGGGTTATAGCGAATAGGTTGTACACATTACCGAACATTTCATTTAATATTTATCCATTCATAAGCAAGAGTCTACTTTTATTTCAAAAAAAATAATATCATTATTATTTAATCTTTTTTTTGAATAAGTACATAATTTTATACTAGAAATATAATATTTAATAATAAAGTACTTTTAAATTAAAATAACGAATGAAAGGTGATCCGAAAGGATCCGAACCATATCTGATCCTAACAGAATTTAATCGAACTTAATCCGAATTAGATCAGAATCGAATCAGATCCAATTCGATCCAAATTCTGTTCAAATATATCATAATCGAAAGTTGATCTAATGTCAAGCTTTCGTTGGATCCCATATTAATATTTAAAAAATTACTAATTATATAGGTGACATGTCGGTTTTTGAAAAAAAATATTGATATTTTTTTTTTTGAAAACCGTAACATTTTCCAAATAATAATAATATTTCTCCGTCATCCGGTCATCCCATCATCCACATTCCAGACTCCAGTATTCCCCGCAAAGAAATGAAATGAGGCATTACGAAGTCAAACGGCCGGACGCCGGAGGGTGTAAACAGAAAACTTGCGTTGACCAGAGGGAAGGAAAAGTGTTGACCAGGAAAAGTAGTTCATCTCTTTTTAGCACAAAAGCAAATGGCAATCGAACTTGGTACTAGTTGGTACGTCCATCTAGAAGTAAGAGCAGTGTTCTAAAAATCGATCTAGGCGTTCGATTAATCGGCGCCTAGATGCTAGACGGCATTAAACGCTTAAAATTTGTAAAAATGATTATTAGACGATTTTTTATTAAGCGGCGCCTTGGCGATCCTAGGCGGGACTAGGCGGTTTAATGAGTTAGGCGGGAATAATCTATTAGGCGGCGATTAATTGGATTTAAACGGGATTAATCGGTCAAATCTTAAAAAAACGGTCAAATTAAGAATAAAACTTTAAAAATATATTTTTTTAATAAAAAATATAATTTACACATAAAAGGGAAAATTCACTCGTCATATTTAATAATAAAATGTAAATATTTATATTTTTACTTATAAAAAATATATTTTTAAAAATTAAAATTAAATTAAATAAAAATTAAATTTTAATATATCCAATTAATGTTCCGATTAATCATTTCGATTAATCGCTAGAAAATAGGCTCACCGCCTGACAATTTTTAGAACATTGAGTAAGAGGCAAGATCTTGTGGGTTCAACGCGAGATCGAAATGATTTGCTATTTTCTGGTTTTAAAATAAGGGATGGAAATGCTAATCATAGTCCTAAGGGTTATGCTGAAGAATTAAATACTCTCATATTTTCAACATTTTTTTAAAGGATTTTAGTTGTTTTTAGTTTTCCAATGTCTCTTTTCATATTTTTAGATTATAATGGAACCCCTTGCATTCACATTAATTTCCATCGATAAAAACATCTCAAATTTCTAAATAATCATATTGAATTTCGTACAAAATTGATGTATTAAGTGCAAAACTGATGTATTAAATGCATTTATCCATCTACATTAATTCTTAATCATAGCCCTAAGGATTATGTTTAGTATTATCCTTAAAATAAATGCTTAACTATAAATATTTTAATTCTTAATTCTACACATTTTAATAGACCGATATTGAAATACACATAAGAAGGATTTAAAAACTTTGTACAGAATCCAAGTTTAATAAATATTTTGATAGTTTCTAATAAATATTTTGATATTTTCAGGTTATTTAAATTGATTTAAAAGAAGCAAATTTAAACTTGGAAAGAATATAGTTAGATTTTCAAGGATTTAAAAGTCGCATATAGCTAAAAATAGCTGGAATTGCTTCTTTATTGAATAGCCTCCACCGGAGACTGTAGTCAAACAAACCAAACCGAGTGACCGAGTGTGTACGCGGAAACAGGAAACGGCATTGACACTTGACAGGATATAAGCATTACTCTTTGACGAGTCTTGGTCTTATGATGATTGTGTAATTGTGTTGACACGGTTAATAGCTACTCTGAGCTGTATTTAATTTTAAATTTAGTTACGATTTTTTTTTTTGATCACCAATTTAGTTACGATTCTGAAATTAATACCTTATATATAATAAGCATAAGGGAGATTTTATCCAAAATTTTGGTCGTCGTGTCACTGTACTATCAAAATCATATGATCCGTTGGATTAAAAATAAACGATCAAGATTAGATCACATTAAAAAGAAAATTATAATCTAAAAAAGAATCAAGATTAGATCGCATTAAAAAGAAAATTTATAATCTAAAAAGGATATAATTAGAAAATGTTGCATTTGAATTGAATTTTAAAAAGAAAAATTTTATTCTAAAAAGGATATAATTAGAAAGGGTTGTATTAAAATTGAATTTGTAAAAGAAAATTATAATCTAAAAAGGATATAATTAAAAAATGTTAAATTAGAATTATATTTTATTTATTTATTATTAGTATTTAAAAAAAATCATATCTACTACTCCTTGGGCTTTATCTTGAGATATAGAAATTATATTTGGGTGATTTTACAATCCACGCGAAACTCATAAAATTATTTTTAAAGGGTTGTATTAAAATTGAGTTTTTAAAAGAAAATTATAATCTGAAAAGGATATAATTAAAAAAGGTTAAATTAGAATTATATTTTATTTATTTTTTATTAGTATTTAAAAAAATCATATCTACTACTCCTTGAGCTTTATCTTGAGATCTAGAAATTAGATTTGGGTGATTTTACATTCCACGCGAAACTCATAAAATTATTTTTAATTTAGTAATGATATAATAATTATTATTCAAATGGAAAAACTAAAAATCTCAAGAGAAAAATATGATTACAAGTTTTTACATTAATCCTATTTAACGTAGAAATCCTACATTGCTAATACTCCCTCCGTCTCATAATGCTTCTCCCGTTTGATATGTCGGGACTGTTCATAACATCACACAAATTACTAATTTACATCTAATCTATAAGACCAAATATAGTCATGAGTGATCTTGTCGGATTCATATTTATGAGTACTTTAATACAGTGAAGTTTTTATATTTAAAACTAATACAAAATTAAAAGATATTAACGATTAAAAGTATGCGTTGGCAAACGTGTCCAAGGGAAATGAGAAAAGTTTTTAGAGACGGAGGGAGTACTATTCAATGTAGAAAACCTAATTATATATGATTTAAATCATTGACATATATATTTTCGTATTACAATATAAATACACTTTTTAGTTTATAACATATTAAAATTTAAATATTTTTTATGCTAGATCCAACGGTTTTCATCTATTTATTTTAAGATATTTGTCGTATAGAGGTCCAGACTACCGATTATCAAAGTTTTTGACAAAATCCCTCTTACACTTATTATTAAAATTGTATTTGGTTGTTAGTAGAACCATCCTCAAATAATTATAATGGTATTTTGATAATCAAAACGAATTATAAGTAGAATTCATAAATCAAATAAAATTTTCAGCGTAAAAAATCATCAATTTTTTTTCTTTTTTCCTTCTACGTAGATTTAATTAGAAAAAATTTATTAAACCATCACCAAATTAAAAATTATTTTGTTAATTTCACGTGGGCCGTAATCGTCCAAATTAAATTTTAAGAATTCATGATAGAGTACAAATATTAAATCGAGCGTGTAAAACTTATATATATCAATTTTTAATAAAAATTTGTTATGTAAATTAATAACTTATAAAATTAAAATATATATAATGTAATTAAAGATATTAAAAAAGGAGTCGTGCGTTGCACGGGTTATAAGCTATTTATATATAATAAGCATAATAGAGATCTTATCCATAATTTTCGTCACTGTACTACCAAAATAATCTCAATCGTGGAATCTATTTTTTAAAAAATAGACGATCAAGATTATATCATATTAAAAGAGAAAATTAAAATCTAAAAAGGATATGATTAGAAAATGTTGCCTTATAAGTGAATTTTAAAAATAAAATTATAATTTAAAAACGATATAATTAGAAAAGGTTGCACTCGAACTGAATTTTAAAAAAAAATTATAATTTGAAAAAGGATGTAATTAAAAAAAGTTGCATTAGAATTAAATTTTATTTATTTTTTATTATTAAAAAATATTCATATTTACTATTTGAGCTCTATCTTGAGATCTATAAATCAGATTTGGATGATTTTACAATTCACGCGAAACTTATAGAATTATCTTTAATTTATTGATGACTTAATAATTATTATTCAAATGGAAACACCAACGGTTTTCATCTATTTATTTTAAGATTCAACGGTTCTTATTTATTTTGACCATACTACCAATTATCAAAGTTTTTGACAAAATCTCTCATACACTTATTATTAAAATTGTATTTTATTATTAGTAGAACTATCTTCAAATAATAACAAGGGTATTTTGAAAATCAAAACGAATTATAAGTATAATTCATAAATCGAATAGAATTTTCAATGTAAAAAAGAGCCAATTTCTTTTCTTATTTGTTTCTGAGTAGGTTTAATCGGAAAATAATTGTTAAACTATCACTAAATTAAAGAATTTTTTTGTTAATTTCACGTGGGCTGTAAAATCTTTCAAATTATATTTTAATAATTCAAGGTAGAGTACAAATATTAAATCGAAAATGTAAAATCTTATGTATTATCAACTTTTTAACAATAATTTTATATGTAAATTAATAACATATAAAATTAAAAAAAGTAAAATTATTTTAAAATTTAAAAAAAGAATCGTGCATTGCACGGGTTATAAGCTAGTATAAATATTAAGAATACAAAACAATGCCAACATGGTCGCTAAAACTTTAGATAGAGTTATTGTTTCATAATTTTTTTTAAAAAAATTACTTTTTAAATTTAAAGTTTCACAAAATGGAAAAATTACAAAATTACTTTTTATAATTTATAGACCTGGTATTAATTATCATATTAATTATCATAGAGAATATTAATTCTAGTAAAATATTATAAGATAACAATAAAAGAAAAATTAAAAAAAAGCAACACAATTATTATGAAACAAAGAATAACACAAGTAAAGAAATTGTATTTTTTTTAAATCATAGCGGCTGGTCTTTTAAATCTAACACAAATAAAAATTGCAAACACAAATGATCACATCAACACAATATGCTTAATTTACTTTTTTTAAGTTATAAATTCATTAATCAAAGAATTAAAAATGTACAAAAATAATTATATGCTTAATACAGATTTATATGCTTAATTTTTTTATTATATGCTTGATTTGCTTGTGTTTAACTCAAAGAATTATTTGTTGAAAACAAAGAATTAAAAGGATGAAAAATTTAATACGAAATTTCAATCAATTTTGATTTAAAATTTTAATATAATTTATTTATATACAATTTATTTTGCATCGCATAAAAGCATAAGGTAATTTAGCAAAAAAAAAAACATCATGTGTTATAAAATTTGACAAACAAATTAAAGCAAAAGGAAGATCAATGATATAATGATCGAATACAATAAAAAGAGTAATGTTACATACTCCGAAAAGGATTTTGAAATTGTTACATGTGACCTGATTTTATTTGTGGGATTCATATGTATGCACGCAGGATCCATCTCATATAACCAATAATATTCTGATAAACTAAACATTTGGGAACTGTTTCGGAAACGGTTTTGTGAACTCTAACATTTCTCCCGTAAAAAAATGTACAACAAGGGTATGCAAAGTGCAAACATGCACCTTAAAATAATCTACAAGAATAGAACAATCAAGAAGATTAAACCTAAAAATGTGAATTACAAAATATATACCCACGATAAAAGAATTGTTAGTACCTATATTCTAAACATGTAAACGTACAGATACATATAAACATGGTTTATGAACATTTGGTGAAACAACCCTTTAAAAACGCAAATCGAGAGATCAGATTAAAAGGACTTGCGAAATATGTGAATTAAATCACTAAAATCAATATATAAGTTTCTCTCGGACAAAAATCAAAAGAAATAGTTATAACACAAAATCCACCTTAAAATCAAATCTATATGTAATAAAATGACAACTTGACATAAAATATCCCAAATACAAAAAGAATCAGAAAACAAAAGGCTTGAATTATCGTACCTTGATCGTCGTTCTCATAACTCATAAATAAAAATAAAATGTAATACTTTGGATATGTAATGATAGAAATTGTTTACCTGCTTCAATTATATACATACAGTATATGTATATTTTTCGTTCTGTTCAAATTAGTAGTTCATTTTTAAAAAATTATGCATATTAAAAACTCAAATATTGATATCTAATTTCATATGTACCTATCTTTATTGTAATGGTTTGAAAAATAAGTACATAAAAGTCAATTTTGAAAATTAAAATTCAAAGGTAATACATGTGTTACAGATATAGATTCCACTCAAGAGCATCAAGTAGAGGACAATATTCAAAGCAATAAAATGGCGCCAACAGAATTACATGTGGCTGCCACATCAGCTCAACTCAAGCTCACTAGAGGCTAGTTTAGAGTAACAGATTCTGTTACAAAGTATAGAAACACAAACTGTGTATAGCTGTCATTCTAGAAGCTAGTAGATGATTCTTACTTCTGTATATAAGATGATTTCTTGTAACAAACTCTCTAAGCTGAAATGTTATCTGGTTACTCTTTTGTTGCTTTAGTTTTCAGCTTCATCATCTTCATTTTGTGATATGGTATCAAAGCCTGATCTGTACCTGTAATGCGTTCATACGCTTCCGCACTACATTCTACTTCTTTAGCTTCAACCTCATCGTCATCAATGGCGTCTTCGACTGTAATTGATATTAATCATCCATACTATTTGAGTACATCTGATCATCCTGGTATCTCTCTTGTTTCTGAAGTTCTTACAGATCTAAACTATCAACAATGGAGTCGATCGATTAAGATCGCTCTCTCTGCAAAACTCAAGCTTGGATTCATAGATGGAACACAATTGCAACATGCAGAAACATCTCCACAGCTATCCTTGTGGAAACGAAGCAACGATATGGTAATTTCATGGATCTTGAATTCTGTATCACCTGAAATTCGTAAATCATCGTCTATATGAGCACTGCTCATTAGATTTGGGAGGATCTTGCGATTTGATATTCACAGAGTAATGTTCCACGATTGTTCAATTTACGCAAAGATTTTGCTTCTCTCACTCAAGGTACACAATCTGTCACTAGTTACTTTACTCACTTTAGAGGATTAATGGATGAACTGGAGAATTTAGCACATATACCTCGCTGTTCATGTACAACAAATACTTGTTCTTGTAATCTCAATGTGAAGATTGTTCAGTATGAAACTCGGATAAAACTAAGTCAATTCTTGATGGGATTGAATGATCAGTTTACTAGTACTCGAGGACAAATACTGTTAATGTCTCCTCTTCCTGATCTTAATCAAGCTTATGCAATGTTGTTGCAAGATGAAAATCAGAGAAATCATGTTAATCATATCTCTATGATACCTGAACATACTGCGATGAATGCTCGTTTCAATTCTTGAAATTCTCAGAGGTTCAAACAATCTCAGTTTCGTAAGGATGATAAAAGTAAATCTGAAAATTCTGTGGAATGTGATTTTTGTCACTTGACTGGTCACTCTCGTGACAAATGCTTTGCTCTTCATGGTTACCCTGAGTGGCATCGCCTGTTTGGCAAGCCAAAACCTAAACCACGTTCTGGTGCAAATAGACAGAATGTTGCAAATGTGATGTATACTGAGTCTCCTAAGGCTGATGGCAATTCGCTTGCATCACCATCTACTGTGTCTACTACTACTACTACTACTGATCTCTCTGATGCTCAATGTCAGCAGTTGATTCAAATGTTACAGTCTAAAGTCAAGGTTTCTTCAACTGCTCCTTGGTTGAATAATAGTACCAATCATGTGGCAGGTAATGCCTGTTTTACTAGCTCAATAATTTTTGCTTCACCTGTTCAATTCATACAGTCTGATACTTCTTGGATATTAGATTCAGGAGCTACACACCACATCACACCTCACAGTCATCTGGTCACAAATGCTAAAACTATTAAGTCTGAATTACATTTACCAAATGGAGAAACTTCACTTGTCACACATATTGGTACAGTTACTTTAACACCTAAAATTGTTCTACAGGATGTTCTTGTAGTACCTAATTTTCAGTGTAATTTGTTATCCATCTCTCAACTTACTAAACACACTGTTTGCAATGTTGTATTTTCTACCACTAAATGCCTTTTGCAGGACCCTGTTTCGATGATGAAGAAAGAGATTGGTAATCTGTCTGATGGCCTTTACAAACTACAAATCTCACCTGCTACTGTTAATACTTCTACTGGACCAGTTGTGGCCTCTTCTTTTCATTCTCAGTCTTCATCTCTTCACAAGTGGCATTGGAGACTTGGTCACCCTTCTACTACTGTGTTAAGTCACATTTCCAGTTTGTCTATTTCACAGTCTTCTACATTACCTGATTGTGATATTTGTCATAAGTCAAAACAAGTTCGTTTACCCTTTCCTGTTAGAGAATCTAGAAGTACTAGTCCATTTGATATCATCAATTGTGATGTCTGAGGTCCATACAAATTTGTAACTCATGGTGATTGTAACAAGTTTCTTACAATAGTAGATGATTACTCCAAATGTACTTTGGTCTTTCTTGTATCATCTAAAACTCAAGTTCCTCAATTAATAAAAGATTTTCTTGCCTATGTTGATACTCAATTCAGCAAAACTGTTAAGATCATAAGGTCAGATAATGGTGCAGAATTTGCTAATTCTGAATTACACAATTATCTTACTCAGATAGGCATTTTACAGCAATTCAGTTGTTTACATACACCACAGCAAAATGGCTCTGCTGAAAGAAAGCATCAACATCTTTTGAATGTTGCCAGATCCCTCAGATTCCAGTCTCATTTACCCATATCTCTGTGGGGAGATTGTATCCTTACAGCTACACATCTTATTAATATGTTACCTTCTCCTGTTACTAACTATAAGTCCCCATATGAAATATTATTTGACAAAACTCCAGATTACTCTGCCTTGAGAGCATTTGGCTGCTTGTGTTACATCTCAGATTTATATTCTTCTCATGACAAGTTTTCTTCAAAATCTATTAGATGTGTCTTTCTTGGTTATCCCTTTAATAAAAAGGGCTACAGAGTCATGGACTTACAAACTAAGAAATGTTATATTTCTCGAGATGTTGTGTTTATTGAAGATCAGTTTCCCTTTCAAAATATTACTGCATCTGTGTCTGATCAATTGTCCACTTCTTCAATGTTTCCTGTATCTCCTTTTCATGAGTTTCAGGACAGTAATTCCACCAGTATTATTCTTTCTGATCATAATGACACTTCTCATACTTCTTCTGATAACACTCATAATCCAACCAATAATACTAGCACTCCAGTCTCCACTTCTTTACCTCTTGCTCTTTCTAAACCAGCTAGAACTAAACAGATACCTAACAAATTCAAAGATTACACAGGTTTACCAGTCTCTTCTCATTTATCATCTGCAAATACAGGGCTGCAATCAGGTATGTCTTCAGCTCCTACTTGTCTATATCCTCTTCAAAATTATATGTCTTACACTGTTAGGTCGAATACACAATATATATAATCAAGTACTGTATGAGTAAATAACAAGAACACACGTTTTAGTACTTAAAACTGTTTGGAATTAATAATTCCTCTCTCAGTAATGTAAAATATCACAGAGAGCTGCTTAGGTTACAATGAATGATATTCGTTCACGATGGATACCCTTTTAGGGTTAACCTAACTGTATTTATAAGATATACAGCTACGTACAATCGTTAATTGATTCTCCTAAAATTAAGCTATACAATTGATATCAATTACGATTGCTACACATCTTCTAAGTCAACTCAATCGCTTTGACAGCTATCCAATCTTCAAAAATATTGCTTCCATATTAATCTTAAATTAATCTTCAAACTCTGTTGACTTGTAGACGCTTCCAATAGACAGACTTTAGCAAACTCTGTTGCTCTCCTAGCCAGTAGTGTTTGCGCTTCCTTGTGTTCTGCTAGCAGTGTTTACACTTCCTTCAGTCAGCGTTTGCGCTTCCAGCTATCAGCGTATACTCAAACTCTGCTACGATTGCTTTCATTAACAAGTTAAACTCTTTTTACCTGTAACACTTAAACACTGACATTAAATCACATCAATTATATCTAACAATCTCCCCCAACTTGTTCATTAGAAAAATGTACAAGTTCACAGTAATTGATGATGTCAAAACAAACAAATAAAAACACAGTGTTTAACATATAACCAGAGTTTAATCTTGACTTAAAAAAATCTACAGAAAATTCAAATTACTTACAAATTTTGTCTACCTAACCTCCTCAAGATCTGGAGTTGTTCTGAGATAATCTATCAACAGTCTTCTCTTAGCATTTTCAAGTTCTCTCTGCATAGCTTCCTTGATCTCTTTTAATTCTGGATCATTCTCATCAGTTTGACAGATAGCAGCTCTTAGATCATAGATTTTATTTCTCCTCATCTCATTACCCAGTCTAATGAACTTGACTTCTTTTGATTGAGAATTAAAATCAAGAACTGCAATCCCCAGATCAGTCTTTAATTTAGCAGTTTCTTTCTTCATCTCTACAAGATTTCCATTCCAATCTCTGTATTTAGGAACATACTCTTCAGTAGTCTTCGATCCTGTAAAGGCTTTGGCTCTCAGCATATATTCCCTTATAGAATTAGCAATAAGCTCTGTTCGTCGGTTTCTGACTCTGAATATATGCAGAACATACTGAAGTTCTTCAAACAACTTTAGCTTGATTGCTTCTTCATTCACTCTATACACTGTTCCATCTGTCATAAAGTATAACAGAAAGTGAATATCTAAGCTCCTTTGATGAACTAGTTGAACTGATTCCAACTTGTCCAGATTTTCTTGAGTAATACCAGAACCAAGAGAGACAAGTGCAGAGGGATCTCTTGGACTGTTACTAACTCTCAAATCTCTTCTTGAACCTAATCCAGAAGTATTCCTGCCTGGTGGCTTTCCTGAACAAGCAACATTATGTTGATACCCACCAGTCATTCCTGTTTGTGCTTGAACTGGAATCTTTGGCCTAGAAAACCCAGGTAAAGGTTTGCTTTGAATCTGTACAACTTGTGTGGCAACAGAGGTTGTAACTGTCATTTTGCCTTTGCTCTCTTCACCCATCACCCCTTTTAGTTTTAACTTGGCATCAAGAGAAGACTTTCTTACCAACTTTCCTTCTTCTTCTTCTTCTTCTTCCTCTTCTTGAATACCAGATAAATTCTCTTTGATTTCAATCCCTTTCCTTGCAGGCTTTGAAGCTTTGACTATCTTCTTTCCTTTCTTGGACTTCAGTGCCTTTAAATGTTCTTTTTGCAACAGCTTTTCTTCAGCTTGTATGTCTTCAAGTGTAGCCTCAGCATTTTCCTCACGAAAAATCTTAGCAGCTAACTCTTCATCTGTTTGTGGATTGTCAGTGAATGACAAATCCTTTTGCCTTGAAGTAGAAGTACTCTGAAGATTTGTATCTGCCACCAAATTTGGCTTTGACCTTGTAGACCTTCCATGTCCATGTCTTGGATTTGCACTTCTTAGCCCCTTATCAGCATTTGCACCTTCTTCATCCAGATGATCCTTCTTTGACAGAGTTTGAGTTTGCTTACACTTAGTTTTAGCAATTCTCTCCCCCTTTTTGACATCATCACCATCTGGAATCAGAATAGAGGTGATTAACTCAAGAGAGTTTGCAATAGAATCAACCTTCTCAGTCAGCAAAAGCTGATTCTGTTCAACTTTGCTCAATCTGTCATTAAGAGTCTCCTGAGCTTTGGAAAAGTGTTGAAATAGCTTAGAATTAGATCATTGAGATTTCTCCTCATGATTAGCAACCTCTGTTCGAAGATCAACAATTGCCTTCTGATTATCATCAAACCTGTTGTTAGAAATGATTGATGAAAACAGTGTTTGAAAGCTAAAGTCAGAAAACAGAGTTTAGCTGGAAGCAGTCAGAGTTTAGTTAAACACTGACTGGAAGCGCAACAGAGGTTGTTAAACTCTGTAGCGGTATTGTCTGAAGAGTCAACAGTGTTTGAAGATTGATTCAAGATAAATATGGAAGCATTATCTTTGAAGATTGGAAAGCTGTCAAAGAGATTGAGTTGACTTGGAAGACTGGAGCAATCGTGATTGATATCAATTGTATAGCTTAATTATAGGAGAATCAATTACTGATTGTACGAAGCTGTATGTTCTATAAATACAGTTAGGTTAACCCTAGAAGGGTAGTCGAACATTGAGAAATTCATTGATTGTAACCTAAGCAGCTCTCTGTGATATTTACATCACCGAGAGAGGAATTATTAATTCCAAACAGTTTTTAATTGTTAAACAGTGTGTTCTTGTTAAGTTACTCATACAGTATTTGATTGCTTATTGTGTATTCGACCTAACAAGTGGTATCAGAGCCTAATCTGTTACTTTATTACAGTTAAAGATCCAAACACAATAGTAATCAATGGCAGAGATACCTCCACCAACTGAGAAAGCCCCTACTACTGTTAGTAGGTATGAAACAATAAGGGTTCCTATACTTAGGCCATCAGAGTATGCAATTTGGAAGGTGAAAATGACCATGTTTCTGGAGGCTACAGATCCAGAATACCTTGATAGAATTTATGAAGGTCCTCACAAACCAACAAAATTATCTGCTGCTGCTGCTGGTGAGGAATCAAAGGTCATTCCAAAGGAAAAGAAAGATCTAACTGCTGAGGATCTTTCATCTATTGCAAAGGATGCAAAAGTAAGACATTTACTTCACAGTGCATTAGACAATGTTATGTCTAATAAAGTGATTAACTGCACAACTGCAAAGGAAATATGGGATGCACTTGAGGTTAGGTGTCAAGGAACTCCTGCAATCAAGAAAAACAGAAGAAACATACTCACTCAGGAGTATGAGCACTTTGAGGCAAAGTCTGATGAAACCATGACAGAAACATTTGACAGATTCTGTAAACTGCTCAATGATTTGTCATTGGTTAACAAAGAGTATGATTTAGAAGACTCAAATCTCAAGTTTCTTCTTTCTCTACCTGAAAAGTGGGATGTGAAAACAACCACGATAAGAGATAATTATGAACTTGGTGAAACAGAAATTGATGAAATTTATGGGCTGCTCAAAACTCATGAATTGGAATTGGAGCAGAGAAATAAAAGATCAAGTAGAAAGTCAAAGTCTGTTGCACTTAAGGTTGAGGAGAAACCATCAAAGAAGGAGGCATCAAGGAGAAAGGCAAAAGGGAAGGCCTTAGTCATACATTCAGAGAATGAGTCATCAAACACTGATGTTGACTCAAACACAGATGAATCATCTGATTCTGAAGATGATGAGGAGATGATGCAAATGGCTGCATTGATGGTAAAAACCTTCAAGAAGATGGGATACAAGAACTTCAAGAAGGGAAAGAGATTCTCCAGGGACTACTCAAAGTCTGACAAGAAGAATTTCAAGAAATCTGAGGGAAAGGACTTCAAATCTGGTAAGAAAGATAAGTCTGAAATTCAATGCTACAAGTGTAAGGAGATGGGACACTATGCTCCTGAGTGCAAGAAGGGTAAAACTGAAAAGGCACTCTACACCAAAGGCAGAGATTGGGCAGACACTTCAGATTCAGATGAGGAAGTCAACTATGCTCTCATGGCTACTACTCAGACTGAAAATGATGATCTCAAGGTACCTCCAACTACCTATGCTTATAACACTGATAATATAACTGAATTGAGAATTTATCTTAAGGCATTACATATCAGTTATAGGGATCAGACTTTAGAAAATGAAAGGATAAAGTCTGAGTGCTCTCAACTCAAAGAAAGAAATAAACTTGTTGAGGAAGAGTTAGAGAACATGAATAAAATTCAGAAAGAGAGAGATGATGCAGTGTTTATTGAACAGGAGTTGCTAGGTAAGTATAAGCAACTAGAATCTGAATTGGAGGATACTAAACACATCATTAAAACTTGGACACACTCTGGTAAAGACACTCAAGAAGTGTTTCAGTCAGATACAGTAGGTCTAGGTTACTCTGTAGGAGATGAACTTAGATTTGAAAATCAGGTAAAGGTTAGACCACATTGTTCATCTGAGGGTAATGTCATGGGAACAGGTGGACCTAAGACTGAAGCACAGAAAAAGGCTGTTAAAGAGTCATATGCTAAAACTTTTGTTAAAGAGGCTAACATTGGTTTAATGACAGATAAACAACTCAAGCATAAGCTTAAGGAAATAAAGTCTGTCAACAAACAGAGAATACCTAAGAAAAACAGAAATGGAAAGGTAGGCATAACCTCAGGAATTAAGCCAATGCTTGCTTCATTAGCTCCTAGAAAAACATGTTTTAATTGTGGTAGCACTAATCATCTTGCTAGTTTCTGCAGTAAGAATAAGAACATTAATTCTTTGCCCTCTAAAACTGCAGTAAAGAGTGATTATGTGAGAACTAGACCACAGACTTTATGCAAACACTGTGGAAGTACTTGGCATTCTATTTACACTTGCAGAGATTATCATGCTATTTACTATAATTACTATGAACCCAAGCCAAATTTGAAATGGGTTAAAGTAAACTCTGCAAATGTAAACTCTGAAAAAGTTAGCTTAAACTCTGATAATGTGAATTCCGCTGCAAAAGCTAACAGAATTAAGAAAGCCAAAGGATCCAAGCAAGTCTGGATCCTTAAAACTAATAATCAGTGATTGTTTGTGATTGCAGGGCTCCAGGGTTAGTACCCTAGTTGTGGACAGTGGATGTTCAGGACACATGACAGGAAATAAAGCCCTGCTATCAGAGTTTGAGGAGAAGGCTGGCCCAGAAGTTTCCTATGGAGATGGCAACATAGGACATACACTGGGATATGGCAATATTAATCTTGGAAATGTCATCATCACAAATGTAGCTCTGGTTCCAGGACTCAAGCATGATCTGCTATCTGTGAGTCAAATCTGTGACAGAGGATATCATGTGGATTTTCAGCCTGAATATTGTCAAGTGATCAGTAAATCTACAGGGAAAGTTGCTCTAGTTGGAAACAGACACAATAACATCTATGAAATCAAATTGTCAACAAACACTGATGGCAAAGCAGTGTGTCTGTCTACAAGGATGTCCAGTGAAGAGAGTTGGAAATGGCACAAGAAACTCTCTCATTTGAACCTGAACAACATCAATGAGCTAATCAAGAATGATCTTGTAAGAGGTCTACCAAAGTCCTTGTTGAATGTAGAAGGACTGTGTGATTCTTATCAAAAGGCTAAACAGAGAAAAGTCTCCTTCAAAAGCAAATCTGAGTTTTCAGTTGTTGATCCTTATCATCTACTACATGTTGATCTTTTTGGTCCAGTGAATGTAATGTCTCTTGGAAAGAAGAAATATGCTCTAGTCATTGTTGATGAATATACCAGGTTCACATGGGTATATTTTCTTGCAAAGAAGGATGAAACTGCATTAACACTGACAGAACATATATTACAACTGGAAAAAGGGTCAGAGAATCAAGTGAAGATAATCAGAAGTGACAATGGAACTGAGTTCAGGAATTCATCAATGGAAGAATTTTGCAAGAGTAAAGGGATAAAACAAGAGTTTTCTGCACCTGGAACTCCACAACAAAATGGTGTAGTGGAGAGGAAAAACAGAACCTTGATAGAAGCTGCCAGAACCATGCTAGATGAAGCAAAGTTGCCAACATATTTCTGGGCAGAAGCAGTTCAAACTGCTTGTTTTACTCAAAATGCAACACTGATCAACAAGCATGGTAAAACACCATATGAAATGGTGAAGAAGAAGAAGCCAAATCTAAAATATTTTCATATTTTTGGATGCAAATGCTTTGTGTTGAAGACTCATCCTGAACAGTTGACCAAATTTGACCTAAAGGCAGATGAAGGAATTTTTGTTGGCTATCCACTGTCAACAAAGGCATTCAGAGTTTATAATCTGAGAACTAGAGTGATCATGGAATCAATTCATGTGTCATTTGATGACAAGAAAATAAATGGACTAGAAGATGTCAATGAACATGATCAACTGCACTTTGAAAATGAAGATTTATTCTCTGAAAAAGTAAACTCTGATCAGACTAATTTGACAAACTCTGTTGATCTAAACTCTGAACCTCTACTGGTAAATACTGAAGAAACTCTTCAATCAGAAACAAGGGAAGAACCAGTTGAGGGGGAGCATGTAGAATCACATCAAAGTAATAATTCAAACACTGAAAATGACTCAGTTGATGATTCTGAATCAAACTCTGTTGATTCAAACTCTGTTGATAATTATGAGAAGTCACATTCAGGGGGAGCATCAGAAAATGAGGAAACACACCAAGAAAATCAGGAGAGCATGGATCAAGGGGGAGGATCACATGATGACAGAAGCAATCTGCCTTCTGCAAGAAAATGGACTAAATCTCACACACCTGATTTGATTATTGGTGATCCTGATGCAAAAGTAAGGACAAGAAGTGCAACAACAAATGAATGTCTGTTTCATGCATTCTTGTCACAATCTGAGCCAAAGAAAGTGGAAGAAGCTCTTAAAGATGCTGACTGGATAACAACAATGCAAGAAGAGCTAAATGAATTTGAAAGAAATGAAGTGTGGACACTTGTACCAAGGCCCAAGAACAGATCCATTGTTGGTACTAAATGGGTTTTCAGGAATAAAACTGACAGTGAGGGTGTTATCACAAGGAACAAGGCAAGACTGGTTGCAAAAGGCTACTCACAACAGGAAGGAATAGACTATGATGAAACATTTGCTCCAGTGGCTAGATTGGAGGCAATCAGATTTTTTCTAGCATATGCCTCTCATATGAAATTCAAAGTATTTCAAATGGATGTAAAAAGTGCATTTTTGAATGGAAAACTTGAAGAAGAAGTGTTTGTGGAACAACCACCAGGGTTTGTAGATCCAAAATATCCAGACCATGTCTACAGGTTAGACAAGGCACTTTATGGACTTAAGCAGGCACCAAGGGCATGGTATGAAACCCTTGCCAAATTTCTACTAGAAAGTGGATTTCACAGAGGTACTATTGACAAAACTCTGTTTTACTTCCAAAATGGTAGTGACTTGCTTTTAGTTCAGATATATGTGGATGACATTATTTTTGGGTCTACTAATGATAAACTCTGCAAGAAGTTTGCCAAACTCATGCAGTCAAGATATCAAATGAGTATGATGGGAGAGCTTAGTTATTTTCTAGGCCTACAGGTGAAGCAAACAGATGATGGAATTTTTATAAATCAAGCAAAATATACCAGAAACCTTCTCAAGAAATTTGGTATGCTTGATTGTTCATCTGCAACAACTCCCATGGCAACTGCAACAAAATTGGACAAAGATGCAGGGTCATCAGTAGATATGACAAGTTACAGAGGAATGATTGGTTCTTTACTTTATTTGACAGCTAGCAGACCTGATATCATGTATGCAACTTGTTTGTGTGCAAGGTTCCAGGCAGATCCAAGAGAACCACATTTAACAGCAGTAAAGAGGATATTCAAGTACCTCAAGGGCACTATGACTTTGGGGCTGTGGTATCCAAGAGAATCAGAGTTTAAACTTCTTGGTTACTCTGATGCAGACTTTGCTGGATGTAAGATAGACAGAAAAAGCACCAGTGGAAGTTGTCAATTTCTGGGTGACAGACTTGTTTCCTGGTACAGCAAGAAACAGAAGTCAATATCTACATCTACAGCTGAAGCAGAGTATATTGCTGCTGGTAGCTGCTGTGCACAGATTTTATGGATGAAGAATCAACTGCTGGATTATGGATTAAGGTATACCAAGATACCTATTTACTGTGATAATCAAAGTGCTATTGCAATGACAGGTAATCCAGTGCAACATTCAATGACAAAGCACATCAGCATAAGGTATCACTTCATCAGAGAGCATGTAGAGGAAGGCAACATTGAGCTTCATTTTGTGTCTACAGATGATAGGTCGAATACACAATATATAATCAATTACTGTATGAATAAGTAACAAGAACACACGTTTTAACTCTTAAAACTGTTTGGAATTAATAATTCCTCTCTCGGTGATGTAAATTATCACAGAGAGCTGCTTAGGTTACAAGAATGATGTTCGTTCACGATAGATACCCTTCTAGGGTTAACCTAACTGTATTTATAAGATATACAGCTACGTACAATCGTAAATTGATTCTCCTAAAATTAAGCTATACAATTGATATCAATTACGATTGCTACACGTCTTCTAAGTCAACTCAATCTCTTTGACAGCTATCCAATCTTCAAAGATATCGCTTCCATATTAATATTAAATTAATCTTCAAACTCTGTTGACTTGTAGACGCTCCCAGTAGACAGACTTTAGCAAACTCTGTTCTCTCCACGCTAACAGTGTTTGCGCTTCCATGTATTCAGCTATAAGTGTTTACGCTTTCCTCTGTCAGCGTTTGCGCTTCCAGCAATCAGCGTATACTCAAACTCTGTTCACAACTGCTTTCAATAACAAGTTAAACTCTCTTAACCTGTAACACTTAAACACTGACATTAAATCACATCAATTATATCTAACAATCTCCCCCAACTTGTTCATTAGAAAAATGTAAAAGTTCACAATAATTGATGATGTCAAAACTAACAAATAAAAACACAGTGTTTAACCTATAATCAGAGTTTAAACTTGACTTAGCAAAATTTACAGAAAATACGAATTACTTACAAATTCTGTCTACCTAACCTCCTCAAGATCTGGAGTTGTTCTGAGATAATCAATCAACAATCTCCTCTCAGCATTTTCAAGTTCAATCTCCATAGCTTGCTTGATCTCTCTTAAATCTGGATCATTCTCATCAGTTTGAAAAATAGCAGCCCTGAGATCATAGATCTTGTTTCTTCTCATTTCATTTCCCAATCTGATGTACTTTAATTCTTCAGACTTTACATTGAAATCCAGAACTGTAATTCCAAGATCAGTCTTCAGCCTTGTAGTTCCCTTCTGCATTTCAATCAGATTTCCATTCCAGTCTCTGTATTTTGGAACATACTTTTCAGCAGACTTTGTTCCTGTAGCAACTTTAGCTTTCAGCATATACTCCCTTATAGAATTAGCAATAAGCTGTGTTCTTTGATTTCTAACTCTGAAGATATGCAAGACATACTGAAGTTCCTCAAATAGTTTTAGCTTGATTGCTTCTTCATTCACTCTATACACTGACCCATCTGCCATAAAGTATAGTAGAAAGTGAATATCTAAGCTCCTTTGATGAACTACCTGAACTGACTCCAACTTGTCTAGATTTTCTTGAGTTATACCAGAACCAAGAGATACAAGTGCAGAGGGATCTCTTGGACTGTTACTAACCCTCAAATCTCTTCTTGAACCTAAGCCAGAAGTATTCCTGCCTGGTGGCTTTCCTGAACATGCAACATTATGTTGATATCCACCAGTCACTCCTGCTTCTTCTTGCACTGGAATCTTTGGCCTTGAAAAACCAGGTAAGAGTTTACTTTGAGTCTGTACAACTTGTGTAGCAACAGAGGTTGTAACTATCATTTTGTCCTTGCTCTCTTCATCAACTTTCCCTTTTAACTTCAACTTAGCATCAAGAAAAGATTTTCTAACCAGCTTTCCAGTATTTTCTTCTTCTTCTTCTTGAATACCAGATAGTTTTTCTTTGATTACAATTCCTTTCATCACAGGCCTTGCAGACTTTGAAGCTTTAATAACTTTCTTCACTTTCTTGGACTTTTGAGCTTTTAAATGCTCTTTCTGCAACAGCTTTTCTTCAGCTTGAATATCCTCAAGTGTAGCTTCAGCATTCTCTTCTCGAAAAAGTTTTGCAGCCAATTCTTCATCTGTTTGTGGATTATCAGAGAATGACAAATCCTTTGGCTTTGAACCAGAAGTACTCTGAGTATTTGAATCTAACACCAAATTCGGCTTTGACCTTGAAGACCTTCCATGTCCTTGTCTGAGATTTTCATTTCTTAAGCCCTTATCAGCATTGGTGCCTTCATCATCAAAATGGTCTTTCTTTGACAGAGTTTGATCTTTTCTGCACTTAGTTTTAGAAATTCTCTCCCCCTTTTTGACATCATCACCATCTTGAATCAGAATCGAGGTGATCAACTCAAGAGAATTTGCAATGGAATCAACCTTCTCAGCCAGTAAATTCTGATTCTTTTCAACTGTACTCAGTCTGTCATTAAGATTTGATTGAGCTTTGGCAAATTGTTGAAAGAGCTTAGCATTAGCTAGTTGAGCTTTGTCCTCATGAGTGGCAACTTCAGTTCGAAGATCAACAATAGATTTCTGAGTATCATCAAATCTATTATTCAAAGTCTTGATTTGAATCACTGTGCCCTGTAAACAAGTGAAAATTTCTGGATTTTTAATCTTCTTAGAATTGACCTCGAGAAACATTGCAGCCCTGCCAGGTGGAAAAATACACTCTGATTTATACCATTCAGCAGTTTGCTTGGCCAAATAACCATCATCAATTTCATTAACAGAAGGCCCAGCAAAATCTGGTTTTGCTCCTGTTTTCTGACCATCAGGCTGATTTTGTGGTTGGTCAACTCCTGTACTATTAGCTTCAACAGAATCACTCATCGATTCACTAGTAGAGGCAACAGAAGGACTAGGTTCTTGAGCAGCAATAGGTTCTTGAGCAACATGCTTTCCTTTGTCAACTGGAGTTTGCTCTGAAGAAAGAACCTTCTCTGGTTTATCAACCTCCTCACCATGAGCAGAAACATGATTGGCATCAGAGTTCAACTCAGTGTGTGATGCAACCACAGTGTCTTCAAGAACAACAGTAGGCCCATCAGCAACACCAGTATCGATAGACAGTGTAACCTCCATGAGTGGTGGAGTAGATGCTTCATGATTAAAAGACATTGGAGTTTCAGCAAACTCTTCCATTGGAGACAAAACATCTCTAACAGCTTCATGTTCTTGAATCTTAGCAACTTCTGGTTCAGAAAACATGACTTCTGATTCTGGAATTATAGGTTCTATGATAACCTCTGGCTCATCAGTAGGAATATCAATAGAGATGTTCTCTTGAGCCTCTTCAACATGCTCATCATCAGAATCAGTGAGAATAAGCCTCCTCCTCTTTGCTTGAGGCACTGCAACCTGTCCTGCATCTTCACTGGAACTCTCACTAGAACTGTCCGCAACTGATGGTGGTGAAGGTCTATTTGCCCTTTGTATGAATCGTCTAGAATAAACAGCCTTTAGAGTTGTCTGTTTAGCCTTAGAACGTTCAGTGTTTATTGCAGTATGTTTCTTCCTTTTTGGCTTTGGTTGTGGTTGGGGATGAGTGATAGTGACAGGGTTTATTGGTTCAGTGTTCATTTGGTCAGTTTGTGTTTGAGGTGATATGTGTTGTTCAGTGGTTGTTGGTGTGGGCTCAGGTGTTTTAGTAGGTTGAGATGGTATGTTTTCTGTACGATCAGTGGCTAAAGGTTCAGGCATAGGTTGTGGTTCTGATTGATGTGTTTCATGTGGTTCATGGTTTGGTGATGGAGAATTTTGTGGTTGATTGACAAAGTTCTGTAGAGCAAGTGGCAATACTAAAGGAGGTATGTCTTTTCCAACATCTTTGTTAGTCATATCAGAGAATATTCTCTTAGTGACTCGAAAAGGTTGAATTTCATCAGCTTCATCAATAGTTAACCCAGAAACACATGCATCGAACAGAAGTTGACAAAATCTAGCAAAGTAAACTGTAGTAGACTCTGACAACTTATCACCCAAATTCATTAAAACATATCTACCAAAATCAAAATTACTACCATAAAGTAGAGAATACCCAATTTGTAGACTGTCCATTGGAATAGCATCCCAGTTGGTGACCTTCTTCTGGAATGTCCTGGTGATACAATCAAAGAAGAAATTCCACTCTTTTCTCAAGTTTGGCCTTCTCACACTGCCCAGCTTAGCAAGAGATTCCATGTACCCAATCTCTGTTAGCATTTCTCTCAGATTTTGCTCAGAGACAACAGCATATGAAGTATGTGTGTCGAAATCCATGACATCACGAACAGTTTGTGGAGTAATCACAAACTCTTGTTCTTCATGAGAGAAGATGATAGACGGAGTTCCATTCTCTCCTCCTTCTATATATCTTGAGTTTTGCCAAAAGTTAACAACTTGGGAAGCAGATAGAGTATCCGGTGCAACCAGCGCTTGCCCAATCTCAGAATCTCGAAGAAAATTTTGCATTATATGGAACGCCTCTGGAGCCCGGTCGTTCTCAAGTAAAGCTGCATAGTTGTTAGGCACAAAACGTAGACCAAACACAGTGAAAGGTTTAGTTGCCATTGAATCAAGAAATAAGTAAGAATCAACTGTGAAAATGTTTTGCAAGAAAGGTGTTTGTGAAAATGCCAAAATGAAAAACAAAGATGTTCTCTGTTTTGGTAAAGTGAATATGTGTGGATAAAAATGATTGTGACAAAAAGTAATTTGAGTTTTAATTAAAAACTAAACTCAAACGATTTTACTTGAAACACGCAACTGTTCCCTTGAAAAGTGTAAAAGTGAGACATAATGATGAGTGAGTGGGACAGGTGTCACACATGCAACGGTTCACTTAATACAGGCGCAGTAAAAGCCATTATTACCGCTGTCGTTCCGTTTATCAAGACACGTTACCACGAATTACACTAATTAACAGTTGTCAACTACTCCATTTACTCCAAAATTTTCAAATTATCTTAATGAAAATATACCTTAGAGTACATAGCACAATCAATCAGTGTTTATCAAATTTTCAATCTTTATCACAAAAACCCTTTCAAAAATGCACAATCGTGATTTTCGTATGTGAGTAGCAGAGTTTACCAAATCAATTTTTATAGCATCTAATTTTTCATAAAATCCATAAATCGAAACAATAAACACTGAATGCACAAACTCTCATATAAAACACAGAGAATATGATGAATGCTAAACTCTGTAGTTCCTTAATTACAGAAATCTGAATATCCCTGTTCCAGTTTATGATCATGATTATCCACGTAAGCACACAGTCATTAAAGACAAAAAGATCAGGAGATAAACATCAAAGCATCATTCAGTGAGTTACATGTCAAGGATTGTCTCACAAACTCTCACATCACACAAGTGTTTAGGTAAAGTGTTTACTCTCAGATTCAATCAGTAAAAGCAGATACTACCATAAGCTTGAATGTCCACCAAATCTACACCACCTCGATTACATATATGCACAAATCAAAAGGACTTTGTTCAGGGTTGTTATTTAGTGAAATCAAACAGATGAGAAGAGATGTTTTTTTTGAATGAGAATTTCGAACTGAACAATTTATTTGATCAAAATGTTCAGTCAAATGGTTAGTACAATTTTGTACAAGATGATCAGTATATATACCCTTTTTTTTTTTTTATTATTCATATATATATATACTGAGTAAGATAGCTTTTCTTAAGAAATACTCACCTGCTTGAATTTGATTTAACAAACGAATATAACTGCTCTTAATACTTCAGTATTCAATAAAAGTGAGCAGTTTATTTGGCTCAAAGGGGTTTACTAAGGGTAGTGTTTTATGAACAGTGTTTATGATCAGTGTTCAAAGAGGTTTTGAACAGTATTTAAAGAAAGATGGTTAATCCTAACGCCTTTATCATATTTATGCACACATATATCATGTAGTCCCAAAATGGTTTAATTCAAGTTCTAGAGCAACATACTTACTGATGAACATCACACAACAATAAAATCTGATTGATATAAAATGTATCAATCACTTATTCGGCTCAAAATCTCACAGGGTTCAGACATGAACTGTTTCTCACCAAACTAAACAATGACATATCTCAAGTTTTAAAATTTTCACAAGTGCAAACACAGAATCATCAAGAATCAAGTATGACTTGGAAACAGAGTGTCACTAATCAGAGTTTAGAGTTCATCAATATCAGTGTCATTCATGAGAGGCAATGCATGAAGTATTCATAGATTCAGAGTTTAGGATCAAATAAACTAAGAGATGCTCTAAATATGAAACAGTATCATGCTGTGTTAACTTACTGTGCAATTTCTGATTAGATTACAGTGACTCAAAAAGAATCTTGATTTATCACTGAAAATCATGCTTTATACATTTTTCTTCATCGGTATTTTCACTCAGACAAAAATCAACTCAGAATTCACAGAGTTTAACAAACGTATTAACAGTGTATGATCCACAATCATGCTAACAGAGTTTAATTAATAAGGTTCACATAGCACTTTAGCAATTTACAGAGATATGAGCAACACATTTTATTTGACAGAGTTCGAGTCTAACCAACATGTTTAGTCAAAACCAGATACCATCCCTAGTTCATTGACCAGTCTTGTAAATGTTGCTTCACTTAGAGGCTTTGTGAAAACATCTGCAAGTTGTTGATCTGTAGGCACAAAGTGAAGCTCAATATTGCCTTCCTCTACATGCTCTCTGATAAAGTGATACCTTATGCTGATGTGCTTGGTCATTGAGTGTTGTACTGGATTACCTGTCATTGCAATAGCACTTTGATTATCACAGAAAATAGGTATTTTACTATACCTCAACCCATAATCCAGTAGTTGATTCTTCATCCATAAAATCTGTGCACAACAACTACCAGCAGCAATATACTCTGCTTCAGCTGTAGATGTAGATATTGACTTCTGTTTCTTGCTGTACCAAGACACTAGTCTGTCACCAAGAAATTGACAACTTCCACTTGTGCTTTTTCTATCAATCTTACATCCAGCAAAATCTGCATCAGAGTAACCAAGTAGCTTAAAATCTGATTCTCTTGGGTACCACAGCCCTAAGGTTACAGTGCCCTTGAGATATTTGAAAATCCTCTTCACAGCTGTTAAATGTGGTTCCCTTGGATCTGCCTGAAATCTTGCACACAGACAGGTGGCATACATGATATCAGGTCTACTAGCTGTTAAATAAAGTAGAGAACCAATCATCCCTCTGTAGCTTGTCATATCCACTGATGAACCTGTATCTTTGTCCAGTTTTGTTGCAGTTGCCATGGGAGTTGTTGCAGATGAACAGTCAAGCATGCCAAATTTCTTGAGTAGATTTCTAGTATATTTTGCTTGATTAATGAAAATTCCATCATCTGTTTGCTTCACCTGTAAGCCTAGAAAATAGCTTAACTCTCCCATCATACTCATTTGATATCTAGACTGCATGAGCTTTGCAAATTTCTTACAGAGTTTATCATTAGTAGACCCAAAAATAATGTCATCCACATATATCTGAACTAAAAGCAAGTCACTACCATTTTGGAAGTAAAACAGAGTTTTGTCGATAGTACCTCTGTTAAATCCACTTTCTAGTAGAAATTTTGCAAGGGTTTCATACCATGCCCTTGGTGCCTGCTTAAGTCCATAGAGTGCCTTGTCTAACCTGTAGACATAATCTGGATATTTTGGATCTACAAACCCTGGTGGTTGTTTCTTCTTCAAGTTTTCCATTCAAAAATGCACTTTTTACATCCATCTGAAAAACCTTGAATTTCTTGTGAGAAGCATAGGCAAGAAACATCCTTATTGCCTCTAATCTGGCAACTGGTGCAAAAGTCTCATCATAATCTATTCCTTCCTGTTGTGAATAGCCTTTTGCAACCAGTCTTGCCTTGTTCCTTGTGATAACACCTTCACTGTCAGTTTTATTCCTGAAAACCCATTTAGTACCAACAATGGATCTGTTCTTGGGCCTTGGTACAAGTGTCCACACTTCATTTCTTTCAAATTCATTTAGCTCTTCTTGCATTGCTGTTATCCAGTCAGCATCTTTAAGAGCTTCTTCCACTTTCTTTGGCTCAGTTTGTGACAAGAATGCATGAAACAGACATTCATTTGTTGTTGCACTTCTTGTCCTTACTCTTGCATCTGGATCACCAATAATTAAATCAGGTGTATGTGACTTAGTCCATTTTCTTGCAGAAGGCAGATTGCTTCTGTCATCATGTGATCCTCCCCCTTGATCCATGCTCTCCTGATTTTCTTGGTGTCTCTCTTCATTTTCAGATACTCCCCCTGTATGTGACTGCTCAGAATTTGAATGATCAGAGTTTGAATCAACAGTGTTTGATTCAGAGTTATCAATTGAGTCACTATCGGTGTTTGAATTATCACTTTGATGTGATTCTTCATGCTCCCCCTCAACTGGTTCTTCCCTTGTTTCTTCAGTGTTTACCAGTAGAGGTTCTGAATTGACCTCAACAGTGTTTGTCAGATCTGTATCATCCGAGTTTAATAAATCTTCATTTTCAAAGTGCAGTTGATCATGCTCATTAACATCTTCAAGTCCAGTTATTTTCTTGTCATCAAATGACACATGAATAGACTCCATGATCACTCTGGTTCTCAGATTAAAAACTCTGAATGCCTTTGTTGACAGTGGATAGCCAACAAAAATTCCTTCATCTGCCTTTAGGTCAAATTTGGTCAACTGTTCAGGATGAGTCTTCAACACAAAGCACTTGCATCCAAAAATATGAAAATATTTTAGATTTGGCTTCTTCTTCTTCACCATTTCATATGGTGTTTTTCCATGCTTGTTGATCAGTGTTGCATTTTGAGTAAAACAAGCAGTTTGAACTGCTTCTGCCCAGAAATATGTTGGCAACTTTGCTTCATCTAGCATGGTTCTGGCAGCTTCTATCAAAGTTCTGTTCTTCCTCTCCACAACACCATTTTGTTGTGGAGTGCCAGGTGCAGAAAACTCTTGTTTGATCCCTTTACTCTTGCAAAATTCTTCCATAGATGAATTCCTGAATTCAGTTCCATTGTCACTTCTGATTATCTTCACTTGATGCTCTGACCCTTTGTCTAGTTGGATTATATGATCTGTCAGTGTTAAAGCTGTTTCATCCTTCTTTGCAAGAAAATATACCCATGTGAATCTGGTATATTCATCAACAATGACTAATGCATATTTCTTCTTTCCAAGAGACATCACATTTACTGGACCAAAAAGATCAACATGTAGTAGATGATAAGGATCAGCAATTGAAGACTCAGATTTGCATTTGAAAGAGGTTTTTCTCTGTTTGGCCTTTTGACAAGAATCACACAGGCCTTCTACATTCAACAATGACTTTGGTAGTCCTCTTGCAAGATCATTCTTTATGAGCTCATTGATGTTGTTCAGATTCAAATGAGAGAGTTTCTTGTGCCATTTCCAACTCTCTTCACTGGACATTCTTGTAGACAGACACACTGCTTTGCCATCAGTGTTTGTTGACAATTTGATTTCATAGATGTTATTGTGTCTGTTTCCAACTAGAGCAACCTTCCCTGTAGATTTACTGATCACTTGACAATATTCAGGCTGAAAATCTACATGATATCCTCTGTCACAGATTTGACTCACAGATAGCAAATCATGTTTGAGTCCTGGAACCAGAGCTACATTTGTGATGATGACATTTCCAAGATTAATATTGCCATATCCCAGTGTATGTCCTATGTTGCCATCTCCATAGGAAAGTTCTGGGCCAGCCTTCTCCTCATACTCTGATAGCAGGGCTTTATTTCCAGTCATGTGTCCTGAACATCCACTGTCCACGACTAGGGTACTGACCCTGGTGCCCTGCAATCACAAACAATCACTGATTATTAGTTTTAAGGATCCAGACTTGCTTGGATCCTTTGGCTTTCTTAATTCTGTTAGCTTTTGCAGCGGAATTCACATTAACAGAGTTTAAGCTAACTTTTTCAGAGTTTTCATTTGCAGAATTTACTTTAACCCATTTCAAATTTGGCTTGGGTTCATAGTAATTATAATAAATAGCATGATAATCTCTGCAAGTGTAAATAGAATGCCAAGTACTTCCACAGTGTTTGCATAAAGTCTATGGTCTAGTTCTCACATAATCACTCTTTACTGCAGTTTTAGAAGGCAAAGAATTAATGTTCTTATTCTTACTGCAGAAACTAGCAAGATGATTAGTACTACCACAATTAAAGCATGTTTTCCTGGGAGCTAATGAAGCAAGCATTGGCTTAATTCCTGAGGTTATGCCTACTTTTCCATTTCTGTTCTTCTTAGGCATTCTCTGTTTGTTGACAGACTTTATCTCCTTAAGCTTATGCTTGAGTTGTTTATCTGTCATTAAGCCAATGTTAGCCTCTTTAACAAAAGTTTTAGCATATGACTCTTTAACAGCCTTTTTCTGTGCTTCAGTCTTAGGTCCACCTGTTCCCATGACATTACCCTCAGATGAACAATGTGGTCTAACTTTTACCTGATTTTCAAATCTAAGCTCATCTCCTACAGAGTAACCTAGACCTACTGTGTCTGACTGAAACACTTCTTGAGTGTCTTTACCAGAGTGTGTCCAAGTTTTGATAATGTGTTTAGTATCCTCCAATTCAGATTCTAGTTGCTTATACTTACCTAGCAACTCCTGTTCAATAAACACTGCATCATCTCTCTCTTTTTGAATTTTATTCATGTTCTCTAACTGTTCCTCAACAAGTTTATTTCTCTCTTTGAGTTGAGAACACTCAGACTTTATCCTCTCATTTTCTAAAGTCTGATCCCTATAACTGATATGCAATGCTTTAAGATAAATTCTCAATTCAGTTATATTATCAGTGTTATAAGCATAGGTAGTTGGAGGTACCTTGAGATCATCATTTTCAGTCTGAGTAGTAGCCATGAGAGCATAGTTGACTTCCTCATCTGAATCTGAAGTGTCTGCCCAATCTCTGCCTTTGGTGTAGAGTGCCTTTTCAGTTTTACCCTTCTTGCACTCAGGAGCATGGTGACCCATCTCCTTACACTTGTAGCATTGAATTTCAGACTTATCTTTCTTACCAGATTTGAAGTCCTTTCCTTCAGATTTCTTGAAATTCTTCTTATCAAACTTTGAGTAGTCCTTGGAGAATCTCTTTCCCTTCTTGAAGTTCTTGTATCCCATCTTCTTGAAGGTCTTTACCATCAATGCAGCCATTTGCATCATCTCCTCATCATCTTCAGAATCAGATGATTCATCTGTGTTTGAGTCAACATCAGTGTCTGATGACTCATTCTCTGAATGTATGACTAAAGCTTTTCCTTTTGCCTTTCTCCTTGATGCTTCCTTCTTTGATGGTTTCTCCTCAACCTTAAGAGCAACAGACTTTGACTTTCTACTGGATCTTTTGTTTCTCTGCTCCAATTCCAATTCATGGGTTTTGAGCAGTCCATAAATTTCATCAATCTCTGTTTCACCAAGTTCATAATTATCTCTTATAGTGGTTGTCTTCACATCCCACTTTTCAGGTAGAGAGAGAAGAAACTTGAGATTTGAATCTTCTAAATCATACTCTTTGTTCACCAATGACAAATCATTGAGCAGTTTACAGAATCTGTCAAATGTTTCTGTCATGGTTTCATCAGATTTTGCCTCAAAATGTTCATACTCCTGTGTGAGTATGTTCCTTCTGTTCTTCTTAATTGCAGGTGTTCCTTGACATCTAACCTCAAGTGCATCCCATATCTCCTTTGCAGTTGTGCAGTTTATCACTTTATTAGACATAACATTGTCTAATGCACTGTGAAGTAAATGCCTTACTTTCGCATCCTTTGCAATAGATGAAAGATCCTCAGCAGATAGATCTTTCTTCTCTTTTGGAATTACTTTTGGTTCCTCACCAGCAGCAGCAGCAGATAACTTTGTAGGTTTGTGAGGACCTTCATAAATTCTGTCCAGATATTCTGGATCTGTAGCCTCCAGAAACATGGTCATCTTCACCTTCCAAATTGCATACTCTAATGGCCTTAGTATAGGAACCCTAATTGTTTCATACCTACTAACAGTAGTAGGGGCTTTCTCAGATGGTGGAGGTATCTCTGCCATTGATTACTATTGTGTTTGGATCTTTAACTGTAATAAAGTAACAGATTTGTCTCTGATACCACTTGATAGGTCGAATACACAATATATAATCAATTACTGTATGAATAAGTAACAAGAACACACGTTTTAACTCTTAAAACTGTTTGGAATTAATAATTCCTCTCTCGGTGATGTAAATTATCACAGAGAGCTGCTTAGGTTACAAGAATGATGTTCGTTCACGATAGATACCCTTCTAGGGTTAACCTAACTGTATTTATAAGATATACAGCTACGTACAATCGTAAATTGATTCTCCTAAAATTAAGCTATACAATTGATATCAATTACGATTGCTACACGTCTTCTAAGTCAACTCAATCTCTTTGACAGCTATCCAATCTTCAAAGATATCGCTTCCATATTAATATTAAATTAATCTTCAAACTCTGTTGACTTGTAGACGCTCCCAGTAGACAGACTTTAGCAAACTCTGTTCTCTCCACGCTAACAGTGTTTGCGCTTCCATGTATTCAGCTATAAGTGTTTACGCTTTCCTCTGTCAGCGTTTGCACTTCCAGCAATCAGCGTATACTCAAACTCTGTTCACAACTGCTTTCAATAACAAGTTAAACTCTCTTAACCTGTAACACTTAAACACTGACATTAAATCACATCAATTATATCTAACAACAGAACAACAACTTGCAGATATCTTCACCAAGCCATTGAGTGAAGCTACATTTACAAGACTGGTCAATGAACTAGGAATGGTCTCTAGTTTTGACTAGAGATGTTGGTTAGACTCAAAAACTTATTTCTAAAATATGTTGCTCATGTTTCTGCAAATTGTTAAGTGCTATGTGAACCTTAGTATTAAACTCTGTTATGCATGTTTATGTTTAAAACTTTTTAAACTCTGTCAGCATGTCTGTCTGTTAAACACTGTTAACATGTTAGATACACTCAGTGAATTCAGAATTGATTATTGTCTGAATGAAAACACCAATGAAGAAAAATGTATGAAGCATGATTCTCAGTAAATAAATCATGATTCTTTCTGAGACACTGTAATCTAATCAGACTTTGTGCAGTAAATCAACACAGCATGATACTGTTTCATATTTATAGCATCTCTTAGTTTATTCAGTCCTAAACTCTGAGTCTATGAATATTGTGTGCATTGCCTCTCATAAATAATTTTGGTTATTGATGAACTCTAAACTCTGATAAGTGACATTCTATTTCAAAAGGTATGGTTCATGATGATTTCTTGTTTGTACTTGTGAAAACCATAAAACTTGAGATGTGTCATTGAATTGTTTGGTGAGTTCAGATTCATGTCTACACCCTGTGAGAGTTTGAGCCAAATCAGTGATTGATACATTTTCTATCAATCAGTATTTATTGTTGTGTGATATTCATCAGGTAGTATGTTTCTCTAGAACTTGTATTAGACCATTTTGAGACTACATGATATGTGTGTGCATGAAAATGATAAAGGCAATAGGATTTACCATTTCTTCAAACACTGTTCAAAAATTCTTTTGAACTTTGTTCAAACACTGTATAAACACTGTTCATAAATTCCATCCTTAGTAAACCCCTTTGAGCCTTATTAACTGCTCATTTTTCTTATACTCTGAAGTGTTAAGAGCAGTTATCTTTTTTTTCTCAAGCAGATGAGTGTTTCTCAAGAAAAGAAAAGTTTACTCAGTATATATGCTAAATAAAAAAAAAAAAAAAAACATATATACTGATCTTGTACAAATATGTACTGAACACTTTGGTCTATTGAAATATTCAGCTTGATATTCACTTATGAATAAAACATCTTTTTCATCTGTTTGATCTTATCTCATTCCAACCCTGAATAAAGTCCTTTTGATTTGTGCATACATGTATACAAAGTAGTGTAGAATTGGTGGACATTCAAGCATATGGTAGATTCTACTATTTCTGATTGAATGTGAGAGTAAACACTTTACCTAAACAATTGTGTGTTTGAGAGTTTGTGAGAATATCCAGTTCATGACTGTTATTCACTGAATGATGCTCTGATTTCAATCTCTTGATATTTTTGTCTTTAAAGACTGTGTGCTTACTTGGATAATCATGGACATCAAAGGGAATGGAAGTTTTCAGATTTCTGTATTACAGTAACTACAGAGTTTAGCATTCATCAAACAATCAGTGTTTACTATGAGAGTTTGTGCATTCAGTGTTTATTGATTCATGTTATGGATTTTATGAAATATTAGATGCTTTAAAAATTGATTATGGTAAACTCTGCTTCACACACACTCAATTCACAACTGTGCAATTTTTGAAAGGGTTTTAGTGATAAAGTTGGATAATTGATAAACACTGTTGAGTTGTGTTAAGTACTCTGAGGTAAAATCTCATTGAGATGATTTGACTATTTTGCAGTAATTGGAGTAGTTGACAACTGTTAATTAGTGTAATTGTCGTGATTATAGGAATGACAGCGGTAATTATTAAGTGATCCATTGGTTGTTTGACACGTGTCTCATGTTAATGTCCCACTCACACACTACTCTACAACAGTTGTGCGCTTTTACCAAATAAACGATTGAGTTTTAATTTTACTCAAATCGTCTTTAGTCTCTTACTCTATATCGATTCACATTCACCCACTCACAGTTACTTGCATACTCATTCACTTTCACACTTCTCATATACTCTTCTTCACATTTTGATAAACACTTACAGTGCATACACATCTTTTCTCTGAATATCTTCATATCACTTTTTACTGATGGCAACTAAAGCGTTTGATGCAGCAGGGTTAGTTTTTCTCCCTAGTAACTATGCAGCACCATTGGAGAATGCAAATGCTCCACAGGCATTTCACTTGTTCCAAAATTTCTTGAACGATTCTGAGATAGGGAAAGCTCTAACAGCACCACCTACACTATCTGCTTCGCAAATTGCTACTTTCTGGACAAACTCTGTATATGATGATGGAGAAGAGTCTGGCACTCCCACAATCACTTTCACTCATGATGAATCAGAGTATATTATTACTCCAACTACTGTTAGGGATGCTCTGGATTTTGAGACACACACTTCTTACAGTGTTGTTGGTCATGATCGGTTGAGGACAATGTTGGAGCAAATTGGATGTGCAGGAAACTTGAATAAGATAGGGTCTTTGAGACGACCAAGTTTGAGAAAGGAATGGAGTTTCTTCTTTGATTGTATATGTTAGGTCCAAATGTGTTGTAGAGGGGGGGTGAATACAACTTTTCGATTATGAGTAGCAATAAATACGATGCAATAAATGAACACACAGATTCAAGGAATATATTTCTTTATATATAACTTGAAAAGGTTGCTACAACATTCATTACAAAGTATAACAGAAGTTCAGAGAGAAGTGAATGATTCTAAGCTCTGTGAATATACTCTCTCTCTTTTTCTTGTGTTTTTCTCAATATTGCTCACTAACTAAAACATTACACAAGTGCTTCTATTTATACTACATGTAGTCTATGTCCTGTAGTCTTCAAAGACTAAGATGTACGTGGCCCAATGATGTCCACATAAATCTTGCCTTATCTTGAAAGCTTGGAAATCTGCCAATCAGAAGATGCCATGTGTCATGTTGAAGCTGCACTCTAAGTAGAACTTCTACTTGAGAATTTCTACTTAGCCATCTCGAAATTTCTAAGTCGAACTTCTACTTAGAAATATTCTACTTGGCCATCCAGAACATTTGGTACTTAGAAAATATTCTGGTCTTCAACTTGAAACTTCAATGCACATCTTGAGCTTGTGATATCTTCATGTCTTCTTTATTCTTCAGCAAGCTCTTGAACATGGATCTTTATTACTGACATAAACTTGCTATCAATGTCCTGACACTTGATGCACTGGTCTGGTTCATAAGTGACTAGTCTTGATAGTGTTTCTGCTTCTTGAATAAATTACCATATTCACTTAGTAACTTGGCTTTCCAATATTTGCTTTCCTTCTTGTTCACTTGAAATCAATTGGTCTTGTTGATACTGATAGTTATGATCTTGAATCTCGAATTCTCAAATCACTGAGGCCTGAACAACTTTGACTTGAACTTCTCTCAATGATTTCTTCTTGGCTTGATCATAGTTAACATGTTCAATTGTATCAATTACCTTGTCTTCATTTAGTGTTGATTTCTTGTGACTTCTTGTTCTTGATTGTCTTCTGGTTAAGTATCTTTTCTTTTAATTGAGTTACATTAGTTATAGTGTTACAAGTTAATACACTCTGCCTTTCAATCTCCCCCAATTTGATTGTCTAACAATGACATTCAAATTAATGAAGGATAACTCAACTAAACAATGAGACGAGAAAAGATAATTAACATTACATTCTTGAAAAATATACAATTGAAAAGTACTTGAAAACAATACAAAGAACTTAAACTAGAAACAGAATTCGAACCTCGAATTAAAGATCATTTGAATGATTCCTATCACCTGGATTATTTCATATCTTTTAGTCAAACTTATATCACCTTATTGGATTCATTCTAAGATGAATTTTCCTCAAGTGAGTTAAAGCAACCGAAAGACATGAAGTTTTTCCAACTTCAAGTTCACAGTACTCTGACCTTTAACCCTAATTCCGTTTCCTCTTCCTAGCTTCAGCAGCTTGGTCCTTTTCTTCTTTCTGCCTTCTGCGCTTCTCCTCTTGCTGCTTTTGTTTCTTATATACTGGATCATGAAGTTGCGTCCACCTAGTATTCAACAAACTTACTGCTTCCATTTCTAGAGGGTTCCTGGGTTCTGGGTAAGGATGTTTGAAAAGCCTTCTGAGTTTGTCCACCTCCTGAGTAGTCCTGATCTTTGGAATGTCCTCAAATTTCTTCATTATAAGCCGAGGTTTCCTATGAGTTTTATCAGCTTTAAACTGACAATAGATCATTTTGGGATAGCCTTTGACACGGTTAGTATTGTGGACACTAGCCGCATCTTGCTCCATTCGCTTCTTTTCCACTACTACATCAGACAGGTAACTCACGAGTCTCTGCTTTTCTTTCACATACTTAACTTCCACATCTTCCCATTTGAACACATATAACACTTTCTCCAGAAATGCAGCATCTTGAGTCTGCAGCAGCCATTGTTTACTCATATGCAAGAATGTTTGATTCTGGTCTGCATCTATGAATACTAAGGCATCAGCTGTATTATCAACAAAAGAGTGTATCCAGTATACACTGTCTCTTCCTGGAACACCAACTGCCTCCCTTATCTCTCCTTGTTCCAGTTCTCCAGTAGGAAGATTCAGAGCTTCATCTACATTCTTCATAGCTTGAAGAATATTCCATTTCTTCTCCATTAGCTCTGGTTCAATCTTCACATTATCAAGAGGGTTTGGAGCAATGACATCACACTTCCACACCTCATTGCTCTTCTTGAGTATGACGCTTTCAATGATCTTCACTGATTTATCTTTAAGCTCAGAAGCGAATCCCTTACTCATCATTTGCCTACAGACGGCCTTAAGAGATTCCACTGAAAGTTCCATTAAGTCCTTTTCCTCCAAGCTCACCCTCTTCATTTTACTGTCAACCACCATCCGGACAACATTTGGATATGCTGAGAATTCTGGACCCTTGTCCTCTGCTAGCTGCATTAAGTAATCCCTATACAGAATGCTTAGATTCTCAGAATGAGAGTATTGAATTTTTGTTGCTAGCAAGAACAACTCTGATGCAGATCTTCTCGTCATGAATTGGTCATCCACATACATGAAAGACATTGGGACTCCTTCTGTCAAAGACAAGATAACCTGCCACTCCTTTTGCGTTGAATTGTATCCAACCCTGACTTTAGAAATTAATCTCTTTAAAGCACTTATGTAGTCAGCAGCCATTGGATTCTGCAAATTTAGGTTGTAGAACAGATCATCTGCCTCCTTGTTATGATCTCCTTTTGTACAGGGTCCCATCAATATCTTTCTCGCGTCATCCCACTTCTGCCCTATCCTTCTATTGTCCAGATCAATTTGAGGATCAGCTAGCCTTGCAAGCTCATAATCGTACTGCTTCCCTTGTAGCTCCACTTTCTTTTCTAGAAACACAGCACGTTCTTGCATTGCCTTCATTTTAAAGAACTCAGCTTGTTCCAAGGCTAACTTTTGAGATTTAAGGGTTTCCTCATCAACAGTAATTTCTTCAGGCAATCCGAAAGACATTCCAGCACCTCCACCTTGATCCTTCAATGATCTCTTTATAGCATGTTTCAAAGGTGCGTCTTCCATATCGGAATCTGAGTCAAGTACCTCCTGTACTTTTTCTTGATGACTCAGATCAACGAATGGCTCATCTTGCTCAATCGCTATTGCCTTACCCTTTTTCCTTCTCAGAGCCTCTTCATCAATAGACGGCTCAATTTCTTTGACAAGATCAGCTTGTTCTTGAATTTCTTCGATTTGAACTCCCTGCTGTCTCGTCTCCTTTATACTCTCCCCCTTAGGTGAGTTATCCTGAACTCCACCCTGGTCTCCAGATCCACCAGCTGCGTAAGAATCTTCAAAACCAGAACCATAGGGTCCTGCTCCACTAGCACCACCTGTACCAGCATCTGGGGGAGGTTGTTGCGGCGCGAAACACTCTGGGGGCACAAAACTTCTGAGTGCGAACATAACTCTACTGATCTCCACAGCCAGAGTATCCATTGTAAGCTCCATTGCTCCCATCCTGTCATTCAGAGTGTTTCCCAAGACACCAGCAGCATGGCCCAAGTCATTTACCTTGTTTGTCAAATCATTAAAAGCTGTAGCTTGACTTGCCATTCGTGCTGCGTAGTCGTCAAGAGCCCTTTGATTGTTTCCAACGTTCATCCCTAACTGCCCCATTGACTGCCCAAACTGCTTCATTTGATTTTCCATATAAGACATACGAGTTTCAAGATTTTCAGTATTAAGGGACGGTGTTTGGTTTAGGTGACCTCGCTCTAATTCTCATTCTGTTGGTATTTGGCGCTCGGTTTCGGGCCTTAAAAATGAAGGTCCCTCTCTCCCTAACCTCTCACACACACTCCCTGTCTCACGCTCGTGTATATCTTCAATATATGATCCAAAATATGAAGCAGTACCTGCAGAAACTAGATAAGCAATATAATTTGCAGTTATGGGATCAATTTCTGTTTGTTCCTGAGTTGGAATCTCAGGCTGAGAGGCTACAAAGTGTTCTTGTACAACATCAGAACCGATCCTCTTTGCAGCATCAGTACGTACCGGTGAAGGTACGGCTGAAGCTTTTAAAGCTTCATGTCCTTTTGAAGCAACAGTATCTTCAAAAGGTACATCATCATCATCAAAATCCCTATGTGCAGATTGTTCAAGGGGTGAACCACTCTCGTGAGGTGGAGTGGTTGCGTGTGACACTCTAGGGTTTGACTGAGGTTTAGAAGTAGCAGCATGAGAAATTTTGGGTTTCTTTCGAATAAGTTGCTGCTCTTCGGGTTCACTCTCCTCATCATATCCTACATTTACTTGTGCTGGCTGTTTGGATTCCGGTGACTGGGATGATATAGAATTAGAAATATAGCTCTCACCCTGGGATAGATCCTGCGGGCTAGCAGTCTCTTGGGTCTGGGAATCAGAAACATAGGAAGAGGAATGAGTAGAATGTAGAGAGAGATTACCTGATTCATTACCTTGTTCGTCACCGCTTTGTTCATCAGGAATCTCTTCAAATGCCTCAGCATGAGCAGACCGATTCTGAGCATGTGATGAAACTTGCGAGAATTCCATCAAAGTGGTAACTCCCTCATCATATGTAAGCCACTGTTGTAAGGTATCAGGAATAGACATCGGTTTTCCATGATGTTTATCCTGATTTTCAACTATTGAAAGTGACTTAGTGCCCATTCCTAGTGGTGCAGATTTTTGGCTTCTGGCAAAACTCTGTCTAACTGCAAGAGCATCCTTCGGTATTAAATGATTAATCAGCATCTGTAAGAACCGAGGAAACCAGCAGACAACATCTGTTGTGTTGAGGTCTCTACTTGCAGGAGATCCCATCACAGCCACTATCTCAGAGAGAACTATTCGTCCATAATTTATATCCAGCTCTCTTGCTAGGGCAATTCCGAGGTTTTGCATGGGAATGGAAATTTGATGGTAATCGCTTTCTCGTGCCCGAAAACATCTTGTGATGGCCTCGAAAAAGTAATTCCATTCCACATGAAGAAATTGTTTTTGGATGTTTCCAGTTATCCGGCCAGTCGGAGGATAACACCCTATTTCTTCAAAGAAACTGAGGCGTTCTGCAGCTGTGGGTTCTGGATCATAAGCATCTTTAATGGGGAATCCCAGAACCTTGTTGACAATTGATTCAGTAACCTCATATTCCTGACCCGCTAAGGTAAACCTGAAACCAAAGGGGGTTGATTTGCTCCCAAAAGAAACCGCACTAGTCCATAATTGCTGTAAAGCATCATGTACTAGTGTAGGTTTAGCAGTAAAAGCATCGCTAGCTTTGGAATACAAATTGAGAAATCGTATCCAAGACTTAAAGCGCGGGAGTTGATCACCAATTTCCGTAGAAATATTATAAAAATTGTTTTTGGCAAGTGAAAATTGGTGAGCCATTTTAATTAAAAGTTTTTCTTTTAAAAGATGTGAATTTTAATTTTAATTTTCGAAAAACAATTAATTAAAGAATTAACCGTTATATCCCTTTTAATTTATCAAGAACACAAAAGTCCCTTTTTGAGAAATTAAACTACGGGCTCCAATAAACAGTCAATGGAAGGCAAATTTCAAATCACTAATTAAATCTGCTTTAACAGTGAAGTGTTTGTGTGAAATCGTGTATGAACAGATCTGTGAACTTTTGTGTGTATATACGTGTGTATATATCTCAAGAAAGATGAACCGTGACACAAACACACAAGAACAGAGATTAATGGTAACACACAAGTGATAGCAGTCTAAAAATGGGCATTAATTCGTTGTCCGTATGAGATTAGTCACAAAAATCACGAATCAATGGTTGTAAGTATGAAATCGCCTGTATGTATATGGGGCGGCTGTAAAACTCAAGTAGGTAAAAGTGAAAGAAAATATCGAGTTAGATATGTATATATAGACATTAATGTGAAATGACTAAAGTATCCCTGTTAAAAAATATGAAAACTCTAAGTACATACAGGGAGAACTCTATCTCGAAGTCTAAGTCGAAGTCTATCTCGAAGTCTATCTCGAACTTTTTTAAGTCGAACTTCGAGATAGAGTTCGAGATAGATGTTAACTCGAAAAACTTTACCATTTAACTATAACAGACCATGTAAACAGCACAAACCACCAACATTACCAGGGAAACCTATCTCGAAATTTAAGTAGAAATTCGAGATAGACTTCGAGTTAGGAGTTAACTCGAAAAATCCCCTTAAAACCAACTGAGAGCTCTATCTCGAACATCAAGTCGAATTTCGAGTTGAGTTTCGAGATAGAGTCTAACTCGAAATTATTAAATAATTCGAAGTTATTCTCAGATTATTTCAAAAAATATCCCCTGTAAGATAGACATTATATGGAATATTTTGAATAAGGAAATAGGCACACTGGTAACTCAAATTCGAACCCTAAGTCGAATTTCGAGATAAATTTCGAGATAGAGGCTAACTCGAAATTTTTCCCAGACTTAGAATTTTCAAAACTTCACTCTGGAAGCTCAAATCGAAATTCAACTAGAATTTCAAGATAAGTTTCGAGATAGTGTTTAACTCGAAATTTTGAAGATACTTAGAATAATTTGGCAATTTTTCTTTGAAAAACTCAACAATTAAATTTTGTCAAATTAATATAAATATCAATTCAAGGATTTTTAATATATGACATAATTAAAACATTCCTTGATAATTCTAAGGCCTCTAATTACATGAAAAACATAGGTAAATTCATCTAAAAATCATGCAAAATTTAGAATATTATGAATTTAACTCCCCCTATGATCATGCAATCTAACAAGCATAAATTCAAAGATTTGTGCTATAAAAGACACTTAAAACACACTGAATTCATGCAAAATCACACTATATGCACCCTATAATAATCGTTAATTAGGCATTTTAAAGTCTAAACACATAATGATTAAATAGCTTGCATATACAAACATAACCATGGATTTTACAGATAGAAGGCTTTACTAACTTGAGTTAAGCATTCCCAATTCACCAACCAACCTATTGAATGTTACTTCATCAAGAGGTTTGGTGAATATATCTGCAATTTGTTGCATTGTGGGCACGAAATGTAGCTCCACAGTCCCCTCCTCGACATGTTCTCTTATGAAGTGATACCTGATGTCGATGTGCTTGGTTCTTGAGTGATCTACAGGATTGTTGGTTATGGCAATGGCACTTGTGTTGTCACACATAATTGGAATTTTCTTGTGCTCCATGCCATAATCCTTCAATTGGTTCCTCATCCACAGTATTTGAGCTACACATCTTCCAGCAGCAATGTACTCAGCTTCAGCAGTAGAAGTAGATACTGTATGTTGCTTTTTACTTTGCCAGGACACCAATCTTCTGCCAAGAAATTGACAAGCACCAGATGTGCTTTTCCTATCAATCCTGCAACCTGCATAGTCTGAATCCGTATAGCCAATTAGATTAAAACCTGTATCTCTTGGGTACCAAATTCCTAGATTTGGTGTGCCCTTGAGATACCTAAAAATTCTTTTGACGGCTATGAGATGTGATTCTCTAGGATCCGCTTGGAATCTTGCACATAAACAAGTCGCGAACATTATATCGGGTCTACTTGCAGTTAAATAGAGAAGTGAGCCAATCATACCTCGATAGCTTGTGATGTCAACTGATTTACCTGATTTGTCTTCATCAAGCTTCGTGGCTGTTGCCATGGGAGTCTTAGCTGCTGATGCATCTTCTAGATTATACTTCTTGAGTAAATCTCTGACGTACTTGGATTGACAGATAAAGATACCATCTTTTCTCTGACTGATCTGTAATCCAAGGAAGAAAGACAGCTCTCCCATCATGCTCATCTCGTATTTGTCTTGCATTAGCTTAGCAAATTTCTCGCACAAGCGCTCATTCGATGACCCGAAGATAATATCGTCCACATAGACTTGAACAAGTATTAAATCATTCTTCACATTCTTATAGAACAATGTTTTGTCAATTACTCCCCTAGTAAAACCACTTTCAATTAAGAATACGGATAGGGTTTCATACCAACATCTTGGGGATTGCCTGAGGCCATAGACAGATTTGAAGAGAAGATACACAAAATCTACAAGTTCTGGATCAATGAAGCCAGGCGGCTGTTCCAGATACACTTCTTCTTCTAACTCTCCGTTCAGGAAGGCACTTTTCACATCCATCTGGAAAACCTTGAAGTTCTTATGTGCTGCAAATGCCAAAAACATCCTGACTGCCTCAAGTCTTGCAACTGGTGCATAGGTCTCATCATAATCAATTCCTTCTCGCTGAGAATAACCTTTTGCAACCAAACGAGCCTTGTTTCGTGTTACAAGTCCGTTTTCATCCATTTTATTTCTGAATACCCACCTTGCTCCAATTACTGATTTGTTCTTTGGTCGGGGTGCCAGCTTCCAAACTTTCTGCCTTTCAAACTGATTGAGTTCCTCTTGCATTGCAATCACCCAATCAGCATCACCAAGAGCTTCTTCTATTTCTTTAGGTTCAAGCTTGGATAAGAACCCAGAATATAAGCAAATATTAGCCAGGTCAGCTCTTGCATTTCTTCTAGTAGACACACCAGCATCTGGATCACCAATAATTAATTCAAACGGATGGTCTCTATTCCATACCCGTTCTCTTGGAAATTGTCTTGATGATTCAGCATGACTTTCTGAGTTGTGGTGCTGACTACTTTGATTACTTTCACTAACTCCCCCTGAGTTAGTACCAGCTCCTACAGAACTAGAGTCAACTCGACTCGAGCCTTGAACAGTAGTCCTTGAGCTGCTATTTACTCCCCCTGAGTTGTTGCCGGTTCGTACTGAAGAAGTCTCTCCTGATCTTGTAGGATTAGCTTGTTCACTAGACTCAGGTTCTTCACGTACACTTGGAACATTTAATGGGACAACCAACTCAGGTTCATCTTCAAGATCTTCTAAGTCCAGATTCTGAAATTTTAGGGACTCAGGTTCACTAGAATCTCTTGAAATTGATGAGAGTTTGGTATCGTCAAATCTGACGTTGTAGCTTTCAGTCACTTTTCGATCATTCACTAAGAACACCCTATAAGCTGCTACCACATCTGTGGAGTAACCAACAAAGATTCCTTCACGAGCTTTTGCTGCAAACTTGCCTAGATTTTCATCATCTATAAGTACATAGCATTTTGCTCCGAAGACATGAAAGTATTTGATTGTTGGTCTTCTTCCGTTCATTAGCTCACATGGTGTCTTTTCTTTATCTTTTATGATCAAGGATCGATTTTGAGTGTAACACACGGTACTCACTGCTTCTGCCCAGAAATACAGAGGAAGTTTCGAATCATACAACAAAGTTCTTGCTGCTTCAACCAATGTTCTATTCTTCCTTTCAACTACTCCATTTTTTTGTGGAGTTCTCGGGGCTGAATACTGACGACGTATTCCCTTAGATACACAGAAGTCATTTAGCACTGCGTTTTTGAATTCAGTGCCATTGTCTGATCTAATCGTCTTCACAGTAAGTGTTGAAACATTCTCAATTTGAGTGATGTGATCAATGATTAGGAAAGGTACTTCGTCTTTCGTCATTGCGAACAATACCCATGTATACTTGGAGAAGTCATCCACGATTACCAATGCATATCTTTTCCTAGACAAAGATAGGACATTCACTGGGCCAAACAAATCCATATGAAGAAGTTGCAGAGGCTCAGTGATACTAGAAATTTCTTTGCTTTTATGCGAGGCTCGCTTCGACTTTCCCATTTCACAGGCTTCACAGAGTCCTTTCGGAGCGAACTCCATTTGAGGTAGATCTCTCACCAATTCTCGCCTCGCGAGAGCATTCATCGTTTTGAAGTTTAAGTGAGATAACTTTTTGTGCCATAACCAGCTTTCATCATCCGAAGCTTTGCTGTAGAAACAGGTGACTTCATTCTGATTTGCTGAATCCATGTCTGCAACAAAAAGATCTGCCTTTCGAACTCCTCTCAAAGCCAGTGAGCCTTCCTTGATGTGAGTGATTGATACACCTTTCTTGTTGAAGACAATTTCGTAACCTTTGTCACAGAATTGACTGATACTCAACAAATTATGCTTTAATCCTTCAACATAGGAAATATCTTCAATGATGACATTGCCAGTTTTCAGTTTGCCATATCCCTTTGTCACACCTATGCTGTCATCTCCAAAGGTAACATAAGGGCCAGCTTTCATAACCAACTCTGTAAGCAGGGACTTGTTTCCAGTCATATGCCTCGATGCTCCACTGTCTAGCACCCATATAACTTTATTTCTTTTCTGCTTAATGCCCTGCAATGACAGATTGGTTAGACTTTCTTCGGAACCCAACTTTGATTGGGCCCGGCTTTTCGATAAGATTTAGAATCAACAGATTTAACAACAGAAGATGCACTTTTCTTAACATTACTAGAGCTTTCGACTTCCTCCTTTCCTTTCTCAGACTTGACATATTTGTCAGTCCTAGGAAAAGGTTTGTCACTCCTAACTTTAGGAGGACTGACAGTCTTGGCTCTCACATGCTTTTTCTTGATGTTTGAACTAGCAGCAGTATTTGAGCATGACTGGCTAGATGCATTCATTAAATTCACAAAAGTTTGCATGACATTAAAAGTGCATGGCATACAATTAGGTTGACCACACTGTGCATGATTCTGATGCAGATTATTCATTGTATGTGTGACAGGCATGGCATGTGCAGCAGGAACATTTATGTTAGCTTTACATGCATAAGAAAGATGTTCAGTAGATTTGCAGTGATAACATGCTTTCTTTATTCGTTCAGCCTTAACCTCTTTTATGCCTTTCTTCCCTTGTTGTTTAACAGCCTTAGCTCCTATTCCTAGTCTAGATTCATCACTAGGGAAATTGATTTTAACTTGTTTAATAGGAGTTATAGGTTGTGCTTTCTGACGATCTTCCATCTCAATCTCATATCTAGCTATCAATTCAGTCTCTTCTTCTTCTATTCTAGGAACAAGGTGTTTGTAGATGGGTTTGACAGAAGGTTTAAAAATGCTAGGAATATCATTTTTAAGGTCACTGGAAGTAGTGTCGATAGGTCTCTTCCCTTCTTTCTTAGAAAGGTTAGAATAATCAAGTCCTACACCTACTCCAGTTATCTTCTTAAATACGTCATTATCTACATACACTTTACTAGCAGCTAGTTTGTAAGCTTCACATTTAGTTTCTAACTCAGCTAGTTTGTTCCTTAAACATGATTCTATTTCTGCCTTAAGGACGAGCTTGTGTTCCAAAGATTTAATAAAATCTCTTAGGGAAGTATCTACAGTGCAAGCAGCCTCTAACTCTTCCACTTTTGCCTCAAGCATTCTGCTTTTGGCGACAAGTGTTTTCTGTTCCTTTTGAGAAGTGTCTAGGCTTTTGCACAACATGTAGATCTCTTCGCTAAGAGCCCCGTTCTGTTCCTTATAATCATCAATAGACATTTCTACTTTAAGGGTTAGAACTGGTACCTCTGGTTCCTCTGATGTCTCAGCCATGAGCGCAAAGTTTGCTACATGAGTAACATCTTCCTCATCTGAATCATCCCAAGCTCTTCCTTCTGTTACTACTAAAGCTCTTTTACCATGTTTTTCTTTCACCAGCGATTCATACTTGCTTTTGAGGGCTTCAAATGTCTCTTTTGGATAAGTCTGTTTAGGCTTTTTGCAGTCCGAGGCAAAATGTCCAGGTTCACCACAATTATAGCAATTGAACTTCATTTTGAAATCCAACGGAGATTTGTAGCTGGTACTCTTGCCTTTGTTTTTGTAGCCTGACGAACTACCACCACCCTTAGCAGCCCGATAGTAAGATGAAGAATTTCTCTGTGGTCGGTTGCTCTTTCTGAATCTCATATTGCTGAACTTCCTTGCCATGTATGCCACGACACTATCGTCCATGTTGTCCAGCTCTTCTTGGGTGAAGTAGTCATCATCACTGTTAGATGCACACTCGTCATCATTATCAACTTGATGCGGTGCAGGTGATGATTTAGGCTTTGCTGCAACCATTGCCTTCTTAGACTCTTCCTCATCAGCAACTAATCCTGATGCAGTTTCTTTTCCTTTTGAATCATTGTCCCATGCTTGATCTTGAAGTGTTTCCAGCTCATAGGTCTTTATAATTCCATAATATTCTTCCAGAGAAGTTGTATGCAAATCTCTGGTTTCTCTGATTGCGTAGACCCTATGTTCAATGCTCTTTGGCTGGTTCCTCAGATATCTCGTATTGGTCTCAACCATGGGGAGAGTAACACCTCTCAGATTCAAATCCAATACCAACTGACTGAATCGTAGATAGACATCTGTTATGCTTTCTCCTTTTCGTATTCTAAAGGTGTCATACTCCATCTTGAGTATAAGTGTCTTGTTGCTTCTAACCTCTGCAGATCCTTCCATGACAACTTCTATCTTGTCCCAAATCTTCTTTGCTGTATTCAAACCTTTGACTATGTTGAACATTTCATGATCGAGAGATTCCATCAAGGTTTGTCTTACAGAAGTATCATAAGCTATTTGCTCCTTGTCAGCATCCGTAAAGTCCGCTGCCTTTTTAGGCTCAGACCGAGCAGGTATAACCTCCTCTCCTTCCGTACGCTCAGGAATAACTTTCATTGGAACGAATTTACCCTTTTCAAGGACTTCCAGATACTCAGGGTTAATTGTCTCTAAGTAGAGTCTCATTCTGAAAACCCATTCTTCATAGTGATCTCGGTTGAACATTGGGATCTTGAAAGAATTTTTAGGAGCCATTTCAAATCTTGTCACTAAAAAATTCTAAGTACCCAAGACTAGGCTATGTAGAATATCTATGTAGAACTTCTGCCAAGTCGAAATTTTTCTAAGTAGAAATTTTGCTCAAGTCGAAATTTCTCTAAGTAGAAATTGTCCAAGTCGAAATTCACCAAGTAGAAATTGTCCAAGTCGAAATTCTATGTAGAAAATCTCAAGTAGAAATTCTATGTAGAACTTTTTGTCCTTAGAATAATTTTCTGCAGATTACTTTAATATTGAATAAACAATATTATCACTTTAACACCCTTTTTGACTTTTGATTACTTTACACGCCGAAAGTGACTAACCCACTTGCTAAGCACTGAGTACACTTTCTTTTGCTTTCGGCCAAGGAATAATAATCAAATCAAAAGTACCAAAAACACCTTTTTGACTATAATTTCTTTGAAAAGGAAATTGAAAAGTTGTTGGGTTATCTTCTTTGATAAGAACAGATGATGAACACTCAAGAACACCAAATATTAATGAACCCAGATTAATTCACAAAAATTAATTAAAATACACCCAAGCCAAATAATCACACCTGGAGTATTTAAATAATTTTTCCCGGATGAGTTTTCACTACCAACGAATTAAAGCACACTTTTCGAGAAAATGAAAAGTAGATCTAGAAAATGAAAACTCACGATTCTTCTACCAAACACAAGGATCTATGTTTTGTATGTTAAACATCCGCTCTGATACCAATTGTTAGGTCCAAATGTGTTGTAGAGGGGGGGTGAATACAACTTTTCGATTATGAGTAGCAATAAATACGATGCAATAAATGAACACACAGATTCAAGGAATATATTTCTTTATATATAACTTGAAAAGGTTGCTACAACATTCATTACAAAGTATAACAGAAGTTCAGAGAGAAGTGAATGATTCTAAGCTTTGTGAATATACTCTCTCTCTTTTTCTTGTGTTTTTCTCAATATTGCTCACTAAATAAAACATTACACAAGTGCTTCTATTTATACTACATGTAGTCTATGTCCTGTAGTCTTCAAAGACTAAGATGTACGTGGCCCAATGATGTCCACATAAATCTTGCCTTATCTTGAAAGCTTGGAAATCTGCCAATCAGAAGATGCCATGTGTCATGTTGAAGCTGCACTCTAAGTAGAACTTCTACTTGAGAATTTCTACTTAGCCATCTCGAAATTTCTAAGTCGAACTTCTACTTAGAAATATTCTACTTGGCCATCCAGAACATTTGGTACTTAGAAAATATTCTGGTCTTCAACTTGAAACTTCAATGCACATCTTGAGCTTGTGATATCTTCATGTCTTCTTTATTCTTCAGCAAGCTCTTGAACATGGATCTTTATTACTGACATAAACTTGCTATCAATGTCCTGACACTTGATGCACTGGTCTGGTTCATAAGTGACTAGTCTTGATAGTGTTTCTGCTTCTTGAATAAATTACCATATTCACTTAGTAACTTGGCTTTCCAATATTTGCTTTCCTTCTTGTTCACTTGAAATCAATTGGTCTTGTTGATACTGATAGTTATGATCTTGAATCTCGAATTCTCAAATCACTGAGGCCTGAACAACTTTGACTTGAACTTCTCTCAATGATTTCTTCTTGGCTTGATCATAGTTAACATGTTCAATTGTATCAATTACCTTGTCTTCATTTAGTGTTGATTTCTTGTGACTTCTTGTTCTTGATTGTCTTCTGGTTAAGTATCTTTTCTTTTAATTGAGTTACATTAGTTATAGTGTTACAAGTTAATACACTCTGCCTTTCAGTATAACAAGGGCTTTTGGCAAGAAGACAACAAACTGGGATGCACTTCCTCTGGATACTCTCCAAATTGGTCATGCTCTACTATATGGAGGTAACTTCGATTTTGGTAGACTAGTACTAATGAACTTGGGAGAGCGTTTGTCTGAATCTACTACTGTCTATTTTGCTCGTTTTTGTCAAATATTATTCACTGCTTGTGTGCCTAACATTCCAATTGATGAAGCTGATGTTATTCAGCCTTTTCAAGTTGCTAAGAGAATGTTTTCTAATTTGACAAACAAAGATGTCACTAAACAGCAAATACCTGAGATGTTTATGCCTTTAGCCCTACAAAACTATGTAAACCAACCACAAGACCCTCAATCACCACAACAAATGCCTGAACCAATAGACACCATAAACTCTGAACCAACACCCACAACCACTGTACCTACTACATCTCATCAACCACAGCCAGAAACCTTAAACTCTTCACCAATAAACTCTCCACCAATAAACACTGAACCCTCAAATACTGAAACATTAAACACTGAAACCTTAAATACTGAAACCTTAAACCCTGAGCCAGCACCTACTGAAACAGCTACAACCAAGCCAAAGAGAAAGAAACACACCGCCCAAAACACCAAACACTCAAAGGCTAAACAAACAATACCTGGAGCTGTTTATACAAGAAGGAAGAAACAGAAAGCAAACAGACCTTCCTTTTCACCACCAAGAGAGAGCTCAAGTGAAGATGAAGAGGAGAATGTGGTGCCTCCAATCAAGAAAAAGAGATTAATTCTTTCTGATTCAGATGAAGAGAATCTTGTTGAAACTACAGAGGTGGTTTCACAGCAAACACCTACTGTTGAGGTTACAGTGAAAGTTGAAATACCTGCAGAGGTTGAAATGCCTGCAGAGGATATTATCACTGACAAAGTTGAAATACCTGCAGAGGTTGAAATGCCTGCAGAGGATAATGTTAATGTTCAAATGCCTACAGAGGATAAAATGCCTGTAGAAGAGGATAACAGAGATGGTCTTTCACCAATGGATAATATTTTTGACTCATTTGAACCATTCTCTGATCCTATCTCACCTATTGTTCATACTGAAGCTCCTGGTGTAGCTGATGATCTTGCAGTAAAAGTTCCTGAAGCTGAAGCATCACACACAGAGCTGGTATCTTCTCCAATTCAAGACAAAGGTGATGAAGTTGATCAGGCAACTAAGGTAAACTCTGTTGCAGAGCCTGTGCAACATGAGGAGACTGTTGAAAAGGTTGCAGAAGTTGTTGCAGAAACTGTGGCTGACACTGCTCAGCACAGTGGTTCTTTAAAAGATACTCAAGTTAAAGATGCAAGTGCTGAAGATGATTCTGACAGTAGTGCAAACTCTGATTCCTTTGTGAGTGCACCAGCACAGACAGATAATAAGCATACATCTTTTGATCAGCCTTGTCCATCTCATGCAGTTGAAGTAGAGCATCTTGCTAAATCTGCTGAAAATTGGTATAAACAAGATTGCATTTTTCCAAAAGGAAGAGCATCTGAGTTTGTTAAGCAAACTGCAAAGCAAATTTCAAATCCAGAGATCTTATCCTGTTTAAAGGCAACTGTGGTGCAAGTCAAGACTCTGGAAGGCAATTTTGCTGAGACAAAACAAGAGATTGCTTCTTTAAAGACTGAGATACAGTCAAGAGAATTGAAGATGGATAGAGAGTCTAAAATAAAAGCTGTTCAGCTGTCTAAAGTTCAAGACACTCTCTTTGCCAGGCTAGGAAAAGTTGAAGAAAATCAGACTGCTTTGTTTTCTAAGGTGGATTCCATTGCTAACTCTTTAGAGCTCATTACATCAATACTTATACCTGATGATGTCAAAAAGGGGGAGAGAGTTGCTAAGTCTAAATGCAAAGTTTCTCAAACTCTGACTCAAAAGGATGATGCTGGAGATGGAGGGGCAAGTGATAAGAGCAAGGTCTTAAACTCTGAAAAGCAAACTCTGAGATCTGGCAAATCTTTTAAATCACAGTCTGTTGGAATAAACACTGAAACTCAAGGTACTTCAAAGACCAAGAGTTTGGAATTAACATCAAATCCAAAGACTGATGAAGAGTTAGCTGTTAAGCTTTTTATGGAAGAGAATGCAGAAGGAGTTACTTTAGAAGATGCTAAAGCTGAAGAGAAGAGTTTACAAGAAAAGCATCTGAAAGCTCTATAGTCTGAAAAAGCAAAGAAGAATGTGAAAGTTGCTAAAGCTGCAAAGCCTGTTCTTAAAGGCATTCAAATCAAAGAACCTGTTGGTACAAATCAAAGAATGCAAGTATTCAGAAAACCAACAGATGCAGAAGCCAAGCAAAAGCTGAAAAGTATAGTTACAACCTCTGTTGATACACATGTTGTACAGAAGAATGAAAACACAACCTCTGTTGCTGCACAAGTTGTGACCACACCATTATTGTCTTCTCAGTTGAAATCAACATTTAAGAGAGGTGCTCCTCATGATTCAAGACTAGAAGCTACAATTCCAATGGATTTTACTGATGGTAGAGCTTTATCTGGTAAAGTGGGATACAACAAAGAAGGCATAGGCTCACACAGAGATAAAAGGCAATATGTTGGTCCTAGAGATCCTTCTTCATTGTCTGCTCCAGGTCGTGGTGTCACTCAAGAAAGTTTAGACAAACTGGAGTCAGTACAGCTTGTACATCAGAAGAGTCTAGAAAAGGATTTCTTGCTATATTTCATGGCTGATGGAACAGTATTTAAAGTCTCTGAAAAGGATATCGAATTAAAGTATGCTGAGGAACTTGAATATGTTTTGTATATTTTCAGAGTGAGAAATCAAAGAGCTCAGTCAGTTGCAAATGTGCTTAGACAAAGAATGATTCAAAACCTTGCAAGAAGGCAAATGAAATTCAACAGCAAGTATGTTCCTAAATACAGAGATTGGAATGGCAATCTGATTGAAATGGAGAAGGGAACTACAAAACTGAAGACTGATCTTGGAATAACTGTTCTAGATTTTAATGTGAAATCTGAGGAAGTGAAATACATAAGGCTGGGAAATGAGATGAGAAGAAACAAAATCTACGATCTTAGAGCTGCTATCTATCAAACTGATGAGAATGATCCTCAGTTGAGAGAAATCAAAGAAACTATGCAGATAGAGCTTGAGAATGCTGAAAGAAGGTTGCTTATAGACTATCTCAGAACAATGCATGATCTGCAAGAGATTAGAAATTAAAGTCTGTAAGAATTTTCTTATTTTCTGTAGAATTTGTTAAGTAATAGCTTAAACTCTGTTTGTATGTTAAACACTGTAAAACTTTGTATTTGTTTTGACATCATCATTTACTGTAAACTTGTACATTTTTGCTAATGGACAAGTTGGGGGAGATTGTTAGAAATGATTGATGAAAACAGTGTTTGAAAGCTAAAGTCAGAAAAAGAGTTTAGCTGGAAGCAGTCAGAGTTTAGTTAAACACTGACTGGAAGCGCAACAGAGGTTGTTAAACTCTGTAGCGGTATTGTCTGAAGAGTCAACAGTGTTTGAAGATTGATTCAAGATAAATATGGAAGCATTATCTTTGAAGATTGGAAAGCTGTCAAAGAGATTGAGTTGACTTGGAAGACTGGAGCAATCGTGATTGATATCAATTGTATAGCTTAATTATAGGAGAATCAATTACTGATTGTACGAAGCTGTATGTTCTATAAATACAGTTAGGTTAACCCTAGAAGGGTAGTCGAACATTGAGAAATTCATTGATTGTAACCTAAGCAGCTCTCTGTGATATTTACATCACCGAGAGAGGAATTATTAATTCCAAACAGTTTTTAATTGTTAAACAGTGTGTTCTTGTTAAGTTACTCATACAGTATTTGATTGCTTATTGTGTATTCGACCTAACACCTGTGATTCAAAGACTTGATCTGAATCACTGTTCCTTGTAAACAAGTGAAGATATCAGGATTTGAAATCTTTGAAGAATTTGCCTTGAGAAAGGTAGCTGCTCTGCCAGGAGGAAAAATACAATCTGACTTGTACCAATCTGCAGTTTGCTTGGTCAAATAATTATCATCAATTTCATTAACAGAAGGTCCTGCAAAGTCTGGTTTTTCTCCTGTTTTCTGACCATCAGTTTGAAATTGTTCTTTATTAGCTTCTGTACTCCTGTCTTCAAAAGAATCACTAACTGAAACATCAGTAGATGCAACTGAAGCAATGTCTTCATCTTGAGCAGCAACTGGTTCTTGAGCAACCTGTTTTCCTTTATCACCTTGGGTATGCTCTGAATAAACAACTTTTTCTGGTTGATCAATCTCCTCACCATGATCAGAAACATGATGTGCATCAGAGTATAATTCTGTGTGGGATGCGACCTCAGTGTCTTCCAGGACAACAGTAGGCCCATCTGCAACACCAGTATCAACAGAGTTTGTAACCACCATGGGTGTTGGAGTAGATGCTTCATTGTCAAAAGAAAATGGAGTTGGAGTTCAATCAAACTCTTCCATTGTAGGCAATGCATCTCTATCATCATTATCAGTCTGAACCTTATCAAGTTCTGGTTCAGCAATCTTGAAACCCGATTCTTCTACAGTAGGTTCTATGATAACCTCTGTCTCACCAGTAGGAATATCCTTAGAAATATTCTCTTGAGCTTTAATAACTTGCTCATCATCAGAGTCTGTAAGAATCAGCCTCCTCCTCTTTGCTTGAGGCACTTCAATCATTTCTTCTTCTTCACTAGAACTATCCTCAACTGGTGGTAATGAAGGCCTATTTGCCCTTTTAATGATTCTTCTGGAATAAACAGCTCTAGGAGATGTCTGTTTAGCCTTGGAATGTTTTGTGTTGAGGGCAGTATGCTTTTTCCTTTTTGGTTTAGATGTTGGTTGAGGTTGAGTAGTAGTGACAGGCTCAGGGTTTGTTGGCTCAGGGTTTATTGGTTCAGGTTGTGTGTGTGTTGATGTAGTAGGTACAGTGTTTGTTGGTGTTGGCTCAGGTGATGGTACAGGATGAGAGTGTATGGTTTCAGTGTGGTCAGTGGCTAAAGGTTCAGGCATTTGTTGTGTTTCTGGTTGTTGTGGTTCTTGTGGTGGTGATTGGGAATCTTGGGGTTGATTTAGAAAGTTTTGCAGGGCAAGTGGCAAGACAAGTTCAGGTACATCTTTACCAGCATCTTTATTTGTCATATCAGAGAATATTCTCTTATTGACTCGAAAAGGTTGAATCACATCAGCTGCATCAATTTCTAAACCAAGTACACAGGAATTGTACAAAAGTTGACAAAATCTAGCAAAATAGACTGTTGTAGACTCTGACAATTTATCCCCTATATTCATTAACACATATCGACCAAAATCAAAATTACTGCCATAGAGTAGAGAATACCCAATTTGCAGACTATCCATTGGAATGGCATCCCAGTTGGTGACTTTCTTCTGGAATGTCCTGGTGATACAATCGAAGAAAAAATTCCATTCCTTTCTAAGATTTGGCCGTTTGACACTACCAAGCTTTGCCAAAGAATCCATGTAACCAATTTCTGTTAACATGTCCCTCAGATTCTGCTCAGAAACAATAGCATACGAGGTATGTGTGTCAAAGTCCATGGTCTCTCGAACAGTTTGTGGAGTTATCACAAACTCTTGTTCATCATGAGTGAAGATGATAGACGGAGTCCCATTCTCTCCTCCATCTATATACCTTGAGTTTTGCCAGAAAGTGACAATCTAAGATGCAAATAGAATAGCAGGTTCAATCAATGCTTGCCCAATCTCAGAGTCACGAAGAAAATTTTGCATAAGGTGAAACGCTTCAGGAGCACGGTCGTTCTCAAGTAGAGCTGCAAAATTGTTAGGCACAAAACGAAGACCAAACGAAGTAAAAGGTTTTGTTGCCATTAGATCAAGAAATAAGCAAGAAATGACAGTGAGAATGATAGATAGGAAAGGTGTTTGTGAAAATGTCGAAGTGAAAAATAAAGGAGGTCTGTGTTGTTGGTAAAGTGAATATGAGTGGGTGTGAAGTGAGAGTAAAAAAAATGATTTGAGTAGTAATTAAAAATTAAAACTCAATCGTTTATATATTGAAAACACGCAATTGTTCCTAGAATAGTGTGAAAGTGGGACACAATGATGGGTGAGTGGGTGAAAGTGGGACACATGTCAAACATGCAGCAAATCACTTAATCACGCGCAGTAAAAGCAATTATTACTGCTGTCTTTCCTATTATCATGACACTATACCACAATTACACTCATTAACAGTTGTCAAACACTCTATTTACTCCAAAATTTTCAAATTATCTTAATGAAAATTTACCTTAGAGTACAGAACACAATCCATCAGTGTTGGTCAAATTTTCCAACTTTATCACTAAAACCCTTTCAAAAAGCGCACAGTCGTGAATATATGTGTGTGTGTAGCAGAGGTTACCAAATCAATTTTTATAGCATCTAATATTTCATAAAATCCATAAATCAAATCAATAAACACTGAATGCACAAACTCTCATATTAAACACGGAGTATGTGATGAATGCTAAACTCTGTAGTTCCTTAAATACAGAAATCTGAATTAACCCTATTCCCATTGATGTTCATGATTATCCAAGTAAGCACACAGTCATTATAGACAAAAAGATCAAGAGATAGACATCAAAGCATCATTCAGTGAGTAACATGTCAAGGATTTCCTCACAAACTCTCAAAGCACACAAGTGTTTAGGTGAAGTGTTTTCTCTCAAATTCAATCAGTAAAAAGCAGATACTTCCATAGGCTTGAATTTCCACCAAATCTACACTACTTTGATTACATATATGCACAAATCAAAAGGACTTTATTCAGGGTTGTAATTTAGTAAGATCAAACAGATGAGAAAAGATGTACTATTTGAATAAATGACGAACTGAATAATTTAATAGACCAAAGTGTTCAGTCACACTGTTAGTACATATTTGTACAAGATGATCAGCATATATACATTTTTTATATATATATATATACTGAGAAAACTTTCCTTTTCTTGAGAAACACTCACCTGCTTGCATTTGATTTTCCAAAAGAATATAACAGCTCTTAATACGACAAAAAAAATGAGCAGTTAATAAGGCTCAAAGGGGTTTACTAAGGGTGGTATTTATGAACAGTGTTTGAAGAAAGATGGTAAATCCTAGTGCCTTTATCATTTTCATGCACACACATATCATGTAGTCTCAAAATGGTTTAATACAAGTTCTAGAGCAACATACTCACTGATGAACATCACACATCAATAAAATCTGATTGATATAAAATGTATCAATCACTTATTTGGCTCAAAATCTCACAGGGTGCAGACATGAATTGTTTCTCACCAAACTAAACAATGACACATCTCAAGTTTTAAAATTTTCACAAGTACAAACAAGGAATCATCAAGAACTATGTATATGTCTTGGGAACAGAGTGTCACTAATCAGAGTTTAGAGTTCATCAATATCAGAAGTTATTCATGAGAGGTAATGCACACAGTATTCATAGACTCAGAGTTTAAGACCAAATAAACTAAGAGATGCTCTAAATATGAAACAGTATCATGCTGTGTTAACTTACTGCACAGATTCTGATTAGATCATAGTGACTCAAAAAGAGTCTTGATTTATTCATTGAGAATCATGCTACATACATATTTCTTCATTGGTGTTTTCATCCAGACAAAAATCAATTCAGAATTCACAGAGTTTATCAAACATATTAACAGTGTATGACAGAAAGACATGCTGACAGAGTTTAACAGTGTGAAAACAAAAACATGTGAAAAGAGTCTGCATAACAGAGTTTAAACAACAAAGTTCACATAGCACTTAACAATTCACAGAAATATGAGCAACACATTTTATAAGAAAATTTTGAGTCTAACCAACATATTTAGTCAAAACTAGAGACCATTCCTAGTTCATTGACCAGCCATGCAAATGCTGCTTCACTCAAAGGCTTGGTGAAGACATCTGCAAGTTGTTGATCTGTAGGCACAAAGTGAAGCTCAATGTTGCCTTCCTCTACATGCTCTCTGATAAAGTGATACCTTATGCTGATGTGCTTGGTCATTGAGTGTTGTACTGGATTACCTGTCATTGCAATAGCACTTTGGTTATCACAGAAAATAGGTATTTTGCTATACCTCAATCCATAATCCAGCAATTGATTTTTCATCCATAGAATCTGTGCACAGCAGCTACCAGCAGCAATATACTCTGCTTCAGCTGTAGATGTGGATATTGATTTCTGTTTCTTGCTGTACCAAGAAACAAGTCTGTCACCAAGAAATTGACAACTTCCACTGGTGCTCTTTCTGTCAATTTTACAGCCTGCAAAGTCTGCATCAGAGTAACCAAGTAGTTTGAAATCTGATTCTCTTGGGTACCACAGCCCTAAAGTTACAGTGCCCTTGAGATACTTGAAAATCCTCTTCACAGCTGTTAAATGAGGTTCCCTTGGATCTGCCTGAAACCTTGCACACAGACATGTTGCATACATGATATCAGGTCTACTTGCTGTTAGATAGAGAAGAGAGCCAATCATTCCTCTGTAACTTGTCATATCTACTGATGACCCTGTATCTTTGTCCAATTTTGTTGCAGTCGCCATGGGAGTTGTTGCAGATGAACAGTCAAGCATGCCAAATTTCTTGAGAAGATTTCTGGTATATTTTGCTTGATTGATAAAAATTCCATCATCTGTTTGCTTCACCTGTAAGCCTAGAAAATAACTTAGCTCTCCCATCATACTCATTTGATATCTGGACTGCATGAGCTTGGCAAACTTCTTACAGAGTTTATCATTAGTAGATCCAAAAATGATGTCATCAACATATATCTGAACTAAAAGCAAGTCATTTCCAGATTTGAAATAAAATAGAGTTTTATCAATTGTACCTCTATTGAATCCACTTTCTAAAAAAAATTGAGCCAGAGTTTCATACCATGCTCTTGGTGCCTGCTTAAGTCCATAAAGTGCCTTGTCTAGCCTGTAGACATGGTCTGGATATTTTGGATCTACAAAACCAGGTGGTTGTTCAACAAACACTTCTTCTTCAAGTTTTCCATTCAGAAAAGCACTTTTCACATCCATTTGAAAAACCTTGAATTCTTGTGAGAAGCATAAGCAAGAAACATCCTTATTGCCTCCAACCTGGCAACTGGTGCAAAAGTCTCATCATAATCTATCCCCTCTTGCTGTGAATAGCCTTTTGCTACAAGTCTGGCTTTGTTTCTTGTAACAACCCCTTCACTATCAGTTTTGTTTCTGAAAACCCACTTAGTACCAACAATAGACTTGTTCTCACTATTAGAGGATGCTTGTTGTTCACTGGATTGTGCCTCATCCTCGTCATTCAACATTTACTTGATGAGTAAGGCATCCTCATCAATTTCAAATGTTGATTCTTTAAAAATTGGAGTCTCAACCTTTTTCAAAATGTGAGGCACTTCCTCCTGAACAACTATATCATCTTCAATGACAGCATAGCCTTTCCTCTGTTTAAGAGTGACATAGTCAAGTCCAATTGCAGCCTTGGGTTTAGCTTGAATTTTCTCATGATAGGATTGCAGTAGACTAGATGAGTTCTTAAAAGTTTCCAGTTTAAATTCATTTTCAACTAGTTCATCCCTAAGAGCCTTTTCAACTTGACTAGCACATAGAACCTTATTCTGCAGATATTCAACTTCTTTCTTAAGGTTTTCTACTTGCATAGCAGTTAGCTCAAGTTCCTCATTCTTTTTTATTAACATTTCATTTCTAGCAAATAGTTTAGCAATTTCCTCATTAGCAACAGTCATACTAGTATGAATATTAAACATTTCAACAGATAGTTGTTCAATCATGCACTTGTACTCAGAAACAGGCATGTCTATGGTAGTGAGAGATGGTACCTGAGAGTCTGATGAAGATGTGTCATCCTTGGAATTGGCCATCAAGGCATAGTTACAAAATTCTTGCTCTTCTCCATCACTGTCAGAATCATCCCAACACTTCCCTTTAGATATGTAGGCTTTGTCTGGTGTTTGCTTTTTAAGAAGGGCCTCATACTTAGCTTCAAGCTCTAGAAACTCTTTATCCTTCTTTTTAGGCTTCTTGCATTTACTAGCAAAATGCCCTAGGTCATTGCATCTATAACATCTCACAGATGACCTATCCACATAGCCAGTTTTGAATTTACTCTTGTTTGGCTTCACAGGTGCTTTACTCTTGTTGAATGAATGGTTTTGGGTTTTATGTTTGAAGGGTTATTTCCTCTTGAATCTGATGTTTGGAAATTTTCTGGCCATGAAAGCATATGAAGTGTTTTCCATTCCATCTAGTTCTTCAAGAGTATAAAACTCTTCTTCCTCCTTCTCCTCAACTGGTTCACTTACCTCAGCTTCAATTTCTTCATCATCTACTATCTCCTCTATCCTTAGTTGACTCGTAGATGCTTCTAGGTCTTGAATAGATTTGTTGACAATCATGGCACATGATGTGTTTACCATCCTACCTTGGTTGGCTTGGATAGCCCTCTTCTGAAGCAACTCAAGCTCATGAGTCTTTAAAACCCCATAGAGCACATCATATGTGATTTTGTTCAAATCTCTTTCCCTTAGAGAAATGACCCTCTGCTCTAGGTGGTTTGGAGAAGACAATATAAACTTCATATGCAACTCCTTGGTGCTGTAAACCTTGCCATTCATCTGCAACTCAATAACTAGCTTGTTAAATCTTTCAAACATCTCAGTGATGCTTTCCTTTGGCTGTGCCATGAAAGCTTCATACTGTGTGACCAGTATATGTTTCTTGTTTTCCCTGACCTCATCAGTCCCTTCACATAACACCTCAATGTGATCCCACATTTCTTTGGCAGATGTACACGATGCAATGTTTGTAAACATTGACATATCCATGGAATCAATAATTAGCAACATGAGGTGACTGTCAAGAGCAACCATCTCCTTTTCTGATTCTGTCCATTTAGATGGTTCCTTGGCCACATAAGATCTTGGAACAGTTATGGTTCCAACAGTCTTCTCAGGTATCTCTTGTTGTGGAACAAAGGGACCATTCTTGAGAATCTCAGGATACAAAGGATGAGAGGCTTTGATGAACGACATCATTTTTATCTTCCAGAGGTTGTAATTTTCTATGTCAAACTTAGGGACTTTCACCGTTCCTGTGGTCTTTGGTGTATTCGAACTCATGATCGTTTTTCTGTTTTTGAATAAACAGCCCGCTCTGATACCACTTGTTGAGTATTGAATACAGCAAAAGAATACATAGGGGGGGTGAATGGATTCTTGAACTTTTTCTTGTTCTTGAATCTGTGTAGCAAGATAAGTGTTTGTGTGTGCAAAAATATAGGCGAATAAAGAACAACACAAGGCACAATATCACTTTAATCTAATATTTTATTAGATAAGGATTTGCTACAATCTGTGAATACAAATGGTAGTATTCTCAGCTTCGTTTTTCTCAGAGAGATATATCTTACAATGTGTATGAAAAACTTAATCAACTAAAGAAGTGAGATTGTATTCTTATAGAACATGAATACGACTCACTTACTACAAATAAGGTTATAGGATAAATTACTTTCTTGTATGTCTATCCTTTTTGAGTAAGCATCTGTTTGCACTAAATCACGCAAGCGTACGTGGTCACAAGTAATATATGAATAAGTCGAGTTCGTTCCCACAGAGATCTGGTTATGGTTTTAATTCAGTAGATGTACCTGTTAGGAATAATTCATATGATGTGATGTTAAGAATAGAATTTACACATTATACTTCTTGTAATCCTGATCTTATAAAGGATTTAGAACTATATATAGGATTTATGTGTAAGATAGTTATCTGTACAGTTTAGTCAGAAATGAACAGTGTATCGGAGACTACATGTCAGGAACAAAGAGCAAATCCTGATGACAGTCTAATACTGATGATGATCAGATACTGATGCAAGATGAAATCCTGATATCAGTCGTGTTACTGATGATGTCATTATGGATGCTACAGAAACTGGCAAGTGCTATAAAACAGGATCTTTGTTTGAAGAACAAGCAAGAAGATATTATGAAGGAAAGAGTTTTCTATTGATGGAAACTATCGACTAGAAGGCAGAACATTGTCATGTATAGATTATATCTTTCTGTTATTAGTTGATAGGTAGCATTATAAATACTCTCTCAATATCATTGTAAAGAGCGTGTGTTGTGAGTTCGTGTGCGTAGCTCTGTATAAGGTTTGTATTCGAGAGTTCGAAACAAACAGAGAGAGATTTGTATTGTCAGCAGCTGCTAAAGGTATTGTACACCTTTGGTAGAGTTTGTATTTGATCTTATTAATACAAACAGAGTTTGATTCATTCGTTTATTCTTGTTCATATAATCAAGCAAAAATCAGACACGATTATATAACTTGTATTCAACCCCCCCCCCCTTCTACAAGTTATTCGAGTTAACAATTGGTATTAGAGAGGGTTGATTTCGAATAATCATAAAGATCTGCAATCATGTCTGGTTACAAGGATGGGAATACTAAGATTCCTATGCTCAAGAGAAACGAATATACTCTATGGGAAGTAAAGATGTTGCATCATCTGGAAGCAACAGATCCTGATTATCTTGACAGAATCAGAGATGGACCTTTTGTTCCAACAAAAGTCGTTGGACAAGCAACTGTTGATGGTGTGGTTGTTCCAGAACATACAGTAGAGAAGCCAAAATCTGAATGGTCAGATAAAGACAAGGAGAATGTTCTTAAAGATGCTAAAGTGAGAAACATATTATTCAACAGTCTTGATTCTGTTCTCACTAACTATGTTCTCTCTTGTAAAACTGCTAAGGATATATGGGACAATCTTAAGGTTCACTGTGAAGGAACTAAGCCTGTCAGGAAGAATATGAGGACATTACTTATACAACAGTATGAGTACTTTGAATCCAAGTCTGGTGAGTCACTTACTGATACCTTTGATAGGTTTACAAAACTCATCAATGAGATGGCCATGCATGGTAAATATTATGACTTGGAGGATATGAATACAAAGTTCATGAAAGCTTTGCCTGATTTCTACAATGAGAAGATATCTGCGATTGAGGAAGCTAATGATCTGGATGAGATTTCATTAGAGGCAGTATATGGAAAATTGAGAGCTTATGAACTTGACAAGCAGCAGAAGAAGAGCAGGAGTGAAGGAAAGATGAAGACTATTGCACTTACTGCTCAATCTGAAGTAAAGAAGCTTCCTGAAGAACAGCATGAAGAGATTGCTGTAAAGATTTCAAGGAAGAAGAAAAGCAAAGAAAGTTATGAGTCAGAGACTACTGATATGGACTCTGACAACAATGATTCTGAATCTGAGATGCAGGAACTCTTTGCTATGTTTGCTAAAGCTTTCAAGAAAGGTAGATTTGACAGGAGAAGATTTAGCAAAGGACCTTTTCAAAAGAAGGAGGAGAAGAAGAGTGACAAAGGCAAAAGTACAATTGTCAAGCTTAATAAGGCCAAGATCAAGTGCTTTAACTGCAGCGAGCTTGGACACTTTGCTAGTGAGTGTAAGAAGCCTAGGAATTCAGGAAAGGGTAATGCACTTATGGTCACACAGAAGGATTGGGCTGATTCCAGTGATTCTGAAGATGAATTGGATTATGACAACATTGCATTGATGGCAAATGGTTCAGACAAACCTGGATCTCCAAAGAAAACTTCTCCATCCTCTGTTAAGGTATCACTTCACTCTCTTGATTCATTTGATAGCTTAAATTCTGATGAAATTAGATCTATCCATGCTGAGTTTAAGAATCTTATGACTAATTTTAGAATTCTTACTTGTGAAAGAGATGAACTTAAGGTTAAGAATGATAGGTTAGTTGATAGAAATAATTTTCTTGAATCTGAATTAATTCAAATGGAAGAATACAAGTTAAGTTCTGATAAAGCTAAGCATGATTATAGTGTTATTCTTGAGGCTTATGACTATGTCAGAAAAGAACTAGAAGAAGAGAGAGATGTGATTAAGACCATTAATAATTCCAGTAAAAAGACTATAGAAATCTTTGAAAGTGGAATTCGTGGTAAGGTTAATGGTTTAGGTTTTGATAAGGCTAGACAAGAAGAAAAAGTAGCTATTGTCAATGATGATAGTAAAATAGAAGCTAACACATCTAAATCTGAAGGTAAGAAAATTGTTTCTGAACCTAATCATGTTAAATTTGTTGATTCAAAAGGTACCCCTGTTGTACACAAAAGGATTAACAATAGTAATTCAGATGAGAAAGTGTTAGAGAAACCTAAGAATGTAAACATAGGGTTTCTGTCTAAGTCTCAGTTGAAACAGAGATTAGATGGTCTTTCAGAGTCTAGCAAGATCAAAAGAAATAGGAATGGAAAAGAAGGTATTAACAAAGAGAATAATTACAAGATTGTACCTGATGCACCTAGGAAAAAATGCTATAAGTGTGGAAATCATAATCATTTGGCCCTAGACTGCAATCAAAAACCTTCTTGGAAAACTAAGTCTAGATTCCCCAAGACTCGGAAAATTCAATACCAACCACAAAAAGCTTGTTATCATTGTGGTAGTTTACTTCATTCCATTTACATGTGTAGAGAATATCATGAACTGTATTATGACTATTATTCCTTGAAATCTGAAACTCCTAGTCACAAACAGTTTGTGAAATTAGAGTCTAAAGTTGACTCTACAATAGGTAAAGTAAAGGGAAAATTCTCAAAACCTGTCGTTTTTAAATCTAGTAAGAAAGGATCCAATCAAAGTTGGGTCCTAAAAAATTCTAACTAGTTACTTTTTGTTTGCAGGGCACAGGAAAGAAGCATTCAATTATCCTGGACAGTGGATGCTCTGGACATATGACTGGAAAGAAGTCCCTGCTTACAAAGTTTGAGAGGAAAGCTGGCCCAGTAATATCTTTTGGAGATGGCAACAAAGGAGAAACTCTGGGATATGGCTCAATTGTTTTGGGGAATGTCATCATAGAAAATGTAGCACTGGTTGAAGGCTTGAAACATACTCTTTTAAGCATAAGTCAACTGGGTGATAAAGGTTACAAATCAATCTTTGACAGAGAAGGATGCAAAATCTTGAATATGCAGAATGGAGACATTGTTCTAACTGGTCAAAGACATGGTAACATATATGAAGCCAGCTTAAGTGATACATCTAAAGGAATTGTTAGATGTCTCTACAGCAAAGCAACAAGTGATGAAAGCTGGAATTGGCACAAGAAGCTCTCACATCTTAATTTCAAGAAGCTTAATTAACTTGTTAAGCACAATTTGGTGAGAGGCCTACCTCAGGCAAATTTTGTGCAAGATGGACTTTGTGATGCATGTCAGCTTGGAAAGCAAAGAAGAACCACTTTCAAGAGTAAGATTGAAAATTCAATTACTGAACCATTTCACATGTTACATCTTGATCTGTTTGGTCCAGTAAACATTATGTCTATCAGCAAGAAAAGATATGCTCTAGTTATAGTGGATGATTTCACAAGGTTCACATGGGTGTTCTTTCTACACAAGAAGGATGAAGCTCCTTAGCAAATCATTGAACTTATCAAGAATATTCATAATAACTCTGAGTACAAAGTCAAAGTACTTAGAAGTGACAATGGTACAGAATTCAAGAATTCTACGATGGAGGGGTTTTGTGCAGACAATGGAATCACTCAACAGTTTTCTGCACCTGGTACACCTCAGCAGAATGGTGTAGTGGAAAGAAAGAACAGGACTCTCATAGAGGCAGCAAGAACCATGCTTGCAGATGCTAAACTTCCAACCTACTTTTGGGCAGAAGCTATTAACACTGCATGTTTTACTCAAAACTGTACCTTGGTAAATAGTCATGGAAAAACTCCCTATGAGATGATCAAAGGAAAGAAAGCAAGTGTGAAATACTTTCACATCTTTGGATGCAAATGCTATGTCCTAAAAGTTCATCCAGAACAACTTGGAAAATTTGAAGCCAAATCGGATGAAGCAATTTTTCTAGGATATTCAGCATCTAAAGCCTTCAAAGTTTATAATCTCAGAACTCACATTGTTATGGAATCAATTCATGTTGCATTTGATGATAAGAAATTTGGAATTCTGCAAACTGATGAAAGCCATGACAAATTGGAATTTGAAAATCTGAAGAATTCTGAGATACTCTCCAGTGATGATGAAGGTTCTCCAGAAGGAATTTCTATTGCTTCTCAAAGGAATGCTACTGTTGAGGGGGAGCAAATAAATCAAAGAGAACACAGTGATCATCAGGAGCAGACTAGCCTTTCAGAGTCTACTCCATCAGGAATTGACATTTCAGAGTCTACTCCATCAGGAACTGATCTTTCAGAGTCTACTGAGGAAAGATCAGTAACTAGCAGCAATATGGAATCTACTGATTCTATTGACCAAAGGAGAGTTTTTGAAGGTAGAGAGAATTCTTCTACAAGAGATACCACTAACTTAGGGGGAGAGACTAGCAGAGTTAATCTACCACCTGTTAGAAAATGGACAAAGGATCATACTGAAGATTTGATTATTGGTGATCCAAATAGTGGTGTTCGAACTAGAAGATCAATTCAAAATGAATGCTTGTATAGTTGCTTTCTCTCAAAGAATGAACCTAAGAAGGTTGAAGAAGCCTTACAGGATCCTGATTGGATAATTGCAATGCAGGAGGAGTTAAATGAGTTTGAGAGAAACAAAGTCTGGAAACTGGTACCAAGACCTAAAGATAGATCTATTATTGGTGCAAGATGGGTTTTCAGAAACAAGCTAGATGAATCTGGTATGATTGTAAGAAACAAAGCAAGACTGGTGGCTAAGGGTTATTCTCAGGAAGAAGGCATTGATTATGATGAGACCTTTGCACCTGTAGCAAGATTAGAAGCAATCAGAATGTTTCTTGCATTTGCAGCTCATTCAAAATTCAAGGTATATCAGATGGATGTAAAGAGTGCTTTTCTAAATGGCAAACTTGATGAGGAAGTGTATGTGGAACAGCCACTTGGATTTGTTGATCCAAAGTTTCCAAATCATGTCTACAAACTTGACAAGTCACTCTATGGACTAAAGCAGGCACCAAGAGCATGATATGAAACTTTGTCTAAATTTCTTCTTGAAAATGGCTTCACAAGAGGTACAATTGACAAAACTCTTTTCTTTAGAAAGATAAAAGGTGAATTGCTTTTAGTTCAAGTTTATGTTGATGATATTATTTTTGGTTCTACTAATGAAAAGTTGTGTGCTAAGTTTAGCAAGCTTATGCAGTCTAAGTATCAGATGAGCATGATGGGTGAATTAAATTATTTCTTAGGCTTGCAGGTCAAACAGACTGAGACTGGTATTTTCATTAATCAGTCAAAGTATATCAAAGATCTTTTAAGAAGGTTTGACTTTCAAAACTGTGCAGTTGCAAAAACACCCATGGCAACAGCCACTAAACTAGACTCTGATCCTAAGGGGAAGAGTGTGGATAATACTAGTTATAGAGGCATGATAGGCTCGTTGTTATATCTAACTGCAAGTAGGCCAGATATAATGTTTTCTACCTGTTTATGTGCTAGATTCCAAAGTGATCCTAAGGAATCTCATTTAATTGCTGTGAAGAGAATTTTTAGATATCTCAAAGGAACTCCAAATCTTGGTTTGTGGTATCCTAGAGAATCTGATTTCTTTCTAATTGGCTATTCAGACTCTGATTATGCAGGGTGTAAGATAGACAGGAAAAGCACTACAGGTACATGTCAATTCTTGGGAAATAGATTGATTTCTTGGGCAAGCAAGAAGCAACAATCTGTTTCAACCTCAACTGCAGAAGCTGAGTACATAGCAGCAGGCAGTTGTTGTGCACAGCTCCTTTGGATAAGAAATCAGTTGATGGATTATGGTATGACACTTAGTAATATTCCTATGTTTTGTGATAATACTAGTGCTATTAAAATTGCAGAAAATCCCGTTCAACATTCAAGGACTAAGCACATTGATGTCAGGTATCATTTTATTAGAGAACATATTGAGAATGGTACTGTGGAACTTCATTTTGTTCCTACTGACAAACAGCTTGCAGATATTCTAACTAAACCACTTGATGAGACTACATTCAGTAGATTAGTAAGTGAGTTAGGAATGTTAAATTTTTAGATCTTTAACATCTGCAAATGTATCAAGGTATGTTGTTTTTAGCTTATAGACTTGATATTCTTGTCAGGATCTATATTTGATTGTTAAAAGCTGTAGCTGTAACACATTGCCTTGATAAATTTCAGTATTATAGACTTGTTAATAATCATCAGGATTAGATTTGTATCAGGATGCTGATGTCATCAGTATTGTGTCAGTATCAGGATTGTGAAAATTGTTTCAAATCCTGACGTTTACTTTGTGTAGTAATCTAATTCTATGATGTGTTAAGTCTATGCCAGCATGTTTTGATATTTGCATACTGATAATTTATACATCATTCAATAATCAAAAGACAAGTAGATAACAAGAAATTGTATTTTCATTAATTAAAAGCATTACATATATGGAAATGAAATACAACATCTTTTTGTCTAATTTCTACTGATAATTCTATACTTGTTTATTGATAACAAGATTCATTTGACATTACTGAATCTGTTGTTAATTCAGTACTTTGCTTACCATTTACTGATAATTATGCAAGTGAACCATCTGATGATAATGTAAGAACTATGTTGTCTGAATTAGGTTATAGTGGACCTCTAGACAACATGAGCCAGTTGAATAGGTCTTTTCTTAGAAAGGAATGGTCTTTTTACTTTGATCAAATTGCTAAATGTTTTACTGGTAAATGTAGTTCTTTTCAGCAAATTACTTCTGTTACATCACATATTGCTTATAGTTTGCTTTATGACAGAGTAATTAACGTTGGTCACATCATCTTAAGTCAGATGTGTATTAAACTTGGGTTTAGAGATCAAAACAGGAAAATGATTTATTATCATAGATTTATGCAAATGTTTATTAACCATTTTATTCATGATGTTGAAGCTAGATTTGGTAGGGAATATTGTGTTTCTTCTTATGAACAGCAAAAGAGAATTTTCTCTGACATTACAAAGAAGGACAATGAAAAGAATCTAGATGAAATACCTGCAATTCATTATCCACATCATTTTCAGGTAATTCTTAAAACTCATCTTCCTACTTTCTACAATTCTTCTTTCTTTTGTGGTGAAATGGCTCAGGAATCTCAATTGGAGGAGAACCCACCTGTGTCTACCCAAGTAGCCCAAAACATTATAGTCTCTGAAACAATTCAAGAACCAAATTTTGATCCACAGCCTATTGTTTCAAAGAAACCAACCTCTGGTGTTTCTCAAAAGACATCAGTTGTAAGGAAGAGAAGATTTGTTGTGTCAAGTAGTAGTAATTCTAGTGAAGATGATGATAATTTAACTCTTGCTGAGAGAGCGGAATTGAAGGCTGCAATTCAACTTTCTCTGTTAGCACATAGAGATGAAAAACCTAGCCACAGCCAGGCTGCAGTCTCCCAAAAGGCTGTAGTTCTTAAAAAGGGAAAACAATTACTGGATACTGTCTCTCAAAAGACTGTGTCTATTGAACAAAGATCTCATTCCAAGATCACTTCTGTGTCTACACCTCTTGAGTCTTCTCAGGATAAATCTTTTGCTCACTATACCAGGAGAACAAGGAGAAAAATTCAATTGTTACCTACACACACAGAGTCTAGTCCAACTAACATTATGCAGGTTTCTACGTACACATCAAGCTACATCTGTGTCAGTATTTGACAAGAGAGATTTGGATATTGATTCTTCATGGGAAACTACATTGTCATACAGAATGGCTATGGGACTTATCTCTCTAAAAGTGAAACTTTCCAGGCCAGTTCTAAATTTTCTAAGTGAAAGTGTTCCTAGACTTTCATTTCCTGAAGAATATGGACTTCTACATCAAAGACATGACTTAATGAAGATGTATTTCTATGTATCTGTCAGAAGACAATTAGTCAAGAAATTTGGACTCTCGAAGCATGTTGCACTTCAATCACTTCATGCATATTTATTTGACAAGGATGTCATTATTGAAGATGCTTTAGCTCAAGGTGAACAACTGGAGGAAGTAGATAGAGGAAAGCAGTCAACAGAAGATACTATTGCACCAGTGGTGAATAGTAGGAAAGATCAGGTCACAGTCACTACAACACAAGAACCATCTAGTCAGAGGTTGGATGACTCAGGAGCTGTGATAGCTGATGCTGAAAGGACTTCTGTGATGACTGAGAATGCAAGTGAGATTCCCTATGATATGGGAGGAATGACTTTGGTTGATTTTTTTGAAGATCAAACAAATTTTGTTCAGTCAGAGTCTATCCACCTTGAGGGTGAGTCTCAGCAAACAACACTTAAAGATGGTGATGTACTAACTATGGTGTCTAATGAAGTATTACTGAAGACATCAGAGTCTAGTAAAGAACCTGAAAGTGGTATACTGGAGCCTATAGTCTCTGAAAGGAAAGAAGATGATTGTAAGGGTTCAGAGACTATAGCAGCTCACTCCTTGGAGAAAACCTCAAGCCCCTTGCCAAATGAGGACCCTCTCTCCATGTGAGTTCAGGTATAAAAACTCCTTCTAGCCCCTATTTTTCTGTAGGTCATGAGAGCACTTATCCAAATTTGAGTGATACACTTGAAAAGATGGACTTAGATCCACAAACTGAGAGGCTGGCTCCTGACCAGGCAAAAGGTGAGGTAGAAAGAGTGTTGACTTTAGTAAGTCAAAGTGAGAATGAGGGTATGGATGATCAACTCCATAGCGAGGGAGAGAAAATTAGGAAACCATCATTTGATTTCTGGGATCAGGTTTTTCCTGAATCTTGGTCTGAAAATTTAGGTATGGATGCTGGTACTTATTCATTCATCAAAATGTATCAGAAGAATGACCTAGCACATCACAATGCAAAGCCAGAAGTTAAAGCTCAGAAGCAAAAGGAGAGGCTTGCAGGAATCATTAACAGAAGAGGTGCCAGGATAAAGCAATCTCTTGATACATATGTACCAGATGAAGTTCCTAATGATCCTAGTGTTCCTTTGTATGTACTTCCAATATCAGCTAGAATTGAGACATCTACAGTCTCTGATCACTCTAAGGAGGAGTCAGGATTTGAAGATGTTAGTACACAGAATACTGGTGAAGGAGATGATGATCATGTTTCAGCTACAGATCAGAAAGATGAAGATGTTGATACTTCTAATCAGGTTTTATTACTTGAATATCATACAACCCAAGCAACTTCTTCTACAAGACTTGAAGATACAGTTCTTTCTGATTCTGATTCTGAAGATACTAGAAGCACTTCCAACATTGAAGTTCATTCTGATGTTTTGAAAGATATTCAAAATTCTCAAATTGCTATGCAAACAAGACTTCAATCACTTGAAGATAACCAAGTCACAATTATTGAAAATCAAGCAGTTCTGATGAATATCATTTGTTCTGTTTCTGAATCTCTTGGAATTAATGTTGCTGATGTCAAAAAGGGGGAGATAAAGACAATTCAAAGACAACAACAACAACAACAACAACAATACCAAAACCGGGGGAGATAAAGAGCAGACAAAGGGAAGTAAAAAGAAGAACTAGGAGTGACAGTGGTGAATCTCAGCTAGGAAGTGGTAAAGGAAGAGCAGCATTAATAGTTAAAATTCTTTCTTCTAGGTACTAGATAAATGTCTACATCTGGGAAGGAGGTACTTAACTTCATAATTCTACATTCATAAATTCTATTCTGGTTGTATTGTTATATGTTTTGACATCCACAACTTAGATTTATGCTTCAGATTTTAAAGCATAAATATGGGGAGATTGTTAGGAATAATTCATAAGATGTGATGTTAAGAATAGAATTTACACATTATACTTCTTGTAATCCTGATCTTATAAAGGATTTAGCACTATATATAGGATTTATGTGTAAGACAGTTATCTGTACAGTTTAGTCAGGAATGAACAGTGTATCGGAGACTACATGTCAGGAACAAAGAGCAAATCCTGATGACAGTCTAATACTGATGATGATCAGATACTGATGCAAGATGAAATCCTGATATCAGTCGTGTTACTGATGATGTCATTATGGATGCTACAGAAACTGGCAAGTGCTATAAAACAGGATCTTTGTTTGAAGAACAAGCAAGAAGATATTATGAAGGAAAGAGTTTTCTATTGATGGAAACTATCGACTAGAAGGCAGAACATTGTCATGTATAGATTATATCTTTCTGTTATTAGTTGATAGGTAGCATTATAAATACTCTCTCAATATCATTGTAAAGAGCGTGTGTTGTGAGTTCGTGTGCGTAGCTCTGTATAAGGTTTGTATTCGAGAGTTCGAAACAAACAGAGAGAGATTTGTACTGTCAGCAGCTACTAAAGGTATTGTACACCTTTGGTAGAGTTTGTATTTGATCTTATTAATACAAACAGAGTTTGATTCATTCGTTTATTCTTGTTTATATAATCAAGCAAAAATCAGACACGATTATATAACTTGTATTCAACCCCCCCTTCTACAAGTTATTCGAGTTAACAGTACCTATGCAACAATGTATGATTATTATTCACTGCTAAGACAAATAACAATTTTGGATTTAATAACTAAATTAACTAAAAAGTAAACTAACAAAATAAGAATTAACTAACTAACAAGAATTAGAATCGAATTACTTCTGCAAGAGAAAACATGGGATCCTAACTTCATTAAATACTTTGCTTAGATCTGACGCCTTTAATCACTATATGCAATGGTTATGATATCTGATCGAATAACACGAAATAAGTATATGCTACTTCTCAGTATACGAATACCAAACTAAACATACATCCACAAAAGAGATAGAAGATGAATAGACACCAATTATGCTTAGACCCTATATCTCTATAGAATTTGAAAACATAACGGTTGAAGAACAAGTTGTCCATAAAGATCACATAGGGCAGCATATTATCTCTAATTACGCCACAAATCATGATGTTAAAACATTAACCTATCCTATGCTAGCATGGCAAGTTCTAAATCTCAAGATCCACTCTCGCTTCACAAGAGATTAACAAATTAGATGTTAGCTACGTATCTAAATTCATAAAGCACAACCATACGAGGATATCAGATATACATCACACGCAGATCTGTAAAGCAATCAAACTACTAAGTTACATAAATAAATCCGTTAGAATCCCATGACAACGATTAGTTCGTAATTGAACCTCTCGTCATCATGGGATCAAGTGAAACCATGATAATAAACAAAGTATGAATGAATATAATAATGCTAGAATAAAGGTTTAAGAAAACAAATCCAAAATCCAGAGTATCCTAATAGAAGAAAACAAAAGATGAAGTAGATCTAGATCTCCGTTGCTTGTCACGAGCGTTGGTGAATCCTTCTCTGCTTTTCTCCCTTGCTTCTCTGATGTTATTCTAAGTTATTGATATGATTTACAATGATAGGTAGTGTTTATATAGGCCCTAGAATACTTTTCCAACAAGAAAAGACCTAAAAATACAATTTAATTCGAAACAGAATAGAATTTCAGCAATTTCCAGGAAGTTCGGGCGCTCTCAGCGTGGGTAGGGCGCTCTCAGCGCGGCTAGCTCCTGTTCAGGATTATAGAAAATTTCCCAGGCTTCACGTGGACAGTAAGATCGCTGAAAACGGACTTCTAGAACTCCAGATATGGCCAAAACAGTGAAGACTGCGCAACCTACCCAGAAAATCCGAATTTTACACAATCTGCTCCTTTCTCCTTCGTTTTCTATTCCAATTCTTTTGCCACTTCCCGTTCTTCAATTCTTGAGCGTTATGATCTTCATGGTAGCCTATGGAAATATGCCATCCTTCATTCCATTGCTCAATTTCAACTCCAAGACCAATGAAACCACCACTCCTAGCCGATAATTGTAATCCTGCACAACTACACAAAACACATAAAAAATACAACAAACTTGAGTCCAAGACGATCAATTTAAGCCGAATTGAAGCGATCCAAGTGGATATAAAATCCACTTATCACACCCCCAAACTTAAACCGATGTTTGTCCTCAAGCATAAACAATTAAAAACTATCTAACTAGTACCACTTCCGTAGGTGATCACGGTTGCATTTGGCATATGCAACAAGCCCTTTAAACCCCTAGGCAGCCCTAGTGGACGAGTAAGGTCTCGTGAGGGCCTATAGCGAATGTACCCACAAAATCCATCTAACTAACAATGTAAAAATAATGCAATGCATGAATGCAACTAATATGAAAATGCAAAGATCCCCTTCAAACTAACCACAACCAACTAGCAAGCAAATATCTCAAAGAATGCAACTAAATCCAAATAGAGCTCGACTAAATCCCCATATACTAACAATACATGAACAGAAATGTGCGTGTGTGCGATGCTCATCAGAAATACTCCCAAAACTAGATAAAAACCATACTCATTCTTCGCCAAGACAATCATAGGTTTATAAATAGAATAGACTGTAGACACTTCATAACCTAGGAACACCTCCATCTTCATTCAAGTTAGCCAGGAATTCATGCTTTATTACTACACTACGACACATAATATAATACACATGCTTATTTAACCGTGCAATGAATGAGACCCCAAAAGGCTTATACAATAATACCCATGTAGCGAGCGTTAGGTCAGCAATCCCAAACCACAAGGGCTTTAGGTTACTAGGACTAAGTCCCCTCAGACTTAATTACTCGAGTATTAAAGAGCTCACCCTGGTTAATTCTGCATTTAACAATTAAACTATTGACTTTTTTTTTTGTTTTTCTTTCTTCTTTTTTCTGATTTTTTTTCATTTTTTTCTGAATTTTTTTTATATATGCAATCTGGAATGAGAATTCTCAATTCCAACCCTAGACTACTCGTATAAATATGAGCCGGCTACTAGCCATTTGACGCCTAGCCATTATTGACAATTAACAATTAGCATGAAATCCCTGGTTTCCCCCAAACTTAGACTTTAGTGTCCCTACGCCATCAAGGGAATAACGAAAATTTTAAATATAATCAAGTGATTAAATCTCAAAACATCCAAACAAGCATGACCCTAACCTAGCCCAAAAGCACCCAATGAAACTGTGAAATTATTGTGTTTCCGAAGCATGCAAGTCAATTTCGTAGCAACTATAAATCAACCCTCTACTCATCATTACCACACTTAATTAGACACCTGCCTACCAATCAGAATCAGCTCGTCCTAAGGGATCATGATATATGCATGCCATGAAAATGCAACTAACATGAACTCACATGGTATACAAAAAAAAATAACAGAATGTCCTACATGAAACAAACATAAATAATACGAACAAAGATGCATGAATTACTACTAATATGCAAAGCATGATATCCTACATGAACACAATGACATAAATAACTACCACACACTACTTATCCCTAAACCACCGCCAAACTTGAAATATTCAATGTCCGCATTGAATGGAAGTAAATACAAGGGATAGTAGAAAACATACCTAATTGTCGAAACACGTGGGTTGCCTCCCACGAAGCGCCTTTGTTTAAAGTCTTTATCTCGACATGGCCATGTCTTTTTCTCTTAAAAATATCTACACCGTAGCTAAATATGGCCATTTAATTATCTTTTCCGGTGATACATCCTTGATGACAAGTTTCCGCCTTCTTTGCTCCTCAAAGGTGTCAGCAACAATGTTCTCTTCACTACCTGACAAGTTAACAACAATAATAATAAGCAAAGTAGATGATTGACCCGAATATAGATACCTTAAGTGATCTGGTGGTTTAAGCTCAAGTTTGGAAGCTTCTTCAATATGATGATTTTCTACCAAAGACTGATCAAGAATGGAGAAAGACGGACTAGGAACGGAAGTGGGTGGTTCACCAAAAGAAGTCTTAGCAACAGACATAGTATCAAAAGAACAATCCTCAAGATGAATTTCATGCTTAAAACAAATAGCATTCAATTCCTCTAACATCTCATCAGAAGTAAAATTCCTATACAACTCATGAAGATCTTCATTACCCTCAATCAAAACATCTTCCTCAAGAAAAGACTCAATTGCACTATCCTCAAGATTTGACCATGAAACCACCTCATCAACCAGCACCTTAGAATCCCAGAGATCAGCCAAGTTTAGCGACTCACACTCTTCCTCCTCATCACTATCCACCACAGGTTCTGACAAAACAGAATGTTCTTCTTTTTCTGTAGGGTCTTGATCTTGAATTTCTTCTTCATCCTCAATTGCTGAATTCTGATCGTTCGTGACTTTTCCATATCTGAGTGTTATGGCATTAACATGCTCCATGCCATCTTGTTTTCCTGGATTCACCTCTGTGTCACTAGGAAGAACTCCCTGTGGTCCGTTGAGAAAGGCACTTGCAATTTGCCCAATCTGATTCTCCAATGTCTTGAGAGATACCGCCTGACTTTAAATCATCAACCTCAATTCATCCAATTCAGTTTTTTCATTTGAAGATTGACCATCATCCCCATGAAACTGTTGCTGCTAAAAATCTTGATTGTTGCTCCTACCGAAACCGGGATGATAGGAGGCTGGAGCTGGTTGCGAAGGTTGCGGGAATTTGCTCACAAACTGTACCGATTCAGAAGATATGGCACATTGACTCATCTCATATGCGCCCGCACATAGCTCACAAACACTAGCAACTTGAGGCACCCCATGCTTTGACATAAAATCCAATTTCTTATTAAGTACCTCTAGCTGAGCTGCTAGAGCTGTGACTGTATTAACTTCCAGAATTTCTACTAATTTACCTTGTGATAATCTCTGAGTTGGATTCTGGTATTCATTCGCAGCCATCATCTCAATAAACTCATAAGCTTCTTCATAGCTCTTAGCCCATAAAGCTCCACCTGATGCTGCATCTAGCATGGGTCTTGACTGTGCACCCAAGCCATTATAAAAGCAGTTAATCACCATCCAATCAGGCATCCCATGATGTGGACACTTCCTTAGCATCTTCTTATATCACTCCCAAGCCTCGCACAAAGATTCTTCAGACTGCTGTGAAAATTGAGTTAGAGCGTTCCTTATTGCTGCTGTTTTAGCCGTGGGGAAGAATTTAGTGAGAAACTTCTGAGCAAGATCCTCCCATGTAGTAATGGAACCGGATGGTAGAGAGTGTAACCAGCCCTTAGCTTTATCCCGTAGAGAAAATGGGAAAAGTATCAATTTCACAGCATCCTCAGACACACCATTGATCTTGAAGGTGTCGTAGATCTCAATAAAGTCCCGGATGTGCATGTTAGGATCCTCCGTAGGAGCACCCCCAAACTGAAACGAATTCTGCACCATCTGAATTATGCTAGGCTTGAATTCGAAAGTATTAGCTGCAATAGCTGGCCTGACAATGCTAAATTGGATGTCCTTGATCTTTGGTTGAGAATAATACATCAATGCTTTCGTTGTTGCTGGTTCTCCCATTGTTACTTGCAACACATAAAACTAAACAACTATATATAAGAAACAATCCGAGTGAGTGAACTCTAACGACCACTGATGACAAGCACATAAACTAAAAAAACACAGATGATCCCCGGCAGCGGCGCCAAAAACTTGTTTGCACTAAATCACGCAAGCGTACGTGGTCACAAGTAATATATGAATAAGTCGAGTTCGTTCCCACAGAGATCTGGTTATGGTTTTAATTCAGTAGATGTACCTATGCAACAATGTATGATTATTATTCACTGCTAAGACAAATAACAATTTTGGATTTAATAGCTAAATTAACTAAAAAGTAAACTAACAAACTAAGAATTAACTAACTAACAAGAATTAGAATCGAATTACTTCTGCAATAGAAAACATGGGATCCTAACTTCATTAAATACTTTGCTTATATCTGATGCCTTTAATCACTATATGCAATGGTTATGATATCTAATCGAATAACACGAAACAAGTATACGTTACTTCTCAGTATACGAATACCAAACTAAACATACATCCACAAAAGAGATAGAAGATGAATAGACACCAATTATGCTTAGACCCTATATCTCTATAGAATTTGAAAACATAACGGTTGAAGAACAAGTTGTCCATAAAGATCACATAGGGCAGCATATTATCTCTAATTACGCCACAAATCATGATGTTAAAACATCAACCTATCCTATGCTAGCATGGCAAGTTCTAAATCTCAAGATCCACTCTCGCTTCACAAGAGATTAACAAATTAGATGTTAGCTACGCATCTAAATTCATAAAGCACAACCATACGAGGATATCAGATATACATCACACGCAGATCTGTAAAGCAATCAAACTACTAAGTTACATAAATAAATCCGTTAGAATCCCATGACAACGATTAGTTCGTAATTGAACCTCTCGTCATCATGGGATCAAGTGAAACCATGATAATAAACAAAGTATGAATGAATATAATAATGCTAGAATAAAGGTTTAAGAAAACAAATCCAAAATTCAGAGTATCCTAATAGAAGAAAACAAAAGATGAAGTAGATCTAGATCTCCGTTGCTTGTCACGAGCGTTGGTGAATCCTTCTCTGCTTTTCTCCCTTGCTTCTCTGATGTTATTCTAAGTTATTGATATGATTTACAATGATAGGTAGTGTTTACATAGGCCCTAGAATACTTTTCCAACAAGAAAAGACCTAAAAATACAATTTAATTCGAAACAGAATAGAATTTCAGCAATTTCCAGGAAGTTCGGGCGCTCTCAGCGTGGGTAGGGCGCTCTCAGCGCGGCTAGCTCCTGTTCAGGATTATAGAAAATTTCCCAGGCTTCATGTGGACAGTAAGATCGCTGAAAACGGACTTCTAGAACTCCAGATATGGCCAAAACAGTGAAGACTGCGCAACCTACCCAGAAAATCCGAATTTTACACAATTTTCTCCTTTCTCCTTCGTTTTCTATTCCAATTCTTTTGCCACTTCCCGTTCTTCAATTCTTGAGCGTTATGATCTTCATGGTAGCCTATAGAAATATGCCATCCTTCATTCCATTGCTCAATTTCAACTCCAAGACCAATGAAACCACCACTCCTAGCCGATAATTGCAATCCTGCACAACTACACAAAACACATCAAAAATACAACAAACTTGAGTCCAAGACGATCAATTTAAGCCGAATTGAAGCGATCCAAGTGGATATAAAATCCACTTATCACACCCCCAAACTTAAACCGATGTTTGTCCTCAAGCATAAACAATTAAAAACTATCTAACTAGTACCACTTCCGTAGGTGAACACGGTTGCATTTGGCATATGCAACAAGCCCTTTAAACCCCTAGGCAGCCCTAGTGGACGAGTAAGGTCTCGTGAGGGCCTATAGCGAATGTACCCACAAAATCCATCTAACTAACAATGTAAAAATAATGCAATGCATGAATGCAACTAATATGAAAATGCAACTAATAAAATCCACTTATCAGCATCCAAACGGCTACAGATTTGACTTTGCAAAGTTCTGTTCAGATCCACTTCTTTAGCTCTTTGTCTCTTATATATCTCTCCAAGCTTCCTTGTAGGCTTTCCAGAGCACGTTACAGATTGTGGTCCATAAAGTGCATTGGCTTGTTGCAGGTTTTTGACTTGTATAATTTCTTCAGTATTTTGTCTCCAAGAATGTATTCAAGAAGTGGCTAAGTGATTGATTCGAGAACTAGGATTAGATAACTCTGAGTTCTCGAATACTGTATGATTGACATATCGAATCACTTCTTGAATTACACTTTTCTCCAGGGTTCTTTGAGTTGTCGAATAAAACACTTGACTTGTCGAATCCCTGAGATATCGAATAGCTTTCTGAGTCCTTGAGATATCGAATGGAACTTTGACTTGTTGACTCTTTGAGAACTCGAATACCACTTTGACTTGTTGACTTCTTGAGTTCTCGAATAGAGTATTTAGACATGTCGAATCTCTGAGATATCGAATGAGATATCGAATAGTTCATTCAGAGTTATCGAACAGTGTCTTCTCAGATATCGAATCTCTGACTTCTCGAATGCTAGACTTCTCGAATAGACAAATGTACTTCTCGAATTGGTACTTAGGCAAATTCTTCATTTCTTCAAATCTCAACTGTGATTATTTGACAGTCTTTATCTTCTTGCTTGAGGCATGAACCTTGGAACTTCTTTCAAGCATTATTCTTGACTTTATAAGTACAGTTACACAACTAGAATTTGATGCCTATTGCAAGTACAAAACAAATAGAAACTCTACAACTAGAGGTTCCCTCAGTTAAGAGGTCATGTAAGTAATGCAAAGCATTACAAACAATTAGGCTTGTTATTAGATGTAAACAGGCATGCCTCTGTGACTAACATATAATAGAAAATAAAAGAATAGAAAATGAGAAATTTTCTATTCTTTCTAAATCTTTCCAAAAGTGGGAAGAAGATTTTTTAGATAAATATATATAGAATTTCTTTCCTATTCTTTAGCTTTCTTTTCCTTTCTTTCCAAATAAATTATTCAGGAACAAGTTGTGGAAATGTATTTTCCACCTTTCTTTTATTTTATTTCCAAAAAACGTTTCTGGAACACAGTGTTAGACATGATTTTCAAAATCTTTGCTTCATAATAATCCATATTTTAAGTATTCGTATTTATATCACTGGCCAAATATATATTAAGTATCTATATTTATATCACCAGCCAACCGAACTTTCAAACTCATGCTATTTAGCGATTTACGATTCCATCTAAATAAACCAGATGTTGAGCTAGTGAGGTCCAGAAATTCATTTCAATGGTATCACAAATATTTTCCAATCACAAAGCTAACATAAATAATAGAATAATGAGTAATATGACTATAACCGCAAGGAACTCACATATCAACTCAAATGCAATAGAAAAAATAAAATATGGCAAATTATTCTATTTTCCAGCATACAACAGAATATTCATTTTTCAGCAAAAGATAGCAGAATAGGTAATGAAAATGCACACTTAGAGGGGGGTGAATAGGTGTATATGGCTAACTATATCCAATTTTAATAATTACCAGAAACAGCTTACTGATTTCAATTTTAACAGATGCAAATGGTACGCTGAATGTAAATGGTAAGCTGAATGCACAAGCAGTAAGTAAAGTGCAGGAAAAATAAAGAACATCACAAACTTTTAGCCAGGTTCGACCCTTAATCCCCTATGGTCTACGTCCTGGTCCCTTACCAACTTGGTAAGAGAATATATTACTGATCAAATATAATCCGATTACAAGATACAACAATATATTTCCCTCACACCCAGCTGTTGACACAAACGGCTTGCTGAATAGACCTGAAACAGATTCTGCTCTCTAAGCTATACTACCCTAGTATACTTCTCTAGCACAAACCTCGAATCCCTACTATTCCAAGCCAAGTGTCCAACAACTAAACACTTACAATCAGAACAATACAATTAATGATTGATACAACTCAAACTATAGATTCTCTAAATAAATAATACAAATGATATATAAATGAGCTCGAGAGAATCAAGGTAAAAATTTTGCAAAGTAAAAACAGAGTTGTTTATGTTCTTGTGGTTCTTTTATTTTCAGCAACCGAATAATGAAACCAAGAACATGAATTTAAAGACTTAACACAAATGATCATAAACTAATCCAACAAATTATCCAAATTTTGAATCCAATTCAACGTTTAATTTGTTAAATTTGTTTATAACGTTAATGTAAACGTTTGAAGAAAGAAGAAGTAAGAATAGAACGTGTAAGACCATTTTTTTCAGAGATATATATGTATATAAAACTCGTATACAAGATTTTAAAAGAGGATAAGAGTTTTAGTTGAAAACAAACTCCTATAATTTAGGAAATCAAATTTGAATGAAAAGATATGATTAAAAATAAGCTCATACATATATAAGTACGTATTCCTTATTTAAATAACCCTTATAGCTGATTTGGAGTCCATTCCTATAAAATCTCCTTTAATTCCGCATTTCTTATCTTTCTGGACTGTTGACAAATAGCTTGCTATTTGTGATCTGCTTCTGTGCAAATAACTTGCTGATTGTCACTGTTAATTAACTCTGGTTTGCTGTTTTTGACATACTGATTTTATAATCAGTAAACTATCTTACCCTGCAAAACCAAGTTAGTACACATACAAATAGCATGTTGTTTTATATCTACTATCAAGCAAATTGGCTTGCTGATTGTGATCATCAAAACCTAAGGAGTATTAGGTAATTTTAGCAAAAGATAACTATTTTTTATTTATATTAATCGGATCGGTTCAATTTTTCGGATCGATTTCAATTTATAATGACAATCGCATAATTTACTTCAATTTCGATTTTTAATTTTTCGATTTCAATTTCAACTCAATTTATATGGTTCGATTTTTAGCAATTTTGGTTTTAATTTCGAATTTTTTCGATTTTTCACTCAATCCTGGATGTTAGTGGTGAACCTCAATTCACACGCACGCGCCTAGTCACATAAATTTGTGTGTTCTGTCTTTTTACATCATGTGTAGAAATATCAGAATTTGATAAAGGAATATTTGCAATAATTGTAAATATCTTTAGATTGATTTGTGTATATTCTAATGGCTGATAATTAGGATGGTTAATCATGTAATTACTGATTTTTAGGATCTGGATTAGTCATATTACCTAGATGAGCTCTAGTAAAGTAAGTATAAATAGTGGATGATTTGTGTACTACAAATTACTTTTATAAAAGAGATTTATTCCTACTAAACTTTAGATTTATTCATACAAAACTTCATGGTATCAGAGCTGTGGTAGTCAGATCTTTTCAGAACAGTTTTGGGCTTCAATTAACACTTCTGGGCTCAATTCTTCTTCAATATCACTCCAAAATTACATATTTCTGGTTGTTCCAACCAAAACTTTCATATAAATGGCTCTTAAATCAGCCAATGTCATCTATAAATCAGCTTCTATTGTCACCAACGATTATGACAAAACCAGGCATATCTCAGATTATGGAATCAGTATGGCTCCAACATCACCTAGACCTGGGCAGTTTATGCAGCAACTGATGGATTTAAATCGAAGCTCAAACAAAGCAAATGTCATTGCAACGTGTCATCCAAAATCTATGCCTCGCGCGTATATTGCTACCTCCAACAACGGTACTTGGATAGTTGACTCGGGCGCTTCTGATCACATGACAAGTGATTTTCAAGTCTTCAACACCTTCAAACCATGTGCAGATTCAGATTCCCACACAGTCAGAACTGCCGATGGATCTCTCTCAAAAGTGATAGGAACTGGATCTATAACATTATCAAACAATCTTCATCTCAAATCTGTTTTATTTGTACCCACATTAAGTTGCAATCTTCTTTCAATCTGCAAACTTGCTCGAGATATAAATTGTATAATCAAGTTCTATCAAAATCATTGTGAATTTCAGGTTGAGGGCTCGAAAAAATTGTTTGGCAGTGCTGAAATGCATTATGCACTCTATATTCTCAAGGATTCTCATACATCTAAATAGCAGAAATCAAATGTTGGTAAACATTCTAATTCAGTATTCAATTCGATTGCTATTTCAAATGAAAATCATATCATGTTGTGGCATTTTCGCCTTGGACATCCAAGTTTTGGTTATCTTCAAAGGTTGTTTCCTCACTTATTTGTCCACAAGAAATCAAAAAAATTTCATTGTGAAGTCTGTCAACTTGTTAAACACACTCGAAACTCATATCCTACTGTTCCTTATAAACCTTCGCAACCTTTCTTAATGATACATAGTGATATTTGGGGACCCTCTCGAGTAACTAGTGTCAATGGATCTAGATGGTTTATATCCTTCATTGATGATCACACTAGGACAACATGGACATTTCTTATGAAAGAAAAATCTGAAACTGCATCTATCTTCAAAAGTTTTCATTCGATGATTCAAAATCAATTCAAACAAAGGATCCAAATTCTGAAAACTGACAATGGAAGGGAATATTTTAACTCCACTCTTGGTCCATACTTATTAGATCAAGGGATTGTTCATATTTGGTTCATGTGTTGATACTCCACAACAAAATGGAGTGGCTGAGAGAAAAAAATAGACATCTTCTTGAAGTTTTGAGATCAATCGTGTTTGCAAGTCATGTCCCTAAACACTTTTGGGGGGAAGTTATACTCACATCAACCTATCTTATAAATCGTATGCCTAGTAGAGTCTTACAATTCAGAACCCCAAGAAAGTTGTTAGAAGACACTTTTCCTCATATTCATCTTTCTCCTCAAATCTTCCACTAAAATTTTTTGGATGTACGTCATTTGTCCATATTTATGATCATAAAAGAACAAAACTTGATCCAAAGTCTCACAAGTGTGTCTTCATTGGATATTCATATAGTCAAAAAGGATACAAGTGTTACTCTCCAGTTACGAGAAGAGTCTATCACACTATGGATGTCTCCTTCTTTGAACATCAATCTTTCTTTCCCAAACCTACTATTCAAGGACAAGGTTCACATGAAAATCAGTTTCGAGAAATATTCGATCATCATACCTCATTTTCTCAACCTAATTTCGAGACACATGGACATCAAAACATATCTTTGTCTATCCATCCAAATACATCAAAATCAGCAGAGTTTCCTCTGCCTTCTTTGCCTATACAAACCAATCTCAATCCAGAAAACACACCTAGCATGTCCCTACCACAACCTATAATCAGTGCAAACTCAACATCCTCTTCGGGAATCCCTAATATCTCTTCAAACGTAACAACACTTCAAACTCAAGAACCAGGTGAGAAAGGTAACAAAGAATTACTTGTTTATAGTAGAAGGAAAGCAAAAAATATAGAGGTCAATATGCAAGACAAGAACTGTTCAGACACTCATCAAAACTCTTTTGACCATGAAAATCTTGAAGGTGACGATTCTAACAGTCATGAGTTAGTTTCTCCCACTATTGATGATATTGATTTACCTATTGCTCACCGAAAAGGTGTTAGAAGCTGTACCAATCACCCTATTAAAAAATATGTTGCTTATGGGAAATTAACACTTATGTATAGAGTTTTTGTCTCTTCTCTTGATCTTGTTCAGATTCCCAAAGACATTCATGAAGCTTTAAAAGATCCTAAATGGAAGATTGCTGTACAGGAAGAAATTAATGCTCTTGAAAAAAATGGTACTTGGGTTCTCACTCAGATTCCTCAAGGGAAGCGGACTATTGGTTGCAAGTGGATATTCACCATCAAGTATAATTCAGACGGGAGTATTGACAGATACAAGGCTCGATTGGTTGCCAAAGGATTCACACAATCATATGGTGTTGACTATCAGGAGACATTTGCCCCGGTTGCAAAACTTAATACCGTAAGATTTTTACCATCACTTGCGTGAATTGTGATTGGCCTTTACATCAGTTGGATGTAAAAAATGCATTTCTCAATGGGGATCTCAAAGAAGAGGTATACATGGACATTCCACCTGGAATGGAGAAGCCTTACAATGGGCGATTGGTGTGCAGGCTTATTAAAACTATTTATGGTTTAAAACAATCTCCCAGAGAATGGTTTGGGAAGTTCTCAAAGTCACTTATTAAGCATGAATATACTCAATGTTAGGCAGATCATACCATGTTCGTCAAGTTCTCATCAACAGGAAAAAAGCAATTCTCATTGTCTATGTAGATGACATAATCATAACTGGAGATGACTCGGATGAAATTTCAAAACTCAAAAGACTTCTTGCCTTAGAATTTGAAATCAAAGATCTCGGGCCCCTCAAATATTTTCTTGGAATAGAAGTAGCTCGATCAAAAGATGGAATTGTTATATCTCAACGAAAATACATCTTAGATATTCTAAAAGAAACAGGAATGTTAGGGTGTAAACCAGTTGACACTCCAATGGATCCAAACTTAAAGGTAAATCGAAGTAAAGATTCAACTCCAGTAGAAAGGGGGAGTGTAAGAACCCAGATTTTTGGGTAGAATTAAAACTTTTATTATTTATTGATGTAAGAGTGAACAATGGTTACAACTACAATGTAATACTGGCTTTAAAGAATGAATAATGTAAGGATATATATTCCAAGGTTATATGGCCTGAAGGATGCTATTGGGTGATAACTTAGATTAGAATAATCTATCTCCTAGAAAGTTAAGATAAGATTCCCTAGAGAGAAATAGATACCCTCATGTCATCCAAATCAATATCTATTATAAGCCCAGCGGTTCCGTAAAAAGGTTAAGGAACACTCGAGGGTGAACCAGGATCATTTTCCTAATTATAGGAATTAAATAAAAATAAGTGATGAATAGTGATTTTGGGTGGAATTTGGAATATTATTATAATAATGTTATACCCGGTATTCGGAACGGATTTCTGAGTTCGTATTAGTGATCCAGGAGGAAAATAAGTGTATGTAAAAGCTGTCGGATTCAGAAAAAGAGCACTTTTATTTTCTCCGAGATTTCCCTGGACACTGCAAGACTTAAGGATTTATAAAAGGGAATTAAGGAATTTAAATTCGAGAAGTATTAAGAAAGATGAAGAATAGTATTAGAAATATTAAGAAGGTTTTCGGTAAAACCCTAACTAGAAACGAATGAGTTATTCCCTCGAACGATCAACGAATTAAGCAATAAACGGACAAAGAAACAAGCAGAGGGAGCAAGAGTCTTGTGCAAGCTACTAGAAAATATCTAGTAACCAAACTAGAATCAAGGAACTAGCATCTTAGAGAATGCAACTAAGTACTTAGCAAGCAACTACCTAGTTAAGCTCTAAACCACCACATTTTCAACACATGTCTTGCCATTTCCTCATCCAACACCTCACTACTTTAATAAAGTAGCTTTATACAAGATATTATGTTGTAAGTGGATGAGAGTGAATGAGATTAAATCAAAGAAATCAAAAGAAACCAAGCAAAATACTCCACCCTTGCAAGAAACCTTCCATTCGGCTATTCTTGAATTTCAAGAATCAAAATCAAGCTTCCAACCATCATTTGATCTCCAAACTTTTATGGTGAGTTCTATATTTCATAAAAGTGATCTCCTAAAAATCCTAGCTTCAATCTCCTCTTTTTCCATTTTCAAAAAAAAATCAAGAAAGATGAGGGTGAATAGTGTTTCTTAAGAACTAATCTTGGTTTTCATGTTTCTTATGATTGATCTAGCAAGCTTAAGGCAATCCAAGGACCATACCAAGCCTGGTAAAACTAGTTCACACTCCAAGGAAGGTATAAACTTCAAGAATCCAAGTTTTAATTTGAGTTTTAATGGAGTTTTAGATAAGATTTGATGATGATGTTAGTATAAGCATGTTTACATGATCATGTAGTTGTTCTTAGTAGTTATTTAGTCATGATTCAAGTCCTTAATGATCTTGAGGTTAAGACCAGTGGTGCTAGGACTTGTGGATATGAGAATCATGTTTATGAGTTGTGTTGATGCCCGGTGTGGCTTGGTTGTGTTGTTACGATTTTTAGAACGTTCGATTTATAGCCGTTATAATGCCAAAATTTCGTTAACCTTAAGAAACCGAGCATCACAGTAGATAAAACTCACTGCATAGCTTCGACTTATGCCATGATTAGCTAGATCATGTTACAAGCTTCGTTTTGATATAAAGATCGCATGAAATGGACTTACGGTTTAGGAGTTATGATTAAATTCGTAAAAGTGGTTCGAAATCGTAAACGAAAGTTCGTAATTGAAATTGATTCCCTTAAATGTCATTTAATCAGTGGCGAATCTTATTAATTAAATATTAGAGGTAAAAAGGAAGGTGTGGGAGAAAACCACATGTCGAAGGGATCGTTTTCCGATTTTATAAAAATGTTTGAATCGAGGTTAAACGCGAACGAACCCTTAAAGGTATGACTTTGGTTATAACTTAGGAAACGGGCGATAACACTCGAGGTATAATCGTGATTCGTAAACGACCAACCTTAGAACTTATACGACTTAAGTATATACCAAGTATAAGCATGATGACATGTCTTGATAACGAACGAATGTCGGATCGTATCGGTGATAAAAGAGTTACACTAAAAGAGACGTAACGAGATAACTCGAAAACATGTTTCGATTTAAGTGGAGTTTATACTTAGCCTTTTAATAAGCGTTAAGTGGTTAATCTTAAATATTCTGATTGTTTATAGATTGTCGAGCTGACCCGGGACACATTACCCCTACCCGCACTCGATTCTCAGGCAAGTTTCCAATACTTGGAACTGTTGTTGTGATAATATATATATGATGATTGTTGTATACATATGCCATAGCATGCATGTCTACTTTCAAGTATATTGGAATACTTGTTCCCTGAATTAATATTCGCTTATAGACTAGATATGGATTATCAGATATAAGCATGATTGTTTTGGTAGGACCCTTAGTGAAGGGCATATGATATGTATTCTTTAAATATAGACCGGGAGTCGATATTTTGAGATATAGATGTAGTCGAGGAAACCCGGAGGGATTCCAGCGACAGATTAGTATTCCTTTTGAGGAATGTTATTATTAAACGTTATTTATATTTCCATAAAAGTATCAAATACTTGGAAACCTTTCGAGAAATGTTATTTGAGTATTATCTCAGTCGAGAAATATTAAAGGAATATTATTTCGAATATTCATTTAGAGTTTGATTATTTCATGAATATTATTTCAAGATTCATTTAGAATATTGTTTATTAAATGAATATTACTTTCGAATATTCATTTAAGGTTTCATCTATTCAATGAATATTACTTTAAGATATTCCTTTGAAGTTCTAATTACTTAAGGAACATTATTTCAAATATTCCTTGAGAGTATTGATTACTAAATGAATATTATTTGGATATTCATTTAGAATAGTATCTATTAAATGAATATTATTCGGATATTCATTTAAGGTTTTATTTACTTAATGAATATTATTTTAAAATATCCAATTGAAGTTCTAAGTACTTAAGGAATATTATTTTGAATATTTTCTTTAAAGTTTTGATTACTAAATGAATATTAATTGGATATTCATTTAGAATACTATTATCTAATGAATATTATCTTCAAATATTCATTTAAGGTTTGATTTACTTAGTGATCATTACTTTAAATATTTATTTGAGTTTATCCATTTAACAAATATCATCTTGAATATTCATTGGAAGTTTTATTTATTTAATGAATATTATTTTGAATATTCATTTAAGAAGAGATTTATTTAGTAAATAATTTTATATATTCATTCGAGTATTACTTACGAGTAATGTTATGATTTAAAAATTGTCCTTAATTATTATTGATTTAATAAATATTCTTGGAATATTTATGTAAATTCTTTAAAACTCTCTTTATAGTGATTTATATCATACAAAGATTATCTTTTAACTTCAGATATTATGTAAAATATTTCAGAGTCTTTTTATGACTATTTTATCAAGGGGGGGTTCCCAAAACTCTATTTTTATTTAAATCCATCTTATAAGAAGATTTAAATACTCGCCCAAACTTCCAAAAACATATAAGGGGACCTCACTTGAGAGCTGTTATTTATTTGACTGCCCGGTCATATACTTGCTAAAACTATCTTGTCACTCACATCTTGATTCTTTCAAGCATCGATATGAGTCTTCTGGTTACCTCCTCAACGCTCGAGGGGTATGATTGATGTAACAAGTTTATATCCATTAACAAGCATCAGCTTGGGAAATATTGGTGAATTTTCCTTTCCAATTAGATACGACTACTTTGTGGAGTCCTATCAACAAGTGTTACACTTGGGGAAAAGGGGAACGAACTTTACGTTTCAGAGTCATGGATGATATTCGAACTAGGAGACGCGTAAGTGGCCGAGTGGCGCCGGTCCAGCAATAGCCCAACCGTTGGCTGAGGAGTTCCAGAGGGCGGTAGATAAGTAAAATCCGTCGGAGCTACCTTCTACATGTAGAGAACGACTGATGAGATGCATGACATACGACTGATCATCGTAAACGTCAGGGCATCTGGCGCGGCAATGCTCCCGTATTAGTTCATCTTCTAAAAGTGAGAAATTTCTGCAACACTGTTGGTGTTGGCAAGGTGAAAAAGTGTTGAAACCGGAATTGCAATATCTTTCCTGCAAGTTCCTCTTTTATGATAATTGAGAATATCTTGCTTATCTTTTGTATAGCGGATATTTATTCAAAACAAATATATTTTTGAGTTACCTTGTAACTTCATCTCATACCTTATATTGGTACTACATCGTTAATGCATGGCATATGGTTTCAAAGATATTTTGAACTGTCATATATTATTGCCGTTCAATTATATTTTTGGTGGGCTATTGCTCACCCTTGCTTTATTTATTTATATCACAACAACAGCTAGATCAGATGGCCGCGCAAGGCGCACACAGCGTAAGCAGGTGTCAACCGTCAGAGGTTTACCGCTAAGGTCTTGGCTACCTTTGTTGAGGATGCAACTACTGGTAGGCTAGTTGTTAGCAATTGAGCCTCAAATGTATTTTTATTATGGTATCTATTAATGGATGGCAAAGAGTATGTAATTGTACAATTGTAATTCTTTGGGTTGTAAGAACTCAAACTTGTGATTAATAATATTGTTGGTTACTCTGATTTCATCTCTGGGACTATAACGGGTGTGTTTTATGTTGTTGTTTTGGGTCACAAGGTTGTAATTTAAATTATGTTGGTTTTATGGATGGATGTTGAGACCGTAACGACCAGATCCCTGACCCTGGATCTGGGGGTGTTACAGAAATGGTATCAGAGAGAGCGTTATATATCCCAGAGATGATGCGACGTTAAAACAATAAATTCATTAAGATAATAAGAACTCTTGCCAAGTTCATAGTCGGACTACTTAATGTAGTACTGACGTATAAAACCCTTATGGGAACTATTAAGTATCATGATAGTGACTTAGCTCGTTCTTGTGTCGACTAGTAAGGCGATAGACCTTGGGGATTACGAGAAGTAACTCAATGATGCTTGTTTTGATGCTGAAGATCGGATGGTGGATTCGATAGAGTACTCTACTAAGGACCCGGAAGAGGTTCCAGCAGAGGAGGAGAATATTGATAAGTATAAGGAGTTTACACTTAAGGAATGAGGGCTACAGCCAGAGAGACTGTAAGAGTTAAGGTATAGTGCTCAGAAAAGTGAGCATAAAGAGCTGAGATATTATTAAGAGAATTAAAGATGCGTATTGGATTCATAACGGGACTGCTAGATGAAGTACCAGCAGGTAAGATGGATTTGAGGAATTACTTGAGATCTTATATGGGGATAGATAAAAAAAAAAAACCAAAATCCTTAGAGACCTACAGATTAATGAGAATGCTTCTAGGTGCAACCTGATAGAACAGGTGTAGGACATGTTCTCGAAATAAGAGTTTTGGCAAAATGAAGTCCAGCAATAGGACACATGATCAATAAGAGTAGTGTTGGTCGGCCCTACCAAGTTAAAGACAGTTTCAAATGAAGATTGGCCAACCACACTGGCAAAGGTGAGAAATTTCATAAAATTCACAAGGTATTACCAAAGATTTGCTCAGGACTTTACAGAAAGTGTAGTCCCGTAACCCGACTTATTATAAGAATAAAAGTTTGAAAGGACAAGATAAACGTGAGAAGATCTTCCTGGAGCTAAAGGCAAAGTTGGTGATGAACAGGGTTGGCGTTGCCTAATGGAAGAAGGAAACTTTGGGAGATATTATGATGCAACTCATACAGGTATAGGTCTGCGTTTATGCAGCACGACAGCGTAATTTCGAATACATTTAGACAACGCAGTTCATCGGATTCGGATGGCCTTGGTAGTGCCAATGTTGAGGAACGACTAACCCCGACGGTAGTGTTCCTTCTGAGACTAGTTGTTAAGAAGACTGGTATTTGGTAGTATCGACTAATAGGACGAATATGTATCGGGAAGATGTGGCATGTTACTAGTGGGTGAATAGATTAACTGAAATTTTCCCAAATTCTGGAAAGGAATTCAACGAATTTTGGCAAACCTTGTCTTTCTGATTATCAAAAGACGTCATTGAAGAGAGTGGAAACTGGAGCGAACCCTGTGGATTGGGTAAAGTAGCCGCTATACAGGTGGGTGGACATACCCCGATTATTACAGTTGAATGTAGGGATAAAAGTATGAAGTTGAATGTAATTAAGAAACAAGCCGGACTGAGAAATTCCGGGATTGACTTAAATAAAAAGGTTGTTATGCCAGAAGGGTTAAGATTTTGTGGCACGTGAAATTGATAAGAATAGCTGAAAGAATAAAAGTAAAGGAAAGGTGACCGGAGACGGTACCGAGAAGTCGATTGAGACTTATATGGAGTAAAGTTTTGAAAAGATCAAAAGGTATCAAAGTAGAAGGCACTATGCCAGCAATTGCTAGAAAAGTAATGCTATTAGCCGACCCCTAACTCACATGTTTTAGTATGGCAAGTTGAGGCCAAGTCACAAAGGATTAACAATTAACTAGACCAGCAATGAAAGGATATATCGGGGTTGCTTCTAATCAAGCGCCAACCGCAAGGACTTTTGATATAAAATGAATTGAGATACATGATAATGGATTTTATAAATACCATGGATGTGTTAGGAATGAGGATGGTGACCAGTAAAGGTTATGAGGATTGTCAGAGATGGTGCAGTATGATGCAAAAATGTTATCTGAAACTTAGTGTCCTCAAGAGGAGCATTAGGCATTAAGAGATTCACGTTGAACACGACCAATATCTTCCAGAACATCCTTGCTACCATTACCAAGTTCTGTAAGAAAGAGCAGATAGACATGTGTTGTCTTTTGGAAGGTCATATAGACTAACATTCGTTTGAAAGAAGAGGTTAGCATTAGTCTACCTATAGACTATCAAGATGAGAATGATTAAAAGAGACCCTTATTATGGAAATATGATTGCCAAGTACAGGATGTAAGTATTCCTTGAAAATGGAATTGAGGATAGAATGTCCATAGATTAATACGAACCCTGGGGGATGCACAAAGGATAACATTACCCCTAATATAGACATTGTGAAATCAGACGATATAAGTTGAATCGACCAAGGTATCAATAACCTATAAGGAATTGTGGAAAGGAGTCTCGAAAAGTACATAGACAGAATAGTTATAGAATTGGTTAATGATGTGTGATATACCCTGTACCCAGAAGATATAGGATGAATGATGAGGATGACCTAAGGAACCCTATAAGGGAAGAGGTAATGTTCTGAACTTCAGAAAGGGAAGTTTGGTAAGGAATGTATGACATAGTAACAATAAGGCCAGAGGAAGTATGTGTGAAACCATGAGAAAGTATGGATTGAACCAATAAGGTTGAGATTATCCTAAAACAAGAAGGGATTTAAGTAAGGAAATATCCTAGGTATGATTGGGAGTACCGGTAGTAAAGTTCACACTAGAAAGGTGGAAGCAATGACTTTTGGAAAAAGACTGATAGATGTTTTCTCTCATTCAGCAGAATTTAAGGGAGAATGCTTCCACCCTGAGTTGGAATAGATCCAGAAAACATGGATCTCAAGAAATTATTATAATCAGGAAAGGCCAACGAGGTGGCCGACACTTTAAGTATAGGGGAGTAAGTATAAATGCTCATACCAAAGAAATAGAATGATAATGTAAGGACCTTGATGGTCATAATGTGGTAGAGGAAGTTACATTCCGTCTGATGATTGTGCGAGGATCAATTATAAGGATAGTTTAAGTAAAGGTTCGATTCCTGATGTTGCCAGTAGCACATTATCGACATTAGGAGGCTCTACGACAGACCAGACCAAATTCCCCAAGAGACTCGCCTTTTCTTTGGAAAGAGAGAGGGGAGGTTAAGTAACAATGAATTGGTAGTAAATGACCAGAAATAGAGAGGGTACAAATACTGATAAGCCAAATGGCACGATGATGAATGACAAGCGAGTTTATGTTGGTGTATTTCTGTGCAAACAAGATAGAGAATTATGAGATTGGCAAGCGGTTAAGCAAACCGCTAAGCTTTTAGTCTTCTACCGGAGATATATGATTAATAATCTCACCAGCCTGTTCCAGCTGCGATGCTGGAAGCTTTCCTGCAATTTTATCTGCTTCATGTAATATCTACGTCAAGTTCAGGAAGCATTCCCTATGGATAGGGAATAGTGATTATTTTGTTTTCCTAGAAGATCTTGAATTGTCAATTATGATGCTTAGTTGTTAAAGCACTAAGTAAACGATAAGCGATGGTGATCCTTCTGAGAAATTAGGTGGTAACGACTGTGGAAATGTCGAAGTAAATCTAAGTTAGAGAAATCATCCAGGTTTATTTCGGATGGTGTAATTTCTGGATCGACGGGATATTTGAAATGAAGAATTAGGTTATGATGGTTCATAAAATGATTATAGTAGAAATAAAGACAAGAGACTGATAGAGATGGAAATAGAATTGGGAATTTATAAGAGAGTCAGATAGGCAGACTCATGAGAAGCTCCAGTAATGAAGCGAGAAGAGTATGGAATTGGCAAGGTAAGGGTATTGGCCAAAACGGAAAGTTGGAATTAGGAGCATGAATGACATACAAATTGACTTATTTTAAGTTTGGAAAATCCGAGGAAATATGGAATAGTTGATTGAGAAATAAAGAGACTCATGGAATGAGAAAGTGAAATCTAGACGATTGAACAAAGGAAAATTCGACCCCAAACGTGTAACACGTATTGAGTAAAGGTGGCGAGTGTCTCAACACTGAGATGACGATAGAGTTAAACAACAAGAGTAAATAAGAATTAGATAATATGAAGGATGTGATTGATAAAGAAAAGATTGGGAAATAATTATGGAATGTGAAGCAAGGAATGTTATTAATGGAGTGAGGAATGGGTTTTCTTAACGAGCTCTCGGAATGACAACCTGATAGTGTTAGAATTATGAGTATGAAAGAGCCAGTGTCGGGGCATGAAATGTGAGTATAATAATGTCAAGCGAGAAATCCAAGATTTAACCTGAGAGGTTGAAGGATTTTCCAAAAAGTAAGTGGTGCTAATATCAAGCAAGAGTATAGGTCCATAGAATGATGGATAGAACAGCAGGGGCATGTGATATGTGAGGTTACGAAAAAGTGGAAATTGATACGAATATGATTATTTCTCTTCTCTAATAAACCTCTATAGTTCAGAGGTAAATTCTAAGTATGATATTTTGACAATCATGAAAATCTTCTTATATAATTCTCTGAAATTCTTTCCTTTTAATATCCCTTATTTATTTTCTTCTAAATTGAGAAGAACAACCCTTTAAGGAGGGGAGGTACTACTATGTGACTCTCTGTCTGTGTGATAGGAGTCTAAGTGGAATGCCATTAATTGTTTAATTGCTTGTCAAGTACTAAAGGTTGGCCCCCTTTTGTACTAGCTATGCAATATAACAAATGTTCATTGATCACAGTGATCTCTCAATAAAAAATTTTCCACCTAAATATATATACATCGAGATTGCGAAGATTAAAGCGATTAGGAATTGCAAAAATTACGAGTGAGGTTATCTCCGAACTTCGTAGCGCGTTAGTGATACCGAAGTCACTGCACGTACCAATAAGGTTAATAGTATAAGAACGGACAAGAGCGTATACCGGATGATGTGTTATGCGAAAGTATCAAAGAATTGGTAGAACGGATAAAGGGTGTGTTGTAACACCAGTATGATGTGCTTTAGAAAGATTGGAATGTGTAAGGATCGACCAGAGAATTGGAAAGCGAAATAACCAACAAGTACCCAATTGTCTTCTACCTGATTCCGGGACGGAATCCTTTTAAGGAGGGGAGACTGTAAGAACCCAGATTTTTGGGTAGAATTAAAACTTTTATTATTTATTGATGTAAGAGTGAACAATGGTTACAACTACAATGTAATACTGGCTTTAAAGAATGAATAATGTAAGGATATATATTCCAAGGTTATATGGCCTGAAGGATGCTATTGGGTGATAACTTAGATTAGAATAATCTATCTCCTAGAAAGTTAAGATAAGATTCCCTAGAGAGAAATAGATACCCTCATGTCATCCAAATCAATATCTATTATAAGCCCAGCGGTTCCGTAAAAAGGTTAAGGAACACTCGAGGGTGAACCAGGATCATTTTCCTAATTATAGGAATTAAATAAAAATAAGTGATGAATAGTGATTTTGGGTGGAATTTGGAATATTATTATAATAATGTTATACCCGGTATTCGGAACGGATTTCTGAGTTCGTATTAGTGATCCAGGAGGAAAATAAGTGTATGTAAAAGCTGTCGGATTCAGAAAAAGAGCACTTTTATTTTCTCCGAGATTTCCCTGGACACTGCAAGACTTAAGGATTTATAAAAGGAAATTAAGGAATTTAAATTCGAGAAGTATTAAGAAAGATGAAGAATAGTATTAGAAATATTAAGAAGGTTTTCGGTAAAACCCTAACTAGAAACGAATGAGTTATTCCCTCGAACGATCAACGAATTAAGCAATAAACGGACAAAGAAACAAGCAGAGGGAGCAAGAGTCTTGTGCAAGCTACTAGAAAATATCTAGTAACCAAACTAGAATCAAGGAACTAGCATCTTAGAGAATGCAACTAAGTACTTAGCAAGCAACTACCTAGTTAAGCTCTAAACCACCACATTTTCAACACATGTCTTGCCATTTCCTCATCCAACACCTCACTACTTTAATAAAGTAGCTTTATACAAGATATTATGTTGTAAGTGGATGAGAGTGAATGAGATTAAATCAAAGAAATCAAAAGAAACCAAGCAAAATACTCCACCCTTGCAAGAAACCTTCCATTCGGCTATTCTTGAATTTCAAGAATCAAAATCAAGCTTCCAACCATCATTTGATCTCCAAACTTTTATGGTGAGTTCTATATTTCATAAAAGTGATCTCCTAAAAATCCTAGCTTCAATCTCCTCTTTTTCCATTTTCAAAAAAAAATCAAGAAAGATGAGGGTGAATAGTGTTTCTTAAGAACTAATCTTGGTTTTCATGTTTCTTATGATTGATCTAGCAAGCTTAAGGCAATCCAAGGACCATACCAAGCCTGGTAAAACTAGTTCACACTCCAAGGAAGGTATAAACTTCAAGAATCCAAGTTTTAATTTGAGTTTTAATGGAGTTTTAGATAAGATTTGATGATGATGTTAGTATAAGCATGTTTACATGATCATGTAGTTGTTCTTAGTAGTTATTTAGTCATGATTCAAGTCCTTAATGATCTTGAGGTTAAGACCAGTGGTGCTAGGACTTGTGGATATGAGAATCATGTTTATGAGTTGTGTTGATGCCCGGTGTGGCTTGGTTGTGTTGTTACGATTTTTAGAACGTTCGATTTATAGCCGTTATAATGCCAAAATTTCGTTAACCTTAAGAAACCGAGCATCACAGTAGATAAAACTCACTGCATAGCTTCGACTTATGCCATGATTAGCTAGATCATGTTACAAGCTTCGTTTTGATATAAAGATCGCATGAAATGGACTTACGGTTTAGGAGTTATGATTAAATTCGTAAAAGTGGTTCGAAATCGTAAACGAAAGTTTGTAATTGAAATTGATTCCCTTAAATGTCATTTAATCAGTGGCGAATCTTATTAATTAAATATTAGAGGTAAAAAGGAAGGTGTGGGAGAAAACCACATGTCGAATGGATCGTTTTCCGATTTTATAAAAATGTTTGAATCGAGGTTAAACGCGAACGAACCCTTAAAGGTATGACTTTGGTTATAACTTAGGAAACGGGCGATAACACTCGAGGTATAATCGTGATTCGTAAACGACCAACCTTAGAACTTATACGACTTAAGTATATACCAAGTATAAGCATGATGACATGTCTTGATAACGAACGAATGTCGGATCGTATCGGTGATAAAAGAGTTACACTAAAAGAGACGTAACGAGATAACTCGAAAACATGTTTCGATTTAAGTGGAGTTTATACTTAGCCTTTTAATAAGCGTTAAGTGGTTAATCTTAAATATTCTGATTGTTTATAGATTGTCGAGCTGACCCGGGACACATTACCCCTACCCGCACTCGATTCTCAGGCAAGTTTCCAATACTTGGAACTGTTGTTGTGATAATATATATATGATGATTGTTGTATACATATGCCATAGCATGCATGTCTACTTTCAAGTATATTGGAATACTTGTTCCCTGAATTAATATTCGCTTATAGACTAGATATGGATTATCAGATATAAGCATGATTGTTTTGGTAGGACCCTTAGTGAAGGGCATATGATATGTATTCTTTAAATATAGACCGGGAGTCGATATTTTGAGATATAGATGTAGTCGAGGAAACCCGGAGGGATTCCAGCGACAGATTAGTATTCCTTTTGAGGAATGTTATTATTAAACGTTATTTATATTTCCATAAAAGTATCAAATACTTGGAAACCTTTCGAGAAATGTTATTTGAGTATTATCTCAGTCGAGAAATATTAAAGGAATATTATTTCGAATATTCATTTAGAGTTTGATTATTTCATGAATATTATTTCAAGATTCATTTAGAATATTGTTTATTAAATGAATATTACTTTCGAATATTCATTTAAGGTTTCATCTATTCAATGAATATTACTTTAAGATATTCCTTTGAAGTTCTAATTACTTAAGGAACATTATTTCAAATATTCCTTGAGAGTATTGATTACTAAATGAATATTATTTGGATATTCATTTAGAATAGTATCTATTAAATGAATATTATTCGGATATTCATTTAAGGTTTTATTTACTTAATGAATATTATTTTAAAATATCCAATTGAAGTTCTAAGTACTTAAGGAATATTATTTTGAATATTTTCTTTAAAGTTTTGATTACTAAATGAATATTAATTGGATATTCATTTAGAATACTATTATCTAATGAATATTATCTTCAAATATTCATTTAAGGTTTGATTTACTTAGTGATCATTACTTTAAATATTTATTTGAGTTTATCCATTTAACAAATATCATCTTGAATATTCATTGGAAGTTTTATTTATTTAATGAATATTATTTTGAATATTCATTTAAGAAGAGATTTATTTAGTAAATAATTTTATATATTCATTCGAGGATTACTTACGAGTAATGTTATGATTTAAAAATTGTCCTTAATTATTATTGATTTAATAAATATTCTTGGAATATTTATGTAAATTCTTTAAAACTCTCTTTATAGTGATTTATATCATACAAAGATTATCTTTTAACTTCAGATATTATGTAAAATATTTCAGAGTCTTTTTATGACTATTTTATCAAGGGGGGGTTCCCAAAACTCTATTTTTATTTAAATCCATCTTATAAGAAGATTTAAATACTCGCCCAAACTTCCAAAAACATATAAGGGGACCTCACTTGAGAGCTGTTATTTATTTGACTGCCCGGTCATATACTTGCTAAAACTATCTTGTCACTCACATCTTGATTCTTTCAAGCATCGATATGAGTCTTCTGGTTACCTCCTCAACGCTCGAGGGGTATGATTGATGTAACAAGTTTATATCCATTAACAAGCATCAGCTTGGGAAATATTGGTGAATTTTCCTTTCCAATTAGATACGACTACTTTGTGGAGTCCTATCAACAAGTGTTACACTTGGGGAAAAGGGGAACGAACTTTACGTTTCAGAGTCATGGATGATATTCGAACTAGGAGACGCGTAAGTGGCCGAGTGGCGCCGGTCCAGCAATAGCCCAACCGTTGGCTGAGGAGTTCCAGAGGGCGGTAGATAAGTAAAATCCGTCGGAGCTACCTTCTACATGTAGAGAACGACTGATGAGATGCATGACATACGACTGATCATCGTAAACGTCAGGGCATCTGGCGCGGCAATGCTCCCGTATTAGTTCATCTTCTAAAAGTGAGAAATTTCTGCAACACTGTTGGTGTTGGCAAGGTGAAAAAGTGTTGAAACCGGAATTGCAATATCTTTCCTGCAAGTTCCTCTTTTATGATAATTGAGAATATCTTGCTTATCTTTTGTATAGCAGATATTTATTCAAAACAAATATATTTTTGAGTTACCTTGTAACTTCATCTCATACCTTATATTGGTACTACATCGTTAATGCATGGCATATGGTTTCAAAGATATTTTGAACTGTCATATATTATTGCCGTTCAATTATATTTTTGGTGGGCTATTGCTCACCCTTGCTTTATTTATTTATATCACAACAACAGCTAGATCAGATGGCCGCGCAAGGCGCACACAGCGTAAGCAGGTGTCAACCGTCAGAGGTTTACCGCTAAGGTCTTGGCTACCTTTGTTGAGGATGCAACTACTGGTAGGCTAGTTGTTAGCAATTGAGCCTCAAATGTATTTTTATTATGGTATCTATTAATGGATGGCAAAGAGTATGTAATTGTACAATTGTAATTCTTTGGGTTGTAAGAACTCAAACTTGTGATTAATAATATTGTTGGTTACTCTGATTTCATCTCTGGGACTATAACGGGTGTGTTTTATGTTGTTGTTTTGGGTCACAAGGTTGTAATTTAAATTATGTTGGTTTTATGGATGGATGTTGAGACCGTAACGACCAGATCCCTGACCCTGGATCTGGGGGTGTTACAGGGAGTTACTAACGACTAGTGGGAAAACTACTCTATCTCTCTCATACTAGGCCTGATATCGCCTATCCTATCAGCGTGGTGAGTCAACACATGCATAATCCTTGTGAGGAGCACTTGAATGCAGTTTATCGTATTATGAGATATTTAAAAATGACACCAGGTCTCGGATTGTATTTTAGAAAACATAATGACCGAGAATTGAAGATTTACACGAATTCTAGTTGGGGTGGAGAGCTGACTGAAAGGCGATCAACTAGTGGTTATTGCACCTATGTATGGGGCAATTTAGTCACTTGGCGAAGCAAAAAGCAATCTGTGGTCTCAAGAAGTAGCGCAGAGGCAGAATATCGAGCCTTGGCCTTGGGTATTTGTGAAGGGATGTGGATCAAAAGGCTGATGAAGGAATTGAGGTGTGACTCTCTGAATTCCTTTAAAGTATACACTGACAGTACAGCTACAATAGACATTGCTAAAGACCCGGTTCAACATGATCGAACTAAACATATTGAAATAGACCGACACTTCATTTATGAGAAGTTGAATTCAAAGTTAGTTGAGCTCAACTACATTCCTACAAAGAAGCAGATTGCCGACATCTTTACAAAGGCCTTACCAAGATCGAGTTTTGAAGAATTCATTTCCAAGCTGAGTTTGTATAACATATACAGCTCAGCTTGAGGGGGAGTGTAGAAATATGAAAATTTGATAAAGGAATATTTTCAATAATTGTAAATATCTTTAGATTGATTTGTGTATATTCTAATGGCTGATAATTAGGATGGTGAATCATGTAATTACTGATTTTTAGAATCTAGATTAGTCATATTACCTAGAAGAGCTCTAGTAGAGTAAGTATAAATAATGGATGACTTGTGTACTACAAGTAACTTTTATAAAGGAGGTTTATTTCTATTAAACTTTAGATTTATTCATACAAAACTTCATCATGTCTAGGAAAAGAGGGGCAATCGATCCGAGAGAGACAATGGAGATATCATTTGAGATATCACATCTCACTGGAATTATAGTTTTTTTTTTCCCATGAGGAATTATAGTTTAATTAGGAATGAAATGATAAAAAAGAATGAAATTTTTGACATTTAAATCACCTCTCATTTCATCTCTATCACCTCTCGTTTCATTCCTCCCGATCAAATACATCAGCAAACATTGATAAATACGAATCCAACAAGATCATTTATGACTATATTTTGTCTTATAAATTATGTGTAAATTAGTAATCAACCGTTTATAATGAATAGTGTAAAAAGTCAAAACATGAGACACAATATGAGACGGAGGGAGTATTAAATGAAAAATGCTAGAGATACCAAATTCGGGTACCAAAAATTATTACCAAATGACATGGCATTGATTTGATTGGCTATAATTATAATGGGCCCGTCAGGGCTAACCAATTAAAATATTTCAAAATGACAAGTAGTTAGTGCCATGTCATTTGGTAACAAAATTTGGTACCTAATTTGGTACCTCTAACACTACTCGTATTAAATAGGAAAGAATGGCGTACAGAATTGTTTAACAAAGTAAATGATCTAGGAAAGAATTGCGTAGAAAATTGTAACAAAACAACTGGTCTTGTCATATTGTCCTCTGGCTAAGTTAAATAATGATGCGTGAAGATTGAAAGAACATATCTATACCAACTTACCAAGTCTTGTCTTATTGTTCTCTGCTTGGTTAAACACAACTATAAGAATTTAAACACAAGTAAGAATTTAGGAGCACTAATATTAAGATTATTTCAAGCAGACACAAAATTTTGGATTTTTTATAATAATTTTCTATTGTTTATACAATTATACAAATTTAGTACTCCCTCACTTTTAAAACATTAGTAGTATCTTTTAACTTTTTAAACTGATTAAATTTTAACCAACTACACTAATTATATATTTTTTTTTAGATGTCCCATTTGAATTATAATTTACCAGAAAAAGTCGAATTTAATTGCAAGTTTAAGAAAAACCATGTTAAACACATCATAGTGACTGTAATTAGTGTTACCAAAGCAAATATAGGATTTTAAGTTTTTGCAAATATTAAAAACATTATTTAAGAAAAATGTATTTCAGAAAATTGGCCAATTGAGCAAAACAACAGTAAGTGTTCAACTGATTTTATGTCAACTATAACTGAAAAATGAAAAACACAAATGTAAAATTTACATATTTTTTCCTGTTGTCTACTTTGGGCCGTCGGCTAAACAAGTAACAAATCAATAAGGAATTATTGACTCGAAACAGTGGACTCCATCCAGCTCCGGCGCAAATCTAGCCTTTCTTTGTCTATGTTCTTGATTTTCCGGCAAAGCCTTTCCTTTCGATATTGAGCTACCCTTATTACTAGCTGAAGTCTCTTCCTTGATTTGCTTCTCCGACGAAGCCACTCTTTGTTTGGTGACCAAAGGCCGAGAAAGTCCAACTTTTTGACCAAAAGATTCAGCCATAAGCGCATCAAAAGAACTAAACATAGACATCATCGACATGCTTCTTGGAAGTGATAGTTTTGATTAAACTTGTGAAGTTTCGGAAATGGTATTTTTCTTGCTAAAATATGTTTGAATGGTGTTGTGAGAATAAAGATGAAAGAGGATGATGGGTTTATATAATGGAAACATGGGAAATTTCTGGAAAATACAGGCAATTTATTTAGAGGAAATAGCGTTGGGGAAGTAGTGTTTGTTCCATAGTTGCATAACACGCGTCACATTTTGAAACATTATTTTAATACTAGCCCTTCCTTCCACGTTTTATAAACTCTGGAATTTGCACATTACCATTAGAGCCACAATTAAAATTTTTGTTGACATGTGACGTGTCAACATCTTAGACCAATACTAGATTTGTGTCATCATAAGACCCAGTGCTCCGTGTTTCTGGTCTCATTTAGCACACCACAACTTTAAATATATCTACTTACTATCAGGAATACAATTTTTTTTAAAAAAATTTATTAATTTTAGTTGTACCGACACAACATGCAACTTTTTGTTTCTACTTGATTTGTTAATCTGTTCCACCCACCTTCCTCCCCAACCAACATTGTTTACTAAAAATTCGTTGAGTTATTAGTTAAAAAATTCAACAAACTTTATCAAATTGTGAAAATAAATTAAATATAGTTAGTCATTGTTGATGTGTATTAACTATTATTCAACTACACCTTTATTAAAAAAGCAATAAATTATTAATCAAAAAATTCATTCAAATTATTACTTTATTATACTTTATTATCTTTTTCTTATATACCAAAATATATTAATAATGAAACATGACTAGCCTGATACAACTCAAACTAGATTTGTAATTTACTATCCTTATAGCTAAAACAATATTTATGAAATATTAAACTAGATTAAAATGTAATATAATAATTTTAATTAAAAATCTTTCAATTGCATTGTTACTTTATGTATTTTTATATTTTAAGTATTTGTACCCTTCCCTATTTTTATGACAAAGAAAAAAGAATGATTTGATTTATCATAATTAAAATTATTTTCTGATTTCAATAAATTTGAAAAATAGGTATGTAATATGGACAAAAATCACGTAAAGGACAAGGGCATGCATGACTTCTGCTAAGTTTGTCCGGTAATTTTTTAAAATTAATAATTGCGTGAAATTTCATGATTTTATTATAATATTGTTAATAACTAATATAAATGAAATTTGTGCGGATTCATTGCATTGATCAATTTTAGGAGGAAAAAACAAATATAATCAATTTTGGGGAAAAAAGTCAAATAGAATTTTTATAATGAAATTAATTGTTTAACAATACACCAAAATGGTTTGCAATTATGTAAAAAAAATAATTTTATATTAAAAAATTAAACATTAGATAATAATAATTAAACATGGTTAAATTTAGGACAAATTTTTGCAATTTAGCAAAGTTTGTTGGGGTTCTTTGTAAAAAAAATAGTTTATTTGTTAAATGCATTGTTATAGAAATCAGTCGATTTCTGAAAAATCGCCGATAAATCAGTCAAAAATTGGTTAAAATTTTGGAACCGATTCGACCGATTTTGCAAAAATCGCCGATTTTTCAACCGAAACACCCGATTTAAATCGGTACCTCAACCGAATAATTCCGATTTCCAAAATGTGCAACACTGGTTAAATGGCAAAAAAGTGTAAAATTGGTTGATTTTTTTTTTTTGCTAATTACTCAAAATTCTTTATAAATTCTGAATGTACAACTCATATTCACACTTCACAGTCATGTTGATATGATTTCGATAAAATTTTGTATGAACTTTTATATAATCCCTCTGTTTATTTCATTGAATGAAAAGTATTTGATAAAATTTTGTATGAACTTTTATATAATCCCTCTGTTTATTAATTTCATAGAATGAAAGGTAGTTACAAATTTAATCCATCAGATAACTTAATAGTATGAAATTTACCTATAATTGAGTAAATAAACCAATACCATAGAAATAAGTAATCCCATGAAACAAAGTCAGAGCTTCTTGGCTTCATTTTACGAGATTTCCATAATACCAGTTGTAAACAAGTAAAATACTCATAAAACAAGCCAAAATTATCTTGCAAGAACATATGGTTCTAGTTAGCGAGAAAGACAGCATACATGACCACTAGACTTTAAAAGTTGCAGGACTCATACTCCAACTTCAAGAGTTTGCAAAAGATTAATGATAAAATAATAGATCAAGCATTTTAAAACTCTAAACCAAGGATTTCGCTCCATGAACATCCTATCAAGATCTCTTCGAGGGCCATGAAAAGTTTAATCAGACGGATTTCAAGATCGCACCTGAAACAGACCAATATCTCCCATAAAACCACATGATTTACTACAATACTAATATGTAAATTAATGTAGTGCAACAAAACTTAAATCTGTTGCTAATTAAAACCCAAAAACTACAAAAGTAAATGTTATCCTCCTACTATATACACTCATGCCACAGGGAATTCACCTACTAATGAAAAACCTTTTTGGATGCAAGACTCTTAAACAAATGTAGATGGTTAATCACTAATTAGCACAAAGCCAGAGCAAGTAGAATAATAAGGTACATGGCCCAATTGCCTTGCAAATTATAAACCTAAACAAGTTGACTAAACAGATGCCATCTTCAAAATAAAATAAAAACAAAAAACAAAATTGATGTCTTTTACCTTAACATACAATGAACATTATTATGGATCCTTAATTATGTGTGAAGAAGTGACTCACTGTGACTGCACAAGGAGGTCCCTGTCAACTTGTGCTTACAACATATTTCTTGTTTCTGACTTCCATGGTTAAGGCTAAGATTTACATTCAAGAGTCCACACTAAACGCCTGTCAGCTATTAGCCTAAAGCATATGATTGACACTATAACCTATAGCATGGAACTTCTAATACATTTAGTTATGTCAAGAGTCCTTATAGAATTACTTCCGGTACCTAATTCCTAGTTCTGCTTCTTTCACAGAAAAACTAGAGGGAGAACAAGCAGGATCTGCTGAATTGTATATAAAGTTTCAATTTTGTTTGGGAAGATGAATTTCCAGGAGAGAAACAGACTTTTACACAAAGTGGGAGCTTTTTTAAGTACTATACATGCTCACACCAATTAGCATTCAACTTTAACTAGCTTAAAGTGTTTCATCACTGAATTGTGTACACAGAACATATACATGTCAACCACTTCAAAAAAGAATGTTCACCTGTTCTGGGGACGCAGACATGGATCTGGATTTAGGCCTGCATATATGATAAAAAGAAAGTAAGCTTATATGCAATAACTTGCGAAATGAAAGCAGAAAAACATTTTATATGTAAGATTTTGATACCTGGATGATTTGACAGGAGATGCTGATCTAGACTTTGATGATGACCTGGATACAGACCGTTCCCGAGATTTGCTGCAGAATGAAACAGCACATTCTCAGTTAAAGCAGTAATATTCAGGATCAATTTATATAAAGGAACCAAGCTCATACCTCCTATCCCTTTTTAAGCTTCTACTCCTACTCCGGCTCCTACTTGGGCTCCTTGATAGACTGCGCTCAAACTTGCTAACCTTCAATCCGAGAAAGCGGTATCAGAGCAACATTAGAAACATACATACTGGAAGCAATTGGTTCATGCCAGTGAAGATCCAAGTACCCAGCTTTGAAGAGTACCAATCCATTTTTCATGTCATTCACAGATTTCATCATTTGTTATCATTATAATTTTGGTTTAATCAATTATTCTATTTTCAATTATTATATGTTTAACCAAGTACTAACTCACAATTTATACTTTTAATTTTAGCAAACTTGAATGCAGAAACATCGCTATGAATCCCCTTTTTTTTTTTTGGGGGGGGGGGGGGGGGTCCCTCTGTCTTGATTTGGCTCATTAGCTGAGCACAAAGTCATCTGCCCCAAGTGAACCATTAAGCATCCATAAGGCGGGCAGGGAGCGTAAAGCGTCCTCGTCGCCTCCCACAAAAGTGTTAATGCAGTCAACCTGGATGCCACAGACGTTTAACGCACATCACAGAAACCTTATGGACGCCAGAGCTGCTATTTTCATCTTCTTAATTTTTGTATTATGATTAAAATTTATCATGTTCGTTTTATTTCCAAATAACACAATTGCAACAAAATCACTAATTTTATCTTAAAACAGAACTTTTAACTTTATTGTTTAGAGTAGGAGTAGAGTAGGCTTTGAAATTATAATGCTCGAGAAATTTTTTTTGAGCTTCTTTAAACTCATTTTTCATGTAAAATATAGAATACATCTTTGGAGTCCAACAAGTATCCAACTAAAGATGAAAATAACACAAGACGTAAAGGTAACACACTTCCTCGTCTACAAAAATCTAAAATAGAGTAAAACAAAAAAGTGATCCTACATAAATAGCATTCACGTCAATGGAAAAACAAGAATGAGGATTACCCGAATATAAGTTTTTGTCCATGGATTTTTGAACTCGGTATCATCAAGTTTCTTAATCTGAATTAATACATAAAAACCATTATTGCAGCATATGTTGAAGCAAACAACTTATACAGTATAATCGTATTCATACAGAGAAGGAATCAATAACTTACAGCATATTTCATGTCTTCATAATTCGTATAATCAACCAAACCATAGGCACCTGAATAAGTTAAAAGAATATTACAAAAAGCTGGAAAATGACAATGTGGAATCCAGGCATATATTGCCGAAAATCCAAGTATAACGATGTAGACTTATAACAATATCTGATTCCCTAGACTAATGGTGGGTTGCAGGTAAGGGATATCATACCTCTCATGTAGTGTGACTCATGAGTGCAATTTTAAATATAATATAATATACTCCAACATAAGAAGACAAACATCCGTTTAATTTATAAGTGAGGAATATAAATAACCACCAATGTTTAGATAACATCTCTGTTACGAACGAGGGCTACTATATCTTACAGATAATGTCAATAAAAAGTTGAAACCAATGGTTTCAATGGAATAGACTAAAATTGGACTTCAAACTGATATCAGGTAAGTAAAGCTCCATCTAAAAGAACATATTACTGACAGGTATGTGCTTGAACTAATTCCTCTAACTACCAGTTTTAAAATTCCCAGAGATCTACATGATTAACGATTTACTATAGTAATATATGGCAGAATGGAGGTCATGTGAACACAAGGCAGCAGGAGAAGTTAAGTGCCAAATGCCAATAAACCTTCAAACTCGATATATGAGCATTGTCCTTTAATTTGCTAAAACCAATGAAATAGTAAACCAGTCATAAGAAGAATGTACTTAAACTACCCGGAAAAAAAAATGTTGAAAACTTGATGTAAAGCAAGTCATACCGTCTCTGTCACGAAAAACTTCAGCGAAGGACACATCACCAGCTTTCCGCATCTGATCCTGAAATAATTTTAATACCAAAGTCACTCAGTATGTGCTGATATAATTTTAATTGTCATGGGGTAAAACTAATTTTGTTAACTTCATACCTTCAAATCTTGCCAGGAAGCTGATGATGGAAGACCACGAACAATAACTGCAACACATAAACAAGATTGTATTCAATTTATAAGGTTCTGTTAATTACATTCTGGCTACAACAATATACAATCACTAGCTAGACACAGTTCAATAGTCTACTGGACACAATTAGTTCTACCGCGAAACTCAGAGTGGCGCGAAATGGTGGGACGTCCTCTACCACCCCCAAAACTACCACCACCATAGCCACCACGACGATCACTTGAAGATGCCCTTCTGCCACCATGAGCGAGTTCAACCTACACATGACCATTAATGATTATTAAGCAACTACATAAAACATGGTGTGCTGATGGAAAGTAGATGAAAAACATATACAAATTACCCTCAATCTACAACCGTCGAAATTATAGCCATCTCGACCCCTGATTGCATCATCAGCATCCCGCGGATCTTCAAACTACAGATGAGTTTATATTTGGGTTACCAAAAGATAAATAGTTTCCAAAAAAACGAATTAAAGGCACCTCTGATTTTTATTTTTACTTTACTAGCCAGATTATATAAGAATACCTCCACAAAACAAAAGCAAGGAGGACGTGATGGAATCTTCAATTCAATATCCACTATACGGCCATACTGCAAGAGAACAAATGAAGCAATAAAGACATGTACACCATTCATAATTTGCCCCTCCTTTGATCACATACAGTTTTTAATAATTCATGTGTAGCACGTCAAGATCAGAACCACATTGGGGACAGGGAAAACAAACCTTGTAAAACAGATCATCAATTTCAGATTCTCTTATGTCCAAGGGGAGATTCCCAACATAGATAGTGCGAGAGAAACGACTACTCATTTTCAATTACAAACAGTAGAGAATGTTTTCAACTGAACACTGCAGAAGACAATAAGATTGTGAATGAAGAACCAATCTAACAATTATGTCAAAATAAGTACGCAAATTTTCATCCCCGTGTAGATAATATGAAATTACTAAAGCCAAAGCATGAACAACAAAGCAAACCATCGGACAATCCTCGACGTTGAGTGCTGTCCCACAAGATCCCTTGTTTATTATATTCCAGTATCATCTCACTCTACATTCTATTTAATATAAAGAACAGACGATATATATCGCCTAATAAATAATCGCAGACCAACTAACTATTTTGGGCAAGAACCTCTATATACAGAAATACAGTTCTCTCATGGGAACAAACATGTGCTAGTCTTCCAAAACATTTCTTCAAATGGACATGTAAATTCACAAACAATTGACCTCACAGAAAGCCACGTTATCGAAAACTGGAACCTAAAACCAAAAGCCAACATCTTAATTCTTAGCAATCAAATAAAAGCACAAAAATCAAGAACAATTCAAGAGGAATAAATACAAAGATTAAAATTTAGGCAAATACATAACCCTAGAATCGACCACATTAAGCCACAAAAGATATTAACAAACTTCAAATCAACTAAAATCAGGGGTCAAGATAATTAAGTGAAACAAAAGATTAGATCTTATCCGCAAGTATATAACATAATGGATGACATTACACATACATACGAAGATAAATCGAATGATAAAAAAAAGGAGATATACCTAGTTCGCACAGCTCTGCAATGGAGTAATTGAGGATTGGGGAGAGATTTAGGGCTTTTGTAATGAGAAGTGTAGCACTATATGTTGGGTACCTCGTACACGTCTCTATTATTTATTGTCTTTTTTGTTTTCGTTTTTTTTTGGTAAGGTCTTTTTTTTTTTTTTTGTCAAAAAATATTTATTTTATACATAAATTAAGGGGTATATTCAAATGGGATTCGAAGGATTTCTGATAATCCATGGATTTTAGTGAATACGGATTGTTTAAATTCTACAAAAACTTTACAAAAAATCTTGTAAAATTGATGTAGAGTCATTGAGATTTTAAATGATTTTTTAGAAATCCATCAAAATCTCATTGATTTTTGCAGGATTTCAAAACTTATATAAATAACTAGCAAATCCACCAAAATCCATGGATTTTAATAAATCTAAAAAATTCATGGATTTTTTAATACCATCAGATTTAAATGGATTGTTTTAAATCCACATTGAATATACCCAGATTTTAAAAGACTTTTTGAAATTCTAATTGAATACCCTCGAATTTTAAATGACATTTTGAAATCCAAATTGAATACCTCAAGATTTTAATGGATTTAAAAAATTCCGAATTGAAAATCCCTAGATTTCTAAAATTCCTCAAAATCCTTCAAAATCCCAATTGAATACACCACTCTAAATCTGTAAAGGAAATTTTTTCGTTAAAAAAAATTTATTATCTAATCAAAAGATATACATATTGTCTCCGAATATTTAGAGAATAGTATCTTAACATCTAAAACGAGATCATCTAACTGATAAAATCAAAACTACAACGAAATTTGAAAAATTAAAATATAAGGTGAAATCCATTATATCTATTATAGGTCAACATGGGTTTTGAACCTATTTAGTAAATTACGAATTTGTCCTTGAATTTATATTAATGTTAAAAAAATTAAAGTTAGTAGGAATTGAACCCACGACCTTCCAACATCTATAATTTTGTGTTCACAACTACAATCACTAAACCAAATCACTTTTTTATGCAACATTTAAACTCATTCATGACATACTCAAATAACCCACCTATTAGCAATATTTGTTTTATAATTTATTCAAGATAAAAGTCCTCACATAATCTTTAATAATTTGAATTTGATAAAGATTTATTATTGATAAAATCATTAAAATATTTTTTCATATAGCAGTAAAAAATGGTAGTTGGGATGAGAAAATATAAATTGACAGATATTGTTGTAGGAGGATTTTAGCACAACTACGTGGAGGCCGTTGCTGGAATAGCGCTGTGGAATATGGAATCGCCCAACTGCCCGGAAAGGCTCGCAGTCGGAGATTTGAGGCTAGCCGCCCAGGAAGGCACACGGCTAGGGGTTACCGAAGAACACGGGAAGGTGTTTTTGTGATGATTGGGGCTGAATCTACGGGATAGAGTTCAAGGACCATCTATTGGCCAGCCAAGAACCCTAATTTGACTGTGTCACACAAGAGTGCACGTGCTCTAGCTACTCAAGGAGTGTAAAGTGTCGAAGAAGATCCCGTAAACTGCCTACATACCACTATTTATTGATAAGCTCGATTGTTTATGATGATTTATCCTCTCTCCAGTGGGATAATGACTGTTGTTGCTGATATAAATCGTGTATCAACTGATTGTGATGTAGTTATGAGGTTTCCAAGCCGTATCAGGACTGTTGGAAGCCTATCCACTGATGTTTATCTCATGAATGTATGATTTATCAAGTAATAATGATGTATATCTCTGAATAATCGTGTAATTATCTGATATGAAGTGTATATTGGTTGTAGAGACGTGCTCCTACAAGATAGGAGGCTGTCCTTATCTGGTTCTGTGATTCTGCCAGGCTCCCGGGGAAGCTGGGGTACCGCCGGTAGCTAGGCTCCGGTAGCCCTGCTGGCTGACTGTGGTAACCGACCTGGAAGCCCTATCTGGTGGTTGTCCTAGTTACCTTGCTATAGTAATTATGGGCTACAGGTTATCCTTAAGGGGTCACCCCTGGGATCCTAGGCCTTATGTTCTTTTAATACTTTCCTCACGGTAGCCCCTCTAGTAGGCTGACTATGGAAGCCTGATATCCGGGAGCCTTATAATAATAGCTGGGAGCTAGGGATTTAGTCAAGGAAAGCTAGTTCCTGGGACCCTAGGCTTTGTATCTATCAATGATCCTTCTAGAATAGCTCTCCTGGGCTGCCATGGGCCCTTGGAAGCCTCACTGATCATCTAATTCATCTACGGATTGGACCTTAAACCCTCAATGGGCCTAAATCTGACCCATGCAAGATTTTGGTCACAACAACTACCCCCCGGTTCCTTGAAGCATAAGTGCAAGAGGAACCTAAAATCTATAGGGTTCAATCCTCTCTGGTATTCCATCATAAATTCTGTATTAAGCTGCTAGATATATTCGATCTGATGTAATATGTATAAATCAGTATTTTACAATGTTTGAGATAAGATAATTTTATGCCTTTAAAACTCTCGATGATAATTTTAAAAATATTCCGCGGAAGCTCGAATTGTAGCGTGTAATTCAGGCGGAAGCCTTTTAGTGCACACAGAATAAAATTAATTAAATTGATATTTCTGTGGAAATAAAAAGATAAGTCATAGGTGTAAAAATTAGGGTGAGACTCTTCTATTTCCCGCCTAGAAAATAGCAGTGTGAGGGGGTATCCCACGCAAACACGCTTCCCTCTGCCTCGTTTTCTGTGCCGGGTTCATTCACTACCAAGGCACCACAATTATCTACGCCTCTTTACTTTTCCCATATATTAACCTATGCTCCAGGCTCTTTGTTTCTTTTTATCATAAACTTTCTCTCAACCTTCTTATCTTTTCTTTAAAGCATAGAAGGGTTTCTTTTTGGCGTCAGCCTTTTCGTTACCGACCAAGCTTGAGGTACAGTTCTATTGCTCCATCTCCAAACTCTGGTAAAGCCTTGCATGTACCTTAACAATTACTTGCTTGTTCATGTATATGCTTGTGTGTACTTGTACTTTATGATTGATGTTTGCTTACATCATCGATACTCCTTTTTCACGATTTATGTTGAGATCCATGATTAATATGCTCCGTTGGTGTGCCGTGTGGCCTTGTTAATCCTTTTTATGTATGTAAGCTGTTTGACACTTGTCTGTAATAAATAATATGAGATTATTCCCTCAGATCTGTTTCTCCTGATGTGATTAGTGTTTTTACCACTTAACCATCCTTGGGTATGTGTGGTTTTTATTACCATATTTGAGTTGTTTGAGCTGTGTAGACCCTTTTGGTTGTGTTTGCATCTTTAGAAATCCTAAGACCAGCCCACGAGTCTTAACCCTATATGATGAGATGCTATCAACTAAGTAGCCCTGCACATCCATTAGTCTGTCTTAGTGGGCTACCGCCTCTTCTCTTTTTACCATATTGTATATTCGGGGTTCTCGTGGGTTTATCTCGGGCCAATGTCCTCTTATCCTCTTGATTTAAGATTCTCGTACTCGGGATTTCCTTGGTTGACCCATTCTTTTTCCTTTTGGTTGCAGATGTCTGCATCATCTGCTCCTGGAAGCTCTTCCCAACTTCCCGGCACCCTGTCCCCCATATCTGGAGAACCGTCAGATTCTTGGTCGACCCATATCAATGACCTTCTAGTCTCTCAGCCACTGCTTAAGCCACAACCATCTATCAGTTTCCGTACTCGTTCTCGGGTGGAAGTGATTAATCCATTCGAGGGTGAAATAGTTACCAGGCATCCTAGCCTTTCTCAGGAGGTTGACTCATCAAATCTCATCAGTAGAGATGCCAATACGATTAATCTTAGCTCTAATTCAGATGAGGAGGAACATCCGTTGAGTGAGTTTTGGAACGAGGCTGAAACGCCGTTTTTTGATAATGATTATGAGGCAGGAGATGATGACGAGGTGGAAGTAAAGTTTATAGTTGAGGCTGAAAGAAAGGCTCACTTGCCTCTTTGTTCTAAGCCTGCCTGTGAGGACCAGGATTCCACCATGAACATAGACAGACTGGAGAAGTTGTTGGAGACTTGCAATCCAGGCTGCCAACTGTTGGTACCCTGTGCTGGCGAAAGATGTCACAACTTTGACAATTTTGAGCCCGGTTAGACCATCCCGAGAGCTGTTCTGTCTACTTCTTTTTTCAAACTGGGGTTTTCTCTCCCCATGCATCCATTTTTCATTGATATTCTCCAGTTCTATGACATAGCTCCCATGCAGCTTACCCCTAACTCGTTTCGGGTTGCTGCTTGCATGTATATACTTTATGACCAGACTTTCTCGGTTGCCTTGATTGCTAGGGAGCTAGGGTACTTCTACCAACTGAAAGATAGCGATAGGAAGGTTGGAGTCTTCTATTTGACTGCCTAGAACAATAGGCAGGGTAGGTGTATAAAAGGGAATAAACGTGGCATGTACGACTGGTTGGAGCAATTCTTGTATTGCTATGAGTGCGACGAGGTTAGAAAGGAATTCAATCTATCCCCTGGTAAGCGATTCGTGACCTAGGAATCCTTCAGGTCCTTGCATTCATTTCTTAACATTGAGTCTTTATTCCCTTCATCATGCTTTTAGGGATTCCGCTACAGACTCCCCTCGAGGGAATTGAAGAAGAAAGAGCTAGAACAATCATGAGGCTTTCGACCCCTCTAGGCGACGGTGAAAGTTTGCTAACACCTGCCACATTGGAGAGGCTTGGGTTTGGTCGACCTCTGGCTCCTCCAGTGCCATCTCAGGACAGGATTTCTGATGAAGAAATCGAGGGAAGTTCTGGCTCTAAGGTTACCGCCGGGAAGCGAGGGGCTGATGGTGAGGATCCCTGTCAGGGGACACTCGGTAGCCCGGGGTTCCGCATATTTACTTGTTGCCTGTGTTGGCATATTTCTTATATTGCTCGCACTTGATCCATGCCATATACTTGCATATGTTCTTATGTAAAGACTTGTTGGTTTACATCATATATGCTGCTTTGGTTACGCACATTCTATGCCTTTAACCCCTTCTTTTCTCTTATATCCACAGGTATGTCAGGATCTATTCCTTCCTTTGTCCAGCCTTCTGTCAAGTACGAAAACCTTTTCAAAGATGATGATATTGAGTTGATGGCAGCTCCAATTGCTGCAACCTTTGTCTCCCAAGTTCCTCCTCTTCCTACTAATAAGGGTGATGGTGCTCCGACCGAGAAGAGGAAGTTCACTCGGACTGTTGGTAGCCCTGCTTCTACTCCAGAAACCAGATCCACCAAGAGGATTAATGTAACAGCCCCAAATTCCTTACCGGGAATCCATGTCATTACACCTCTTGCGGAATATTCAATCACCTGCTCACAATATAATCTACAACAATATCCATAATAAACTCCATAATCTACTCCACAGGTTATAGTCTTAGAACAAGTACTTACTAATCCCAAAAGTTATTACACCTCAGAGTATCCTCCAGAATCTCATTACAACTTCAAAGTACTAGATAATAAAGTATTAAACTACTTCTTCCTAACTTGCACCTTCCTCAGGTACTACAAGGCTAACATGCTGAATCAGTCACCTTTCCCTTCCTTTTATCACGGTTCAACGTACTAGTGCCAGCTCTGATCGCCGCTGTTTGATAATATTAAAAATAGCAAGAATGAGCCAAAAATGCCCAGCAAGTTATATACACCAGAATCACATATATAAATTTATTCGAAGACATGAATTGGACTTCAATAATGTACTATTAAAAGTATTTCGAAAATATTTTCCTCATCATAATGAAATTTACTCGCAAAAACTGAGTAAGAACCTACTATTCATACTGCAATCAATACCCATATGTGGTATTAATTACACTTATCAAATACTGCTGATGGACTATATTCAGGAGATTCTTATCCGCGGGGCTGTAATGGATGATCAGTCCTTACGTCAAATATTTTTACTACCGGTAGAGGGGGGAGCCGACTTGCTCGGCCTTGATCACCCCAGGATGAGTCGACTTGCTCGGCCTTCACCCTAAGCCGCATCCGGGCTTTTATACATCTATGCTGAGTGGCCACCTCGCCAAGCTCTTGCATTATCTCCAGTCCAGAACATAAGGTGCCAGAGTATCCCTGACCACCTTCAATACTTATCATCTTAGATGTCACGTATAATTCCACGTGCACCTCAACATACTCATCATCTTCGATGTCACGTATAATTCCACGTGCACCTCAACATACTTAACATCTTCGATGTCACGTATAATTCCACGTGCACCTCAACATACTTATCATCTTCGATGTCACGTATAATACCACGTGCACCTCTATTCATAATACTGTTATCGTTCGGAAATAACGAACGATTACTATCATCAATAAATCACTTTCCTCCCAAATTAGAAGAGGAAACATAAGAACGACTGCTTTGATCATGGATTCGAATAAAATGATCCAGATCAAATCTCACATCACTCCTCATAATTACAACATACTTTTATAGAAACATTTTATCTCCCTTCGAGTACAAACAATGTACCTCGATACTTGTCCCAATCATATGGACCAATAACTCGTATATATATTCCAACAATATTATAACACTATTCGAGTACGAACAATGTACATCGATACTTGTCCCAATCATATGGACCAATAGCTCGTATATATATTCCAACAATATTATAACACTATTCGAGTACGAACAATGTACATCGATACTTGTCCCAATTAGATGGACCAATAGCTCTTATACATAATACTATATTTATATACTATCCGGATAACTTTCGGAACAATCATCTATATATACATGCATTCGATTGCATCAATATCCGGTATTTAATCAACTAGATGAAATACTTGCAACTCTTAGTGAAAACATTTGAACCACATACACCATTCATTGAACATATATACTCTGAACAATAGAGTAAGGTTAAGTATACTTGCCTGATACTCCCGATGTAGTAAGGGCTTGTAGCGGGGTCCGACAATCTAAACAAAGTCAAGAAAACACGCTATTAATCCCTTATACGATCCATTCATAACTCAACGTTTAAACACTTAAGCCAACCTCAAACAAGGCACTTAGGGGTCCCTCTAGACTCGTACTAAGTCCATGTTAACTGACAAACACTTAAGTCAAGAGTTCGTTGTGAAATCGAACCTCGAACAACCACTTTACAAAGTCATTTTCAAAGTTAAGTCCAAGTGCTCTCTTAAGAGGTCCTCTCGCTCGTAACCTTGACTGAAACATTTTCATAAAATCGAAAAATCATTCTTTTGACATACCGTCTTCTCCCACCTCTTTATTATGACCTTTAATATTTATCCTCAAAATATAATGTTCTAATTCCATTTTTAATGGTCTCAATTCCAGTCACCAACTCAACACTTACATCTACGAACAACTTTTACGGTTTTGGTCATTCCTCCTAAATCGTAACTCAGAATGCTACGATTCTTGCGCCAAAATGATCTATGATTCAAAATCTACAAGTTTAGGTTAGAAACTCAACTGGTCAGAAGGTTTACATCTACTGTCATGCTCGGTTCTTAAGGGTTAATGAAATTTGGGCATTACGACGGCTATAACTCGGATATTTCCAAAATCAAAACCCTCCAAATAATCATCCAATCCACCACCAACACTCATGGACACTATTCATCATCTCCCTCACTGTCTAAATAGGTCTTGGAGCCACACAAGTTATTTTATCATTTAACAAAGCTTAATCATATCTCTAGTACTCTAATCATGCATCATAACACTAAAACTCATCAAAAACTCAACATATGACAAGCAAGGGTTCGGCCTTTACCTTCTTTGATGTCCTAAGAACAATAAAAAAGCTTGATAAGAGGTCCTCTAGCCTTGGATGCACCTTAGGAATCTTGAATACTAAGAAACAAACATGAAAAACTAAGTAAAACACTATTCCTACTATTCATTCCTCATCTTGTAAAATTCATATAAAATCGAAAAATAAGTGTTTGGTTCTCAAATTTTTATCAAACCTTCTAATCTTCAAGGGCTTTCCTTTGAACTATAGCTCATCACTAGGGGATGCTTGAAGCTCGACTTATTGATTTTCTAAGGTGAGAGGTCGAAACTGGGAAAATCTGGACAGTTTCGGTTATTCATCTTGGGGGATGTATTTGACTAGGCTACACTCCTTTGATGACCATGAAATTTTAAACGTGTATTCTACATACAATGAGGAATCTATGGTTAAAATTTGGTGATTTAAGAATGGATAGAAGTGGAGATATGAATTTTTCTTTGCCTTTGGTTTCTGCTGGACAGTTTGTGGTTTTGGTGGTGTTCTTGCTTTTTCTCTCTTCCAATCTTCTTTGACTAGTTGGTAAATGATTTTGTGTGATATTTGTGATATGTATCAGCTGTTAGAAAGCCTATGTCACCTCTTAATCCATGTGCCAAGCTTGTGTGGTGTGTAGAAATGTGATGACAAGGTGCCTTGTTGTCTTGTTCTTGATCACACACCTCTTTAATCCATTTGTTTTTTATTTCTCTTGATATTTTCCTTCAATAATACATATATCTATCATCTTATTCAACCTCATCTTTTCCTTGGTGTGTTGTCCACCCCTCATGGGTCCTTTCTAGATTGCCTTATCCTCAGAAATGCAATTAGGTACTCATCTCTTGCATTCTTGCACTTAAGTCCTTGGTAAATTACATTTGGATGCAAGATATTTTCATAAAGGTTCTTATGTCATGTCCCAATACCTATAATGGATGCATCCTTGGTTGCTGGTACGTTTCTTTGTCCGGTTATTGCTCAATTTCGCTGATCGTTCGAAGAATGACTAAGTAGTTTTACCGCTAGGGTTTACCGGGAAATTTCTCGATACGAATAATACCTTAATAATTCTGGGGTATAATCCTCTTGATTATCATGTAGGATATTTAACCTCGATATGGACTCAATCCATAATCCATGATTCGTTCGTTTTATTCCTTACTCTCGTTATAACGCTTCAGCGGTTTCTAGAACGCTCGTTCCACTATCTCAGGGGTTTTCGTTCTTCATTCTTAAATCACATATAATAAAATAATAAAATATAAAATCCTCAAATCCTCAATTTTAATATCTCAATCTCTTGATAATACTGATATATACTTCACTGCCCGGTCAAATATTCCGTAAAAATAGAATCTGGAATTTCTGAATTCCGATCGTCTTTGCATACACTTATTTACTCCGCTGATCACTAATATGGCTCCGGAATATCCATATCCTATCCCGAACATAGGGTGGCATGAAAAGTTTTTCAACTTACAAAATCACTATTCATCCACCAAATTACTATGCACGTATGGGAAACACTATGCACGTACGAAGATGCTTAGTCACTCCTCCTCTCCCCTTTCAGGGTTCATTAGCTCATTTTCTGGATGATAGATTATTCTTATCTATGTCGTCAACCCTCGAATTACTATATTCTGACGATACGTATATAAATCGGGGTCATCACCCATGGCAATATCCATTCACTAGTGCACTTATTCACGATTAGAAAAAGTTTTAATTCTACCGGAAATTCGGGTTATTACAATTAAGGGAACCCCTGCTCCCACAGTGTCTCAAGAGGTTCAAGCCTTTTATAAGGTGGTTGGGGGATTGGTCCATCTGGAAACTATCGTGGGATGGTCAAAGCTGAAAGGCAGTGAAACCGCTAACGCTTCCCTACAAGCTTCTGCCCAAAGTCTCTTCTATCGCTTAAGGCTCGAAGACCAGCTTGCGGTTGCTGCAAACGACGATGCCAAGTTACGCGAGGAGCTCAGGAAGGTTAAGGCTGACTTAAAGTCCAGTGAAGAGGAAAGAAGGAAGCTTGTTGAAGGCAGAAAAAAGTTGAAGAACGAGGTTGCCTCCTTGAATAGGAGTAAGGAAACTTTGAGCAAGGTTATTGCTGATCAAGACGTGGAGAAAGAAGGATTGGTGGCTGACCAGGCTATTAAGGTGAAAGATTTTCAAGCCCAGGTTGACGGTTTGCAAGCTGCCATGAAAGGCTACCGCCAGGCTTTGGAAGATAGATACAAGATGGGTTTCGCGAATGGCGTCAAAGATTACATGCGATCTACTTGGCTCAAGATGCCGACTTTGGATTGGGCACTCCTAGGGGATGACACCGTCAACCAGGTGGAAAGCTTCAAAGCCGAAGCTGCTAAGTCCTTGGTTACCACTCAAAAGACTACGCCCAAATCTCTCGCTATCACCAAAGATGCTGGCGAAGATACTTCCGTTTCTGGGACTGGAATTGAGGCTCCCGCGAATGCGGTCGAGGAAACTCTGGGTAACCCACTTAAGAAGGTGAACCCCGTTGAGGACTCTTCCAGCACGGATACCGTCAACGACCTTCACGCTGATTGATCTTCCTCTATGTAGCTCCATTAAGTACTTGGTTTTTCTGAACGCTCGTTTTATCTTGGCTTATGAACTCTTTTGGTTTATCACAAATTTGACTTTTAAATGAGGGGGCGGGCACCTCTGATGCTCCGCGAATGTAATCCTTAATTCGTACTTTCTTTTGCTACGGTTTCTTGAACTTATTGTCCTCTAGTTTTAACGAATGCATGCCTTTATCATGTCTTGTACATGTGTTTAGTAGAATTAGGTTACTATCGACCTTAGGTATATTGCTAATAGGTATCTGCTTATTAACAATGAACATCTAAAGTGTTCAGGGGACTACCTAGCACACAGGTAACCTAATAGTAACCAGGGCAACCTAATTGATCTACGATTCAACTATTTGGGGCTAACGATTTACTCCTAACTGCTTAATCATTTTTACAGTCATAAAACATGTATTATGAATTTTTAATTAAACATCAGTGGATAAGCTACAACTCTTAACCGAAAGCTTGGATGAGTAGTTAGAGCATACGAGCATTACCATAGTTCAGAGGAGTGAGTTTAGTTGTCACATACCCGTATAGGTTGCTCAACAGCATATGGGATTGCATGTACCTTATTTCTTGAGGTTGCAATTTAATATCTGAGGGGCTTTCGTTGTGGGAGCTTGTTACCCGGAAGCCTGAGTCTGGTAGCCCCATCCTGGGAGCTTTGTCTGTGGAAGCCTAGCACTGGTAGCCCAACCTGGAAGCGCTTGTTCCGGGGCCTTTATCCTGCAAGCTTCTGTTTTCATGAGATATTTAGATAAGTGAGATCGCGCTGTGATAGCCTCTTGTAAGAGCGTTCCATCACAACCCTTATTTAGGAAGGGAGTCATGTATGCCGATCAGTGTTCCATACATGCCCTAGTAACCAAGTAAGCTATGTGAACCACTCAAGGTCCCATACATGTCTGGTACCGAGTATTTTGAGGACTTCTCCTTCAATGAGTATTTTGAGGACTTCTTCTTCAATGAGTATTTTGAGGACTTCTCCTTCAATGAGTATTTTGAGGACTTCTCCTACTACGAGTATTTTGAGGACTTCTCCTTCAATGAGTATTTTGAGGACTTCTCCTTCTAACCAAGTAAGCCATGTGAACCACTCAAGGTTCCATACATGTCTGGTAATAAAGGGATTCATGTGTGCCGATCAAGGTTCCACACAAGCCCAAAAAATGAAAGGATTCATGTATGCCGATCAGGGTTCCATACATGCCCCGGTAACCAAGTAAGCCATGTGAACCACTCAAGATTCCATACATGTCTGGTAATAAGTATTTTGAGGACTTCTCCTACTACGAGTATTTTGAGGACTTCTCCTTCTAACCAAGTAAGCCATGTGAACCACTCAAGGTTCCATACATGTCTGGTGATAATCATGAAGCCTTTAGAACTTGACACTTTCAAGATGCCACTCTGAGAAGTATATTATCCACTCCATTGCTTTAAAACTTGGCATTTTCAAGATGCCGCTTCTGAGAAGTATATTATCCACTACCCCCCAGTTCTTCAGTATAGCTTGTCTGTGGTGGAGAACTAATTTCATTTCATCACCAGTCTAGTTGCTATCATCTTAATTCTGAGTTTACTTCATTGAAGCTCATCGAGTAAAGGATGGGGAAGCCTCTTATGTAGCTTGACAACACTGACCCCTGGACTTCTAATTTGGTGAAGCCCGATTCCTCTATTGGTTATGGGCTCGGAACCTGGACTGATTGCCGGGCCAATCCTCTAAGAGTTGAGCATTTTCTCGTAATTATTTTAGGTAGCATGGTTATTACTACCCCCCGAGCCTCTGGCTCAGCTGTATTTTTGATATTCTCACTTCTTTCTTTAGAAGGTTTAAATCTATACCCGGGAAGCTGGGTATTGTATCATAGCTTGTTGCAGCTCTTGTCAAGTTCACGAACCTCAATTAGGAAGCCACATTTCTTTTCATCGATGGGAGGTATGTACCCATTTTCTTCATGATAGGGAGCCTCCTTTTTGCTTACTTTGGATTCGTTGCTCTCGTGAGTATCTTCATGTAGACCCTTCATTGGGCATTTCAGATTTTCACCATTTCTTGTGCGGGAGACTGCCACCCATATTTTTTAGGGGGAAGCCATTCCTTTCCCACAGCAACCTCTTTGAGAGGTTTTTCTTTGATTAGGAGGCCTTTTTAGTTGCCTCTGGTTTCCCTGCATACTTTCAGGATAACCTTCCATTATATATTTGTCAGATAATTGGTAGCCTAATATGTGGCAACCCCTGTGGCATGCCATACATGGGCCTCATATTGCTTCCTTTTTGGTCGGGAGATCATCGGTATCCCTTTAATATTCTTGTGGTAGCTTTACAGAATTTTGTTTGCTTCCATAATTCTTCCCCAAAAGGATCTCATGATTTGAGCTTCAACTGTTGGAGAGGCTTCCCATAGGAGCATCCTGTGAAGGGAAACTTCTGGTTCATAAATCTTTGTGATCATGAGGCGACCATGATATATATTGGCCTTCTTTACTTGGTAGCATCCAGTACTTAGCCATCCTTGCCACTCTCATGAGGCTTATGGTCAGGCTGCAATCATGACTGTGTTGCCTGGAGCTGTCGGGAATTTGGTTACCCCTTTTCAAAAAGCTTTCTTTGCATTTTTGGCATTGGCATCTCCGTTAGCTCATCTTAAGGGCTTACATGCCTTTTCTTCTTGGGTGAGAGACTTGGTAGTGCTCTTCAAGATTGTATTAGTGGCCTTTTTAGGCAACCATTCTTATTTTGGATGGGAAGCCTCGTGGTCAAACGACAATTGAGGCTACCACTCACTTTCCTTTTACAGCCGGTAACCCTTTCACAGAATTATAGGGTATGCCTTAATTCAGCTTTCCTAGAATCATATTTGAGGACCTTCTCATCGTCTGAGTTGTTCCCTTTTAGCAATGTGGCTGGTAGGTCGCTCATTTTCTGCATGGCATTTGTGTTCCGGGATGCTGATCAATCGCACCGGAAGCCCTATCTTTGCTTTCACAGTATCAAGTTGCTCATCAGGAAGAGAGTTTTTTTTTTAACTCCATGATTTTCCTTACCAGCTTCCAACATCAATATTATTGGTGGTGCTACCCCCCGAACGAATTGGAAGCCTTGACATGAGGTTTCCATGACGAAAGCCCCACACTATGAGTGCACATCTTCTTTTTACTGACTTTTTGTCCACATGTTTAGAACATCATCATGATTTCTCTTTTTTGACTTCATTTGTCAAGTGTATCAGGCATTTTGCTTATGAAGACAGCAAATAAGAATCTTCTTACAGCTTTTTAGATATTCAATTGGTAGAACATTTTGTTACTACCACGGGTGGTGCACATGCGCTACCCCCCGAGTGTCTATGAATGACAAATTCATGATAACTGAGTTTAAAGTTACACAACTACAACTGATAAGTTGTATATCATTGAGCCTATGCCCAAAAGAGGACTTCCGCTGGGGCTTCCTGACGGGTAACAATTCAGGGTGCCTTTCTTGGGACTCTAATCCAATCATGTGGCTGGTTTGTTTTGCCCCTTGTTGTTTCGTCTTCGGGGTTACCGGATCCAAGGCTTCCGGATTTTAGGGCTACCGGGTTCAAGGCTACCGGATCCAGGGATACCGGATCCAAGGCTACCATGATGCCTTCCACCGTGTAAGTATTGAGGTTTGGGTACCCCCACAGGCTTCTCTTCTTTGGAGCTAGCCCCTTTACTATTACCATCTGTAGCCTCATTGCTAGGGCTTCTGGGACGGTCACCCTTTTTAGCTTCTTGGGTTTCCCCGACCTCAGTATGATCAGTTATATTCTCTCCTGGTACTTCCAATGTTGGGGCAACAAACTCACTTAGATATCCTTGTCTGACCAGCTTTTCGATGTGGTCCCTAAGGTGGCCACAAATAGAAGTCTCATGCCCATAAGCACCATGGAATGCACAGTAATTCACAGGGTATGGCCCGCTTATTCGGCGCCTTTGACGAGGCAATTCGAAGGATTGTATCTTCATCCCCTCGTAGATGTGTTCTGTAGAGACTTTTAAAGGTGTGTACCTTCTGAATTTACGATAACCGGCCTTCAACGGGGTTTGGCTTCCGCGTTGTGCCTTAGTAGTGATAGGGCTCACACCCGTAAAGGAAGAATCATTATTCGTTTCAGGGTTCCCTATACAGGGAATTGCAGCTCCCGAATTCTTTTTATAGGGGTTCCATCTTCGGTGCTGGAAGCCTGGTTTCGCTTGCCTAAGAATTCACTTCCTAACCCTGTACTCCCAGAGGTCTTTGCAGGCTCCTTATTGGACCTTCCTTTCCTTTTTTTGTCTTTGCCAAAGAACAGATATCAGGTAGAGTTTTCGGTTCACGTTCTTTGAGATCCCTCAGAAATCGGTTATTCGGCTTAACTCCTGCCATAAGGAAGCCTCGAAACATTTCTTCGAATGTCCTTTTTATTTTGGAAACTTCACTGTTGAATCGATGGATATATGTCATTAAAGATTCATTACTCCTTTGTTTAAGACTTATTAGTCTTTCTTCAATCGGCACGAATATTGCGGAAGCCTGAAAGCGGGTTACGAATAGCTCTCCCATCTGCTCCCATGATTTTGAATGTTTCACTGGAAGTTGCTCAAACCACAGACGAGCATTTCCACTAAGGGTTGCAGCCAATAGCTTGCACCTGGCGGATTCCCCCACATGGTTTTCCTCCATTCTTGCATTAAAACTTTGTAGGTACTCTACCGGGTCAGAGCTACCGTCATATTTGGGGCTACCACTCGTTACACAATCTCTAGGGAGTGGTGGCTCGTCTGTACTCCAGGCTTTGTTTAGCCTTTCAACAATAAATGGGTCCGGTTGCCCATTGGAGGGTATATATTCTTCATCCATATTGTCTGGATTCATTTCTTGGTTGCCTCCAAGCCCGCAAGTATGCTGGAAGCCTGAGTTATGCTTTATCCCTCCGGCTCCTAGGCTTCCAAAGGATAGGAACTTTCCTTCATCACCGATATGGTCATATATTTGGGGTTCAACCTGGCCTTGGTATTTAAGGGTTTTCAGCGGGAACCTTTCATGATAATGCCATGGTACCCCTAGGTGGGATTCCTGGCGGAAGCCCCATTGGTTCCCTGATTGCATTTATCCTTGAAGGTTCTCCAGGGCTCTCATATGAGGTATTTCCCGACTACTTCTTTCAGGGGAAATTTCTCCCGTTCCTTGCGATTTCTGGCCATCCAATCTCGTATTCGACTCATTTTGTGCACCAACGACACAGCTATTGATCATCTCAGATTCTACCGGAATTTCATGTCCGTGAACATTATCTCGAAAAATATCTCCAAGTCCTCTTTCACACGAGTTTTATCCCGGAACCATTTCTTGTTCATCTCCTTTTGACAACGGAATGAATTCCGTCTCGTACTTTTTCTTCAATTTAGAATTTCTTTCAAGGGAGTCTAGTCTTTCTCCCATTCGTTTGATGCACTGGTACATGTCGTTGATGGTAACAATATGTTCTTTATCACCATTTTCTTTATTGACACCGTTAGACGGCGTTTCATCATTGCCGGAGCGGTCAAGCATCTTTTCCTCCAAAAGACGATAATTAAAGAGGCCCCTCCTTCCAGCGCCAATTGTTGTGGGAGGATTTTAGCACAACTACGTGGAGGCCGTTGCTGGAATAGCGCCGTGGAATATGGAATCGCCCAATTGCCCGGAAAGGCTCGCAGTCGGAGATTTGAGGCTAGCCGCCCAGGAAGGCACACGGCTAGGGGTTACCGAAGAACACGGGAAGGTGTTTTTGTGATGATTGGGGCTGAATCTACGGGATAGAGTTCAAGGACCATCTGTTGGCCAGCCAAGAACCCTAATTTGATTGTGTCACACAAGAGTACACGTGCTCTAGCTACTCAAGGAGTGTAAAGTGTCGAAGAAGATCCCGTAAACTGCCTACATACCACTATTTATAGTGGATCAAGCCCGTATGTAGTTCTTGATTGATAAGTTCGATTGTTTATGATGATTTATCCTCTCTCCAGTGGGATAATGACTGTTGTTGCTGATATAAATCGTGTATCAACTGATTGTGATGTAGTTATGAGGTTTCCAAGCCGTATCAGGACTGTTGGAAGCCTATCCACTGATGTTTATCTCATGAATGTATGATTTATCAAGTAATAATGATGTATATCTCTGAATAATCGTGTAATTATCTGATATGAAGTGTATATTGGTTGTAGAGACGTGCTCCTACAAGATAGGAGGCTGTCCTTATCTGGTTCTGTGATTCTGCCAGGCTCCCGGGGAAGCTGGGGTACCGCCGGTAGCTAGGCTCCGGTAGCCCTGCTGGCTGACTGTGGTAACCGACCTGGAAGCCCTATCTGGTGGCTGTCCTAGTTACCTTGCTATAGTAATTATGGGCTACAGGTTATCCTTAAGGGGTCACCCCTGGGATCCTAGGCCTTATGTTCTTTTAATACTTTCCTCACGGTAGCCCCTCTAGTAGGCTGACTATGGAAGCCTGATATCCGGGAGCCTTATAATAATAGCTGGGAGCTAGGGATTTAGTCAAGGAAAGCTAGTTCCTGGGACCCTAGGCTTTGTATCTATCAATGATCCTTCTAGAATAGCTCTCCTGGCTGCCATGGGCCCTTGGAAGCCTCACTAATCATCTAATTCATCTACGGATTGGACCATAAACCCTCAATGGGCCTAAATCTGACCCATGCAAGATTTTGGTCACAATAGATATGATATCGTCATAGACAGAATTAAGAAAGGTACTGAGTGGCCGAAAATTGGTCAAAAAAAAATAAAAATCAAAGTGAGGAAGTGTGTGACGAAAAATAATAGAAGTCTATCATAATTAGGTAAACGGGCGGAAGTGAAAAACGATCTATAAAAATTTATTACAATTTTTCTCTCTTTTAACAATTATGTCTATATATTAGTCAAATAGTCGGAATATGTTTGTTATTAAATTGTTACAAAAATTGATGAATGAAGTGTATAACATATTTTTACTCGATATCAATATAATATTTTATTTTTAAGTATGAAAGATACTGAGGTGGCCGAAAATTGGTCAAAAAGAATCAAAGTGAGGAGGTAGATGACGGAAAATTAGTAGAAGTCTATCTCAAGTAGGTAAATGGGCGGAAGTGAAAATAGATATATAAAAATATATTACAATATTTCTCTATTTTAACAATTATGTCTATATTAGTCGAATGGCCAGAATATGTTTATTATTAAAATAATACAAAAAATGATTAAAAAAAGTAAAATATATTTTTACTCGATATCAGTATAACATTTTATTTTAAGTATATTTGAACTCTATCAGTTAATCCTATTATCATCGGGTAATTTATAGATCGATTAACAAAATAGATTAAAATATTAAAAATAAGAAATAATTTACATATGGGATTTGGATTTCGCAAAAAAAAATGTTAATATGATTTTTTTATCTTTAATCTCTCGCATTATATTTTTGCAGCATTTTCGTAATATGCTAATGTTATTAATTTCATACAAAATGAGTTTTACAATCATATACTTAATAGCAATATACCAAATTCACTTGAATTTTAAACTTCAATGAGAGTTTCATCCTGGTGTGAAACTAATAGACTTGAAAATTGCTGATATATACAATGTCGTATGATCACGGATGTGGTATGTGTATTTTTTTAATTTCCCGGCTATCATTTTGGTGTTAACTCAAATTAAAATAATATTTCTGGGATACTTCATTATCGTAATTATGTCTATCTTATTTTCATAGATTGAATTTTATTATAGAAGTGAACTTTTACAACATAATTTATTCGGTGAATACATTAGTACATCTCATTTTAAAAACCCGTAATGAGAGATGACATTTTAATTTTAGTTACTCGTGTATTTGGTTGAATTTAAAAATATCTAAATATGTTTTGTTTTGAAATTTGAGATATTATCTTGGGTTTTTGAAAGTTCACTTATGACAATGGATGATACAATGTATTTGAAGAAAAGATTTTGTTATGGTCAATTTGATATTAAAAGGATACATTTGAGATGATCAAATACCATGATCCTTGAAAGCACACATCATATATATATTTTGGACGTGCATAACTATTAAAATAAATTTGTTGTTCTCCTTGTTCTCCGAAATTGGTCGGAGAAAAGAATTCAAAATTGAAAATGTGCATTAAGATCCAAAATTGAAATATGTGCTGAGATTTTCTAAGTAGAACTAAATGACTGTATTATTTTTATTTTTCCATCACATTTCATTATTTCTTACAATATTAAATTAGAAATAATGTAATATTTAATTCTTCCTCCGTCCCAAAATAAATAAGTTCGTTTTTTTTTCACGCATTTCAATACACAAAGATTATTATGGTAATACTTGGTAGTTACAATTAACTCTTACTTATTGCTTTTAGTTCACATTGACCAAACATAATTAAAAATATAATTTTCATGGTTCAGAATCTAATAATAATTTAAAATTATAAAATCTTAAAAAGATCAAAATACGTAAAGTAGACTAATACAAATTTTTTTATATGAATTATTATATGGCCCGTGCTTTGCACGGGCTATCATGCTAGTTTAATTGTAAGACCAAACACAAGATGTATGCTACATAAATTCCGCCTTTTCGTGATTTGTTAAACATTCTATTTTCAAGTTAACTGAGATTCTGCTCATCTATCTAATTAATAGCACACCTGAAAATCATAAAAACAGTTTAAAGTCTCAAAATTGTATACTCAATTTCCACTTTAAAAAAATATTGTATACCCATTTTAATTAAAAAAACAAGTAAAAAAATCAAAAACTTAATTTTCAACCAAAGAGCTTTTGGTTATACATGCAACCAATTATCCTATAAACTAACTAAATAAATAAAACTGTTGTGAATAGATGTCCTAGATAAATCTAGAATATACTCTTGATCTTTCAAGTTCTCTTGACTATGATTTTTTATCTTTCATTTTCTTGTATAATTATGGTCTCTTGACTTTTCAAGATTGCTCTAATACCAATTGTTATTCCACTTAACCAATAGTATTTGTAGAATGGGCAGGGGCGACCTTAATATTCACGAGTCCTTGGGTGAAATCAAATTTCGGGGCCCTAATGTAAATATATGTTGCATATTTGAAAACTTTATGTAGAAGGATTTGAAATTTTCGCGATCCTTAAATATTGGGGGCCTTAGGTGCAAGTATTGTCTGCCTATAGCCAAGGCCACCCCTTAGAAGGGGGGTTGAATACAAATATAAACAATTCGAAATATTCAAACAAGATAGAACTTTTGATAACGACTTGCTTAGGATTATAATCAAGATATAATTTCAATTCTAAACTCTAAGATCTTGTTTGTTAGACTCAGCTTCTACAATTAAAGACTAGCTTCTAGTACACATATTAAATAGCACACATATTAAACATTGTAGTTGTGCTTCTAGTTCTAATAGTTTCTTCTTTCGTCAAACTATACTATTGCTAAGATATTCCATGTGTTTAGCAGTATAGATGAGCAATACTAGAAAACTTAGCAAGCTACCCAAAGCAACAGCTTCAACAAGTATTTATAAACATATTCAATGAAGTAAACAACTCGAACAATAACTCTATCTTCAATCTGTCTCTCCATTACTTCAGACTTTGATTCCATGTAGAACTCTTCAGCAACAGTCTTTACACCCTTATCAAGTATTTGTTGTTCACTTGAATACTTGCTTCCATAATTAGATTCCAATTAGAACTCTAATTATGCTCTTTACTTTGGAGTCTCTGACATATTTATCCATCGATTTTCAGCACCTCTTATTATCCACCGATCTATCCACTAGAGCATTATCCACTAATGCACTGTTAAGCTATCCACTAATGAGCTTATCCACCAATGTGTTATCCACCAGTGCACTGATGTGTTAGCTGCTGATAAGTTATCTTCTGATGAGCTTATCCACTGATGTAGCATTCGGCCTCTAATTATATATAGCCTCCGATACATAAATCCTTCTAGTAGACAATTATCCTCCGATGTACAGATAGCCACTGATGTACAAATTAGCGGTATCCTCTATTACTGTAAATTATCCTTCGAAGCATCAAAACAACCTTCAGTGGATATCTAACTTGTTGATCACTATCCTCAATTATCCTCTAGAACTATATTGACACTCTCTAGTGAATAACAGTTACATTAAAAAACACTTAGAATAATTACAAGTAAACTATGACAAATCATCAAATCTACACATGATTCCCAACATAACTTATCTACCGGAATGTTAAAAACATATTCTAGCGGATACTTTCATCTTGAAAACTATCAACTGTTATCCACTACTGAAGTTATAAAACCCTTCAGTGGATAACCATTACAAATGGAATATATTTACAAGTAAATTTACAAGTCATCAAATATAAATATAATTCCCAACACATTCTTGATGGCATTGTTCAAGTGTCACACCATCTTTGAGAGGCCGCTCTCAGACTGATGTTGTAGTAGTCTTGGGCTTTGTTGGTGTAGGTGATGGTGTAGTGATGCCAAAAAAGGGGAAGGCTAAGTTTTATTTTCTTATTCTTGCATCGGGTGATGAAGGAGTTAATGTGTAAGAAAGAATTGGGCATGAGTTGGCCTAGCCCTATTTGGGTAGAGAGGATATGGTTGTGAATAAATCCATGAAGTGGGAACCTTAAGCCACACTGGAGTGAGTCGAAGGGGATTCCTAGGCCAGTTTTGGTAGCGGTGTGAATTGGGTTGTATATGCGGTCGGTAGGGTTAGGTTGAATTACCTTGTGGGGCGAAGGTATCATGTATAGGGCAGCAACGAGGTCTACCTTATGGCTCGATAGGCTGTTAGGGTGGTTGGTTGTTGGGTATTTTTGGATATCCTCAAAAATAGTGTTATCACATTCGGATGAAGTGGATGTGTCCGAGGATGAGGAACTGGATGACCTATGATCTTCTTCGGTGGGTCCCGATGCAGACATTTGAAAGAAAGCCAAAGGGTTAGAGTTGCTCAATCATATGTAAATAAAAATTTCACAAGTGTTGCATAAGCATCGGGGACATATGGATGGCAACGGGTCGGATCGAATCAGGTTTTTCAATATCCAAATCCAAAATTTTTGACAAGACCCGAACCCGACTCAGACCCGAAAAAACCCGAAAATTAAGACCCGAACCCGATCCAACGGATTTCGGATCCGATTAGATTTTACCCGAAACCCGAAAGTTTGGATCAGATTGGATTTTACCCGAGACCCGAACCCGAATTACTAATAAAATTAAAATTAAATTAACAAAATAAAATTAAATCTATGTGACTCCATTATATAAAATTACAACTCATCCATACAAAAATTCAACAAAAATGATAGAAACCTAAATCCTAATAATAAAAGTGTAAGTTGAATAAGAATTGAGAAAAGAGAAATTGACTCTTTGACTAATAATAATAAAATGATATAATAAATAATAATTAGCATTAAGTGTATGTAAATATTAATTAAAGAATTGAGAAAAGAGAAATTGACTCTTTGACTATTAATTGTAAATATTAGTAATATATTTAAAAAGAATATATGTAAAACACATTCACAAAAATCTAAATATATAATACAAAATTTTGTATATTGTTTTTTTTGGTAATTATATCACTTTAATGTAAAACTTTGAAAAATATTTCAACAATTGTAACATTTTTTATTAAATAAAACTTTATAATCAGTATTTTGTAAAATTTAATGGTATTTAATATAATGTTATAACATAATACATTTGAATGAATAATTAGAAAAATACGAAAAAAATATATTTATTTAAATTGTGAAAAACACATAAAAGAATCTCTTCCGTCGAAGAAATGACATAAGAATGTATTTTTAAATTATTAATAAATTTGATTTAATAAAACACATAAGAATATCACTTCTAGTCATCGAAATAATTTGTTTACACACCTAAAATATTTTAAATAATTATTATATTTTAAACAGAACACTTAAAAGAATCCTAAAATTAAATTAAATTAATAATAAAATAGATAAAAACAAATTATGTATAAATGGGAAATACCTAAGAGAATTTTGCAATTTTATTAGTCACTTTTGAGGAGTATATTTTACTTTTACGTTTTTGAGATTGGTATTTTGAAAATTATATAATATATTAATTTTGTTATGTACACTTTCAATTAATATTTTTTTATTAGAACACCTAATAAAATATTTAAGTAAATTTTTATGAAATTTCGAAACAGAATCCATTATAACAAAAATAATAAGATTATTTAAAGTGTTCTAGTAATTCCTTAAGGTATTTTAATATTTCTTATAATAACACTTACCAAAATTTTTATAAATTATTGAGATTCTTCGAAATTCTTTTTTGAAATTACATTTTAATTTATGAGCTATTTTAATAAAATAAATAAATCTGTAACAAAAAAAATATTAGAAATTTTTTATAATATATAAAACAATAAATTTTGAATCCAAATATTTAGTAGGATCTTAATTTTGATTCAATAAATTTATTTATTAAATTATAGGTGGTCGAATGATCTAAATCTTTTATAAGTTAGAGAAATTACCTATGGAAACAAAATTTATAACAAATGACATCCATGAATCTTTCTCAGAACACCTTAAAGAATTGTTCAATTTATGTAGAAATGAATTAATACTGCTTAGAGCCAACCGCTATACAAAAGTATTGCTGTTGTTCCAGAAAAATAAAAGTATCGTTATTGTTCAAGAAAAATAAAAGTGTTGCTATTTTAAAAATAGATTACGATATTGGTACTTTTACTAAAGGATGCAATCTTCCTTAAAATAAAAGTTTTGTGTTCAACTCAGTTGCAATTAACCATCTTCATATTGGTTGTAGAAATTGAGAGTTTTTTGAAAACTAAACTATGCACAATACAAGAAGGTTGTCATTGCTTTACACCAGGTGAAACTTAAACAAAGCAAAACTAAAATACATCTGACGAGTAGACACTACAAAACCTCTACACACCTGCAGCTCCAACCTGAAACGTACATAACAAGAGTGAGAAATACTAAAATTCAGGCCCGTCTTAAACTTTACAGGGGCCCTGTGCTAATTATAAAATTGGGCCCTTAATTTATTTAAAATTTAAATAAGTTATATAAAATAGTTATATTTGAAAAGACATTAGAGGGGGTTTTGATTTAGACGTGTGTAACTGAAGTTGAAGTCTGAATAAGTCAAGGTTTGGTGTAATTTTGCTGACAATTAGATGGACTTATGTAACATATATATATGGTTTTTCAGATTTGGGGGCCCTAATAATTTTGGGGCCCTGTGCTGTTGGGCTCCTTGCACACCCTCCTAGACGGCCCTGCTAAAATTAAGAAGTATGCAAACAAAACACCAAATGAATCATTGGTTATTCTACACGTCCAAAAGAAAGAGACCTGGATTCATTAAAGTCCTCAGTTGACGTTTTGTGTCAGAAACATCTCAAATTGCTCAAATTGGTCAAGTGATTGAAATAAACCACAAGAATATAAACTAAAATAAACCAGTCTGATTTTATGAGAAAAAATAGAGACGGGGATTAGCAAGCCCAAAACAAATATAACACCCACATAAACATAGTTGCAAGAAAACCTCCTCGAATTTGTTCAAATATATTGATTATCATCACGCTCTAGAAATATTTATACAAAATATCCACCCCATTCGTCGCAAAGAATAAGGTTAAGCACGATCTCATATACATCAAAATATTCACCCAATTCAATGCAAATGTATTACCGAACACCTTAGAGAATAAAATATATTGAAAACCAGGTTTCCATGATGAATGCTGATTTGAAGAATCATTTCCTTAATGGAACAAATCAGAAATTTTGTCAATCAGAAATTGATCAGATATACTTTTCAGATTCAACTATTCAATCAAATATTATTTGATTTAATGTTTCTTTAAGTAAATAATCAATCACTGTATATTATAACAAATTATACGAGCTGGGATCCTCTGTCCCCTTCCTCCATGTCCCCTTTGTGTCCCCTCCTTTTTCTAATACAAAAGTAGTGCTCCTGCGGGGCCCATTTTAATAAATAATAATTATTTATTAAAATGGGCCCCGCAGGGGCACTCTTTTTGTATTAGAAAAAGGAGGGGACACAAAGGGGACATGAAGGAAGGGGACAGAGGATCCGGACCCAAATTATACAAAGAAAATAACCTTGATTGTTAGTTGTATTACATCACTGCCATTATACACATTGATATTTGATTTATTAAATATCTAAATATTGAATGGTCAGGATTGAGGTTCTCTAGTTCTCTTGATAAGGAGGTTCTCCCTAGAAGTTTACCTATATATATATATATATATATATATATATATATATATATATATAAGATTCTACATTGGATTATATGTAACATTTGATTTTTAAATTTTAATGAGATGCTACGTTAGATTCGATATGTTAGGTTTAATTGTCGTTAAAATTTGTGATTCTAATCATAACAAATCATTTTTTATGAAAGTTAAAGTTTTATGATGGTGTTATTTATTGTTCTTTATATAAGGTGTTCTTTCTAGAGTGCAACTCGTATATATATATCGTGTTTTTATCGGGTTATGGGCCGGGTATCGATTCAGGATAACTAATATCCAAATCCAAATCCAAACTCTTTCGGGTCCAAAAATAAGATCCAAATCCAAATCCAAATTCAAAAAATCGAATTTAGGTAGATCCAAATGGATCGAATATCCATCAAATCAAATTTTTCTGTCATCCCTACGAGGACAACTCTAATAACCCAAGGGTCATTAACCCAAGGGGTCATCGGGATGTACCGAGGGGAAAGTGCTAAAATGTTCTACGTCCTAACTATCGATCAATGATGGATTGATCTGTACACATATTGGTCGTGATGGTGTAAGTGTATGTGGCTATGTTCTTGGAGTAGACTTAGTTAAAAATTATGCCTTAGAAAGTGAGCTATCCCTCTTCCTTTTCATTTGAAGACATTTTTATTTTATTTAGAATATTTATAATAATCTTTTTGTGTGCGTGATTAAAATATTATTCGAAAACGTTTTTAGTATCTCATCAAATGAGCTGCATTTTATTACTTATTTTTAAATAATTCTCTCAAATCCTTATTTAAAATAGTATTACAAATTAATCACAAAAAGAAAACTATATAAAAAATTGTATTTATAAACAAAAATGAAATATAAATATGAAAATCAATTATATTAAATATGTAATTTTGATATATAATATTCAAAATTTTAAAGTATACTTACCAATAAATATTATTCTATTTTGTACTCTTTAATGAAGTACCTAGAATTATTCTTAATGTATATTCCCTCTAACCCTCTATTTTTTTTACAATTTTATGCAAAGTACTCGAAAACCTTTGGCAATAGACTTTTTATGCAAAGTTATATCGTTTGGGGAACTTATTTTACAGAAAAATTGATTTATTTCGAGAAAAAAACTAAGATTCCCAATTTTTTTCTGTTTTTTTTTACTTATAAAATCTCAAACATACATGGGTGAAAAATCAGAATACCCACATTTTAATTCCGGGTGCCCAAAATACCTACGGGGAAAAACGTCCGCCCAAAATACCCACGGACCACGCATTACACAAATGCGCACAGAGGGGGGGAACACATTTTGAAAATGCGTTGAATTGAACCACGCATGTGGTAACTGCGTGGAGTTTGTAAATATCATTTTTGTGTGTGTGTGAACAGTAACGACGTACACACATGTTGAACATGCGTGTTCGGAGATGCGTATGTCTAACATGCGTATATGACGTACTGTTCATCGTCTTCTACAGCCGCCGCCGGAGATGATTTGACGACAAAACTTTGACCACAACGTTCGTCCTTTCCAGGCATCGAGCTTTTGCATCCTATGCACCAAAATGATCGCCTTACTCTCCTCTACAAACCTTTGTCCATCGTTTTTCATTTCTTTTGCCGAATTCAAAAACCCCAAACCAAGTTCTTTTTCCGATATAGTATTCAGATCTGTTTGTACACATCCCTGCGGGGCCAATCTCAACAAATCAAACATGGTCAAATGGAGAATCATGTATGAGCTTCATTTTGATGTCAACAGGAGGAGTGAAGGTAGCCGGAGTGGGGAGAACGGAGGAGTGTGATGGGAGGGGCGATTTAGGGGGAGAGAGAGCGCTGGCTGCGTTTGTGAGATAATGACGTGGGATGACGTCATCACACATTCTGTGAATGCGTGACCTGAGATACGCATGTTCAACATGCGTATCCATGGTCACGCATTCTCGGAATGCGTAGACCGTGGGTAATTAGGGCGGAACGCAGCGCATATGGGCATTTCGGGCAGGGGTTAAGCAAAAGTAGTGTAGTTTGGGCATTTTCTCAACATACATTAAATGTATTCATTAAAAAAATTATCAAAATATAAAATTTTTACCCAAAAATAAGTCTATAAAGATTTAAAAAAAGGTGAGCCAGATATACCCATTGATCGACTTAACAAAAAAGAAAAAGGAAAATACGCGAGATCACTCACATGACTCGAGTTTAAGTGTTTATTTGAGTGTTTTAAGTTGTGTGTGTGCGTTCTAGAAATTATAATCTACTACTCCCTCAGTGTCAAAAAACTTTTTCTATTTTTTGGACACGTTTGTCGACGCATACTTTTAATTGTTAATATATTTAATTTTATAATAGTATTAAATATAAAATATAAAAATTTAACTGTATTAAAGTTCTCATAAATACGAATCAAACAAAATCACTTATGACTATATTTTATCTGGGTCCGACATGTCTCCTTTGTGTCCCTGCTCTTTTTTAACAGAGGATCCAAACTCATTTTATCTTATAAATTATGAATAAATTAATAGTCAATTGCTTATAATGAATAATGTAAATAGTCAAAACCAGATTTTTTTGAGGGGGAGGAGTAGTATTAATCGTGAAAAAAGCTAGCTAACTCAGCTTGTTGAGAGAACCAGGTTCTTACAAACATCTATGATATAATAGTGTCTGTTGCCTCTTTTGTACAGTAAATTTCCCCATTTTAAGTCTATACCCTCAATATTCAGCTTAATTTCAAAAATGCCATTGTAATAGTAACGGAAGCTTTCAGCCTTCACGTGCTACTTACGTACTAACACATTATTTTTATTATGAAAAAATTGAGCTTCTCTTTGAAGCTTGACAATTTTACATCTTTTCTCATCTTTTATCTTGATTTACGAGCTTTTCTCTCTCAGCCTTGCTATCTTGAAAGCTTCTTCTGAAAGCTTTAGTTTTGAATTCAAAATTGAAAACCCATATACACAATATCCACGAATTCAAATAATTCCATTTCATTCCCCGTCCTACTCTCTTCATATCTTCATGATTTATCTTTCAATTATCTTCCTACTTATGCACTGTCTTTACTAAATTATTGCTGATTTGTTGCAGGATAAACTTTGCCGAGTAACTGTTCGATGATTTACCTGAAAGAAAAGGTTGGTAAATCTCACACTTTGTAGATATTTTTCTTATCAAAATTATTTTTAATGGGTTGATATTTGGGTTGTTTGCAAGTCTCTTTCCCTTCTTAGTATAATGTCATTTTACTTCCTGATGATCTATTCTATTTTAATTGCAGCTTCAACTTCGTCGATGAACAGTTTGAACTTTCCTGGTTCGTTATGTTCGTTACATATTGGTATTTGTTTAGCTACTAATATTACTTATCACAGTGGTTTAAGTGTGTTGCAGGTTGAAGCTTGCACACCAACTGTTTGTTACTTTGTCGTGTATGTAATACGTCATTTTCAGGTCTAGCTATTCAGTTTATTGTTCATTCAAGTGTTTTAATATTCGATCCTTACTCGAGGCTCATAGGTTTCGGTTCTCTGTTTTTCATTCTGTGTATGTTATCTTTTGGCTACAAAGTTGAATCACCCGGCTTTGATATTTTGAATTTCAGTTATGTCCATATGTGGCTGTTGTGGAGCTGTTGTGGCTGTTGTGGAGTTGTTGCGGAGAAAGAGGAATTTCTTTCTTTCGAGGTAAAATGTAAATAAATACGTAGATGATCGTCACTGCTTGGTTGAAAAAATTATTATTGATGTTTTTTTAATCCTATGCACTTTACAGATATCCAATTTTGAGGTATAGTAGTTTCAAGCTTATAGTGACACATGATGAATTTACTGATATTCAGGTCATTGTAATGCTGGGTGAGAATGAAAAAGAATTAAGAAGCATGATCCTATTAATTAAAAATTTAATCAGGACTTCATTACAGTTTTTGTGTTAATACACCAGATTAGTAATGAATATTGGATTTTACTTATGTCCTTTGTTGTAATACATATTTGATGCATTGGTATCATTGTTAAGTATTGTCAAGGGAGTTTGATTAGATTTTAGTTGTGGCTACCCAAGAAGTGGAAAGGATTATGCAGTTAGGGACGGAGACCGAGAGAAATCAAATGAAACTAAGGTAATCTTACTTTAATTTGTGTTTTTCCAATGATCGATCAGTTTACTGACCAGATTATAGAACTTGTGACGATCTCTTATTAAGTTACCAAATTTTAGTTCATTTTGGATTCCAGTTCATGACGGATGTTGCTAAGTTTATAAGTGGCTGCATGGCTTCATTGTCTACAATGGTTCAGCTTGAACTACCTCATGTTAACATCCTCTCCAAGATGGACCTTGTGAGAAATAAAAAGGATATTGAAGAGTATGTCTTTGCACAGTTTCTGTAATATATTCGTTTTGCAATATATTTATGTTCTGTTTTTATGGGTCTCTGTCATGTCATTAGTTGCAAAATAAAAATTTTCAATATTCTGGAGTGAATATCATTAAAGTGCTTCTTAAAAGGTCCATCTTCACTCCAAGCTATGTACAGTACAACTTCTATAGTAAGTGGAAGTTTGGTTTCAGTGGAAGAAATAAATTTGCCGTTGTGCCTTTCTTCTGTACTTAATGGGATTTCTTAAAAAACAGCCTTTTTTGTTGAAGAAGATTCATTATGGTTACTTAATCTTCTGGAATGTTGATTGAAGACCTACCAATAATATTGCAGGGTTTTTCACTATTTCAATTTTTTAGTAAACAATCATTTAGAAAGATTACATTTCAATATTTGTAATCTATTTAGAGAGATTTAGCTTTTTCAGTTGAGATCCAGTATGGAGATTCAAGATTTTGCATTATGATTCACATGTCATTTGCCTTCCTGCAGCCAATATGGACCGACGAGGAAAAAATTATATCAAGAAATCTCTCTAAGTATCCATCCTTTTTCCCGCAAAGGGTCTCTTTGAAAGTCCTGACTAACCAGGAATCGTTAAAGAGGTGAGCGGCATCATTTAACAAAGACTGTGAACCTGAACCAGTTGCCGAGTATAGTTTTTCTTCTTTAGATTGTGAAGGGAAGAAAGAGGTACTGATATTGACAAGAACTGCAATTCTCTGTTGACTGATTACCAATCAATTCATTTGAATTATGAAATGTATTGATGTGTGTTTAGGAGATGGACCAAAACACAACCTCATTGGAATCAAGACAAAGCCAGTCCCGCGGAATGATAGAGCTGGCCAATTCGACAGATTCAAGCTGGTACATTATTAAGATACACTTGCAGAAAATTATAATGGTTTCCTTTTTTACCCTTAAAGTTCGTATATATTACAAGAAAACCAGCCGATACAAGTGAGTCACCGCCCATTACTCCTTCCACGTGCAGTACACCAACTAAGAAGAGATGTAGCTTCAAGCTTCTACTGAAAGATTGAGTTTCAAATTCAAAATTCAAATCTATGTACACAATTTTCAAAAATTCAAGTTGAACATTATATACAGGAGTTTATATCTCTCTCTTTCTCTCCTGCTCTCTTCTCTCTTCATTTTAATTTTTTTTCTTTTCATTATAATTTGTTTACCTCTATGTTCATAGTTTGATTTTTACATTAATTTCATATTATGTATTAACTTTACTAACAGTTTGTTATTTTGTATTGTAGATTGAAGCTTGCTAAGAAGTTGTTTGACGATTTGCCCAAAAGAAAAAATTGATACCGTAACTTTCAGGTACTTTTCTTAATATGAATTAACAATTAATTTTTTGACAAACATTGATACGTATAATAGTTAGTTTGATTCTTTGTGTGAATATAATCATCGTCAATAGATTGATTTTTGGTGTGTATATACAAGTTTAACTACATTATTATTTGTTGATTTTTGTTGATATTTTGTTCATATTTGTTGACTTGCAGGCAATGGAGTTAAATGGTCTAGATTTGTCACGCCTACCGATTAAACTTGATTTTGCCCGGCAAAGGGGTGATTACACTCCAAGTAGCGGGTATATTAATTTTTTAAACATTTGTTATCATTATTGAGGTGCTGTAATCTTTAATTTTGGGACTAATATCATAATATTTCACCCAAAATACAAAATTTTGAGTAAGAACTCAAGTAAATACAATTTTTGTATGTGGTTTTGACACAAGTGGTGATGGGAACAATGTATGTTCTTACATTCTTATTTTCACCCAAAGTACGGGTTTCTTTTGAGTCATTAGCTTGAACTAATACATTTTGTTCGGCAGATCCGGAGTGCACTAAAAAAACATTTTGGAACTTGTGATATTTCTAGAATCTCAGTTCCCAAAGATTATACTGGTGCCATGAAAGGGTTTGGAAATTAATTCTCGACCTATCTTAGTATCATTTCCTAAAATTCCATGCTTTGCTTATTCTCCTGATCTCCTGATACTTTAGAAACTATTCTGCTGATGTTTAGATGGATCTAATTGCTTAATCGATGTGTATTTTATTTGTATACAAAATCTTATCGAAGAGTGACTAAGTATACATTTGGATTGATCTAATTAAACATGAACAAGTATGATTGATGCAGCAGTATGCTTTATTATCTCTCTTGCATGATTGAAATGGATAAAGAGCATGAAGGTCTAAAAGACCATGGTATAGAAGTACATAATGTTCCTTTAGTTGAACAAAAGGTATGCCTTTCCTTATTACTTTTATAATTTAATTTACATACTACATTTATTAGTTTTATATATTTGTTAAACTATTCTTTAACTTTTATAATTTAATTTACATACTACATTTATAAGTTTTATATATTTGTTAAACTATTCTTTACTTAGTACAAGTGTACATTGTTAATATTGCAGAACATTTGAATTTATTCTTTCTGTTATTTAATTGGACGTGCTTTTCATACCACTTTGTAATATTAGTTGCATATGTAAAGATTCAAGCACTAAAATGCATATGTATGCTTTGTTTTTTTGTAAAGAAATGATGAATTACTGCATTATTATCCTATTACTTTCAGGCCTTTAGTCTATTTGGAGAAAGATATTACAACATATAAATTAGTTCTTTAATCATTTAATGTATTCAAAATAATTAGTTTAATGTTGTAATAGGATAAATATATTTTATGAACAACAATATATCTAAATATATTTTTATTTTATTGATATATAGGGGTTCGAGGCCTCGCCAGAGGCGGGGCCGAGGAATAATTATAAATATAATTTATATAATTTATATAGTACACAAATTATAATTTTATTCTTATTTAAAAAAGAATTGACATCAGAAGTTATCCTCAAATATTATCCTTATTATTATATTTTATTATATGATTTTAATTTTAGAAACTCATTACACTATAGTATTTTGGTTTTAATCAAGAAATTCATTTCATATTTGACATATTTTGGTTACCAGAAAATGTAGCGATTATAATTCAGAACAAGGAAATCAAATAAATATTGTAATTCAGGTAAGTAGCCATTTACAGTTTAATTTTTATATTAAATTTGCATGTGATTTTCTTCAATTCTTTGTTCATATACAGGATTCGAGGCGCCGTCGGAGACGGTGCCGAGGAGCATCTTACCAAATATTAATATCAACATAAATATTTTTAACTTATTTAAATATAATAATTATGATTATATGTTAAAGTTTAAACGGAGGAGTTATGTTATATAGAAATATAAATTTATTTTATGCTATAAAGATATATCATTTTTTAAGTTTAATTTAAATTTATTATATATAGGATTCGAGGCGCCGTCGGAGACGGGGCCGAGAAGGATGCTTATTAAATATTTAAATTTTCAAATATAAAATTTATTTCTATTATATGAACATCAATATAAATATTTTAAACTTATTTAATAACAATAATTATGATGATATGTTAGAATTATAAATTTTGATTTTGGAATATATGAAATTTGACATTTAACAAAGAAAATAGGGTAACCATTCGTATTACATAAACAATTAGAAAATTTAAATATTTCAAACCAAAAAAAATTCAAAGTTCATCTTAATAACAAAAATCATGTTAATATAAAATATCGTATTAAAATTAAAGGCCCAGCATGGCGGGCATAAATACTAGTAAGCATAATTGCGTTTTGCCAAATTTTGCCGGATAGGTTCCACCTATGTTTTTTGACAACTTTGCTTATTCTCGATGTTTGTACTTTGTTCTACTACTCCCTCTGTCTCTAATTGTTTTTCTTGTTTAAAATGTCGGGACTGTTCATAACATGAGACAAATTACTAATTTACGTCTAATCTATAAGATCAAATATAGTCATGAGTGATTTTGTTGGATTCGTATTTATGAGTACTTTAATACAGTAAAGTTTTTATATTTAATACAAATACGAAATTCTAGATATTAGCGATCAAAAGTGTGCGTTGGCAAACGTGTCCAGTCAAAACACGAAAAACATTAAGGGACGGAGGGAGTACTAAATTAAGTAGTTAATTATTACCTTGTAACCCACGTCTTTCGGGTATTATTAATCTAACTGACTTTAGATTTAGATTTTGATTGTTGAGTAAAAAGTGGACTTTATAGCAATCGAAATTGGATTGGTATTTGCTAAAGAGTAATATTAGAGCATCTCCGTCGCTTCCCCATTCTGGATCTCTAAAATATAGTAAAATAATGGTTACCTAAAATATAGGAAACCAAAAAGCTGTTTTACTCCAATAGTAATTCCTATATTGATTTCTTATATTTTCAAAAGTAGTATTTAATTAGTAATAAATGATAACCCGTCCGAAGCACGGGTCGAGATAATTTATTAAAATTGATCATTTTTTTTAAATTTTTATAGGAAATATTTTATTTATCAATAAAAAATACTATAAAAATGATAAAAGTAAAAAAGAAAACTACGATATTTATGCAACTCAGTAGTTTATAAAAAAAATTGTAATTACTTCTGAATTCCAATAATTCTAAGAGACACAAATCTAGAAGTAAGTATCATTAAAACGTGATTTCACTTACTATTAACATATTAGATGATAAGGGCCCGAGAAAATTTAATTAAATTGATCATTAATTTATTATAAAAAATTACTTTACTTACAAAGAATTTGCTTATTAATAAAGGTCATTTTATATATTATTTATTTAATTTTATTTAAGAAAAATCGAGAAAAAAAACTAAATGATTCCGATATATACTTTAAAATGTACATGATTATGATAAATATGTTATTTATAAACTGAATAGAATTATAATAAAAATGACAATTATAATAGTATTAACAATTTATTGTTTTAATAAAAAAATAATATAGAATCCTTGGAAAAATAGGAATCTAGGGGTGAAACCAATTTTTGGTATCGAAGTACCATTAAAAATGTATTTCGTTTGTTATAGATAAGCATGTCACCGTAGATTAACATATGTATTCATAGTTTTTTTTATTAAGTTGTAATAAAAAAAATTTATAATTGTAATAGAATTTATTTATTTATTTTATAAAATAACATAGAATTTTAGAAAAAATAGGAGTCTGGGATGAAACCAAAATATGGTACGAACCAAATTTGGCATAAAATAGTACATTAAAAAGGGGTTTTGTTATTAATACACATTATAGATATAGATTTATTTATTATTTATTTAAGATTATATTTTAAACAATCAAGAAAACATAACATACATGGTTCTGGTTGTAATAGGTACATTATTTGTACAATTCAATAATATAATAGTAAAAGAATTACTATAATTATAAAAAAAATTAAACAATTGTTTTAGAAAATAATATGAATTTTAGAGGAGTAGGAATCTGTGATGAAATAAGGGTGAAACAAAATTTGTTACGAAAATATCATTAAACATAAATTTATTAATAAAGGCTATAGATTCGTTAGTGTTTTATCAAATATTATACGATCTGGCTACGTATTCATTGGTGTTTTACCCTCTATTTGTTAGTACTTTTTGATCGTTGGTTTTTCTAGTAAAAAAAAAATTATAAACAAAAGAATTATAATCATCATAAGAGCTCTATTTTTAATTTTTTTAAAAGGAACATAGTATTCTAGGGTAAATATGATTCTTTTAAAAAATTACAAGTAAAAGAATTATAATTATAATAGGATAAAAAATATAAAAATAATTATAATTATAATAGGATTTCTATTTTTATTCTATTTTTAAAAAACAACAACATAGAATTCTAGGAAAAATAGGATTTTAGTGGTGAAACCAAAATTTAGTGCGAACTAAAAAAGGGTGAAACCAAAATTGTGCTAACCAAACTTTAGCTACCTTTGAAAAAGGGTTTCGCTTATTAATAAAGTTTATAGATTTTGAAATTTGAAATGCCAATAACTATATTTTAAACAGATATAATTTAACGGACATATTCCAACAACCATCTTCTATTATGTTTTTTTTAAATAAATTAAACAATTTCATCGATATTCCAAAGTATAATTTTAAAAAAATTAAAATTTTACAACAATTTATGTAATTTTCCAACTATTAATATATACTTTATTTATCATTTATTAAATTTTAAATAATTAACTAAACTAAACTAAACTAAAACAAAAATAAAAAGGAAAACTAAACTAAACTAAAGCACACACAAAATGAATTATACACACAGTGCGAGTATATACACACCGACATAAAGATGAACAGGGGCAAAGAAAGTGGGAGAGAAAGCCGGAGAGAGGAGATTAAGAGGGAGATGTAGCGGGAGATGACCTGGCAATTATAGGGGGAGTAATTTTGGTTCCTCACATGTAGGGTTCCATTTTCTCTCCCTAAAATATATTGGTAAGGGGGAGAAGGTTGGAGGACTACTTTTGAAGCAAAACCCCTAAATATTGCCAGCTGGATCAGATATAGGTAAGGGAGCTGGATCAGATATAGGTAAGGGACCTTTCGCCTTCGAGTTTCTCTTAGGTACTCCAAATTGGTAATCAAATATTGTTCCCAAATGATGTGGCTTCAATTACGTGGCAGATGCATTTTTCTTTGCTAAATGTACATTATCGATTTTGTGAAAAATGTTTACTCAAATTAACAAAAAAAAATGCTTGCTCCTTTTAACAAATTTAATTATACGATATTACTACAATTTGATAATTTTTATTTACGATTTTTATTTTAATCTCATTCCGTAAATACTAAACTTAGAATTTTGGGTACGACACTGCAATGTGAAAAGCACCGGACCGGCGTACATTTTATTGACAACAATAATCTACAAGTATGAGCTAGTTTTTCAGTGGACGTAATAGATTGCGAAAAGGGCCAGAATGATTACTTTGTTTTTAAATCAACCACCTGACATGCACATTTCTATTTATTACGTCGCAAACGTTGTATTTGACTTTTGCAAGAATATTGTGCAACTCCAATTTCATTATTTAAGCATTTACATTTTCCTCAAATTATAAAGCTTATTTCCTGTTATGTTAGGTGTTGTGAGAGGAATTTGGTACAACACTTCGAGAGAATATCGCTGGAATAACGGATGAATCGCTTGATTTCCGGTTGCAGAATCGGCGTTCAAGCGGTTACAGCCCGGCGTTCAACTGCCAGAGTGGGCGGTTGTTTGTAATGATTTTGGGACTGAGTTTGCAAGGTCACCGGACAACAAGGACGGAGTAAATCCTACTCAGTCGATCCTAGCTGCCAAAGATGTGTATTGCTCAAGTTTCTACATGATTTTTGTAGAGAGAAGTGAGATTCAACCCTTGCAAAGTGCCTACATATCCTATATTTATAGGAATCAAGTCCAATGTAGTTCTTGATAATTGAGCCACGATTTGATAAGCCTTATCCTCCTCAACCAAGCTGATCCAGTTGTTATATATCCATAAAAGCTTAATTATCTTCATATTTATATGATTTTCCATCATATATCCATGTATATATACATAATCCATGTATATATAATGATTATCCACCATAAGAGAGGTTGTTGGGTCGTCCATGATGTTTAGGAGTTATCATAAAGTCAGTTAGAGTGATATATATCCGTTCTCCTACAATTTAGGAGGCTGCTGGGCCAATTCCCACGGACTGTCGGGGTACGAGTGTGAACCCCTGCCTGGAAGCCCTTCACCTGCATGAACCCCTATCAGGCCTCCCACACAGCAGTACCTCCATCTGGGGTTCAGACACCTGAACCCCTGCATGAATGAACCCCGAACCAGATGCCAGAATCTTCTTCTTTCAGTATATTTCCAAGGCATATTGGACCCATGCATCCATGCCTGACCTATCATGTTCTTCCATATCCACATAGATTGGGCCTATAACCTTAATGGGCCTTAAATCAAGCCCATGGCGAATTTTGGGCACAACAACTACCCCCCGGTTCCTTGTAGCCAGTGAATGCAAAAGGAACCAAAATAAATCGAGGCACAATCCTTCCTTATCTTCCTCAGAGAAATACATAGCTTCCACATCATGCTTCCAAGCTTACATGAGCTAACTCGGCGTAAGAAACAGGAAACATAATGCTTCCACATATGTACCCCATCTGAATCCTTAAATGAACTCCTTCCACATACCTTAGACTATGCATAGCGTTCCAATTCCAATCATGAGCTTTTTATCTTTATCACCTGAACCTACCAGCTTCCAACCTCCTTCCTTGAAAACCATAGCCTGACTTCTTGATATATTTCTTTTCCTTGTGAGGTTGGCCTCCATGTGTGAATCCTTGTGGGTGAAGCCATGAAGCTTCCGTTGTTGCATATAGGCTTCAACCTTCCAGAACCCTGTGCTACCAAGACAACTAGAAAAAGTGATTAGTAACATGAGCTAAGTAGCTCACATATATAATGCACATAGCGCATAGATATATAATGCATAGATGCAAATATGATTATGCGAGTGCATATGATTTTGTATAAATAAACCCATTACTGCCTTCACACTCAAGTAGAACCTTGGCGAACGCACTCCTCAAGACATATGCCACAATATTTAGAGATTTTCATGAAACCATCACAATGGACCTCCCAAGATATTGCTAAGTATTTGGAAGACTTCTCCAATGATGCCCAGTGTTGTGGGACTTCTCCAAACTGTTCCCATAAACCATGGGACTTTGCCAAACCAGGCCCATATATAGACTATGGGGCTTCTCCCACGTGAACCTATAATCCATATGATGCAGATGATCTTATATGCGTACCCCAAGAGGGACCAAGGTAAGGTTATAAAAACCTCCTCAATTGTAACTATGTCTTTCCAAGTGGTTACGTTATGAGGCATATAGTATGCCCAAGTACCTATCAGCCAGCAAGTTTGAAAATAATTTTGAAACTCATGCATAATGTAAGTAAATATATGCCATGATGACCCTTTGTGTATAAATCCATTCAAGTGTGAAATCATGTGATACACACATCCAGATGAACATGGGTTAATGTGTGATAGAAGATAATGATCCATTTGAAAAGATGAACTTCGCAATGATGTTTTTGGTTAGATGCTATATAAATTTCCTTGTATGCATAGAAAACATGTGTGATAGAGAATATGTAAAAGAATGAAAGTAGAACTTATCTCTTCTTTTAGCACGTCAATCCAAGTCAGGGTTCAACCATTGAACCCATAAGGTTGGGGATGCCACCCTTTGAGCTTAAGATGAGGACCTCATTCCATTATGTAAGCCCTTCCATGGTGAGATGTTGAATTACCCCCCGAGGACTAGATTTCCTTCCCGCATGATATGTAAGTCTACCTCCGCTTGAATCCTTGAATCTTTGTCCGTGCACACGCCATGTGTAAAGTAGACTGCTTAGGGGTACGTACAAGTCCTAGGGGTTCACCCAGTTGTACCCTTGAATGTTTTATAAATATCGAGGCTTCACGCAATAGCTTTAACTTGTATATATTTGCTCACCACTACCTGTCAAGGGTTCACGTGGGCTCACCACACTACCTGTGAAGGGTTTACGTGGGCGTAAGATTGATAGGATCTTTGCTCACCAAGGATACCTAGGGTCAATGCGAACCCGAAAAGAAGGTTCCACTACCTATTGAGGGTTCACGTGGACCTAGCCGCACTACCTGCGGAGGGCTTGAAGATAATATGAGCATTGTTGCGTACTCATAATGTAAATAATAAGAGGACACCACCACCTGTTAAGGGTTCACGTGGGCCTGACCACACTACCTATCAAGGGCTTACGTGGGCTTTAAGTTCATGGGAGTTTCGCTAGCCTAGTGTCCCTAGGATCGACGCGAACCCATGACATGCATAATCCATACATGTTAAAACCTACTCATGCATAATCCATACATGAGAAATCCAATCCATGAGATCCAAATCCAAATCCAATCCAAGTCCAAGTCCAATCTAAATCCAATCCAAATCGAATCCAAATCCAGATCCATACTCCTAGAGGAAGCTCGTATCTAGTAGGTCCATACACGTACTACCCCCTAGAGTTCTCTTGCGTAACCTATCTCATAGTAAAGAACTAGGTTCACGTAAATAATAACACATGAACACACAAAGAAGGCATGCGAACATAAGACATAAAGCACATAAGTACATATAGCACACAAAGCATATAAGTACACATAGTCATTCACAGCAGTTAAGCAAATAAAGGCAAAGATAAAGTGATCATAGTTTTAATCAAGTCATAAAAATTATTTCACAGATAAGCGCTCATATCTTACCCCCGGGCTTCCACTAATATAAGATAGAACCTCTTACCGACTGAACCCCTAATCCTAGACCGGTCTTCGGGATCAGACCTAGAGTTCAGGAAGAATTCCTATTAACGAGGTTCCATCATAGGAGTTTCCCTCGACCAGGTTCCATCCTCGGAGATTCCCTCAACGAGGTTCCATGTGATTTCCTCACAATGCTAATTTCCTCACGATGTTAATTCCCTCACGATGTTAATTTCCTCACGATGTTAGTTCCCTTACGATGTTAATTCCTATCAATGTTAGTTTCCAAGAGTTGAACTTCACTTACCCAGTTTCCCTGGGGTCGTGGTGAAGCTGTTTGCCAATCCAATGTGATATCCTCACACCGCTAAAGTCCTTAGCGTTCTAACCTCACTCACCCAGTTTCCCTGGGGTCGTGGCGAAGCCGTTTGTCAATTTGTGTGTAGCTTCCACAGCTGTAAATGAGTCCCGAAACGGGGTTGGTTATCCACCAACGTGATTACACGGAAGTTTACCGGCGTTACGCCTGGTCAGGGTTCAAACGAGTGAACCTCCAATATGGGGGAACTTTATTGGCCTAGTGTCCCTAGGTCCAGCCTGCCTTGGGGTTCCAACCCATTCACACGTAATCCACATGTGATGCATGTATAATCCATACATGTTCCTGCCTTGATTCATGTATAATCCATACATGTGCCTGCCTTGATTCATGTATAATCCATACATGTTCCATATAGTCCGTGTAATCAATTAGCACATAATCCATGTGCTTCTAATCCTGCCTTGCGCACGTAATCCACATGCGATTCATGTATAATCCATACATGTTCCTTTAGCATATAATCCATATGCTATAAATCCTGCTCATGCATAATCTATACATGAGAAATCCTCTCCATGCATAATCCATACATGGTAATTCAAGCTCATGCATAATCCATACATGAGAAATCCTTTCCAAATCAATTCATGAAATCTAATATGCATATGCTCCTTGATCTAGCTTCCAGGGGTACCTCGAATTAGATTCCATTAGCGGTTCGCATACCAGAACCTCAAGAATCTCATGGTCCTGAGCCCTGACCCATTCATTGTAAATAAGTTCCGTTTGCTTAAAAATTTACCATTTTCAAGATACCATCACGGCAGTATACCATCCACTACCCCCCGGTTCCTTTTAGCCATTAATGCAAGAGGAACCTAATGTAATCCTTACTCAGGCTCAATCAACCTTCACCTTGAACCTCTAAGCTTACGTGAGCGTACTCATTGTAAGAAACAAGGGGTTTCAAAGGTGAAGCGACTACTGCTCGTAAATTCCTTCCAAGAAAGACCATGTATTTTTTCTTGATGATGACTTCATAAATTCTATTCTTGAACCTCCAGGGTTCGGTTGTCGTACCCCTACGTCGTGGTTCCATCAATAGACCTTCCAGCCTTTTATGCTCGGTGCACGTACGCCCACACATGCTTGCCATCCTCGCACGCCTTTGAATCTTGATGATTGTATCCATATCACCTTATATGGTATTCCAAGGATCTCTTTCAGGTTCCAAGTTCGAAACCTTATTTCACAAACCTCCTTGGTACCAAAAATTCACATAAATCAAGATTCCGTAGGTTCAATTGACTGAACCTCCCGCCACAGGTGTCAAGTACGCATGCCTTTAAAATCCCACCCCAGGCGTATACCGTGGACATAGTTATGACCGCCTGTAAATCCAACCATGTTGATTGCTGAAGATCCCGTTTTATGTTAAGTTTTGTTGTTGTAACCCAGTAAGGGGTTCTGAGGCTGAAGGTCGCCGAGGGTTCACGTACCTGAACCTCCTGTGTACATCTTCTCATTTGAAAATAGGGTGCATCTTAGAAATCCTCCAATGCAACCTGGTATCCACTACCCCCCGATTCCTCGGTGTAGTTTGTCCATGGCCAAAATTGAACCTTCAGTGTTTTTCCTTCTATTTAATGAAAGTTGTTGACAACATCATCCTGTGGGAAGTTACCCTTGATTTCCTTCCATTGCCCTAGCGTATGAGGATCCAAGTCTATTCCAACCCAGATTCCATTCTTAGCCTTGCTATTTTCCCTAGCTTTTAAAGCTTCTGGTTCCTCCTTTTAGGCGTTCATGTATGAACCTCGTACCATTTTCTTCAATATTGATCGAGAGGTCGCTCGTACCCCATTCTTTGTATGGTGGCATATTTCCAGAAATTTATTGAGATTATAATTCTCAGCTCCTTCTGTAATTCCTTCGGTGAGGTATCCCTGTGTTCCAACTTCTGATGTTTGAGGGACTTATAGCAGGGGAACCCCTTTGTGGGAAACCTTCCAGCTTTTTTTTGCGCTTAAGGGGTTTATGGATGAAAACCTTCAAAGCCATGTTATAAATTGATTCCACCATTTGCATCTTCTTCAGAACAGGTCATCCTACCATAGTGTTGTAGGATACGCTCAGAGGGGTTCATCCTTCAATACTATCAATGACATTTTCAGTTCGTGAGAGGTTCGAGTCCACCTTCAACTTCCATGACAACCTTTTTTCTAGAGCTTCATTTAGGTCACTACTTGAGACCTTTCATTTAATGCTTTTAGCTTGATATTCTGACCTTTCACCTTCCACTGTTAGTGAAGTTTTCATCGTGAGCACCTTTATAAGCTGCTTTTGCCTTTAGTGGGGCAACCTCATTTCTCTGAGCTTCATTGATTCATTTTTTTTTTTGAAAAGCTTCTCAACTATTGCTTCTACATGTTGCATTCTGCCTTCATAATCCTCCATTAGAGCAGCCATTTACATCAACGTAATGGGTGGTGCTACCCCCACGAAAAACTGGAACCACTTTATGGGGTTCCATCAGCAGGGCTACTGGTAACATGATTCCCCAAGTATCCTGAACGGAGCTTCCATCGTATCCGTACAGTGAGGTGTCCACTTCTAACCTTTTCCTTGATTTAACCATTTTAGTATCCCATACCAGTTGTGTAACGCCCATTTGTTGCATTAGAGGCCAAACATGGCCAAGATTGTTTTTTCTTGATGAATCCCCTTTAGGCACTAATTAATTCTTTTGGGGTTCTCATGTCGAGTGATACAACCTCCATGGTGGAACCCCTATATTGAGTTTCAATATTTTTCATTTTGGCTCAAAGCCTTTGAATGGGATTTTCCTTGCTTAAACCCTTTTTCAGATTGCCTTCAAAGTTCTTCTTGCTTATTGTGGGGGCTTCTCATTGTTCAGCTTCTTACTTATAATCAAGGGGCCTTCCATCATCGAACCTAACGTATACGAACCCCATTTCTAGGAAGCTCTTTTCCAGGGAGTCCTTTTACCAATCTTTTCCATATTTTTATTCGACGAGCTTCATATTAAGCTTCATGCCCAGTCTATTGAACATACTCGGGCTTCTGTTAAATGAAGCCTCGGGGTTCTAGGATTTATCTCCTTGAACATGTCATCATCGAACCCCTTGTCCTGGTTCCTCCCACCAATAAACCTCTTTTACCTGGAAGCTTAGTCTTCCAGCTCATTCGCGTTCTCATGATCAATGTTGATGGGAAACCCTCGTACCGAATACCCGAATTATCAATAAGACACCCCTAAGCTTACATGAGCTAGCTCGTTGTAAGAAACAAGAGGTATCTAAGAGAATAATGTAAAATATTTCCGGTAGTTCACCAATGAGGGAGTACATATCTTTGCCATCATCCAGGTTTACCTACTGATCCTTAATCATGGGGTTCGCATCCCTGCTTCAATTTGGGTTCACCCGTACCCCTTAAGTTAGGAGGGTCACACCCTTGTCTGCATTGGGGTTCGCCTGTTACTCTCGATCAGGAGGTTCGCACCCTTATCTACACCGGGGTTCACCTACAGCTCATAAATCATGATGTTCGTACCCCTATTATCATTCGAGTTCAGCTATTTACTTCCTTCATGGATTAGTTGTGGTGTGAACTAGTGTTGTGCTCCACAATTTTTAACGGAAACCCTGGACTTGTTTAACCCCAAAATTGTTGAAGGGGAGCGTTGATAGACCTTAACCTCCAACTAGTTGAACCCCAAGATTGATATTCTCCACTTTCTGGCTATAAAAATTTTCTTGGTCAGATGCAAAAACCAAGTATTTGGGTGTTCATCTGCGAGGAACCTTCTGGCTGAGAAACTGGGGGTTCATCTGTGTGGAACCTTCTGTCATGGGTGCGACCACCAGATTGAGGCTTCTCCAGCCTTTACCGCTTGAACCTCTCAACTAGTACCTTTCCAAATGGCCTTTATCTCCATCAACATGTGGACATTCAGTTCCTCGTACGTTCTATTATATGTATTAATGCACCTGATTGGAGAAGTTTCTGGATCGCGGAACCCCGCATCGCTGAACCCCTAAGCTGATTCTTTCCTTCCTTCATCTTCATCCTTTTATTTCGATAAGCCATGATTTTTACCCCGTTTTTTCATCTTTTTGTATCTCTTTTTCCAGAAACTTTATTTCCCAGTCCATATACATGATATAATCCGCCATATCTCGATTGGTGACCTCCTTTCTCAATTTCGTGGTCACCTCCGTTGTTCTTCGGTGTATGTTCATCGCCGGAGCTTTTCATTATCTTTCCTCTCAAAAGATCATCCAATCCCCTCCTTCTAGCGCCAAAAATGTTGTGAGAGGAATTTGGTACAACACTTCGAGAGAATATCGCTGGAATAACGGATGAATCGCTTGATTTCCGGTTGCAGAATCGGCGTTCAAGCGGTTACAGCCCGGCGTTCAACTGCCAGAGTGGGCGGTTGTTTGTAATGATTTTGGGACTGAGTTTGCAAGGTCACCGGACAACAAGGACGGAGTAAATCCTACTCAGTCGATCCTAGCTGCCAAAGATGTGTATTGCTCAAGTTTCTACATGATTTTTGTAGAGAGAAGTGAGATTCAACCCTTGCAAAGTGCTTACATATCCTATATTTATAGGAATCAAGTCCAATGTAGTTCTTGATAATTGAGCCACGATTTGATAAGCCTTATCCTCCTCAACCAAGCTGATCCAGTTGTTATATATCCATAAAAGCTTAATTATCTTCATATTTATATGATTTTCCATCATATATCCATGTATATATACATAATCCATGTATATATAATGATTATCCACCATAAGAGAGGTTGTTGGGTCGTCCATGATGTTTAGGAGTTATCATAAAGTCAGTTAGAGTGATATATATCCGTTCTCCTACAATTTAGGAGGCTGCTGGGCCAATTCCCACGGACTGTCGGGGTACGAGTGTGAACCCCTGCCTGGAAGCCCTTCACCTGCATGAACCCCTATCAGGCCTCCCACACAGCAGTACCTCCATCTGGGGTTCAGACACCTGAACCCCTGCATGAATGAACCCCGAACCAGATGCCAGAATCTTCTTCTTTCAGTATATTTCCAAGGCATATTGGACCCATGCATCCATGCCTGACCTATCATGTTCTTCCATATCCACATAGATTGGGCCTATAACCTTAATGGGCCTTAAATCAAGCCCATGGCGAATTTTGGGCACAACATTAGGTTATAGATTCAATTCTCGTTCACGTCCTGATTTATTGAGAGAATGAATTCTCATTACAAGGTAAATAAGTTTATTTATTTGAAAAAATATTATTCTAAACAAATACTCTCTCCGTAGTCCGTCCCAATGGATTCTTTACAGTTACTATTTTGGGCCGTCCCATTCATTTCTTTACATTTCCAAAATAGTAAGTTTTAATACTCCCTCCGTCCCTTATTGTTTTTCCTGTTTTGACTGGACACGTTTGCCAACGCACACTTTTAAACGTTTATATCTTGAATTTCGTATTAGTATTAAATATAAAAACTTCACTGTATTAAAGTACTCATAAATACGAATCCAACAAGATCACTCATGACTATATTTGGTCTTATAGATTATGCGTGAATTAGTAATTTATCTCATGTTATGAACAATCCCGACATATGAAATAAGAAAAACAATACGGGACGGAGGGAGTACTATTACACCCACTACTTCACTTATTTTAACAATATTTTATACTATTACCCCCACTACTTAACTTATTTTAACAATAAAATCACTATTACACCCACTACTTCACTTATTTTAATAATAAAATTACTATTACATCCAGTACTTCATTTATTTTAACAATATAACACCCACTTTATATCCACTATTATATGCTTGTCTTGTCCTCCATGCCCAGCTAAAATGTAAAGATCCCATTGGACGGAGGGAGTATTATATGCTTGTCTTGTCCTCCATGCCCAGCTAAAATGTAAAGATCCCATTGGACGGAGGGAGTAACATATTTTTTTTGGCATGGTCAACAAATTTGTTGAATTTGGCCTTTGGTGTAGTGAAGAAGGTCCAAAAAAGGGGTGGCTAAAACGGACTATCCCAAGTACCCACCCTTTACCCTCTCTCTCTACTATACCAACAATATAAACAATTTATAAATAACTCAGAAAAAAAAAACAGAGTAAATAATATTTTCGTATTGTAGAGTTGTACCTGTAGTAATAAAGAAAAAGTAGAAGAAAATAAAATAGAACATATTTGAAGGGAAAATAAAATAAAAAATAGAAACTAAAGAAGACATGTACTTTGGTTTGGTTCTTTAATGTTTTTTGTCTTTGTTTTTGTCTTTGTAAACTGAAGATCTTTCTTTATCTTTAGAAGAGGTAAAACTGGGCATGCTTTAATTAAACTCATTTTTAGGCAGGTATGTTTCTCCACTTCTCATCCTTGCTTTCAATCTTCTTAATATATATATAATTACCATATTAATATAGTACTAATTTACACATGTTTTTGTAATAAAGTTTGAATCTTTTTGTTGTTTTCTTGTTTTTTTTTTCAAGAAAATTTGTGGGTTTGATCGGATATTTAATTTTCTTCTACAGAAGGTAAAAATTTCAACCAAGAAATTGATCATGGCAGTTGTTGAAAATGCTGGGTTTAATGTTGATAACTCGTTGAGTCGGACTGAGTCACTCGTTCAAACCGAGCTCGATCAGTCTAAATCTAACACCAACGGCGCCGGAAATACCCTTTTCCGGTCAACTGATCGGAATAATCACCTGAGTAATGGTGGTTCTGTAGCTGAACAGAAGAGTTCAGTTAAGGAGCTGAGTCATCACATCAACGGTGGTGACGGTGGGCCCCACCAGATGAATAATGGTGGGAATGATTTGAGGATGAATAATAATCATGATGATGATGATGGGGGAGAAGGGTTTAAGAAAGAAATGAGAGATTTGGAAGAAATGTTGTCGAAATTGAACCCGATGGCCAAAGAATTTGTGCCCCCTTCTTTTGTTAATAATTATGGCCCAATTTTGCAGAACTCAGCACCTCACTTTGGTTTTATTGCTGATGGGAATTTTTTGGTGCATACTAATTCTCCTGTTGCAGCTGGTGGAAATTCCGCGAGACGGGTATGGAGAAAGTCTTGATCTTTTTTAGGTTTTGTGCTGTTTATGCGTGATTTGGTATCGAATTATTAGTTCTTGATGGTTAAAGTCTCTTTATTAATAAGTGGATCATGCAAATTTAGTAAACTTTCTATGTTTGTTATACATTTTTTACCTCATAAGACTATAGTTAAGATATTCTTTTTGTTTGATTCTGTAGTCGTTTGTGTGGGGCAATTTATTTAAGTAATATCATGTGCAGAAGAAGATTGGGAATAATCATGGGAAACGAAGGATAAATAGTCGAACGAGTATGGCTCAGAGGGAAGAGGTCATCAAGAGGACTGTTTATGTTTCTGACATTGATCATCAGGTTAGAAATTATCCTCATTTGTTGGACAAGAATATCTTAGGGTTTGATTTTTGTAAGTTATATTGTTTAACAACATTTTTGTTGCGTGCGTTTTAGGTTACTGAAGAGCAACTTGCAGCTCTCTTTATTACCTGTGGGCAGGTAACAAATACCTAATATGTGATACTATATCTCATGCAGTTCACATTAATTACGTGCTAATAAAGGGTTATTTATATAAATAATACTCCAAAATGTTTTTTTGTATGTAAGGTTGTCGATTGTCGTATCTGCGGGGACCCAAATTCTGTTCTCCGGTTTGCATTTGTCGAGTTCACTGATGAGGGTAAGCTGATACAGTTTTTCTTTAGCTTATGTGCTAATTAATTTGGTTCTCGTATTTCACTGTGTATGCTGCGTGTGCAGAAGGTGCAAGGAATGCTTTAAGTCTTGCAGGGACAATGCTTGGTTTTTATCCAGTCAGGGTGCTGCCTTCGAAAACTGCAATTGCACCTGTTAACCCTACATTTTTGCCAAGGGTGAGTATTTAAGTTCATTGTCTTATAATAATTTCCATTATGATTCCGTTCTTTAATATAAACAAAGTATGTAATTGAGAGGTGGAGTTCTAATCATTTATTGCCTTTTGCAATGTCTTTTTTAGTCTGAAGATGAAAGGGAGATGTGCGCAAGGACAATTTACTGTACAAATATAGATAAAAAGGTTATTTAGAATTTATATAATTTCTTCTTCGGTTGGTTGAGAGATTTTATATGATTCTTTTTACCATCACCATGGTTGTTTCTTCCAGGTTACTCAAGCAGATGTCAAGCTCTTTTTTGAAACCGTCTGTGGGGAGGTTTGTGACTTTCTGAAGGTCCTCCTATTCTTAAATTTATAACTGTCTTATCTAAACTTCTTGTCGCTATAGGTTCTTCGCTTGAGGCTGCTTGGAGACTATCATCATTCAACTCGTATTGCATTTGTGGAGTTTGTGATGGTAAGTAAATTGTTCTGCCTGATAGGAAGATCCATATTGTGTTTATGTTGTGCGATGCACGAGCTTCTTTTAAATATGATATAATATTTTCGTATAATAAAATTAAATTTTATATATTTTTCTTTTTCAATAGTTATTTTAATTTTAATTTAATATATATTGGTCACAAACTCATATATTGTTTAAAACTAATAATATAAATTCTTAACTTAAATTTGTTGTTAACGGGATTCAAACCTTGGGGTATTCATTAAATTAGCTTGATATAGAATATGTTTTAGTGTTAGATCTAACGATTCTCATCTGTTTACTAAAGATCTAACGGTCACTATTGTTTGTATGGTTGAATCATTGAACCAACTGAACCAAATTATCCCCAAGTTTGGTTATTATAGTATAGTATAGAAGTACGTGGCTTAGTTGTCTCAAAGTAATTGACTATTTGGTAATGAGTTGACTTTAAAGATGTATTACATGTCTAGTTGTCCATAATATTTCGAGTTTGCCTTTTGGTAAGATTATTTCGAATTAAACATTTGTTTATATTAAAATCATACTTTTGGTTTGGTCATTAAGGAGAGCAGTCTCAAATTAGGCAGGTGGTTTTCTGTAAGCATAACCGAGCCAGAAAGAGCAAATTTAACCATTTGTTTAAAAGTTAAAATTGTGTTTAGATTTTTGAGTATTTCTGGGTAAAAAATTGAGTTAATGAATATATTTGGCTTATATACATTTTTTTTAGTTTGTTCACTTCCTTGTGTATATTTTTGGGTAAGATCTAAGGATCTAAAGTTGTAAAATAGTTTTCTCTTTTTAAAGAGGTAGCGGCATATAAAGATTGTCTTATCATGCTTGTTATGACTGAATATTAAGAGTCCGGATCCTCCATGTCCCCTGCTCTTTTTAATACAAAAAAGTGCCCCTGACATTATTTATTGAAATGGACCCCACCAGGTGCACTCTTTTTGTATTAAAAAGAGCAGGGGACACAAAGGAGACATGGAGGAAGGGGACACAGGATCCGGACCCGAACCCGAATATAAACAGTAATAACTGACAGACAATATTTAATTGTCTAGTTTGTGCTAGCTTGCTTGGGATTCTCAATATATTTTTTATATTTGACGTGTCTGCTGGATCTATAACTAGATTAAAGAAACTATCAACCTATTCATTAACGACATGTAGATTTAGGGAAATTGAAAGTCAAGAATCATAGGAAATGCCTAATGTAGTAGAACATTTGAATACGAGAATTGGTGGAAAGCATTATGCTAAAACAATACAACGCTAGCATAGTGGCTCCACCTAGATGTTCAAAAAGCCCAAAGCCCAAAATCCGGCCCGATCCGATCCGATCCGATCCGAAAAAAAGCCCGAAAACTTGATCCGAAAAAAACTCGGCCCGGCCCGCAGGCCTTATACGGGCCTCCTATTTTTGATCAAATCCGGCCCGACCCGAAGCTTGAAAAGCCCGGATTTTTAAAAAGCTCGGTTCGACCTGGATAAAAGCCCGAGTTTTTTAAAATGCCTGGATAAAAGCCCAATTTTTCATAGATAAAATCTAAAAATATATGATAATTTTAAAAATTTCAAAAAAATTAATATATAAATTACAAAAGCCCGGATACATATCGATTTTTTATGGATAAAATCTAAAAATATGTAATATTTTTAGTAATTTCAAAAATATTATTATATAAATTAAAAAGCCCGAATAAAAGCTCGGTTCGGCCTCGATTCGGCCCGGCCCGCTGGCTTAAAATGGTCCTCATATTTTGGAGAAAGCCCTGCCCGGCCCGATTTTCTGAAAAGCCCGGCCCAGCTCCACCCTCACTAAATATAGCATCTGTAATTGTTGAATTAAATAAAATGATTGTAGTTAATTATATTGTGCTTTGTGTGTACAAACTACAGACTAAAGGATGACTTAAACAACAATTTAAGCCAGAATGAGAATGAATTCAATCAGATTAGTATAATGAATTATGAATAATGGTGTCTCTGGCTGATCAAATACACTTATAATATAAACTGATAAATGATTTACAAGTATTGATATCATATCTATGGTTGCCACAAGTTTTTCAAGGTTAATGAATTATGAAGTTCATGTTACTCTGCGGACTTTTTATGGTCTAATAAGACATTAATAGCCCCTCTCTTCCTCCCTAAATCATTTTCTACCTCGAACCATCCAAATACATGCATACTCATCTGTATCAGCAACTGGCATAAGTTTGATGTTCTAATCATGCACACGTCATTTTTTACTTTTAAGTCTATTTTTTATTATTATTAATGCATCATTTAAGGCAATTAAATTCTAGATGTACATTCAAAATGTCTAAATGGCATTGACTGTGAATTTTGTGGTTTAGACTGGAAGTACATCTTGATAGTGAAGTAATTACACTTATATAGTTCATTGTCAACGTACTTCTTATAGTTATAGCCTTTTTGTGCTATTCTTAATTTAATAATCATTGCTTTCAAATAATTTTTGGAAGATGGACAACTTTGTGTTGTGTTCTTTAGCGTGTGACAATTATTGCCAATGAAAAAGATGTCGTAATAATTGCATTTATATTCATGCAGGCTGAGAGTGCAATTGCAGCCCTTAACTGTAGTGGTGTTGTCATGGGATCATTGCCAATAAGGTTAGTTACCTTCTTATTCTAGATTTGTGATTCTCCTCCCCACTCCCATTTCTTTTCCCTTTCTAAATCAGGGTGCGCTCTTGGCCATTGTGTCATGCAGGATAAGTCCATCAAAGACTCCTGTCAGGCAACGTGTTTCCCGCCCTGCAGCACACTGAGTCTGCAATCTAAATCAATTTTCTGCTGATGATATCTACTTATATATACATAGATATGGAGATACTTTTAAGGTACATTTGTCCATTGCCCCGGCCGGTATCTCCATATAATAGGGTTCTGTATGAAGTTTGTTCAACACGTAGAGTTGGATGGATGCTGCATGTTAAGCTGAATTTGGTAGGGTTTATCTTAAAGTGTTATGCTTTTGGATTTCTAACACGAAACTCTGTGGAAGTCTATGTTCCTCGGATTTTACCAAACTTACATTATCAATGGTCAAGTATTTTGGATGCTCTTCTTATCTCTTCAATGTGTTCAGTGATATATTGTTTCCAGTGAGTCCATGTTTAGAAGTGCTTGAATTCCTTTAACCATAGACTAATTTTTGGGATTTAAGGTGCCGAGAGCCTAGTAGGTTTGAGAGAGTCCTATCAGAAGAGCTACCAGTTCAGCTGTTGGTGGGAATGTGTAGTTTACTTTTTTATAAAAATATTATTAAACAACTCCCTGCAAACAAATAAACCATACTAAACCTACGTTGGTCGGAATTTTTGTGTTTAGTCTATGTTCTGTTCTATATGTACTCAAGTAAGTAGCTTCTAAGTAGTGTTGGAGCCGAAGTGCAAATGGGCGAAGATCAGGTAAAGGATTTAATCCTTTTTGGATCCAAGGATTACTTAAAAAAATTTAAATTGATTTATGAAATTGCGAAACATAATTACTCCGTATTCAATTGGATCAAAACTTCCAATTGACTGAGCATGAGTAAAGGATTCATGGATGGAGATAGAAAAGTAGATTTCTAATCCTAACTAAATCTTCCAATTAATTTTGTTTTTATCGCTCTCTCATTGTTAAATGTTGCGACAGGCACTGAAAAATCAGCAAACATAACAGTTTATGTATGTACTTATGTGCATACAATGGAGTATTTAATATTGACATGATTCTAAATTTCTGTTATTTTAAGGAAATAGTAATTTATTGATAAATTTATTTTTCATTGTCTGAAATGTATCTCTGCCATTCCTGTGATAGACTACAAAATTGGAAGTTTGGGTAGAAAAGATATTAATTTGTGTAATTAAATTATCGTGAAGTTTGAGGGTTCAGCCTTAAAAGATGGCCTTTTCATTAGCAAAAAAAAAAAAAAAAAAACTCTTTTCAATGACAAAAGTCATAATTCAAACATCAAATTGAATTAAATTTAATATCAAACACATTTTGTGTGAAAACAAATTAGCACAAATTTTAATATCGGTTTAACAACGAATATGTAGGAATTCCAGTGGTGTTCAACTGGTGTTCATCATTTATTTTGACATCAGGAAGACGAAGGTCCAGAAAGTACAGGACAAAACTTACATTCCAAAGTACACAAGCTTATATTAATACGGTAGATGTCAAGCTTTATAATAAAGGAGAAATTTAATGCTCCCATTACATTGGCCCTCTCTTTTAATTAAGAGCACCTCACATAAAATTTATGATATTAGACTTATATAATCTAAATCAAAATTCAGTAGTCTCACTTTAATAAGATGATGAGCATAAGATTTCGCAAAATCTAAATTCAATAATCTCACTTGAAAATGATGAGTATAAGATCTCGCAAAATATGGATAGAGTTAATTGCATTTTGCACCCTTCAACTTTCATTCAAAAACAAAACTATACAACCATTTTATGAAATGCAATTTACTACCCTTAACTTTCAATATTGGATGCAATATGCACCCCTTTGACAAGTTTCCCTTAAAATTGTTTATTACCTTTATTATTTTGAGGGGTAAAATTGGAATTTGAATAATAATATTAACAACTAAAATTTTAAATTAATTAAAATTTTATATTAATGCACTTTTTACATGAAAAATTATATTAAACAATTAATATGAAATCTGTTTTTTTTATTATCAATGCACTAAAATAATCATAACGTTAAATAAATTTTAAAATAATTGTCAAGCGAAATTTATATTCAAATAAATTTAATCATAATTAATCATAAATTATAATTTATAAATTTATAAAAATTAATATCAGTAGAATTTAAATCAATTAAAATTAATAAAAAAATTTATAAATTGAAATTCTAGCTTTTAGTCTAATTTAGAAATTTTAACATTAATATTATTTAAATGATATGCTAAAATTCCAACTTTACTCCTCATAATGTTGCATTCAACTTTGAAAGGGGTGCATGTTGCATGCAACTTTGAAAGTTAAGGGTAGTGAAATGCTTTTCCCAAAATGATTGTATAGTTTTGCTTTTGAATGAAAGTTGGAGGGTGCAAAACGCAATTAACTCATATCGATATAAATGGTTTTGGATTGTAAAATCTAAATTTGGATTGGTTTGAGAACCAAATCCATATCCCGTCCAAATTCAATCAAAACTATAGTTTTGGCGTAGCTACGACGAGCCTGTTAAAGGCCACACGATTAAATGGATTTGATCATTATTTACTGCAACCCAATAAAGGACCCCTATTTAATTTTAAATAGTTTTGATCCTTTGTCATGATACAAATTTAGTCAACATTTCCTGTTAAGATACAATGTATCTACTGCAAAATCCTGGAGATTGTTACAAATTTAGCTTGAAATCAAGAGCATTTAAAGATTTTTTTGTTCTTTTCTTTCCTTTTGTGCTTCTTTTTCTATATGAGAATCTTTTTCTTATACACTGTATAACAGAACAGGGTAAATGAGCATGCTTGAAACTCAATTTGCAGGTATGTTTTTCTTCTCTTCTTTGCTCATTTTGTTATATACAGGCATTAAAACTATAGTTGTATCAAGTTTCAGTGTTTTTCATTCTTGAAGATAAATTATATGCTTAATTGAGCTTTTATCTTTTGTGCAGAAACTAAAAACAAAACAAGAAATTGATCATGGCATTTAATAAGAGTTCTGAGTCTAATGCTGATAAATCACTTTATCAGATAGGGTCACTCATTCAAACCGACCTAAATCATTCCAAATCGAGCAGTGCTGGAAATTTCAGGCTCTGGTCAAGTGATCAAAATGATCCGGTGCAAGAAAAGAGTGATGACAGTGTTGTAACTGAGCAGAAGGGTTTATTTAAGGAGCTAAGCCATGGTGTGACTCATTGCCGTAAGATGAATGTCATGAGTAATTCTAGGATTAATGATCACCATGGTGACGATAAGGGAGAAGAGTTTGAGAGAGAGATGAGAGACTTGGAAGAATTGTTGTCGAATTTGAATCCCATAGCTCAAGATTTTGTGCCCCTTTTAGTTGCTAATGATGCTAGACCAGTTTTACCGAACTCAGCACCTTACTTTGCTTATGTTGCAGATGGTAATAATACCTTGGTGCCCACTAACTCCCCTGCTACTGCTGGTAGAATTTCTGAGACACAGGTATGTGTGGCTAACGAGACTGTGATAACTGATAACCATTGTTCAGCACTTTCTGTAAAAAAGGTTTTTTTTGTATGAATTGTTTAGCAAATTTTTGAACGTGCAGAATAATGATCCTCAGGCTCATCACCATCAGATGAACGTTGGGAATAATTTGAGGATGAATAATCACCATGTTGTGCCCCCTATAGTTGCTAATATTGTTAGACCAGTTTTACCAAATTCAGGACCTTACTTTGCTTATCTTGCTGATGGTAATACTTTGGTGCCCACTAACTCTCCTGTTGCTGCTGGGGGAAATTTTGCAAGACAGGTATGCATATAATGGCTATGATTTGAACGAGATTGTGTTGACCATTAATCTGCACTTTTGGTAAGAATTGTTTTACTAATTTTTTAACCTGCAGAACAATGATCCCCAGGCTCTCTAGAGTGCAACCCTGTATATAATAGAGAAAGTCCTGATCTTTTTTCAGTAGTTATGACTTCTGCATTGTTTATGCTTGATTCAATTTCTAACTATAACACTTATAGCCTCTTGGTTAAGTAGTGGTTCATTTAAATGTTGTAACTTCCCCTGTTGGTTTGGTTGTACTAGAATACTCTGTTCTGTCTATGCGGGGTGAATATAAGATAGAGTATATATTTGACTGTTTTAACTTTTTTCTCACTAGAGACTAAAGAAGCCTCTTTGTATTGATTTTTTAGTAATTGGTATGGTGCAATTTATTTATATTGAATTACTTGGAAGCAGATCATTGGCTCTAGTCACGGGAAGGGAAGGGAGAATGACCGAACTATTACTGCTCAGAGGGAAGATGTTATTAGGAGGACTGTTTTTGTTCCTGATATTGAGAATCAGGTAGCAAACTGTCTTGATCTGTTGGGCATTAATAATTGGGGTTTTGTTTTGAAAATTTATTTGTTGAACAACATTTGTATAATCTTTATTTTTTCTTGCATCGGTTTAGGTTACTGAAGAGCAACTTGCAGATCTCTTTAGTAGCTGCGGGCAGGTAATCTTTACCTGCTTGATGTCATCACGTTAACATTCTATTTATGCTAATACCACATCTTGGATTTTTTTTCATAATACTCCGAAATGCTTTTTGTACATAAGCTTGTTGACGTTCGTGTCTGCGGTGACCCAAATTCTACTCTCCGGTTTGCCTTTGTCGAGTTCACTGATGAGGGTAAGCTGATAAAGCTTTTATATTGACATATACGTGCTCGTGATAGGGTGTCTTACATTTTGTATCATCTGACATGCGTGCAGAAGGTGCAAGAAATGCGTCAAGTCTTGCAGGTACAATGCTTGGTTGCCACCCAGTGAAGGTGCTGCCTTCTAAAACTGCGATTGCACCCGTTAACCCTACACTTTTACCAAGGGTTAGTAGTTTGGTTTATTATTTTTAAAATATATAAGTGGCGTGATTAATCTCATACTTGCATACTATAAGATATAAGTGAGAAGTCAAGTTATGCTAATTCAAATAACCTTGTACTATGTTTGTTTAGTCTGAACATGAAAGGGAAAGATGCACAAGGACTATTTGTTGTACAAATATAGATAAGAAGGTAACTAATTTAAAAACTAATGTCAAGATTTTTTCATTGTTTGTACAATTTATGTGCTTGTTTATTCCAGGTTGCTAAAAAGGATATCAAACACTTTTTTCAAGTGTTCTGTGGAGAGGTTTGTGACTTCATGCTACAAATCTATAGGTGTTCCTATACTTCAATTACAAATATGTGTAATGAAATTTTTATCCGCCATAGGTTATTAGCATGAGGCTGCTTGGAGACCATCAGCATTCAACTAATATTGCATTCGTGGAGTTTACAACTGTATGTAAAATGAGCTGTTTGATATCTTGAATATCATATTTATAATTTCCACAATTGTATTAAGGTCAATTAGTTATTAACTTTATGTTTCTCTTTGGGCTTTTCTGGCCACTCCCCCCCCCCCCCCCCCCACTTTCCCCCTTTTACGTCATCCATCCGTGATCCATTTCAACACCGCAGCAGCTTAATGCATGCAAACTCTTCACATTCGACCACTGGCATAAGGCGTGATGGTCTAATCATGCAGCCAAATCATTGTAACTTTTGAAACATAAACTTTGTGGATACTAATAACTATTTGTATAGATTTCAAACCAGATGTACATTCACAATGCCTAAATTGCATCAAATGCACAATTTGTGATTTTTTAGCCGAAATATATATCTTGATGATGAATTGGCTATGCTTTTAATTATTGTAAGCGTACATCTTATAGTTATAGGTATGAATTATGATTCTTGATTTTATATGCAATTTTCTTATGAAATGAAATTTGCAAGATAGACATCTTCTACTCTGTTCTTTAGTGTGTTACTGTTATCACTTATCACCAACGGAAAAAAGTTTTGTAGTAACTGGATTTTAATTTTTGCAGACTGAGAGTGCAATTGCAGCCCATAATTGTAGTGGTGTTGTCATAGGATCGTTGCCAATAAGGTCAAATTCACTTGTCTCTTAGTTGTTTGGGATTCTCCTCTTCCCTATTAGTTTTCACTTGTTAAATCTGTCATCTGTGTCAGTTTTGAACATTTGATCATGTAGGATAAGCCCGTCAAAGACGCCTGTCAGGCCGCGCCCTAGGTCTGCAAAGAAAGCCTCCGGAAACAAATTGCAGGTATCTTAAATATGATAGGATTTCTTTGTGAAGTTTGTTCATCATGTAGAGTTTGGTTATGCTGCATGTTATATGTCTCAAAGTGTAGTGCTTTTGGAATATTTCTCACATGAAATTCTCTGAAAGTCTATATTTCATGGGATTTTACTTAATTTACCTTTTCGGTGATGAATTTTCCAGGATGCCTTTTTTATGTATAGATGCTCTAGAAATCCTACAACCAGACACTAATTTGAGATACTGAGAAGCTAGTAGTTTCCACAGGCTTCTCTTGAAACTTGAAAGAGCTACTAGCCTACTAATAAAGCTGCTGTTGGAATGTTTATTGAAAGAGCTACTAGCCTGCTGGAGTAGTAAAATTTGTTAGTGGAATGTTCACTTGGACTTTTTTTTTTTTTGACGGAAAGATAAAGCTTCATTAATTTCAACAAATACACGTTGAGATAAACCCCAAACCGGCAGCACGATCAGATTGAAAAACAAAAATAAGCTAAAACACTTAGCTGAATTGTTTTTTGACCGTTTTACAAGATAGAATTGAAACATTCTTAGAACTGAAAATGAAATCTAAGACGACCCAACAAATCCAAAATGCACCAACATCCCTGAAAACAGTAATATCGCAATTAATCTTAACACATAAAAATCGTTGGTAGCCCAATATTTAGAAGGAGCACCCCAGCTATCTACTTGCCGGTAACCAGCTATAGACTTGCCGTAAGTGAAAACTAAAACTCCCCGAGGATGAACAATCTTTCGTTGTGAAAGGTGAGTTTTTGCAATAATTATCACTATCCCAGCCCCGATGCAGCTTTTCCAGATCTCCCGAAATCTCAATTGAAACATTCTCATGTACGAACATAACGAAACACAACACAACAAAACATATTAAAATATACAAATAACATATGCATAAAGTGTTATTTCGCCCAAAGCGATACACTTCAAAAAGTCAAAGATCTCGGATTGACACCAAATTTTGATATGATGTTAGTCAGGAGATTTTGAGTCCAAGAAATGTGTTTATTTGATATTTCGAGTTCTAAATCAGGGCAGATCTGAAACAGAAGCTCGAATGGGTTTTTCGAAATTTTTGAAAAAATTCCGATTGTTTGTTTCCGATTTCAAAAAAGAAGTATGGACTATGATGGAAAATGATGGAAAAGGAATGTTTGTATTGAATTTTTTTTTTTTCTCGTTTTGACAATCAGAAGCCCTTTTTAAAAAATTTATACGTTTTTAGGTAAGGCTAACAAATACAAAATAAAAAAGTATTTTCCTGACAAAAATTTTTCAAAGTTGAAACAAATCTCGAAAAGTTCAAAATACATTTCCTTGAAAATTATTAACAACAAACTATGCCTGGACTTTGAAAATTTTGTGCAAACAATTATGAAAAATCAAATAGAAAATAAAGTACATGTTAACAAGTCCATAAAGTATAGTTTTTTTTCCCTGAAAAATTTAACATAGAAAATAAGGACCATCAAATAGATCTTAAGAAAATTTTATGAGAATGATTGATTCGAATATAATATTTTATATTAACTATTTAACTCCTCGTTTTTTTTAATTTATAAACAAAATAAATTAAATGACAAAAATATTTAAAACTAAATTCCCATATTTACATGTATTAACTCCATAGATCATAACGAGATAAGCGGGCAATAAATTGAATCTTAAATTGTATTTTCTTTTCTGAGCAATACTACGTATCCCGAATATTTTTCCAAAAATATTTCGAATAACGTGATATAACACATGACTCATTTTAATTTGTGAACACATATGAATACACGCGAGATCTCATATTATTATCAGAAAATTACCAATTATATAAGTACTACATCAGCATTTGGAAAAGAATTTAGGAACCGTTTCTGGATACCTGGCATTTTCCTTTCTAGATACATGTATTTGTTTGGATTTCCATTTTTTTTTTAACTTCATGGTCCATATTTAAGTGAGAAAGATATTGTTACAGCTTATCTTAAATAGTAGATTTCAAATGAAATGAAAAATCCCAAAAATGTTTCCAAAATTTTGTCCAAATACAATTTTGTTGTAATTAATCGTAGGAATGAATGAAATGGACCCACTTACAAAAAAAGGGTTAGAAAATCCAAAAACGGTTTCGAATTTTTTTTCTTCTTCTATGATGTAGCTTGTCCAGAGATGGACTCACTTAGAGCATCTCCAATGGGAGAGACCTCTTAGCTAAAATTTAAAATCGATTATCACAAATAAGAATTACGAAGAATGTGTAAAAAAAATTGCACTCCAACGGGACAAAACCCTATAATTATAGATAATCACTTGATATTGACTATATTTATCAAACCTCTAGAGATTGTAGTGAATTGTCAGATCACTTATTTCTATATTAAAATTTATATTCTATTAATAATAACTTGAAATATTAATAACATACCATTTTTAAAATATAGTCAATCATTATAGCCAATATCCTCGAAACACAATGTCTTACATGTTCGATAAATTTTACATAATCAATATTTTATGTAATTTAGCTAATCATTTTTAGCTAACACCATTGGATATGCTCTTACATTAATTAAAAAATATGACCCGCCTAAAGTTGAAGTATGGACCATATTAATTAAAAAAAATTATCATCTATAATGCGTGAATCGGACTTAATCGGTAGAAATATCGAATAACGATTAATTGACAATTAATACCAACTAATCCCGATTAATCCTAATTTGAAGAAGCACTAAATAATGATTAATCGACAATTAATCCTGATTATTCGACGCTTTTTAGAATACTATTTATCATATATAATCACATGCCGTTATTTAATTGAATTTTCTAACATTACTCTTCTCAAATTTGCACTTTTGAATATTTTATAATGGAATTGAAATAAAATAAAATTCACATTTAAAATATTTTAATTAGATAAACATGTCATTTTAATGATTACATAATTTGAATAAAATTCAAGTTTACCAAAGCATCGGTTATAGGTTATAAGTTTGTAATAAAATATAAAAATTAACACATTTTATATTAAAGGAGTGCTAATTAGTTGGAGTATTTTTCAAAAAAAGAGTATGTTAGAATAATAAGGGAAACATATGGAATATTCTCGTATTATTTTTTTTTAACTCTTATAGCCCCTTCATCCCACTCATTTTGTCACAAATTAGATTTTTACCTTTTATTTAATTATATTAAATAAATTAATAATCATTAAAAGATTATATTATTTTTTAAATAAATTAACATAATTAACAATAAACTTACCGACAATAATTCTGGACTGAGAAAATGTGGTAGTGGGAGTAGGGATGACAAAAAAATCCGATCCGACGGATACCCGATTCGAAACCTGAAATTTTGGATAACCCGAACCCGATTTTTGGATTTGGATATGATTTTTAGACCCAAAAATTTTTGAATATGGATTTGGATATTACGTATACCGATCCGAAACCCGAAAACCGATCCAAACCCGACCCGAACCCGAAACCCGGAAAAAAACCCAAATATATATATATATATATATATGTATATAGGATCTTGTTATAATACAAACTAAATTAGAATAGAAACTAGAAACTTTTTTTTGGAAAGCAGCGATTATATATATGAAAATTCGGGCTGAGCCCAATACAAAATTACCAACCATTATGTAAATGCATTGGATTTTCTAGAATCTTTCCCAAACCCACAAGCCAGAAACTCTCAAAACCCATAAGCCCATTACCAAAGAAAAACTATAGGCCCAACTGCTAAAAACCTAGAAATTTCAGACCACAACTTACATCCCAAATAGAAAACTAAGCTGCCTATGATTAAAATTGAAATAGCATAAATAAATAGATAAATATATACTAGAACCAAACTGTTCATCTTCCAACCAAGATACTGCCACGCGGGATTAATTGGAGCATTAGAAGATTACACCATGTCGTCATCTGCTGGACCCTCTATTTCAGCTTCATCATCAACAATACCTGCATTAAACTAATTCTCCCTGACTGTGTCGAACTGAGGACCAATAGGACCTAACCCCATATCATTGTACCATATTTCACGCACCCTTCCAAACAAGTTTTGAATCTCAACCATACAGTCCCAAGTATTTGCACCATGAGTTGCCAAGTAGATAGCCAAAGCATTACTTTCTTCATTAACTTGATTAACATCAATCTTCGAGTTCCTATCTTCCCTCCTAGTATTCAACTGACGCACCACATATTGATGCTCAGGGATCACGCCATCACCCAACGAGAACCTCCACTCCCAATAAGCCCCTTGATGATCAGTATCTAACTCCAGCAAGTTATACTCTAGGAAAAAAGCCTTTCGAAGAGCATAAAGCATTGCATAGAACTCGTTCATTCGACGACCTTCAATGTGTAGGGTACCAGCATACATCTTGATTATAGTACCTCTATCAGAAACTAGAAACTAAACCTAAATTAAACATTTCAAGATAATCTAATGACCAAATTATGGGTATCCCAATACAAAAAACGTTTAAAATTCTTGGCTCTATTCAACAAAAAAATTAAAAAAAAGTTACTGTTCACATGATGACGTGGCACATGAACAGTAACTTTTTTTTAAAAAAATTTTTTGTTGAATAGAGCCAAGAATTTTATAAGTTTTTTGTGAAGGTGCCCCTAGCGGGACCATTAAAATAAATAAAATATAATTTATTTAATGTAGGTTTCTAGTTTCTATTCTAAGGTTGGTTTCTATTTGAACGCTAGCCTATGTATATATATATATATATCATAAATTTAATTTAAAATTCATACACATCCAAGTATAGTTTAATTATATATATATATATATATATATACATATACATACACATTATTTTATATATATACATTTTAATAAAAATATTATACATGTAATTCAAATTCAATTTTAATAAAACATTTTAATAATTATATATAATATGATACTTTGTAATTATTATATATAATGTTTCAGATTTTAGATGTATAAATTATTATCATATTAGAAATAATTAATAATAATCTAATGATTAATCGTCTCTTTCTCAAAATCAAATTTTATTAATATATTTAGGATGTAAATTCCTTATTTTACATAAAATTTTCATTTGTGTTGGTATATTAGAAATTATTAATTTAACACATTTCAGATTTTACTTAATACTAGCTTATAACCCGTGCAATACACAGTTCCTTTTTAAAATTTTAAAATCACTTTACTTTTTTTAATTTTATATGTTATTAATTTACATATAAAATTATTGTTAAAAAGTTGATAATACATAAGATTTTACACTTTCGATTTAATATTTGTACTCTACCTTGAATTATTAAAATTTGATTTGAAAGATTTTACAGCCCACGTGAAATTAACAAAAAAATCTTTAATTTAGTGATAGTTTAACAATTATTTTCCGATTAAACCTACTCAGAAACAAATAAGAAAAGAAATTGGCGCTTTTTTACATTGAAAATTCTATTCGATTTATGAATTATACTTATAATTCGTTTTGATTTTCAAAATACCCTTGTTATTATTTGAAGATAGTTCTACTAGTAATAAAATACAATTTTAATAATAAGTGTATGAGAGATTTTGTCAAAAACTTTGATAATTGGTAGTATGGTCAAAATAAATAAGAACAGTTGAATCTTAAAATAAATAGATGAAAATCGTTGGTGTTTCCATTTGAATAATAATTATTAAATCATCAATAAATTAAAGATAATTCTATAAGTTTCGCGTGAATTGTAAAATCATCCAAATCTGATTTATATATCTCAAGATAGAGCCCAACTAGTAAATATGAATATTTTTTAATAATAAAAAATAAATAAAATTTAATTCTAATGCAACTTTTTTTAATTATATCCTTTTTCAAATTATATTTTTTTTAAAATTCAGTTCCAGTGCAACCTTTTCTAATTATATCGTTTTTAAATTATATTTTTATTTTTAAAATTCACTTATAAGGCAACATTTTCTAATCATATCCTTTTTAGATTTTAATTTTCTCTTTTAATATGATATAATCTTGATCATCTATTTTTTAAAAAATAGATTCCACTGTTGAGATTATTTTGGTAGTACAGTGACGAAAATTATGGATAAGATCTCTATTATGCTTATTATATATAAATAGCTATTAACCCGTGCAACGCACGACTCCTTTTTTAATATCTTTAATTACATTATATATATTTTAATTTTATAAGTTATTAATTTATATAACAAATTTTTATTAAAAATTGATATATATAAGTTTTACACGCCCGATTTAATATTTGTACTCTATCTTGAATTCTTAAAATTTAATTTGGACAATTACGGCCCACGTGAAATTAACAAAATAATCTTTAATTTGGTGATGGTTTAATAAATGTTTTCTAATTAAATCCACGTAGAAGGAAAAAAGAGAAAAAATTGACGATTTTTTACGCTGAAAATTTTATTTGATTTATGAATTCTACTTATAATTTGTTTTTATTATCAAAATACCCTTATAATTATTTGAAGATGATTCTACTAACAACCAAATAAAATTTTAATAATAAGTGTAAGAGGGATTTTGTCCAAAACTTTGATAATCGGTAGTCTGGACCTCTATACGACAAATATCTTAAAATAAATAGATGAAAACCGTTGGATCTAGCATAAAAAATATTCAAATTTTAATATGTTATAAACTAAAAAGTGTATTTATATTGTAATACGAAAATATATATGTCAATGATTTAAATCATATATAATTAAGTTTTCTACATTGAATAGCATTATCAATGTAAGAATTTTACGTTAAATAGGATTAATGTAAAAACTCGTAATCATATTTTCTCTTGAGATTCTTAGTTTTTCCATTTGAATAATAATTATTATATCATTACTAAATTAAAAATAATTATATGAGTTTCGCGTGGATTGTAAATTCACCAAAATCTAATTTCTAGGTCTAAAGATAAAACCCAAAGAGTAGTAGATATGCTTTTTTTAAATACTAATAATAAATAAATAAAATATAATTCTAATTTAACCTTTTTTAATTATATCCTTTTCAGATTATAATTTTCTTTTAAAAATTCAATTTTAATACAACCCTTTCTAATTATATCCTTTTTAGAATGTAATTTTTCTTTTTAAAATTCACTTCAAATGCAACATTTTCTAATTATATCCTTTTTAGATTATATTTTTCTTTTTAATGCGATCTAATCTTGATTCCTTTTTAGATTATAATTGTCTTTTTAATGTGATCCAATCTTGATCGTCTATTTTTAATCCAATGGATCATATGATTTTGATAGTACAGTGACGACAACCACGACGACCAAAAATTTGGATAAGATCTCCCTTATGCTTATTATATATACTAGATTATAGCCCGTGCTACGCACACGGTAGTTTAAATTTAAATTTCATAATAATTATGATATATAATAATAACGATAAAATAATAAAATAATTTATATTTAAGATCAAATAAATTAATATTGAAAGAAATAATATTAAAAAAATATTATTTTTCTATATTATAACGAATGCAATCAAAGATAAAATTATTTAGATTTTCTATAAGCTTACTAAAATTAAAAGATTTATTCAAACTTTCATTAATATTTTTACTATAAATATTAAGAGAATATATTAATAGTATTTAAATTCACATACAAACTTTCTTTAATTAATGATTGGTCTAATAATGAAATTGGATCTTTCCCAAACATAATATGGATACCAAACCTAAAAATGGATTATCCAGGGGTGAGTGCCCTAAATACCCACATTTTAATGTTTCGTTACCAAAATGCCCAGATCTGATAAGAACCGTCTTAAATGCCCACCCAATACGCCTGTAGCACACACGCATCCTTCTGATACGCCTCCTCCACCCACGCATCTAGCTGATACGCTTCTTGCACCAACGCATCTCTCTGATACGCCTCTAGCCAAGGCGGGTGCAAGCATGTGTTACGCCCATACAAGTAGCGTATCTGAAGATACGTTACTTCAACATGCGTATCCGTCATCGTCTTCAATCTCAGAAAATCTCAGATAAATGGCGATTCCGGCGGAAAAAGTCAATCAATCCGTTCACTCTCAGGCGTCAATTTCCAGTCACGTTGTACATACCATTCGATTCGCCTTTCAATCCTCTACAACCCTATACCATTTTTTTACCATTTGTTATCACAGATTTTAAACACCCAAAATACGATTCCGGCGACTTCGAAAAATCCGACGAGCTTTGTTCAAGCCCCTGCGGGGCCGTAGAACAGAAACGGACAATGGGAAGAGGAAGAGGACGAGGTGGAGAACACATCAACGTGCTGTGATGGGTTGGACGTCCTGGTATGAGAGAGATCGAGAGAGGAGAGCGAATCGTCCAAAAGTCGCCGGCCATCTCTTCTCTCAATTTTTCTGGCGAGATTTGCGATTTCTGGCGTGCTACAGTAACATCGGATACGCCCATGGGAGTGGCGTATCCCGTGGGTACAGATGTCGATGTTTTCAGAATTGGGTATTTTGGTTAGTGGGTAGTGAAAATTTAGGCATTTTGGTCATTCTTTCATTATCCAGTAGGTCAAAATCAATACAAAATATTGTCCAAACCAAAATATGGATACTAAACCTTAGGTAAGGACTATCCACTAATTTATAATACTAGCTTATAACCCGTGCAATGCACGGTTCCTTTTTTAAATTTTAAAATAATTTTACTTTTTTTAATTTTATATGTTATTAATTTACATATAAAATTATTGTTAAAAAGTTGATAATACATAAGATTTTACACTTTCGATTTAATATTTGTACTCTACCTTGAATTATTAAAATTTGATTTGAAAGATTTTACAGCCCACGTGAAATTAATAAAAAAATCTTTAATTTAGTGATAGTTTAACAATTATTTTCCGATTAAACCTACTCAGAAACAAATAAGAAAAGAAATTGGCGGTTTTTTACATTGAAAATTCTATTCGATTTATAAATTATACTTATAATTCGTTTTGATTTTCAAAATACCCTTGTTATTATTTGAAGATAGTTCTACTAATAATAAAATACAATTTTAATAATAAGTGTATGAGAGATTTTGTCAAAAACTTTGATAATTGGTAGTATGGTCAAAATAAATAAGAACCGATAAATCTTAAAATAAATAGATGAAAATCGTTGGTGTTTCCATTTGAATAATAATTATTAAATCATCAATAAATTAAAGATAATTCTATAAGTTTCGCGTGAATTGTAAAATCATCCAAATCTGATTTATAGATCTCAAGATAGAACCCAAATAGTAAATATGAATATTTTTTAATAATAAAAAATAAATAAAATTTAATTCTAATGCAACTTTTTTTTAATTATATCCTTTTTCAAATTATATTTTTTTTAAAATTCAGTTATAGTGCAACATTTTCTAATTATATCGTTTTTAAATTATAATTTTATTTTTAAAATTCACTTATAAGGCAACATTTTCTAATCATATCCTTTTTAGATTTTAATTTTCTCTTTTAATATGATATAATCTTGATCGTCTATTTTTTTAAAAATAGATTCCAGGGTTGAGATTATTTTGGTAGTACAGTGACGAAAATTATGGATAAGATATCTATTATGCTTATTATATATAAATAGCTATTAACTCGTGCAGCGCACGACTCCTTTTTTAATATCTTTAATTACATTATATATATTTTAATTTTATAAGTTATTAATTTACATAACAAATTTTTATTAAAAATTGATATATATAAGTTTTACACGCTCGATTTAATATTTGTACTCTATCTTGAATTCTTAAAATTTAATTTGGACAATTACGGCCCACGTGAAATTAACAAAATAATCTTTAATTTGGTTATGGTTTAGTAAAGTTTTTCTAATTAAATCTACGTAGAAGGAAAAAAAAGAAAAAATTGACGAATTTATGAATTCTACTTATAATTCGTTTTGATTATCAAAATACCCTTATAATTATTTGAGGATGGTTCTACTAACAATCAAATACAATTTTAATAATAAGCGTAAGAGGGATTTTGTCCAAAACTTTGATAATCGGTAGTCTGGACCTCTATACGACAAATATCTTAAAATAAATAGATGAAAACCGTTGGATCTAGCATAAAAAATATTTAAATTTTAATATGTTATAAACTAAAAAGTGTATTTATATTGTAATACAAGAATATATATGTCAATGATTTAAATCATATATAATTAAGTTTTCTACATTGAATAACATTATCAATGTAGGAATTTTACGTTAAATAGGATTAATGTAAAAACTCGTAATCATATTTTCTCTTGAGATTCTTAGTTTTTCCATTTGAATAATAATTATTATATCATTACTAAATTAAAAATAATTTTATGAGTTTCGCGTGGATTGTAAAATCACTCAAATCTAAAAATTAGATCTCAAGATAAAACCCAAAGAGTAGTAGATATGATTTTTTTTAAATACTAATAATAAATAAATAAAATATAATTCTAATATAACCTTTTTTAATTACATCCTTTTCAGATTATATTTTTCTTTTAAAAATTCAATTTTAATACAACCCTTTTTAATTATATCCTTTTTAGAATATAATTTTTCTTTCTAAAATTCACTTCAAATGCAACCTTTTCTAATTATATTATTTTTAGATTATAATTTTCTTTTTAATGCGATCTAATTTTGATTTCTTTTTAGATTAAAATTTTCTTTTTAATGTGATCTAGTCTTGATCGTCTATTTTTAATCCAACGGATCATATGATTTTGATAGTACAGTGACGACGACAAAAAATTTGGATAAGATCTCCCTTATGCTTATTATATATAAGGTATTAAAGGTATTAATATCAATCCGTATAATACGTTATATCTAACTACTTAATCATATTTTATTTAATTCTTATATAAACATTATTAACGTAGTTTGCATGTAGCGGTGTTTTTAGATTTACTTACACTATTTTTTATTTTTTGTTTGTTAAGCAATTTACTTGCACTATTTTTAATTTTGAATACCTGAAAAAAAACCCGATCCGATCCGAAACCCGATGGATTTGGATATTGAGTTTCAGATTTGGATATTGATTTATTTTTAAAACCCGAAAATATTTGGATATGGATTTGGATTTTACAAAAACAGAACCGAACCCGACCCGTTGCCATCCCTACCCACACAACACAACAAAATAAAAAATACAAGGAAAAAGAAATACATGATTTTACCCCTTTTTGACAACAGGCTTTTTACCTCTAGTTATACGATCACAAAAACAGTTAAATTACGTTTTCATTACAAATAAAACACGTTGGTACATCACATTACATAAAACACACGCCCTCATGCTGACACAACGGTGAAAGTTGGGCTCTTAATCGAGGCAACAGCGCCTCTTTGTTTCTATCAATTTAATATTTCACCAAGAACAGACGGCAAACAATAAAACATGTCCGTTTCTGATGAGTTTAGTACATGAAAATTGCACAGAGCAGGACCTGCAATTCTCCAAGCAAAATTGCATTTGCTGACATCTCCTTTGATCTTAGCAAAGTCATAACAAACATGATAGAGGGCAATGGCATCTACATGAATATCATCAATGTTCCTCGACCTTCGTTCAAAGTCAGCAGCGCCATAAAGAATCTGCAAGAGGGAGAGAGGGAGTTACCCAAAGTTGGTTTGTCATGTAACACATTCGACTGATCTTTTAAGCAAGTAGAAATTCTCACCTGCTTGTATTTATTGATAACCTTCCCAGCAGAGTTCATCTCTGATTGATTTTTGGGAGACAATGCGGCAGACATCTCTTGCCTGTAATTGTCATAATTTTCCTCCCAAAACTTCAATTTTGCATCAGGGATCTGAACAAGCTCAAAAAGTGGAAGTTTCCTGATTTCTGCTTACGAAAAAAACCACAAAACAACAGTAAGCGGGAAATATTGTGGTTAGTTTCGAAGGCACATGCCAGTGAATATTAACAAGGACGATAAATTGTATGATGTATATACATACAACACCTTTGTCCTACAGTTTTAATCAACACCTTTGGGGAGGCATAAAAACTAAAACTTTTACTAATCAAAAACTGAAGTTAATTAATTGCAAGTGCTCTTAAAATAGAGGAGAGAGAAGTTTAAAGAGCTTCTAAGAGCAACTCCAAGCAACTTCAAGAGGCACCTTTATCCAGCCTCTTAAGTCAAATAATCATGAAACTGATGCAAAAATCAACTCCAACAGGCTCCTAAAACCTCCCCAAAAACTTAAGAGCTCTAAATGTTTCCTTACTATTGAGGAGCATATGTTGTCTCCTAAACTAATTTTATATTAGTATATATTACTTCCCTCCAAAATCAGATAGCTCTTAGAAGTAGAAAATAAATTTAAGACAGATAGAGATAGATTTGAGGAGAATTGTTGGGGTCCAAATATGCATCTCCAAGAGTCTCTCTACTCTATCTCTTAACTCAAAAAATGAGGAGAGAATAAAAATATTGATCCAAGAGACTCTTAGTGGTTTTTAAAAACACTAAGAGCTTCTTCTCTCTCCTCATTTCTAAGAGCTACTAGTAGCTCTTAACTTATGTTTTAATAATAAAATACTCATGTTCACCAATCGTTGCACAACTCTTGGTTATAGTGGGGTTGATTTATGGATAGATTATAAATAAAGAGCTAAATAAAGAGTATTGTTGGAGTTTGATACATAAACCAATGCAATAACTTGTTAAGAACCATTTATTTATACTATTTTTATGAGTGAATGTAGTAGTCTCTTGGAGATGCTCTTAAGAGCTCATACATAATAATTTTAATGAGGAGTTTTTCAAGCAACTATTGGAGTTGCTCTAAAGAGTCTCTTGGAGCTTCAATTTTATCCATGTTTTTTATTTTTGGGCTTATGAGCTTGTTTGAAAAATCTCTTGGAGATGCTCTTAGAATAATCAATGCTATACTATCTATTACTAAAACCGAACTGAACAAATTTTATTCACTGTACTGTCTCGTATAAGTCCAATTATAAACCATACCACTCACCTCTGAACCTTCTTATTAATTGCACATACCAGTAATTAATTTATTAGTAGAATGTGTTTTCTACACTTAATGTGCAGTGGTAAATTCTCGTTCATTAGGATCACTTAAATAAACTTATATAATTTTGTGTACTAATTTTTATCATACCTATTAATTAACTAATAATTAGCGTGTGTTTTGCACTAGGTTTTTCAGATAAATTGACCCCACCAAAACATTACAACTTATTTTCTTGAATAACTTGCATGAGAAAAGTTGTAATATTTCGGTGGGGTCAAATGATATATACGGGGTCAGATAATATATAGAAGCTTAAGTTTGCATGATTTGCCACATATATGAGAAACAAATAGATAACTTGGGAGTGTATAGGAATAAGGGCTCTACTGGTGTCTAAATTTGACGCGTATGTATGCATTTGCATATATGTGTGTACATGCATTCCTTAAATCAGCTTTATCATGTTTTTTAGTCGTTCTCACCTGTAGACGTTCTTTCACTTTTATAAGTGTCCACTGCATCACAAATTTTTCCAAGAATAGAGCTGGAGTGATACCCGTCACCCTTTCCCATATAATGGGGATACAAGTCTGCTCTATATGGCTTCGGAACCGTAACCTGTTTCGGCAAAGAAAGCACAGGCACAAAATTGCTTAGGTACACAAAAGAACAATGAAAGTCTTCCAGAAGTTGGATTCACACAAATTTGCTTTAGAACAATAATAAACAGGAAATCAAATTCGAAAATTTTAAACGCGTCTGAAACAAAACAAAAAACAAAAAAAAACAGCAATAGTAACCTCTTTCCCAGTTTTAGGGGCATCTAAAGCATCATAGTAAATGTCGATTAGCTTGAGCATCTTTTTCTTCAAGTTATTCTTTTCATTAGAATTATCATCCAGTGTCAGAAATTTGTCCGTAAAAGCCATCCAGCTATCAGCTGCAACCCCCATACTAACACTGAAGAGCACCTCGCAATTAACCATGCACAAAGGGATAAGGTATTCACAGCTTAAGCATATAGATTTATGTATTGGTGCACAAAACAGGAATGAATGTAATCTTTTGTATTACATTAGCAATACTAGTAATCCAAGAACTAGCATAAAATATTTATACTAATAGTATAAGCCAGCCTAAAGTAGATTAAACAACATACAGTCTGGAAGAGAAAGCTTCATGTTACATCAATATAGTGATGGGGCTGGGAGGTTATGTTGAACATACGCAAATAGCTAAATTAATTAGGGGTTATTCATTTTTAGTTGATCCCCATGACCCTTGAAATGTTACTAAGATCTGGTGTGCTTTCTAACCAATTTTTTCTCATATACACTTTACATTGGATATGAAGAATACTTTTCTAATGGTAGTCCATCTAATCAGCAAAATTTATCACTGAACTGCGATAGCAATCTGCTCTCTGCTTTTACATGCTTAAAGCAGATTGATTTTTATAGAGAAGCATTCCGGGATAGAACAGAAATCATGGCACAAAAATGGGCATGATACAGTAGTCATAGCAAGCATCTTGAAATGGAAAAAAATACAATACAAGTTGACTGCCAGATAGTAGCTGACTAGCTGGTAATGATCAACTAAAAGATGTAAATAAGAGGAAAAATATTACTCTACGGTAAACTGAGACGGACCAACAAAACTTATATACAGAGTATTGGATCACAGAGCAAAAATTTGAATCATCAATATGCAAACTAGAAAAAATAAGTACTCCCTCCGTCCCACCCAATAGTTAACATTGGGGACGGGGTTCGGCACGCATTTTAAGGTGGATTTTAAGGATAGTTCCATAACTTATTTTTGAAATTTTCTTTTTTTGTATAAAAATAGAACAATCCTATTTTTATACAAAAAAATAAAATTTTAAAAATAAGTTATGGAACTATACTTTATAAGAGCCTTAAAATGCGTGTCACGCAAGTGAAAAATTTATGTTAAGAAATGGATGGGACGGAGGGAGTACTCAATTTTAACATATGTAACTAGGTGTAAATTTATAGGTATGCAAATAGTGAAAACTTGTCAAGTCACTTTGATCTAAAAGCCAGCTGAAGCTTCCAATCATAGAGAACAAATTTGCAGCAGCACATACATGATGAATCCAATGGTTCATGAAATGATATCACATGTTCAAGTTTATTAGCTATAATTACTTACTTTTGATTTTTTGTATTCAAGAATAGCTTGAAAAGTTCATGCTCCAGTTCTTCACAAGGGAAGTCACTAGGCTTTCTATGAATTTTTTTTGGCGATGAATGCATACGTATCCATGGTGTACTCTCTTTGAAGTAATGCAACAGCTGCAAAAACACATCACGAGGTACATAAACTTTGATGCAGAAAACATATAGTATGACCTTCTATGCTATCTATGAGCACAATATCTGAGTAGAAAACGACAAGAAAGGGAATAAGTTATAAATGATACTGATAATCTAATCTACACCAACAAATTTCACAGTTATGCTAAAGAGGGAACTGCAATTGCATGCATCATTTCTGCAAATATGAGTATCGGGTCTCCTTTCATGTTAAGGTTAAAATATTATTAGATATATTTAAGTATAAAGAAGCACAGAGCCCTTTACCATTCAGGAAGTGGAACCTTAAAAAATACTGCAAAGTAGGTCCCTAATTCTTTGAATGAATCTAGATAAGACCTAGCACACAAAAATTTAATAAGTGTGGCACAAGAGCAGAAACTTGAGTAATCTTGCTTGTGATTTGAAGATTCTGAACTGCTGCAAGTGATTTAATATATGCTTTTGTATTCTCTTTTGCAACTTCAAAATTGAGTACATTAAAAAAGGATTTGACTGTTGAATCCTCAGTCCCAAAACAGCGAACTGAGGACAAGCCTATATATTGACATCAGTATATGGCATAGGTGAAGTACAGAAATAAAAATTTAATTTATGCCAACCTGATTGTTTTTAGAGACCCAGTACATATCTCCGTCAAAGTCTCCATTCGCAATCTCGCTTGCGACAGATCTCTGACCTTCGGTGGAGAAAAATATACCATATTTAGCATTCCCAACAATATCTTCCAGTTCCTTCAAGTACACAGCATTTAAAACATGTATATCCCCAAAGTGGAGTCCTGGATACCGATAAACCAACACTTTTCCCGAAATTTGACCGTTGTCGCTAAAGATCATTTAAAGAAAATAGTAAGACTGAGAATTATGTATTTGGTTATTCAAACATGTTATGGCATCATCATAACCCATACATCAGCAAACATACTACTTGCACCAAGAACATAGACTGGAGGTAAGTTCATGCAGCACCTTCCTCAAGTACATATATAAAACTGTGGCTACTTATTTTTTTTTTAAAAAGCGCAAAAAGAGTTTACATACAGGATGACGCAAACTTCATTACTCTTTAATAGCCCAGTGGGGTCAGCTGTTCCCATCAAGAAGTAGCTTTCACTGATTGGTAGCCTTCCTTCTCGAAGCCCCTTCCTTTCTGAATACGCCAAGTGAGATAAACGATGTTGAACACAAGGTTCATCCATAGGAACTCCGGATAAGATTATTCTTGCGGTTGAATAATCATCATCTATGGCACCATGGTTCACTGAAGCTGCATCAGAAACAAGTTTAAGGCCTCAACTAAAAAGCAAGAGAACGAGGCTTGGTAAAGCTACTGATGAGGTAATACTGATAAATTTAAATAGATGATTTTAGAAGTTAAAGGAGGTGCATGAAGACAAATTAAATATAGTAGCATGTAATTAGTTTATAACAGAAGCACATGAAGCAACAACATGCACAATGCATTTCCACATTCTTGTTTGCTAATTCAACAATGTCCTGTTACATGTTAGTGAGCAAGGGCCAAAAAATTATAATGTGAGTGAGGGATTCATGCATATCTATAGAGAAAGAGTGACGGAAAAAGATACATCAAAGTGTAACAATAATAAGACCCCCATTACTACCTCTGACTGCAGAACGCTTATCGGAAAATAACCTCTGAGTATCTTCGAGTGCATCTGCCAATATTTTCATGAAGAACTGCTCCGGGACTCCACCAAAGTATAGTAAGGCAATCAGGTACTTAGACAACCTTGATTTCCCAGGTTTACGACTGGACAAATGAGACGCAACAATTAAAAGATATCACCATAATGAATCACAGCATGTTAACAGGTAATCGGCTAATGATAACTACTGTATTAATTATGCAGGATACACAAGTTAAATTAGTTGGCATTCCATGATCATTGTATACGTAGTTATTAATCAATTAACCAAAAATCAAATTACAGGTTGCCACGAGATCCACTACAATAATCAAAGTTACCTAGCAGCAAGACAAAATAAACGGCTAATTTTTACCCAAGATGCAGGGATATGGATCGGGCGGGGATGCTGATTCGACAAATTTCGGGTGGGGGAGATACGGCATATATGAAAATAATCTAAATACACATTTGATGTCATGTATGATAAAACCTATTAACAAATCCTTTTGATAATCTAAAACACAATGAACTTAAGCTGGAATTTCATATTAGCAAAACTGCAAAAGTAAATAAAAACAGTAATACTTTTTTATCTGCTAATTAGCATCAAGATTTTGTTTATATTGAAAATTATAAGAGAAGTTAACAGCAATAGACATCTATGGTCTCAAGAGAATCAAAAAGTGCTAACAGAAAATCGGATGCATCAATTGTTGAACCTCGTGACAAAAGTTTATCAAACGTATATAACGACCATTTAATAAAGGGTTCAGAATAAGTCAACCCCCTCAAGACAAAACGGGTTATGTCTCTGAGCAGCATGTTACTTATAGGAGTTACATAAATAACTGCAGGATCCATAGGAACACCAGATTTAGTAATATTTGGCCATTTAGTTTACTTTACTGTTGATGTGATTTATGTGCCTTAACAGAAAATTAGAGTTTAACGTAAAGCATGTTCAATTAATTATACAGTACTACTGGCAAGTCTCTGTTAAAAGTTCTCAAACTCAGCTAAAAATAATATTTATTCGGCCATAAATTCCACTCATAAAAAAATTTCCATAAAAAAGCTAGTAAATTCCACTCATTTTCGAACTGGGATCTAAAAATGGGAAGACAAACACCATGTCGTATCCCTTAGTATTATTGAAATTTTGATACATTAAATATGTTAATGCAGAATTCAGGTAAAATTGGGAATGGCTGTGTTAGAAAATTTCCACTCAAAGTGTTGTACTAATATTTATATAATATTTCAAGTTATATCAATGAACTCAATTTGCTGATAAAAAAAATGAAAACTTTGTAGTCCTATCCTGATATATTTAATCCTAAACAGGAAGGTCCTATAAGTATTTTGGATCTAATACCTGTATCTACTTGCACCAGTAGAGTAGAAAACTCGCAACTGCTCAGTTATTTATTTGTCAAAAACAAGTCATACTATTGTCATTAGAACCTCCTCAAAACAAATTGTTGTTCACATGTCTTGATTTCTTTTGTAGTTGGCTTTTGAATATGTTGGGCATGGCCCACTGTAGTTGGTTTCTGACATGGATGTAGATCACATTGGCCAAATGTGTAATGTTTATGCTTCGATATGACTAGTGTTAACATCATTTACACACACGAGTTAGAGCAAAGACTTATCATGAACAGCTTATATTTTAGAGAACACTATAGTATTTACATGTAACTGAACGAAGAGTTTGGATTTAAAGAAGACAATCAACTCAAGGGGAGAGATCACAGATAAATATATACTGCATCCTACGACTTTATAACTAATATGAAGTGCGTGTAGACCTACAAAAGATGTATCCTTATTTAGAAAAGGGGAAAGTGACTGGCTGGGTAATTTAGTAGATGGTAATTTGATATATATGCAATATGGAAAATACTCCTACTGATGTGATTGAAAATACCATCGATCCAAGATTGAATTAACTCAGACAGTAATTGGATACACACCTTATGTTAACCACTTCTAATGAGTTTACGGACACTGTATCTTTTAAGGAAGGATCAGCAGCTTCAACTTTAACCATAGATGGTCGAATCTGAATTGTTCCAGGCGGAAGCTAAATAGTAAAAAAAAAATGTCAATAAGCACAATAATTAAAGAAAGAAGCAAGTAAAGAAGCCGGAAAAACTTGTACCAACTTGAACTTCAATTAAAAAGATATGGCAAGTCAATTAAAAAATTACAATGTGATACAACTATTACAGTGTGATATAACTAGAACCAGGAACTCTAACTCATCACATATAAAGATATTACCACATTGGTACAAACATCAATGGCAGACAAGATCACATTTGAGATACATAGGATTTAGTACATATGCTAAGTTGACTCTCTTAGTCAATGTCTTAGCATAGATGTAAACAAGCTGAACTGTTCTGAAACAGCAATGGATACATATTCCAAAACAGTGTCAATCAATTGCATGAAATTCTGCATATACATTAAGGCTACTCTGTTGCATGGGATTAGTAATCCCTCGACCATTTGCCCAAACACTACGACTTTTCTGTAGTAAAGTAGTCAATGAGCATATTTAAGGGATGGAGTATGATAAACTGAGTACAAACTGAAAAGATACCAGGACCATAGTTATTAAAACAAACATAGCTTAAAAGAACAAATTACCCAAGACCTTGCGAATTTATTGGTTCTCGTATCTTGTTACCATTTACACTGACACTTAAGTGGTAAAACAATCTATTGTTACCTACTTTAACAAAATCAATTTTAACAACCAAGACTGTGTCAAACACTCAAACTACACAGTTTTGAGCTAGAAATGACGAACAGCACTTTTCTACCAACTTTAAATGAGATGCTACACCTTTCTATTGACCAGGAAGGTTCCCTTGACTGCAAGACCTTTGTTGAACAAACGGCACTGCATCAGCAAAGGCTAGGGAAAAAGTAAAACAAAGATGAAAGTGTATCAGTAATAGTCAATGCTAGAGAACATACATCAGATACTACTTGGTGGTCAAAAGTATATACCGGTTCCGTCACATAGCCATCTGTCAGTTTCCCTTCTAATGATCCGTCTTCCATCTAGACATAATCATTAAATACAGAATGATTTCAGAGATAGAGGAACTATCCCAAGCCAAAGCTAGCACACACTTGAAAAATGAGAACAGATAACAAGCACAAGTGGTCATACTACTCAGTAACACGAAAAAGCATTTACTGGTGCATCAATACAAAATAACTTTCCTCATGTACCTAGCAAATCCTATCACCATCGATATTGACCATCATGTTACTCTCTCAGCCTTCACTTTAAATGTTTAAACATTACTGAGAGAGTGCAAACCATCTATGTAGCTACTGTTTCTTTAAGCATGGAGTTAATAACTAATCTAAGGGGGACTGGATTAGGTCACTGAATTACATCCAATACAAGTAAAAAAAATGTAGGATAGACCGATTGCATTGTTGCCTTCTCAAACACTATTTCTTTAAAGTTCTCACACATCCATATACAATATTACCCAACATAGTAGCATAAACGTTTAAATGTACTTTTGCTTACCAAAGGAGAACTTTTGGGTAAAATTACACGTATTAAGTGTTCTACGCAGTCTAGGTCGAGTTATTAGTTTCAATATTTTACATTGGATCAACTTGGGGTCTTTAAATTTTTTTTTTTTTTAAGAGAATTATTAATTTGTAGAATATATCCTTGGAGATTATATAAGCTTAGCAAAGACAGTCCAAATACATTGTTGTTTCCTCGTCCAATGCTCCTGTATAGTGTTTATAAATTGTTTAGCATAGTATATGACTCAATTAAGGCCTCCTACAACCTTAAGTTTTTCGGTAAGTTGGTCACTTAACATGGACATATCTTGTGTTCGAGCCCCCCCACCCACTCATACGAGTAGTGAGAAAATATTATATGATTCAATAAAGGCCTCCTGTTACTTGACAAAAATAGACAGATACTCTGATATGTAAAACAATATCGGGTGTAGAATGTATGTTTGGCCACTGAACAGATTACAAACTATCTCATCACTACATTAACACTTCACACATTTAGTCATCCAAATATGGTCAACTCACTATTATACCACTATAAACTAGATAAGATCTAATTTTTAAAAAAAAAATTATTTAGCAACCCCTTTAGGTTCATAGATATCAAGAAACAAATTCTTATTAAAGCTAAATAGTCGTTTTTAACTCCTATCCAGGTTTATTATATCTACCAATATCTAAGGCTGAATATTAAGATATATCACCACAAATAAATAAACATTTTATGAACTGAACTACAAGTAATACAAAGCAGCAAATTGAGTAAAAGGAAGAACAATGTATTACAGAACCCTACATGACTAAAGGGTGAGCCCGAAATCAAGTAAGACCGATATTAGGTCTCACATCTTTTCATGCCTAGATCTTACTTACTAATAAAAGATACTCGGTAAAGAGAGGGCTAAATTCTGACCTCTGATTTTTTGTCTTTCCTATATCTTGCACTAAGAAGTGCCCTGGGACATTTCATTGCCAAGTCTTCAGATATAAAACCAGTCCCATCAGTATGAATGAAAAGGTCTCCATCTTCATTGCAAACACTAATGCCGTTTTCGTTCTGCAAGGGGGGGGGGGGGAGATTAGTCAAGTCCCTCTTTTACAATATACATATAAAGAAAAGAAAGAACAGAATGTACCTGGCAGGGTATGTCCTCAATTCTTTCAATCTTTACTGTATCAAAATTGACTTCAACCTTTATAGTTTGTGACAAAACCAGGGAACACCTACACAACAAGCAAAATTTACAAACCCGCAAGTTGCGATGATTTCAGACAAAAGGCAATAGCAACACTAACCTAGATGCATATTTGGCCATGCTGGGCGTTGTGTGAAGATGCATGAAAAGACACCTTGCTTCATGCATTGTTTTGTTCACTAAATTAAAAGGATCTTTCACATTACAAGGACCAACGAGTTCCATTCGAATGAAGTAGCACTTCACATTTGATGCAATGGGGGAATTTTTCTTGCCCTTCCTTTCTCCATCTTTAAAAACTATTTACAGCCATAAAATGATGAAAAGACCATTAGCTTGAAATACCAATAGTTTACTTGTAAGATTAACTTGTACATACTGACCATTTAGATTAAATATAATTTACATAGGATTTAAAAGCACGCATTAATGGTCACTTAACTCTAACATAACTTTGAAACTTGTTACACAAAAACATTTGAAAGAGGACTACAGAAGAACATGTTAAAAACTCACATCACAACATACTAAATAGTAAATATCATTAGACATTTACCATCAAAGAAAGATATGATCATACATTATAATCATGCAATGGCAGGAACCTAATCAATTTTTATGTCTAAGAAAATAAGAAAAAGAGAGACAGAAGAAAGGCGACAGCTTCGGACCAGAAAGATCGCATCAAACCATGCAAGCAGGACACTGATTAAATTCATAATTATAAGAAGTAGAAAAATCTATTCCTACTGTGCCCAACTAATTTCTTTCACACCTCATCCATTTTCCTTACTGGAAGCTGAACCCTAGATATAGCCAAAGACTCCAATTCGTTTCTTGTCTAGAAAAATTTGATTTGCAATTTCCAGAAAATGTCTTGCATCCTTGATGCAAGAATCTGAACTAATATAGATAATTATGATAAGAAACTGAACAAACCTACACATTCTAAAATTTCGAGTTACGTCATAGTAAAAGTTTAAAACGATACTCCCTCCGTTTCTTAATAACTGGGTGTTAAGAGGTTTTAGCAAACTCACTTTATTGATTTTTTAAATTTTTGAAAACCATGTTTGCTCTTTGATAGGGTAAATATTATGTGAGTCTATATAATGTTGGCTGATGGCTCTTTCTATCACAATTTCAATGAAAATGGTCCAAAATATCAAAAATCCAGAAAATGGGTCTTTTTATGACACAAAAAAGAAATATTAACCTGCGTTTCTTAAAAACGCATCCTTATACTGCGTTTCTCTTTGTTTTTTAAAATAATAATCTGCAAAACGCAAACTAATTTAGTTTGCGTTTCTAAAAAAGAAAATTGATAAACACATGTTTGAAATGCGTTTCTAAAACATGAACAAAGGCCAATAGGCCTAGTAGCTTGTGGCCCAACTGACATAACACCTGGATTTCAAATTTTTTTATAAACGTGATATAAATATGTGTTTCTTTGTGATAATAAGGGCCATTTTTATGTATAGTGATATTTTGGGCATTTTACCTTCAAATTGTGGTAAAGAGGACCTTTTCTCTATAATGTTTAAGATTTGACTAGGGGTAGTCTGAGGAAAAACAAGAGTAAATACAATTTTGATAAACTGGAAAAGTTATTATTTAGGACTTTACCATTTTCTGATTCGTTTATTACCGTGTACAGGAGTGAGTATAATTTAGTTGTATTACTTACTATTTATAGTACTCGTCATAATTCAGTTTGTAGCTAAGATAATGACATTTCCCTCTCATGCCTTCAATGAAGAATATAACAAGAGTTCCTATGTATCAGTCACATTGTTACTTCACCATTAGCACTCCACAATAAACAGAAGGAAAAAAAAATGTGTAGAGTTAAAAGCATAAATGGATACGCACAAAATCAATTAAAACGTGTCGGTATATGTTTATAATATGCAGACACAAACCTGAATCCCATCAAGGCTTTTTTTACAGAAGATATACATGCTTTCCAACAGAAAATATCATGCACATAGTAAGAAGCTTAAATTGGGGTAAATCTGTACTTGAAAAAATATAATTTAGATAGTTGAGAAATATTACCAAAAAAACGGTAGCACCTCTGACCAATAAGTATGCCCTCTTTTGCAACCTTGCCATAAAAAGCATCATGATCACCAGAAATTATGGTAGAACCACCTCTTGCCTGTTCTTCAAATTTCACTACTAATATATTTTCATCACCTAATGTCCTATGCAGAAGAGTCTTTGTTGTTTTCAGATATGGACCCTGCACCAAACAAAAACTGTCAGCGACTAAATTAAGATACATTACTGGCTGTCAAATTGTTTATATCCTCCTTTTACCAGATGAAAACGGAACAGAAGACCATGCATTTTTACTTCCAAAATTAAACCATAATACATTTTAATCAATTTATAACAAGCTACTTGCTATAAATTTGTGAGTTATTCATTTTAAATCAATCAATAGAAACCTAAAAATGTGTGTGTAATTTAGAAAATAAACAGAAAAATTTTATGTGTGCACTGACAAGAAGCAAAACGGGTTACTTACCTTAAAACTAAAACTTCCATCTCGCCAAACATGACAATGATAGTGATGTGTTTCGCCACACTCCCAATCAAGAAACTGGAAGAGAAAAAGGTATAATATTAAAAAGAAACAAATGTGTTATAAATTCTACAGGTGACCTGAACTTGGATTTGATACAGTTAAGAAGTTATTTGATGGTAATAAATCCTAAAAAAAACAATCAAATAATGTTATGGCGTTCAATTTTAGGAACACATGGAAGTGAGCTACACTCAGATACAACAGCAATATGTAAAGGTCATATACTAACATCAAAAACAATATGTTGTTAGTGAAAAATTAAACCCACCCCATGTTGCTTTTCTACACTAAAACAAGAATCAGGAATCAGGATATAAAATTTATACCTTCCTCCTGTTTGTTGACTCAGTTCCAACAAAAGAATAACGGCCATACATAGTCCAAAGTTGTGATTCAAATATTTCCATGGGGTAACCTTTCATCTGTAGAATCTTGTAAGCGTCTTCTTCAGAAACAACGTCTTCTAGCTTCTTCCTGCGCAAGCTTACAGGTTTGTTAAAACACAACTGTAGATTACTTGAGAGATAATAAAGATTAAAGAACCTCTAAAAGAATCAAACTAACCTTCCGATGTAATTCAAAACCAGAAAAATCCTTCTAAATTCAAGTTCAGACAAGATCTGCCATTGTTTACTAACTCTGGAAGTGTTGCCTCGGATTTTATTGACATGAGGTGAGAATTTCAATCTCTTCTGTGTAGGTGTATACGAATTCCCTGAACCTGAACCAGGAGAGGCTAACAAATAATGTGCAGGTTCTGGAATGCCAGTAGTCTGCACTTTGGTACATGAAGAACTACCTACTGCTACTAGTGCATGTTTCTTGTCTGAATTGGAAGAAGGTGAGTGTAGAAGATGCTTCGGAGATGGAGAGTGAAAACTTAAACCATCCGTACCTAGCATAAATAGATACAAAATTAAACACTGACCAGATTCTGTTTTAGTATCCAGAGGTACTTGCCAGAGCTTAGGACTGCAATTCAGTAAGAAACTACACATAACCTAAGAAATCTAACATACTAAATTACCGCCTTTGGACTATCTTCACAACTTTAAACACACACTGCACAAGATCATCTTACATGCCTTCATTATACACAAACTAATTCGAAACAAAAAATTGACAGTTCAAAAATCAAAATGCCCTGTCTTTTACTAACAATTCAATACAAGCACATTACCAGAAAAATATAATGACATTACCATAACAATCAACATACATTTTCTTTATATGCTTGATAATAAATGTATTAAAAGGCAGAAAATAAATGAACACTGCATGTATACATAAATAGTGCTTAAAAAGAAAGGTGAGTACCTGGTGGAGAAGAAAGGGGTAGCTTCAGAGGACTTACAAAAGTAGGTGTGGTTGGCTTGGGTATGTAATCATTGAGCATGTGTTTAATAAACCCACTAAAAGAAGTAGTGATTCTTTTTTGAGAAATGACATTTAGCATGTGAATGGAGTTGTCTTGGCCGATGGAAGCCAAGATTTTACGAGCAGAGGCGTCGGGCGGTGGCTGACATTGCTCATAGCATATCATTTCGATCATTCTTTGTACCTTCACTGGTAGTTCAACTTCTGTTTCCCCCATCTTTCTTTAACACTTGAGTTTGAGTTCTTGGAAGAGAGAGATAGGGGGATTACTTTTGAAATTTGAATTCAGTTTGAGTTCTTGGAAGAGAGATAGGGGGAATACTTTTTTTTTTTTTTTGAAGAATAACTTTTGAAATTTGAATGTGGGTATGTATCTTTACGTTTGTGTATGTATATGGGGGAGTGTGCAAGTAGTAGCTACTGCCTACTAGCTACAGTACCAGTGTGGAGTAATAAGTACGAGAGAGAGAGGGGGGGGAGAGATATCTTGATACTTTGAGAGAGAGAGGGAGGGAGGGAGGGATTCCCGTTGCTTTGATTGATATGATGTGATGCTTTGCTTTAAGTAATAGCCTAGCTTACTATTAAAGCGCAGTAGATACAGTAGAGATTCACTGATTTCAAATAAAGTCTTCCTTTATCTTCCAAAAACTTATTCAAAAGATGAGTTTTTTACTTTTTCTTTTTCCGAAGATGCGAGAAACGTACAATAATGTCGTGTATGTTATAATAAATAAATGTAAAGTGATTACCAAAACTTCCTGAAGAAGGCTCAAAAAATTTCTTCAAAAAGACTTGCAAAATTTATCTTTGAAGATTTGTATTTCCTATGACTCTTAATGTTTTATTTAAACTCAACTTAAACTCAGAAAATAGCCGTTAACGGCTGTCTCCATTCAGATCGGAATCTCTGTTCCGGCGTATCGTCGGAACAAAAATCAAATCAAACTAATCTTTCTTCCTTCCTGCTTTTATTCAATTCCTTCTCTTCTTTATCCTTTTTTTTTTTTTCTGTTATCGTCATAGATCCCCCCGGGCTCCGTTGCTCCCCTTCCACCACACCCGCTCCTCAGCCATTAGTCCCCGTTCTCTACCTCTACCCTCCGTCCAGTCCATCCCATCCCATCCTCCTCCACCATCATTACCATAGCTCGCTCTCTGCTCCGTGCACTCTCAACATCCCCCTCCCTCAGCCATTAGTCCCCGTTCTCTACCTCTACCCTCCGTCCAGTCCATCCCATCCCATCCTCCTCCACCATCATTACCATAGCTCGCTCTCTGCTCCGTGCACTCTCAACATCCCCCCCCCCCCGACAGCACCTCCCCTTCCACCTCTTCTCACCCCCACCTCCTGTCATTCCCGTCCTTCTCCCTCCCTCCCGTTTACCTCCTCCGCCTTCAACACTGCTTCACCACAGTTTTTCCCCCTCTTCACCCCAGCCTCCAACCATCTACCCATCGTTCAATCTCACTACTACCATACGCCCATCTTTCACCATCTCTCCTCAAACACCAAACGCCCATCTTTCAAACCCCCCTTCCCTCTCCTCTCGCCTCCCCCCGGCCTTCTCTCCCCGTCCACCATCTCTCCCAACTCCCCTAACGACCCCCCCACCACCTATTCCCAGCCGTCCCTGTTTTGTCTCTGTCTCTTTTTTGTTTTGTCCCTGCTTTTGTTGCTTTTTCCGTTTGTTCTCTTTTCTGTTTCGTTTTGTTCCGTTTGATCCCCTTTGCGCCTGTTACTTCCGTTTAGTGTATCTCTATCTCAATCTTTATTTTCTGTATCGGTACCGTATATTTTATTTGGTATTTTACCGTCTATTGTTATTTTGTATTGTATCATCTAGTGCTATCTCTTACTCCCTCCGTCCCAATGGATTCTTTACACTTACTATTTTGGGCCGTCCCATTCATTTCTTTACATTCCCAAAATAGTAAGTTTTAACACTATTACACCCACTACTTCAATTATTTTAACAATACTTTACACTATTACACCCACTACTTCACATATTTTAACAATAAAATCACTATTACACCCACTACTTCACTTATTTTAACAATAAAATCACTATTATATCCACTACTTCATTTATTTTAACAATATTACACCCACTTTATACCCACTTGTCTTGTCCTCCGTGCCCACCAGGAACGTAAAGATCCCAGTGGGACGGAGGGAGTATTATTTTAGCTATTGCTATTTCTATTTTTATTTTTTTTATTTGTAGTTTACAGTTTATTTTTATTTTTATTTTTATTGTTAGCTCGTTGTATTTTTTTTGTGTTGTCATGTATTCGGTTGTGCTCTTTTTATGCTTATTTGTATTTTTCCGTTTCTTATCCCTTTCGTTGTTACTCAGTTTTGCATGTTCTTGCCCGTTCTATTGTGTCGATGTCGTGCAGTTTGCGTGTTGGCAGTTTGAATTTAGGCACCCTATCGGGCAGATTTTTGGAGCTAGTAGACGTGCTGAAGAAGCGGAGAGTGGATGTGGCGTGTATTCAGGAGACTAAGTGGAAGGGGGCCCACTCCAGAGAAGCGAACGGGTATAAACTGTGGTACTCAGGTCTCGCCAACTCCAGGAACGGAGTGGGTATTCTTTTGGCGAAGGATCTAAAAGACAACGTCATGGAAGTAAAGAGGTGTAACGACAGGATCATGTCCATCAGGGTCGTGGTTGGAGAGAAGGTGGTGAACGTGGTGTGTGCGTATGCCCCTCAAGCCGGTTTGGGCGATTCAGAGAAGGAGGCTTTCTGGGTCTGTTTGGATGAGTTGGTCGGAAGTATTCCTGACGACCAATTTTTAGTGTTGGGTGGCGATTTCAATGGTCACATTGGCGAGAGGGCAGATGGCTATCCCAGTGCTCATGGGGGTTTTGGCTTCGGGGCCAGGAATGTCGGTGGGTCAGCGCTACTAGAGTTTGCTACCGCCCAGGAGTTGGTAATTGTGAATTCTGTTTTTCAGAAGAGGGCTGAACACCTCATCACCTTTAGTAGTGGGGGGCACAACACCCAAATCGATTACCTTCTTATGCGCAGTCGGGATGCTAGGGCGTGCGTGGACTGCAAGGTGTTCCGGAGCGAGGCGTGTGCATCTCAGCACCGGCTGCTGGCCATGGATCTAGTCTTGGGGGGTCGGGTTGTTCGTAGGTCGAGAGAGTTCAGACCAAGAATCCTTTGGAAGGATTTGAAGGGCGAGAAGGCGGTCGAATTCAGGGAGTCTCTGTCCAGCGTAGGTTGTTTTGCTCGTGGTGGAGATGCTAACAGTAGGTGGTCTAACGTGGCGAAGGCTATTAGGTGTGTGGGCGAGAAGGTGGTGGGGGTTTCCTTAGGAAGGTTCAGTGGTCATAAGGAGTCGTGGTGGTGGAACGAGGAGGTTCAAGCTAAAGTGAAGGTTAAACTTGCGCTCTTTAAAGAACTTTTGTTCATGTGTCCAGGGCCGGAGAGGAGTCGGAAGAGGGAAGCGTACAAGGTGGCGAGACGAGAGGCTAAAAAGGCCTTGGCGAAAGCCAAAGAGGAAGCCTATGAGGGGTTGTATAAGCGCCTAGATACCAAGGAAGGAGCGAATGCTATCTTTAAACTAGCTAAAGCTAGGGAGAGAGGGCGGCGCGACCTGGGTCATGTTAAGTTTTTTAAGGATGATTCAGGCCAAGTGTTATTGAATGAAGAGTCTATCAAAGAGAGGTGGAGTTCGTATTTCCAAAATCTTTTCAATGAGGCTAGAAGGAGTGGTTCAGGTGTGGAGCAAGAGGTCCCCCCTTCGTCTGTGCTTTCTATTGGTTCTTGTGAGCGAATCAGCAGTGAGGAAGTCAAGGGTGCGCTTCTTAAGATGGCTAGAGGGAAGGCGGTTGGTCCAGATCAGATCCCAATCGAGGCGTGGCTTTGTTTGGGTGAGGTTGGCGTCCAATGGCTAGCAGATTTTTTTAATGATCTTCTCTTGGGTGCTAAGATGCCAGCTGAATGGAGGCGTAGCATCGTGGTCCCTTTTTTCAAGAACAAAGGTGATGCCCAGAGTTGTAGTAACTACCGGGGTATTAAATTACTCAGTTATACTATGAAACTTTGGGAGAGAGTGGTTGAAAGTCGGATTAGAAGAGTAGTTGAAATCTCAGAGAATTAATTTGGTTTTATGCCTGGGAGATCGACGACCGATGCCATCCATCTCGTCAGACGCCTTATGTAGAAGTTCAGGGAGCATCGCAAAGACCTTCATATGGTGTTCATTGACCTTGAGAAGGCCTATGACAGCATCCCCCGTGAAGCTATTTGGAAGAGCCTTGAAGAGAGGAGTGTGGCGCAGCCGTACGTTAAGGCAATTCGAGACATGTACTCCCAAGCTAGTTCGTGCATCCGGACCCCGGTGGGTGACTCCCGTTTTTTCCCCATTGAGATAGGGCTTCATCAGGGGTCGGCCCTTAGTCCTCTTCTTTTCGCTCTTATCCTCGATGTCATGTCACGAGGGATTCAAGATTCCGTCCCTTGGTGCATGCTCTTCGCTGATGATATCGTGTTAGTGGCGGAGACGAGGAGGGAGGTGAATGACAAACTGGAGCTATGGAGATCTACTTTGGAGTCCCAAGGCTTTCGTATGAGCCGATCTAAAACCGAGTACCTTTGGTGTAACTTCAGTGGTGAGGCCAACGAGGAAGGAGTGGAGGTTAAGATTCAAGATCAGATCATACCTAGTACGGATAAGTTCAAGTATCTAGGTTCGATCATCCATAAGGAAGGGGAGGTTGAAGACGATGTCAAACATCGTATCAGGTTGGGTGGCTAAGGTGGAGGGCAGCGTCAGGGGTGATGTGCGACAAGAAGGTCCCTTTAAAATTGAAAGGGAAATTCTATAGAGCGGCAATCCGGCATGCGATGCTGTACGGTTCTGAGTGTTGGGCGATGAAGAAGGCCCTCGAAAGCAAGTTGGAAGCGGCCGAAATGAGGATGTTACGGTGGTCGTGTGGGCGCACGATGTTAGATAGAATCCCGAATAAGGTGTTTAGGAGCGAGCTTGAAGTGGCGCCTCTTGCTGCGAAAGTTAGGGAAGGGAGGTTGAGATGGTTCGGTCACGTCCGTAGGAAACTAGCGGAAGCCCCAGTGAGGAGGGTCGAGAGTCTTTCGGTGGATGGGGTGAGAAGGAGAGGCAGACCGAGGAGGTCGTGGGAAGAGCAGCTAAGGTTGGATCTGAAGGCCTTAAACTTGAACGAGACCATGACCGCCGACAGGTGCTCTTGGAGGCATCGTATCAGAGTGGTGGATTCTCTTTTAGGGAGCGGATCGGTTGTAGAAAGCCTCAGAGTTGGGATGTCTCGGTTAACTTTAACTTAGAAGGACGGCTTTTCCGTTCTCTTTTCTCTCATTTTTCTTTTTATTATCCGCGGTTTGCGCCGTTGTAGTTTGCTTGTGGTGTTTTATGCAGGGAGCCCGACCGGAGCTATACCCTCGAGCTGTTTGAGCGGAGCACATCAGTGCCTCAGTATCCTAATTCCAAGCAGGCGGGTAGGTCCCATGTGGAGCATGCCATGGGCTCAGGTATTGCTGTATACTTTTTTGTACTATTTCGATTCCTGTGCATATATCTCACTCATTATTTGTCGTGCACATAGCCGGAGGTCTTCACGAAAATAGCCTCCCTGCCTTAAAAAGCGGGGGCATGGTCTGCGTACAACTTACCCTCCCCAGACCCTGCTCTGAGCGGGATATACTGGGTATGTTTGGTTTGGTTTGGTTTGGTATTTGTATTTCCTATCTTCCTTTCAATTTTTTACATTTTCTATTTTGGATGTTCCTCCTGATTTTTTTACATTCACAAACTTTCCAAAAATAATAAAGGAGTAACTTTTAAACAAATAAAAAGGGTCATCGTCATCACTTTCCACTACTTTCCTCCATCTTTCTAATCTACTACTCAAATATTGATAGTTCCCACAATTTTACCCACTTTCCACTCACTTTCTTTCTCTCCCCACTTACTTTTTTCTCCTTTTTTAATCTCCGTACCCAACCCAAATGTTAAGAATTGGGAGGAACGGAGGAAGTAATATTTATGAAAGAAGACTTGCATAGCTTACTTAGTAAGTCTTGTAAATCAACTCCTATAAATACGTCAGTTGGTGAAATAGATTTAAAGTCATACATATAACTTTTTATCCACATTTCCTATTCTCTTATACTTTCTATCTACTATTTATTCACATACATATATCTATTTCGGTTAATAATTATCAAGATTTACAACACGTTATCAGTACGAGTCTTTGTCAGCTGAAACTATTCAACAAAGAAGATACGTTTCAAATTTTGTCATTCTATTTTGAATAATAAAATTATTGTTGTTTACATATTTTTATTGTTATTCAAGTACTATAAAGATGGTCACGTCGTCAAGTACTAATACTATAAAGATGGCTTTGCCGTCAAGTAGTATTCAAAAGTTTTGTGGTCGGCTATGCCGTCGTAACTTTTGAATTGAACTATTAATCTATATGTATTGTTGTTTGTTAATTGTTTAAATCTAGATTTTGATGTGCTATAATATATCATGTTCAAATCTTTATCAGAATGGTCAATCTTACGAAATCAGAGTTTGTTGCTTTGGATGTATCTGGGGATAACTATCTGTCTTGGGTACTCGATGCGGAATTACACCTTAGTGCTAATGGGTTAAAAGATACTATAGAATCAGAAAAAACCCCAACCGTTGAATAAAATGCCAAAGCTATCATTTTTCTCAGGAATCACATTCATGAAAACTTAAAATCTGAATACCTCACAGTCAAAAATCCACTCACTCTTTGGACCAATCTCAAAGATAAGTTTGACCACCAAAAACTTGTCCATCTACCACATGCTCGTTATGATTGGATCAATTTAAAGTTACAAGATTTTAAATCTGTTGCTGAATATAATTCTGTCTTGTTCAAAATAAGCTCAAAGCTGATCTTGTGTGGTGAGAAAATTACTAATGCTGAGATGATTGAAAAGACCTTTTCAACCTTACACCCCAACACTATGATCTTGGCACAACAATACAGGGAACGCAATTTCCAGAAATATAGTGAGCTGATATCTCTCCTTCTTGTAGCTGAGAAAATTAATGAGTTGTTGCTGAAAAATTATCAGATACGTCCCACAGGCTCTGCCCAGTTACCCGAAGTACATAACACGTCATTCCGGAAGAATGAGCGTGGGAAAAGGCATAGAGGAGGATGAGGTTATGGACGAAACCGTGGACGTGGAAATTTTCGTGGTCGGTTTTATAATCAATATCACCCTGGCCACCTGAAGTGGCGGCGTGATGGCTACGACAACTCTAGCCATCAGAAGTGGTAAAATGAGGTGTCAAATAAAAGGAAGGTACCACAGGAAGGAGATACTAGAGATATATGTTTTAGATATGGGGCTCATGGGCATTGGACTCGTACTTGTCACACACCTAGACATCTTGTAGATCTTTACGAGTCATCTAAAAAGCAAAATGGACAAAGGATGGAAACAAATTTGCAGCTTTAACGAAGAACCTATCAACAAGACTCCAACTGAACTTAATAATAGTGCTAATCTTTACTACGACTTAGATGACTAGTTCTTATATGTATCACTTTAAATGCTTGTTCCTTATGTATTTGTTTTGATTTCCTGTTTTTAATGTACTTGTGTTTGCTTTAATAAAAATTGTTGTTTACTTATATATGTGCACAGTATAAAATATGGGAGATATATGCATTGCTGATTGCGCCACCACTCACACAATTCTACATAATCAGAAATATTTCTCACAGTTGACTAAAACCAACTAACATGCCAGGACCATTTCAGGAACATCAAATATAATAGAGGGCTTTGGGAAAGCCAGTTTATCCTACCAAAGGATACACAAATTCACCTATATAATGCTATATATTATAGTAAATTCACTAGAAATCTTTTGAGTTTTAAAGACATTCGTCTTAATGATTTTCACGTAGAAAATACTAGTGAGAATGGAAAAGAATATCTCCTTATCACTTCAACCTTTTCAGGTCAAAATAAAATCTTAGAAAAATTACAGTCAATATCTTCTGTTAGTCACAGAGACATGCCTGTACTCATATAATAACAAGCCTAAGTGAGTGTAATACTATGCATTACCTACATGACCTCTTAAATGAGGGAACCTCTAGTTGTAGAGTTTCTATTTGTTTTGTACTTGTAATAGGCATCAAATCCTAGTTGTGTAACTGTACTGTAAAGCATAATGAAATGTAATATGTAATGGAGGACATATATAACTCAACTAGGATAAAAGATAAATAATATTAACTCTATACAGGGATCGTGAAATTTGAAGAACAGGCACCAACAAGGATCAAGTCGCTGAAAGAAGTTCATTAACATGATCAAGCCTCAGTGACAGAATAAGATGTACAGATGATTCAGTTGAAGGGCCAAAAGATTTCATGTATTTGAAGATATTGCTGCAGGCTAATAAATTGGAATGTAACGAAGGTGTGAAGATCAAGATCAGTGATAGTCACTTGTGAACCAGACCAGTGCACCAAGTGTCAACACATACGGGAAGGATCAACACATTAATTCATAGAAAGAATTGCCAAAGCCTATTGACGATCAAGGACAGACATAATATATCAAGGTATTGTCAAAAGTTAATTTACTCTGAAAATTAAATAAGTAACAAATTAATTAATTATTTATAACAAAATAATTAAATTAATCTGGTACTTGAATTATTTTCTGAGGTAAATTAAAACAGCAGAATAAACAGAAGAGAGAAAATGAATAGTATCCAAAATCACTATTCATATGAATAGTAACCGAAATCACTATTCACATGAATAGTAACCAAAATTACTATTCATGAATAGTACCCAAAAGTACTATTCATAAAGTAAGAAACATGTGGGGCCCACATGAATTAAAAAATCAAAGTTTAAAACTTTGAATTGAAAAATGCAGTTTTGAAAGTTTGAATGTTGAAATTTGTTCATGAAAAATTCAACAGGCTGCTACTGAAAACGTCACCCCTTACGTTATTAAATGGGGTACTATGCAGCATAGTGATTTTCTAGAAAATCTATAAATAGGCCTGTTGTATTTCATTTCAAAACACACCTCAACACACAACTTTCTCTCTCTCTTAAATATCTTCTCTGTGTAAGCTGCTAGACAGTCCATCTAGTAGGAAAGCCGGCTTAGCCCGCTTTAAGGAAGTGTCGGATAGAAGGTCCTCGTGCCTAAACTATCCTTAGGAGTGTTCGAGTTTTTGAAGCTAATCCGTTGGATTAGAAATTGTAACACCCCTTGGGTTTTTATCAGTTCAAAGATATTTTCCCGAACCAATTGTTTTATTTCGATTCAGTTGTTGACCTCATTTTTCACATCTCGAAAATCGAATTTTTTTTAAATAACGTATTCAACCCCCCTTCTACGTTATTCCGGACCTAACAATTGGCATCAGAGCAGGTTGATCGATATACAAATCAGATCCAGTATTGTACGTCACTGTTCACAGATACGGTACAGTTCACAGATACGGTACTATTCACATATACGGCACTATTCACAAATACGATACTATTCACAAATATGGTACTATTCATAGATACAGTACTGTTCATAAATACCGTACTATTCATTTTGAGCCACTCTGTTACTATACAAAAAGCCATACAATCATGACAGAGAAAACACAAACTCCAACAACAAGCAGATATGAATCAATTAGAGTTCCAATACTCAGGGCATCAGAATATCCCATATAGAAGGTGAAGATGGAAATGTTTCTGGAGGCTACAGATCCAGAGTACTTAGACAGAATCCATGATGGTCCACATAAGCCTACAAAATTGTCTGTTGCAGTTGCTGGAGAAGAACAGAAAATGATTCCAAAAGAGAAGAAAGACTACACTCCTGAAGATATCTCCTCTATTAGCAAAGATGCTAAAGTAAGGCATTTATTACATAACGCCCTTGACAATGTTATGTCTAACAGGGTCATTGGATGCAAAACTGCTAAGGAGATTTGGGATGCTTTGGAAGTCAGATGTCAAGGAACCAAAGCCATCAAAAAGAACAGGAGAACAATACGAGCACTTTGACTCAAATGCTGATGAGTCATTAACAGACATATATGACAGATTCCTGAAATTGTTGAATGATCTATCACTGGTAGATAAGGAGTATAATCTTGAAGACTCCAATCTGAAATTCTTGTTGGCTCTTCCTGAGAAATGGGACTTAAAGGCCACTACCATCAGAGACAATCATGATCTAGAAGACATGTCCCTTGATGAAATCTATGGAATGCTTAAGACTCATGAGCTTGAGATGGAACAAAGAAGCAAGAGGCATGGAAGCAAGACCAAGTCAATTGCTCTTAAAGCTGAGGAGAAAGCTTCTAAAGAAATTGCTGTGAAAAAGAGTCAATCCAAAGGAAAGGCTCTTATTACAAAGTCTGATACTGAGTCATCAAATTCTGATGATGACTCAAACTCTGACAATCTCACAGACTCTGATGATGATGGTAGTGATGCTGAGATGATACAACTTGCAGCCCTAATGGTGAAAGGCTTCAAGAAGATGGCTTACAAGAACTTCAGGAAGGGAAAGAAGTTCACACGAAGAGATTCAAATTTTGACAAGAAGAATTTCAGAAAAGCTGAGGGAAAGGAAAGCAGGTCTGGGAAAGTCGACAAGTCCAAGATCACATGCTATAATTGTGGCGAGAAAGGACATTTTGCACCTGAGTGCAAGAGAGCCAAAGCTGATAAAAATCAAGCTTACATCACAAAGAAGAAGGACTGGGCTGACACTTCAGACTCTGAAGATGAGGTGAACTACGCCTTGATGGCAAATGTTGATAGTATCTCTGAAGCTACTGAGACCAAGGTACCTCACTCTATTCTAGCTTTTGATACTACTGATATATCTGAGTTAAGACTCTTTCTTAAAAACTTGCATGTTAGCTATAGAGATCAGACTTTAGAAAATGAAAGAATAAAATCTGAAAGTCTAGACCTTAGAAAGAGAAATGATTATCTAGAATCAGAATTAGTCCAGATGTTAGAAATTCAGAAAGAGAGAGATGATGCTATTTTTGTTAAAACTGAATTATTGAAAAAGCATGCTTATCTTGAATCTGAACTTGCTAAAGAAAGAAACATTCTTAAAATTTGGACTAACTCTGGTAAGAAAACTCAGGATATCATAGACAATGATTGTTGGAAAGAAGGTCTAGGTTACACTGATAAAAAGAAAACTGTCAACCTAGAAGCTGAGACCTCTAAACCTGTATTTACTGAAAAGGCTGCAAAACCCAAAATTAATCATGTGAGGTTTGTACCAAAATCTGACAAACCAAAACAGGATAAATCCAAATCAGTAGATATTAGTTCAATGTCTCAGAAACAGCTTAAACACAAGCTGAAGCAGTTAAAAAGAATAAACAAGGTAAAAGAACCTAGGAAAAACAGAAATGGAAAGGTAGGCATCAGTAAAAGCAATAACTATATGCCTATTCCCAATGCTCCTAGGAAGAAATGTTATAACTGTGGAAGTCCTAACCATCTTGCTGCTTTTTGCAGGAAGAATAAAAATATAAACTCTATACCTCCTAAGTCAGGAGTTAAGAGTGATTCAGTTAGGTTTAAGCCACAGAATCCTTGTTTTCACTGTGGCAGTATTTGGTGTTAGGTCGAATACACAATATGTAATCAAGTATTGTATGAGTAATTAACAAGAACACAAGTTTTAACACTTAAAAACTGTTTGGAATTAACAATTCCTCTCTCAGTGATATAAAATATCACAGAGAGCTGCTTAGGTTACAATCAATGAATTTCTCAATGTTCGATACCCTTCTAGGGTTAACCTAACTGTATTTATAAAACATACAGCTTCGTACAATCAGTAATTGATTCTCCTATAATTAAGCTATACAATTGATATCAATCACGATTGCTACACGTCTTCTAAGTCAACTCAATCTCTTTGATAGCTATCCAATCTTCAAAGATATTGCTTCCATATTTATCTTGTATCAATCTTCAAACACTGTTGACTCTCAGACGCTTCCGCTACAGAGTTTAACAATCTCTGTTGCGCTTCCAGTCAGTGTTTAACTAAACTCTGACTGCTTCCAGTTAAACTCTGTTTTGTTACTTTAGCTTCCAAACACTGTTCTCATCAATCATTTCTAACAATCTCCCCCAACTTGTTCATTAGCAAGAATGCACAAGTTTACAGTAAATGATGATGTCAAAACAAATACAGAGTCTACAGTGTCATACAAACAGAGTTTAAACTATTACTCAACAAACTTACAACTTTCGTCTACCTAACTTCCTCAAGATCTGGAGTTGTTCTGAGATAATCAATCAACAATCTTCTCTCAGCATTTTCAAGTTCAATCTGCATAGCTTCCTTGATCTCTCTTAAATATGGATCATTCTCATCAGTTTGAAAGATAACAGCTCTGAGATCATAGATTTTGTTTCTTCTCATTTCATTTCCCAATCTGATATATTTCACTTCCTCAGACTTCACATTAAAATCCAGAACTGTAATTCCAAGATCTGTCTTCAACTTTGTAATCCCCTTCTCCATTTCTATCAGATTGCCATTCCAATCTCTGTACTTAGGAACATACTTTTCAGCAGACTTTGATCCTGTAACAATTTTAGCTTTCTGCATATATCCCCTTATAGAATTAGCAATAAGCTGTGTTTGACGATTTCTGACTCTGAATATATGCAGAACATACTGAAGTTCTTCAAATAACTTTAACTTGATTGCTTCTTCATTCACTCTAAACACTGATCCATCTGTCATAAAGTATAACAGCAAGTGAATATCTAAGCTCCTTTGATGAACTAGTTGAACTGATTCCAACTTATCTAGATTTTCTTGAGTAATACCAGAACCAAGAGAAACAAGTGCAGAAGGATCTCTTGGACTGTTACTAAATCTCAAATCTCTTTTTGAACCTAATCCAGAAGTATTTCTCCCTGGTGGTTTTCCTGAACAAGCAACATTGTGTTGATAATCACCAGTTACTCCTGTTTGTTCCTGAACTGGAATCTTCGGCCTAGAAAACCCAGGTAAAGGTTTACTTTGTGTCTGTACAACTTGTGTGGCAACAGAGGTTGTAACGATCATTTTGCCTTTGTTTTCCTCATTCATTATCCCTTTTAACTTCAATTTAGCATCAAGAGAAGACTTTCTTATCAACTTTTCTTTATCTTCTTCTTCTTCTTCTTCTTGAATGCCAGATAGCTTCTCTTTGATTTCAATGCCTTTAAGAACAGGCTTTGCAGCTTTAACAACTTTCTCCCTCTTCTTCAACTTAACAGATTTTAAAGCTTTTAGATGTTTTTCTTGCAGACTCTTTTCTTCAGCTTTAGCATCTTCTAGAGTAACTCCTTCTGCATTTTCTTCCATGAAAAGCTTAACAGCTAACTCTTCATCAGTCTTTGGATTAGATATTAATTCCAAACTCTTGGTCTTTGAAGTACCTTGAGTTTCAGTGTTTATTCCAACAAACTTTGACTTAAGAGATTTGCTAGATCTCAGAGTTAGTGACTCAGAGTTTAAAGCCTTATCACTTGCTCCTCCACCTCCAGCATCATCCTTTTTGAGCAGAGTTTGAGAAACTTTGCATTTTGACTTAGCAACTCTCTCCCCCTTTTTGACATCATCAGGAATGAGTATAGATCTAATGAGCTCCAAGGAGTTAGCAATTGAATCAACCTTCTCAAACAAGGCAGCCTGATTCTCTTCAACCTTCCCTAACCAGATGTAGGCTCAGACAAACGCTCTCCCAAATTCATTAGAACTAGTCTACCAAAATCGAAATTACCTCCATACAGTAGAGCATGACCAATTTGGAGAGTGTCAAGAGGAAGTGCATCCCAATTTGTTGTTTTCTTTCCAAAAGTCCGTGTAATGCAATCGAAAAAGAAACTCCATTCCTTTCTCAAAAGTGGCCTTCTCAGAGATCCCAGCTTATTCAAATTTCCTGAATAACCAATTTGCTGCAACATTGTCCGCAAGCGGTCGTGACCAACAACACTGTAAGAAGTGTGAGTCTCAAAATCCAGAGCATCCCTAACTGTAGTTGGAGTAATGATATACTCTGATTCATCATGAGTGAAAGTAATTGTTGGAGTGCCAGACTCTTCTCCATCATCATACACAGAGTTTGTCCAAAAAGTAGCAATTTGTGAAGCAGAGAGTGTTGGTGGTGCGGTTAAAGCCTTCCCTATTTCGGAATCTTTCAAGAAATTTTGAAACAAATGAAACGCCTCTGGAGCGTTTTCATTCTCCAGTGGAGCTGCATAATTGCTAGGAAGAAAAACTAACCCTGCTGCATCAAAAGCTTTGGTTGCCATTAGTAAGATATGATACGAAAATATTCAGAGAAAAGATGTGTATGATAAGTGTTTATCAATATGTGAAAGAGAATGAACAAGAGTTTTGAAAGTGTTTGAGTATGCAAGTAACTATGAGTTGGTGAATATGAATCGATGTGAAGTGAGAGAACAAAAGCGATTAGAGGAAAAAAACTCAATCGTTTATGTATTGTAAGCACGCAACTGATTTTAGAGTAATGTGAGAGTGGGACACAATAATGGGACACGTGTCAAACAACCAATGGATCACTTAATAATTACCGCTGTCATTCCTATAATCACGACACTATGACATATTTACACTAATTAACAGTTGTCAACTACCCTAATTACTCCAAAATAGTCAAATTATCTCAATGAAACTTTACCTTAGAGTACTTAACACAAATCAACAGTGTTTGTCAATTTTCCAACTTTATCACTAAAACCCTTTCAAAAATTGCACAGTTGTGAATATGAATGTGTGTGAAGCAGAGTTTACCAAAATCAATCTTTAGAGCATCTAAAATTTCATAAAATCCATAACAAAAAAATCAATAAACACTGAATGCACAAACTCTCATAGTAAACACTGATTGTTTGATGAATGCTAAACTCTGTAGTTACTGTAGTACAGAGATCTGAATACTTCTATTCCCTTTGATGTTCATGATTATCCAAGTAAGCACACAGTCTTTGAAGACAAAAAGATCAAGAGATAGAAATCAGAGCATCATTCAGTGAGTAACAGTCATGAACTTGATAAACTCACAAACTCTCAAAGCACACAAGTGTTTAGGTGAAGTGTTTACACTCACATTCAATCAGTAAAAGCAGATACTACCATATGCTTGAATGTCCACCAATTCTACACTACTTTGAGTACATATATGCATAAATCAAAAGGACTTTATTCAGGGTTGTAATGTAGTAAGATCAAACAGATGAGAAGAGATGTTTTAATCAAGAGTGAATTTCAAGCTGAACATTTTAATAGACCAAAGTGTTCAGTCACACTGTTAGTATACACTTGTACGAGATGATCAGTATATATGCCCTTTTTTTTTTTTTTTTTTTTTTTATTTTAACATATATACTGGGGTAACTTTTCTTTTCTTGAGAAACACTCACCTGCTTGCATTTGATTTTTCAAAAGAATATAACTGCTCTTAATATTACAGAGTTTAAGAAAAATGAGCAGTTAATTAGGCTCAAAGGGGTTTACTAAGGGTGGAATTTATAAACAGTGTTTGAACAGTGTTCAAAAGAATTTTGAACAGTGTTTGAAGAAATGGTAAGTCCTATTGCCTTTATCATTTTCATGCACACACATATCATGTAGTCTCAAAATGGTTTAATACAAGTTCTAGAGAAACATACTTCCTGATGAACATCACACAACAATAAATACTGATTGATAGAAAATGTATCAATCACTGATTTGGCTCAAAATCTCACAGGGTGCATACATGAATCTGAACTCACCAAACTAATCAATGACACATCTCAAGTTTTATAATTTTTACAAGTACAAACAAGGAATCATCAAGAACCATGAATTACCTTTGGGAACAGAATGTCACTTATCAGAGTTTAGAGTTCATCAATATCAGAAATTATTTATGAGAGGCAATGCACATAATATTCATAAACTCAGAGTTTAGGACTAAATAAACTAAGAGATGCTATAAATATGAAACAGTATCATGCTGTGTTGATTTACTGCACAAAATCTGATTAGATTACAGTGACTCAGAAAGAATCATGATTTAATTACTGAGAATCATGCTTCATACATTTTTCTTCATTGGTGTTTTCATTCAGACAATAATCAATTCTGAATTCACAGAGTGTATCCAACATGTTAACAGTGTTTAGCAGACAGACATGCTGACAGAGTTTAACAAAGTTTAAACATAAGCATGCATAACAGAGTTTTGTCAATAGTACCTCTGTGAAACCCACTTTCTAGTAGAAATTTAGCAAGAGTTTCATACCATGCCCTTGGTGCCTGCTTAAGTCCATAGAGTGCCTTGTCTAACCTGTAGACATGGTCTGGATATTTTGGATCAACAAAACCTGGTGGTTGTTCCACAAACACTTCTTCTTCAAGTTTTCCATTTAAAAATGCACTTTTCACATCCATCTGAAACACTTTGAATTTCTTATGAGAGGCATATGCTAGAAAAATTCTGATTGCCTCCAATCTTGCAACTGGAGCAAATGTTTCATCATAGTCTATTCCTTCCTGCTGTGAATAGCCTTTTGCAACAAGTCTTGCTTTGTTCCTTGTGATAACACCCTCACTGTCAGTTTTATTTCTGAAAACCCATTTAGTACCAACAATGGATCTGTTCTTGGGCCTTGGTACAAGGGTCCACACTTCATTTCTTTCAAATTCATTTAGCTCTTCTTGCATTACTGTTATCCAGTCAGCATCTTTAAGAGCTTCTTCTACTTTTTTTGGCTCAGATTGTGATAAGAATGCATGAAACAGACATTCATTTGTTGTTGCACTTCTTGTCCTTACTTTTGCATCTGGATCACCAATAATCAAATCAGGTGTATGTGACTTAGTCCATTTTCTTGCAGAAGGCAAATTACTTCTGTCATCATGTGATCCTCCCCCTTGATCCATGCTCTCATGATTTTCTTGGTGCCTTTCTTCATTTTCTGATGCTCCCCCTGAATGTGACTGCTCAGAATTATCAACAGAGTTTGAATCAACAGAGTTTGATTCAGACTTATCAACTGAGTCACTATCAATATTTGAATTATCACTTTGATGTGATTCTTCATGCTCCCCCTCAACTGGTTCTTCCCTTGCTTCTGATTGAAGAGTCTCTTCAGTATTTACCAGTAGAGGTTCAGAGTTTAGCTCAACAGAGTTAAACAGATCAGTCTGATCAGAGTTTACTTTTTCAGAGAATAAATCTTCATTTTCAAAGTGCAGTTGATCATGTTCATTGACATCTTCAAGTCCAGTTATTTTCTTGTCATCAAATGACACATGAATTGATTCCATTATCACTCTGGTTCTCAGATTATAAACTCTGAATGTCTTAGTTGACAGTGGATAGCCAACAAAAATTCCTTCATCTGCCTTTAGATCAAATTTGGTCAACTGCTCAGGATGAGTCTTCAATACAAAGCACTTGCATCCAAAAATATGAAAATATTTTAGATTTGGCTTCTTCTTTTTCACCATTTCATATGGAGTTTTACCATGCTTGTTGATCAGTGTTGCATTTTGAGTAAAACAAGCAGTTTGAACTGCTTCTGCCCAGAAATATGTTGGCAGCTTTGCTTCATCTAGCATGGTTCTTGCAGCTTCTATCAAGGTTATGTTCTTCCTTTCCACTACACCATTTTGTTGTGGAGTGCCAGGTACAGAAAACTCTTGTTTGATTCCTTTACTCTTACAAAATTCTTCCATTGATGAATTCCTGAATTCAGTTCCATTGTCACTTCTGATAATCTTCACTTGATTCTCTGACCCTTTGTCCAGTTGTATTATATGTTCTGTCAGTGTTAATGCAGTTTCATCCTTCTTTGCAAGAAAATATACCCATGTGTATCTGGTATATTCATCAATAATGACTAGAGCATATTTCTTCTTTCCAAGAGACATAACTTTCACTGGTCCAAAAAGATCAACATGTAGGAGATGATAAGGATCAACAATTGAAGACTCAGATTTGCTTTTGAAGGAGGCTTTTCTCTGTTTGGCCTTTTGACAAGAATCACACAGGCCTTCTACATTCAACAAAGACTTTGGTAGACCTCTTACAAGATCATTCTTTATTAGCTCATTGATGTTGTTCAGATTCAAATGAGAGAGTTTCTTGTGCCACTTCCAACTCTCTTCACTGGACATTCTTGTTGACAGACACACTGCTTTGCCATCAGTGTTTATTGACAATTTTATTTCATAGATGTTATTGTGTCTGTTTCCAACTAGAGCAACTTTCCCTGTAGATTTACTGATGACTTGACAATATTCAGGCTGAAAATCTACATGATATCCTCTGTCACAGATTTGACTCATAGATAGCAGATCATGCTTGAGTCCTGGAACCAGAGCTACATTTGTGATGATGACACTCCCAAGATTAATGTTGCCATATCCCAGAGTATGTCCTATGTTGCCATCTCCATAGGAAACTTTTGGGCCAGCCTTCTCCACATACTCTGAAAGCAAGGCTTTATTTCCAGTCATGTGTCCTGAACAACCACTGTCCATGACTAGGGTACTGACCATGGTGCTCTGCAATCACAAACAATCACTGATTGTTAGTTTTAAGGATCCAGACTTGCTTGGATCCTTTGGCTTTCTTGATTCTGTTAGCTTTTGCAGCGGAAATCACATTATCAGAGTTTAAGCTAACTTTTTCAGAGTTTACATTTGCAGAGTTTACTTTAACCCATTTCAAATTTGGCTTGGGTTCATAGTAATTATAGTAAATAGCATGATAATCTCTGCAAGTGTAAATTGAATGCCACGTACTTCCACAGTGTTTACATAAAGTCTGTGGTTTAGTTTTCACATAATCATTCTTTAATGCAGTTTTAGAGGGCAAAAAATTAATGTTCTTATTCTTACGGCACAAACTAGCAAGATGATTAGTGCTACCACAATTAAAGCATGTTTTTCTAGGAGCTAATGTAGCAAGCATTGGCTTAATTCATGATGTTATGCCTACCTTTCCATTTTTGTTTTTCCTAGGCATTCTCTGTTTGTTGACAGATTTTATCTCTTTAAGCTTATGATTGAGTTGTTTATCTGTCATTAAACCAATGTTAACCTCTTTAACAAAAGTCTTAGCATATGATTCTTTAACAGCCTTTTTCTCAGCTTCAGTCTTAGGTCCTCCTGTTCCCATAACATTACCTTCAGATGAACGATGTGGTCTAACTTTTACCAAATTTTCAAATCTAAGTTCATCTCCTTCAGAGTAACCTAGACCTACTGTATCTGACTGAAACACTTCTTGAGTGTCTTTACCAGTGTGTGTCCAAGTTTTAATAATGTGTTTAGTATCCTCCAATTCAGATTCTAGTTGCTTATACTTACCTAGCAACTCCTGTTCTATAAACACAGCATCATCTCTTTCTTTCTGAACTTTATTCATGTTTTCAAGCTGTTCCTCAACAAGTTTGTTTCTATCTTTGAGTTGAGAACACTCATTCTTTATCCTCTCATTTTCTAAAGTCTGATCCCTATAACTGATATGTAATGCTTTAAGATAAATTCTCAATTCAGTTATATTATCAGTATTATAAGCATAGGTAGTTGGGGGTACCTTTAGATCATCATCTTCATTCTGAGTAGTAGCCATGAGAGCATAGTTGACTCCCTCATCAGAATCTGAAGTGTCTGCCCAATCTCTGCCTTTTGTGTAGAGTGCCTTTTCTGTTTTACCCTTTTTGCACTCAGGAGCATAGTGACCCATCTCCTTACACTTGTAGCATTGAATCTCAGACTTGTCTTTTTTTCCTGATTTGGTATCCCTTCTATCAGAATTTCTGAAACTCTTCCTGTCAGAGTTTAAATCTTTCTTAGAAAATCTGTTTCCCTTCTTAAAGTTCCTGAAACCCATCTTCTTAAAAGTTTTTATCATCAAGACAGCCATTTTCTTCAACTCTTATTCATCATCCTCAGAATCAGATAATGCATCAGTGTTTGAGTCATCATCAGAGTTTGATGACTCACTTTCAGACTTTATTACTAAAGCTTTTCCCTTAGCTTTCTTTCTTGATGCTTCCTTTTTTAATGGTTTCTCCTCAACCTTAAGAGCAACAGATTTTGACTTTCTACTTGATCTTTTGTTTCTCTGCTCCAATTCCAATTCATAGGTTTTGAGCAGTCCATATATTTCATCAATCTCTGTTTCAGCAAGTTCATAGTTATCTCTTATAGTGGTTGTTTTCACATCCCACTTTTCAGGTAGAGAAAGAAGAAACTTGAGATTTGAGTCTTCTAAATCATACTTTTTGTTAACCAATGACAAATCATTGAGCAGTTTACAGAATCTGTCAAATGTTTCTGTCATGGTTTCTTCAGACTTTGCCTCAAAATGCTCATACTCCTGAGTGAGTATGTTTCTTCTATTTTTCTTGATTGCAGGAGTTCCTTGACACCTAACCTCAAGTGCATCCCATATTTCCTTTGCAGTAGTGCAATTAATCACTTTATTAGACATAACATTGTCTAAAGCACTGTGAAGTAAATGCCTTACTTTTGCATCCTTTGCAATAGATGAAAGATCCTCAGCAGTTAGATCTTTCTTTTCTTTTGGAATCACCTTTGATTCCTCACCAGCAGCAGCAGCAGATAACTTTGTAGGTTTGTGAGGACCTTCATAAATTCTATCAAGATATTCTGGATCTGTAGCCTCCAGAAACATGGTCATCTTCACCTTCCAAATTGCATACTCTGATGGCCTAAGTATTGGAACCCTAATTGTTTCATACCTACTAACAGTAGTAGGGGCTTTCTCAGAACTTGATGGAGGAGGTATCTCTGCCATTGATTAATATTGTGTTTGGATCTTAAACTGTAATAAAGTAACAGATTGGCTCTGATACCACTTGTTAGGTCGAATACACAATATGTAATCAAGTATTGTATGAGTAATTAACAAGAACACAAGTTTTAACACTTAAAAACTGTTTGGAATTAACAATTCCTCTCTCAGTGATGTAAAATATCACAGAGAGCTGCTTAGGTTACAATCAATGAATTTCTCAATGTTCGATACCCTTCTAGGGTTAACCTAACTGTATTTATAAAATATACAGCTTCGTACAATCAGTAATTTATTCTCCTATAATTAAGCTATACAATTGATATCAATCACGATTGCTACACGTCTTCTAAGTCAACTCAATCTCTTTGATAGCTATCCAATCTTCAAAGATATTGCTTCCATATTTATCTTGTATCAATCTTCAAACACTGTTGACTCTCAGACGCTTCCGCTACAGAGTTTAACAATCTCTGTTGCGCTTCCAGTCAGTGTTTAACTAAACTCTGACTGCTTCCAGTTAAACTCTGTTTTGTTACTTTAGCTTCCAAATACTGTTCTCATCAATCATTTCTAACATTTGGCATTCTATTTATACATGCAAAGAGTATCATAAGTTGTATTATGATTATTATGAACTTAAACCCTCTTTGAATAAATTCAAGATTGATTCTACATGTATAAATTCTGATAAAAAGAATGTTAGCATAAACTCTGATAAGACTTCTGCTGCAAAAGCTAACAAACTTAATAAGACCAAAGGATCCAAGCAAGTCTGGGTCCTTAAAACTAATCATTAGTGGTTTTTGTGATTGCAGGGTAACAGGAAAAATATCCTTGTTCTAGACAGTGGATGCTCAGGACACATGACTGGAAATAAAGCCCTGCTATCAGAATTTATGGAGAAGGCTGGCCCAAGTGTTTTTTATGGAGATGGCAACATAGGAAGGACTCTGGGATATGGCAATATCAAACTTGGGAATGTCATCATTGAAGCTGTAGCTCTAGTCTCAGGATTCAAACATAATCTGCTAAGTGTGAGTCAAATCTGTGACAGAGGTTATCATGTGGGTTTCTTTGAAGAACACGGTGAAGTTGTAAGCAAATCTACAGGAAAAGTTGTTCTGAAGGGATACAAGCATGGTAACATTTATGAAGCCAAGCTTTCAACAAACTCTGATGGCTCTGCAATCTATCTACTGAGTAGAGCATCAATTGAAGAAAGCTGGGATTGGCACAAGAGACTTTCTCATCTGAATTTCAACAGCATTAATGAGCTAGTGAAGAAAGATCTTGTGAGAGGATTGCCCAAATCAGTTTTTACCCCAGATGGCCTATGTGACTCATGTCAAAAGGCAAAACAAAGGAAAACTTCATTCAAAAGTAAGACTGAATCCTCAATTCTTGAGCCATATCACTTATTGCATGTTGATTTATTTGGTCCAGTAAATATAATGTCTATTGGAAAGAAAAGATATGCTTTGGTTATTGTTGATGAATACACCAGATATACATGGGTATATTTCATGCACAAGAAAGAAGAAACTGCATCAATCTTAACAGAGCATGTCAGACAACTGGACAAAGGATCTAAGCATACAGTGAAAATCATAAGGAGTGATAATGGCACTGAGTTCAAGAATGCAGTCATGGAAGAGTTTTGTAAAGAAAATGGAATAAAGCAAGAATTCTCTGCACCTGGAACTCCACAACAAAATGGAGTAGTAGAGAGAAAGAACAGGACTCTCATAGAAGCTGCAAGGACCATGCTTGATGAAGCAAAGCTGCCAACTTACTTCTGGGCTGAAGCTGTGCAAGCTGCTTGTTTCACACAGAATGCTACACTCATAAACAAGCATGGTAAAACACCATATGAGATGGTGAAAAATAAGAAGCCGAACCTGAAGTACTTTCACGTGTTTGGATGTAAGTGTTTTGTTCTTAAGACTCATCCAGAACAGCTTTCCAAATTTGATTTAAAAGCTGATGAAGGAATCTTTGTTGGATACCCACTATCCACAAAAGCATTCAGAGTCTACAATCTGAGAACAAAAGTGGTCATGGAATCTATCCATGTGTCTTTTGATGATAAAAAGATAACAGGACTTGAAGATTTTGATGAACATGACCAGCTGAGATTTGAGAATGAACAAAATTCTGATACTCTTTCAGACTCTATTGTTCAATCTATACCAGTAGATCAGACAGCAGCACATGTTGAGGGGGAGCAAGTGAACAATGAAAATGAACCCCAATCAAGTGAAGAAACATCAAAGAATGCATCTGCTGGTTCATTAAACTCTGATTCATCAAACTCTGAAAGCAACAGCTCAGGGGGAGCAAACAATGATTTTGGATCTACTAGTCATCACACTCAACACAATCATGAACTTGGAGAATCATCAAGATCAAATCTGCCGAGACAAAGGGTATGGAGTAGAGCGCATCCCTTTGAACAGATCATTGGTGAACCGGACACGGGTGTACAGACTAGAAGAGCAACACAGAATGAATGCAATTTCGCAGGATTTTTATCTCAAATTGAACCTAAAAAGGTTGATGAAGCTCTTGATGATCCAGATTGGGTAACTGCAATGCAGGAAGAACTCAATCAGTTCGAAAGGCAGAAAGTATGGAAGCTGGTGCCAAGACCAAAAGATAAATCTGTAATTGGCACTAGATGGGTGTTTAGGAATAAACTGGATGAAAATGGTATTGTTACGAGGAACAAGGCTCGATTGGTAGCAAAGGGTTACTCTCAAGAAGAAGGAATTGATTATGATGAAACCTATGCTCCAGTTGCAAGGCTTGAAGCAATCAGGATGTTCTTAGCATTTGCTACACACTCCAACTTTAAGGTTTTTCAGATGGATGTGAAGAGTGCATTTTTGAACGGAGATCTAGAGGAAGAAGTCTATGTTGAACAACCCCCTGGGTTCGAAGACAAGGAATTTGAAGGTTTTGTGTACTTTCTCTTCAAAGCTGTCTATGGTCTCAAGCAAGCCCCTCGAACATGGTATGATACTCTCTCCAAGTTCTTACTTGAAAATGGTTTTACAAGAGGTATCATCGACAAAACTCTCTTTCATAAAAAGCATAAAAATGATATAATTCTTGTGCAAGTATATGTGAATGATATAATATTTGGTTCTACTAATGATTTGTTATGCAAGAGATTTGCTAAGCTAATGCAGAGTAGGTACGAGATGAGCATGATGGATGAGTTGTCCTTCTTCCTTGGACTTCAAGTTGTTCAGAAGCCTGATGGTATTTTCATCTGCCAATCAAAATACATAAAGGATCTTCTGAAGAAGTATGGGATGGAAGAAGCAGCTACTGCCAAGACCCCGATGCCAACTACAGTCAAGATTGATGAAGATAAATCTGGTAAGTCAGTTGACATCACGAAGTATCGAGGTATGATCGACTCTCTCTTGTACTTAACTGCTAGTAGACCAGATATTATATTCGCAACTTGTCTATGTGCTAGATTCCAGGCTAACCCTAAAGAGTCACATCTTATAGCTGTTAAACGTATTTTCAGATACCTTAAGGGAACCCCCAATCTTGGGATTTGGTACCCTAAAGGAATAGGTTTTGACCTAATTGGCTATATAGATTCTGACTTCGCAGGTTGTAAGATTGATCGGAAAAGTACTTCTGGAAGCTGTCAGTTTCTAGGAAGAAGGTTGGTATCTTGGTACAGCAAGAAGCAACACTCAGTATCTACCTCGACAGCTGAAGTAGAATACATTGCGGCAGGTAGTTCTTGTGCTCAGATCTTGTGGATGAGGAATCAACTTCAGGACTATGGACTCATGTTGGACAAAATTCCAATTCTATGTGACAACACGAGTGCCATTGCCATTGCCAACAATCCAGTTCAACACACCAGGACGAAGCACATTGATATCAGGTATCATTTCTTACGAGAGCATGTCATGAATGGAACTGTGGTATTATATTTTGTTCCCACAGATCAACAAATTGCAGACATCTTTACTAAACCACTGGATGAATCCACTTTCTCCAGGTTAGTTGGTGAACTTGGGATGTTAAATCTGTCTAATTAATTTTGGATAATCAATAACTGCAATTTGTTATAAATTCACAGGTATTTTAAATGTCCATATTTTTAGGACTTGTGAATTTACTTTGCATCCAGTCCTCATCTTACAGTTATCTCTATATTAATTGCCATGCTTATAAATGCTATATTTTATGGTAATTAGTTAGTAAATAATTGAGTTAATTGTAGCATAATTAAATAAATATTTTATTGACATATATCAATTAATGATATTTTGTTAATTTTATGTCTATTTAATTGTGAGTTTATCTAATTATTGTGGATTATTTCTTGATTCACTGCGTGATTATTTTTAAATCCATAATAATTAGAAGTATTATATGTGTATGTGTATAGACTGATAGGTTTCGGCGATAAGATGTTTTTTCGGCCGACAGGTTTCGGTGATAAGATGTTTTTTCGGCTAATTAGGTAGTTAGGTGAGAAATTATTGAGCGGTGTTATTTTTCAAACATAACCTGTCACTATTACACCTAACCCACTAATAATTGAAACCTTATAAATGATGAGTTTTTGTTTGTGTTTAACATCATCAATTTTCAGATATACAGAGCATATACACACAATTGCTGAATATTTCAAGCTTTGACTGGAAAGATCTCACAATCTAGCTGGTGGTTTTTAGAGCGGATTTCATATCCTTGTTATACGCACTAACCCTTGTTTTTGAATTTCCTCAAAGTTTTTTTGAAAATGGCATTGCAGGGAAGCTTTTCAATTGCTAAAGTTAATCTTGTTTCCATTCAGCAAATCTAAACCATTCAGGATGAGCAATTTCGGGCTTGGACACAATTTCTGAATGAACATTCATTAATCCGCTATGCTTTAGTTACACAGGTGCAACTTAACCATGATGCATTGTGTGAATTATATTGCAGTGCGGTTAACACTTCTGGACAGGACGGGTGTGCATTCACATATCGACTATTTGGTAGGTCGATTAGGGTCACTGAACGAGATGTTAATCGAATTCTTCATTTTCCTATGGAAAATCTCGTTTCTGATCCTACACCTGAACAGATTGAAATGTTCTTTCGTTTTATAAGGTACCAAGATGGCAATTTCAATACTGGTAATCTTTCTAGAACGTTTCTAACCCAGTACTGGAATTTCTTCTTTCACACTCTTAACCATGTTTTTTCCTCAGATAGAACAAATCAAGATCGAATACCTGAATTTATTCAAATAATAGGGTATGCGGTCGCCAATAATTTGAGGATTAATTTTGGAAAAATAGTGCTTGGTCAAATCATTTTAAAATGAAACGCTTGGGAACAAGAGATGTTCGGACTCAAAATGTCAAATGTCTATATCCAAGGTTTCTACAGTTAATATTAAATGATTTTTTGATTGATGAAGACAGGGTACTCTTGGAAAATGGTCAAAAGGTGGAATGTTCTTCCATAAAGATGAATGTAATTAATTACATAAGCAAAAAGAAATATACGGATGTGCCTACAGTCCTAACTGAATATCTAAAGACTGTCCCACTTCCGTTGTTACCACGACCAGTGAGAGCAGGTATACGACAAGGTAATATTTCAATCCATGCTATTCCAACCTCTGTATTCCCTATTGTGTCACAGGAAATACAGTTTCTACAGCCCCCAGTGGCCATCTTACCCGACCAAGAGCAGGAAATCCCACCGACTCTAACACAGGTCGAAGAGCCCATTCTACAAATGCAAACACAAACACAACAAACTCCTACACCTCAATTGTCACTTAAACGACCAGTCATCCATATTATTGAGGGAGATAGTGCCTCAGCAGCACCACATAAGGAGTTAGTTACATCAGCCGCTCTACCTCATTCTAAACGGAGTAAACCCAATGAACCTGAGGTAACGGCAAATGTTAGTGAAACAATTCTTTCTTATCCAATAAGTGAAAATATAAATAAGGTTGAATTGACGGGAGCAACTGGTGAATCTTCCATTTTACGGAAAGATCCATCGGTAGGAGGTTCTTTTATGAACCAAGTGTCTTCACAGACATACGAGGGAAACTTGGGTTTTGTGTCATTTAATCGATTCAAGTTTAACCTCCCAGAGGGAAAATCTCTGGATCTCTTTCGAGATTTACCACTCTTTACCAGTGGTCGGCAACTCGTTTCACGCGAGGACGGAAGCTCACGAACTTTCATTGCACCATCCGTGACCTCTGAAAAAGGGGCTAGGATGATTTCATTTGCAGGTACACATATCGGTGGAAGCTCTGGACGAGAGTTGAGGGAAACACAAACAGAACATGTAAGTGTAACCCAAACCACTAAACCGAGTGAATATAGAGTGTTGAGTGAAACACCTGCAGAACGTACGAGTGAGCAACCTACTCAACCACATGCACCTGTAACCAGAAAGGAATACAACAGACTCCTTACACGGGTCCAAACAATGGAGAAAGAGGTGTCAAATATCTGTAAGTCCATTGCAGAAATCAAAAATTTGCAACTTATTCAACATGATGCATTCCAGGTTCAATTAAGTTCCATGGCAGCCCAGTTTAGTCATGCAATTAATTCCTTGGTGAAGATAGCTTCGTCTAAATTACCGACTCCACCTCCTACTATTTTGAAGGATAACCCAACTGAGGGGGAGAAGGTGGATGGGCAAGAAGCTACTAGGCGTAATAAAGGGAAGGAAAAGATTGTTGACACGGAATTAACTTTATCTTGGGAAAGGAAAAGCTAATGGGAGTATTAGTGCTATGTGGAAAGAAAACAAAGGCAAACTTGAAGATATGTTCAGTCTAAAGGAACAATTGTCTTAAACTTGTTTTAAATTTTAGAAATCTGGAAAATGTATATATATGATCCAGAATACGCTTTAATATTATTTATCTTTGCATTTTATTTGTATCAGTTGAGTTATCCTCTAGGTATTTGCTTGTCAAACCCTAACAATCAAATAGGGGGAGATTGTAAAGCATAATGAAATGTAATATGTAATGGAGGACATATATAAATCAACTAGGATAAAAGATAAATAATATTAACTCTATACAGGGATCGTGAAATTTGAAGAACAGGCACCAACAAGGATCAAGTCGCTGAAAGAAGTTCATTAACATGATCAAGCCTCAGTGACAGAATAAGATGTACAGATGATTCAGTTGAAGGGCCAAAAGATTTCATGTATTTGAAGATATTGCTGCAGGCTAATAAATTGGAATGTAACGAAGGTGTGAAGATCAAGATCAGTGATAGTCACTTGTGAACCAGACCAGTGCACCAAGTGTCAACAAATACGGGAAGGATCAACACATTAATTCATAGAAAGAATTGCCAAAGCCTATTGACGATCAAGGACAGACATAATATCTCAAGGTATTGTCAAAAGTTAATTTACTCTGAAAATTAAATAAGTAACAGATTAATTAATTATTTATAACAAAATAATTAAATTAATCTGGTACTTGAATTATTTTCTGAGGTAAATTAAAACAGCAGAATAAACAGAAGAGAGAAAATGAATAGTATCCAAAATCACTATTCATATGAATAGTAACCGAAATCACTATCCACATGAATAGCAACCGAAATCACTATTCATATGAATAGTACTATTCATATGAATAGTACTATTATTCATATGAATAGTACTATTCATATGAATAGTAACCGAAATTACTATTCATGAATAGTACCCAAAATTACTATTCATAAAGTAAGAAACATGTGGGGCCCACATGAATTAAAAAATCAAAGTTTAAAACTTTGAATTGAAAAATGCAGTTTTGAAAGTTTGAATGTTGAAATTTGTTCATGAAAAATTCAACAGGCTGCTACTGAAAACGTCACCCCTTACGTTATTAAATGGGGTACTATGCAGCATAGTGATTTTCTAGAAAATCTATAAATAGGCCTGTTGTATTTCATTTCAAAACACACCTCAACACACAACTTTCTCTCTCTCTTAAATATCTTCTCTGTGTAAGCTGCTAGACAGTCCATCTAGTAGGAAAGCCGGCTTAGCCCGCTTTCAGGAAGTGTCGGATAGAAGGTCCTCGTGCCTAAACTATCCTTAGGAGTGTTCGAGTTTTTGAAGCTAATCCGTTGGATTAGAAATTGTAACACCCCTTGGGTTTTTATCAGTTCAAAGATATTTTCCCGAACCAATTGTTTTATTTCGATTCAGTTGTTGACCTCATTTTTCACATCCCGAAAATCGAAATTTTTTTAAATAACGTATTCAACCCCCCTTCTACGTTATTCCGGACCTAACAATTGGCATCAGAGCAGGTTGATCGATATACAGATCAGATCCAGTATTGTACGTCACTGTTCACAGATACGGTACAGTTCACAGATACGGTACTATTCACATATACGACACTATTCACAAATACGATACTATTCACACATATGGTACTATTCACAGATACGGTACTGTTCATAAATACCGTACTATTCATTTTGAGCCACTCTGTTACTATACAAAAAGCCATACAATCATGACAGAGAAAACACAAACTCCAACAACAAGCAGATATGAATCAATTAGAGTTCCAATACTCAGGGCATCAGAATATCCCATATAGAAGGTGAAGATGGAAATGTTTCTGGAGGCTACAGATCCAGAGTACTTAGACAAAATCCATGATGGTCCACATAAGCCTACAAAATTGTCTGTTGCAGTTGCTGGAGAAGAACAGAAAATGATTCCAAAAGAGAAGAAAGACTACACTCCTGAAGATATCTCCTCTATTAGCAAAGATGCTAAAGTAAGGCATTTATTACATAACGCCCTTGACAATGTTATGTCTAACAGGGTCATTGGATGCAAAACTGCTAAGGAGATTTGGGATGCTTTGGAAGTCAGATGTCAAGGAACCAAAGCCATCAAAAAGAACAGGAGAACAATACGAGCACTTTGACTCAAATGCTGATGAGTCATTAACAGACATATATGACAGATTCCTGAAATTGTTGAATGATCTATCACTGGTAGATAAGGAGTATAATCTTGAAGACTCCAATCTGAAATTCTTGTTGGCTCTTCCTGAGAAATGGGACTTAAAGGCCACTACCATCAGAGACAATCATGATCTAGAAGACATGTCCCTTGATGAAATCTATGGAATGCTTAAGACTCATGAGCTTGAGATGGAACAAAGAAGCAAGAGGCATGGAAGCAAGACCAAGTCAATTGCTCTTAAAGCTGAGGAGAAAGCTTCTAAAGAAATTGCTGTGAAAAAGAGTCAATCCAAAGGAAAGGCTCTTATTACAAAGTCTGATACTGAGTCATCAAATTCTGATGATGACTCAAACTCTGACAATCTCACAGACTCTAATGATGATGGTAGTGATGCTGAGATGATACAACTTGCAGCCCTAATGGTGAAAGGCTTCAAGAAGATGGCTTACAAGAACTTCAGGAAGGGAAAGAAGTTCACACGAAGAGATTCAAATTTTGACAAGAAGAATTTCAGAAAAGCCGAGGGAAAGGAAAGCAGGTCTGGGAAAGTCGACAAGTCCAAGATCACATGCTATAATTATGGCGAGAAAGGACATTTTGCACCTGAGTGCAAGAGAGCCAAAGCTGATAAAAATCAAGCTTACATCACAAAGAAGAAGGACTGGGCTGACACTTCAGACTCTGAAGATGAGGTGAACTACGCCTTGATGGCAAATGTTGATAGTATCTCTGAAGCTACTGAGACCAAGGTACCTCACTCTATTCTAGCTTTTGATACTACTGATATATCTGAGTTAAGACTCTTTCTTAAAAACTTGCATGTTAGCTATAGAGATCAGACTTTAGAAAATGAAAGAATAAAATCTGAAAGTCTAGACCTTAGAAAGAGAAATGATTATCTAGAATCAGAATTAGTCCAGATGTTAGAAATTCAGAAAGAGAGAGATGATGCTATTTTTGTTAAAACTGAATTATTGAAAAAGCATGCTTATCTTGAATCTGAACTTGCTAAAGAAAGAAACATTCTTAAAATTTGGACTAACTCTGGTAAGAAAACTCAGGATATCATAGACAATGATTGTTGGAAAGAAGGTCTAGGTTACACTGATAAAAAGAAAACTGTCAACCTAGAAGCTGAGACCTCTAAACCTGTATTTACTGAAAAGGCTGCAAAACCCAAAATTAATCATGTGAGGTTTGTACCAAAATCTGACAAACCAAAACAGGATAAATCCAAATCAGTAGATATTAGTTCAATGTCTCAGAAACAGCTTAAACACAAGCTGAAGCAGTTAAAAAGAATAAACAAGGTAAAAGAACCTAGGAAAAACAGAAATGGAAAGGTAGGCATCAGTAAAAGCAATAACTATATGCCTATTCCCAATGCTCCTAGGAAGAAATGTTATAACTGTGGAAGTCCTAACCATCTTGCTGCTTTTTGCAGGAAGAATAAAAATATAAACTCTATACCTCCTAAGTCAGGAGTTAAGAGTGATTCAGTTAGGTTTAAGCCACAGAATCCTTGTTTTCACTGTGGCAGTATTTGGTGTTAGGTCGAATACACAATATGTAATCAAGTATTGTATGAGTAATTAACAAGAACACAAGTTTTAACACTTAAAAACTGTTTGGAATTAACAATTCCTCTCTCAGTGATATAAAATATCACAGAGAGCTGCTTAGGTTACAATCAATGAATTTCTCAATGTTCGATACCCTTCTAGGGTTAACCTAACTGTATTTATAAAACATACAGCTTCGTACAATCAGTAATTGATTCTCCTATAATTAAGCTATACAATTGATATCAATCACGATTGCTACACGTCTTCTAAGTCAACTCAATCTCTTTGATAGCTATCCAATCTTCAAAGATATTGCTTCCATATTTATCTTGTATCAATCTTCAAACACTGTTGACTCTCAGACGCTTCCGCTACAGAGTTTAACAATCTCTGTTGCGCTTCCAGTCAGTGTTTAACTAAACTCTGACTGCTTCCAGTTAAACTCTGTTTTGTTACTTTAGCTTCCAAACACTGTTCTCATCAATCATTTCTAACAATCTCCCCCAACTTGTTCATTAGCAAGAATGCACAAGTTTACAGTAAATGATGATGTCAAAACAAATACAGAGTCTACAGTGTCATACAAACGGAGTTTAAACTATTACTCAACAAACTTACAACTTTCGTCTACCTAACTTCCTCAAGATCTGGAGTTGTTCTGAGATAATCAATCAACAATCTTCTCTCAGCATTTTCAAGTTCAATCTGCATAGCTTCCTTGATCTCTCTTAAATATGGATCATTCTCATCAGTTTGAAAGATAACAGCTCTGAGATCATAGATTTTGTTTCTTCTCATTTCATTTCCCAATCTGATATATTTCACTTCCTCAGACTTCACATTAAAATCCAGAACTGTAATTCCAAGATCTGTCTTCAACTTTGTAATCCCCTTCTCCATTTCTATCAGATTGCCATTCCAATCTCTGTACTTAGGAACATACTTTTCAGCAGACTTTGATCCTGTAACAATTTTAGCTTTCTGCATATATCCCCTTATAGAATTAGCAATAAGCTGTGTTTGACGATTTCTGACTCTGAATATATGCAGAACATACTGAAGTTCTTCAAATAACTTTAACTTGATTGCTTCTTCATTCACTCTAAACACTGATCCATCTGTCATAAAGTATAACAGCAAGTGAATATCTAAGCTCCTTTGATGAACTAGTTGAACTGATTCCAACTTATCTAGATTTTCTTGAGTAATACCAGAACCAAGAGAAACAAGTGCAGAAGGATCTCTTGGACTGTTACTAAATCTCAAATCTCTTTTTGAACCTAATCCAGAAGTATTTCTCCCTGGTGGTTTTCCTGAACAAGCAACATTGTGTTGATAATCACCAGTTACTCCTGTTTGTTCCTGAACTGGAATCTTCGGCCTAGAAAGGAATACAACAGACTCCTTACACGGGTCCAAACAATGGAGAAAGAGGTGTCAAATATCTGTAAGTCCATTGCAGAAATCAAAAATTTGCAACTTATTCAACATGATGCATTCCAGGTTCAATTAAGTTCCATGGCAGCCCAGTTTAGTCATGCAATTAATTCCTTGGTGAAGATAGCTTCGTCTAAATTACCGACTCCACCTCCTACTATTTTGAAGGATAACCCAACTGAGGGGGAGAAGGTGGATGGGCAAGAAGCTACTAGGCGTAATAAAGGGAAGGAAAAGATTGTTGACACGGAATTAACTTTATCATGGGAAAGGAAAAGCTAATGGGAGTATTAGTGCTATGTGGAAAGAAAACAAAGGCAAACTTGAAGATATGTTCAGTCTAAAGGAACAATTGTCTTAAACTTGTTTTAAATTTTAGAAATCTGGAAAATGTATATATATGATCCAGAATACGCTTTAATATTATTTATCTTTGCATTTTATTTGTATCAGTTGAGTTATCCTCTAGGTATTTGCTTGTCAAACCCTAACAATCAAATAGGGGGAGATTGTAAAGCATAATGAAATGTAATATGTAATGGAGGACATATATAAATCAACTAGGATAAAAGATAAATAATATTAACTCTATACAGGGATCGTGAAATTTGAAGAACAGGCACCAACAAGGATCAAGTCGCTGAAAGAAGTTCATTAACATGATCAAGCCTCAGTGACAGAATAAGATGTACAGATGATTCAGTTGAAGGGCCAAAAGATTTCATGTATTTGAAGATATTGCTGCAGGCTAATAAATTGGAATGTAACGAAGGTGTGAAGATCAAGATCAGTGATAGTCACTTGTGAACCAGACCAGTGCACCAAGTGTCAACACATACGGGAAGGATCAACACATTAATTCATAGAAAGAATTGCCAAAGCCTATTGACGATCAAGGATAGACATAATATCTCAAGGTATTGTCAAAAGTTAATTTACTCTGAAAATTAAATAAGTAACAGATTAATTAATTATTTATAACAAAATAATTAAATTAATCTGGTACTTGAATTATTTTCTGAGGTAAATTAAAACAGCAGAATAAACAGAAGAGAGAAAATGAATAGTATCCAAAATCACTATTCATATGAATAGTAACCGAAATCACTATCCACATGAATAGTAACCGAAATCACTATTCATATGAATAGTACTATTCATATGAATAGTAACCAAAATTACTATTCATGAATAGTACCCAAAATTACTATTCATAAAGTAAGAAACATGTGGGGCCCACATGAATTAAAAAATCAAAGTTTAAAACTTTGAATTGAAAAATGCAGTTTTGAAAGTTTGAATGTTGAAATTTGTTCATGAAAAATTCAACAGGCTGCTACTGAAAACGTCACCCCTTACGTTATTAAATGGGGTACTATGCAGCATAGTGATTTTCTAGAAAATCTATAAATAGGCCTGTTGTATTTCATTTCAAAACACACCTCAACACACAACTTTCTCTCTCTCTTAAATATCTTCTCTGTGTAAGCTGCTAGACAGTCCATCTAGTAGGAAAGCCGGCTTAGCCCGCTTTCAGGAAGTGTCGGATAGAAGGTCCTCGTGCCTAAACTATCCTTAGGAGTGTTCGAGTTTTTGAAGCTAATCCGTTGGATTAGAAGTTGTAACACCCCTTGGGTTTTTATCAGTTCAAAGATATTTTCCCGAACCAATTGTTTTATTTCGATTCAGTTGTTGACCTCATTTTTCACATCTCGAAAATCGAAAATTTTTTAAATAACGTATTCAACCCCCCTTCTACGTTATTCCGGACCTAACATGTACCTATAAAGTCAAGAATAATGCTTGAAAGAAGTTCCAAGGTTCATGCCTCAAGCAAGGAGATAAAGACTGTAAAATAATCACAATTGGGATTTGAAGAAATGAAGAATTTGCCTAAGTACCAGTTCGAGAAGTGCATTTGTCTATTCAAGAAGTCTAGCATTCGAGAAGTCAGAGATTCGATATCTCAGAAGACACTGTTCGATATATCTGAATGAACTATTCGATATCTCAGGGATTCGACATGTCTACTTGCTCTATTCGAGAACTCAGGAAGTCAACAGTCAAAGCATCATTCGAGTTCTCTAGGAGTCAACAAGTTCCATTCGACATCTCAGAGACTTAAGAAGCTATTCGATATCTCAGGGATTCGATAAGTCAAAAGCTCTATTTGACAACTCAAGGATTCATGAAGAAAAGAGATATTCGAGAAGTGATTCGATATGTCAACTTTGTAGTATTCGGGAACTCAGAGTTATCTAATCCTAGTTCTCGAATCACTTACTTAGTCACTTCTCGAATACATTCTTGGAGACAAAGCTACTGGAGAATTGTACAAAGTCAGAAACCTAAAACAAGCTAAAGTGCTTTATGGACCACAATCTGTAACATACTTTGGAAAGCCTACAAAGAAGTTTGGAGAGATGTACAAGAGACAAAGAGCTAAAGAAGTGGATCTGAATAGAGCTTTGCAAATTCAAATCTGTAGCCATTTGGATGTTTACTCAAAAAGGATAGACACACCAGAAAGTAGATTTGTCTAGCTACCTTATTTGTAGTAAGCAGGCTGTATTCATGTTCTATAAGGATACAACCTCACTTCCTTAGAAGTTAAGTTTTTCATATACATTGAAGAGCACATCTCTCTGAGAAAAACAAAGCTGAGAATACTATTATTTGTATTCATAGATTGTAGCAAAATCTTTATCTAATAAAATATTAGATTAAAGTGATATTGTGTTGTGTTTGTTGTTATCCGCACTTAGATTTTTCACACACTACACACATATCTTGCTGCAAAGATTCAAGAATGAAGAAAATTTCAAGAATCCATTCACCCCCCCTCTGTATTCTTTTCCTGTATTCAATACTCAATAAGTGGTATCAGAGCAGGCTGTTTAATCAATAACAGTAAACGATCATGAAAACACCAAAAACTACAGGAACGGTGAAGGTCCCTAAGTTCGATAAGGAGAATTACAACCTCTGGAAAATCAAGATGCAGTTGTTCATCAAAGCTGCTAACCCTCTATATCCTGAGATCCTCAAGAATGGTCCATTTGTACCACAACAAGAAGTTGCTGAGACTATTGTAGGCACTGTGACCATTCCAAGAGCCTATGTTCCTAAAGAACCATCTAAATGGAGAGAGACAGAAAAGGAGATGGTTACTTTAGACGCCATCTCATGCTGCTGATCATAGATTCTATGGAGATGTCTATGTTTGCTAACATAGCCTCCTGCAAAATAGCTAAGGAGATGTGGGATCATATTGAGGTGTTATGTGAAGGAACGGAGGAAATTAGAGAGAACAAGAAACAGATATTGGTCACTTAGTATGAAGCTTTCATGGCTCAACCCAAAGAAAGCATTACTGATATGTTTGAGAGATTTCACAAACTAGTGATTGAGCTACAAATGAATGGGAAGGTTTACAGCACCAAAGAATTGAACATGAAGTTTCTACTGTCTTCTCCAAACCATCTAGAGCAGAGAGTCATTTCTTTAAGGGAAAGAGATTCTTTGCTCATATTGTCAGAGAATTCTTAATATAGTGCATCATTGGTTGACCCAAAAATGATGTCATCTACGTATATTTGTACAAACAAGATATCATCTTTGTCTTGTCTTATAAATAAGGTTTTATCGATAATTTCCATTTTTAAAATTGTTTTCTAATAGGAACTTGCTCAACCTTTCATACCAAGCTCTTGGAGCTTGTTTCAAATTATCCACTATCAAGGTACCATATGTCTTGTTCAGCGACAAGATAAACCTACAAAATAGATCAATTAAATTTATAGGTACCCTTTTGTCTTGGGGGTCCTTGGGTTAGTTCATCATAAATAATATTTGAGTTTGCATGATAAAATCTAGGCATAGAATAATCATTGTTAGGCATGTAGATATTTCTAGGTGCATGATGTCTAATGATAAGTGGATTTTATATCCACTTGGATCGCTTCAATTCGGCTTAAATTGATTGTCTTGAACTCAAGTTTGTTGTAGTTTTGATGTGTTTTATGTAGTTGTGCAGGTTTGTAAGAATGTCGATTATGGTTGATGATTCCGTCATTTTTGGAGTTAAATTTGTGCAATGGAATGAAGAATGGAGTTGTCATTAAACTCTCATGAAGGTTTCTAAGTCAAGGGAAATAAAGAATGTGATCTAACGCAAAAAGAACGGGCGAAAACGGAGCAAGAACGAAGGAAATAGAGCTGAAAAACGACGCGACGGAGGCCCAGGCGCGAGCTGCGCCAAAACTCGTGCAGGCTGCGCATCGGGCAGTTGGATCGGGGCAGGCTGCGCGCGCGGTGCTGAAAAATTACAGTTTTACCCTTTTCACTATTTTGGCCATACCTTGAGTTGTACAAGTCCGTTTTGGATGATCTTACTGTCCACACGAAGCTAACGAGATTCTCTATCATTCTAAAGTGGTTTAGAGGTCCAATTATAACTGGAACGGCCCAGAAATATTGAAGAAAAGTCAGCTACGAATTTTCCTTAAAAACAGAATCAGTTTAGGAAACGTATTCTATTTTAATTCTGATTTGGTAGTTTCCTTGCTTGGCAAGACTTCTAGAGCCTATTTAAACACATCCTACCATTGTAATTGGTATCACTATTACATATCAATTACTTAGGTTTATTTGTATCTTTCCATACTTTGTTTTTATCATGGTTTCATCAGATCCCATGATGACAAGCGGTTCGATTATGAACTAATCGTTGTCATGGGATTCTAACGGAGTTATCTATGTAGCTTAGTAGTTTGATTGCTTTAAAGATTTATGTGTGGTGAATTCTTGATACCCTTGTATGGTTATGCTTCATGTGTTTAGATGCGTCGCGAACATCTAATTTGTTAATCTCTTGTTAAACGAGAGTGGATCTTGAGATTTAGAACTTGCCATGCTAGCATAGGATAGGTTGATGTTTTAACATCATGATTTGTAGCGTAAATAGAGATATTATGCTGCCCTATGTGATCTTAATAGACAACTTGTTCTTCAACCGTTATGTTTTCGAATCTTATAGAGATATAGGGTCTAAGCATAATTGGTGTCTATTCATCTTCTATCTCTTTTGTGGATGTATGTTTAGTTTGGTATTCGTATACTTAGAGGTAGCGTTTACTTGTTTCGTGTTATCCGATCAGATATCATAACCATTGCATATAGTGATTAAAGTCGTCAGACCTAAGCAAAGTATTTAATGAAGTTAGGATCCCATGTTTTCTCTAGCATAAGTAATTCGATTTTAATAATCATTAGTTAAGTAATTCTTAGTTTTGTTAATTTGCTTCTTAGTTAATTTTAGATAATCAAAACCCGATCTTGTTAATTGTCTTAGCAGTGAATAAAAACCATACATTGTTGCATACATGCATTAACTAAATTAAAACCTAAACCAGATCTATGTGGGAACGAACTCAACTTTATTCTATATTACTTGTGACCACGTACGCTTGCGTGATTTAGTGCAAGCAAGTTTTTGGCGCCGCTGCCGGGGATCATCGATGTTTTATTTTTAGTTTATGTGTTTGTCATCAGTGGTCGTTAGAGTTCATTGACTCGGATTGTTTTTCTAACCTATCTTGTGTAGTTCATTGGTGTTTCAGGTACGTGTGCAGCTACAGCTATAGTAGCTCAGTTGAAGGCATTAAATTTGAAGATGGATTTTCTAACTTACTATGGAGTTCAACAGGTGGCTAGTGTTTGTGAGCTATGTGCGGGCGCACATGAGACGAATCAATGTGCTATCTATAGTGCATCAGTGAGCTGGAGCAACAATCAAGGTGGCATGCTGCAACCACAACAGCCTTATCAGCAGTTTCAAGGTCAACAATATGGAGCACAGCCTACAATCACCAGAATTTTCAGCAGCAGCAAGGGTAGAATTTTCAGCAACAGTATGCCCCGTGGCAATTTCAACCTTCGGGTTTTCAACAACAATAGTCATATGCTGGTTCTGGGCATTCCACTTATGACAAATCTGAATTAGAGGAATTGAGGTTGATGTTTAAAAGCAACGCCGTATCGTTTAAGACCTTGGAAAATCAGATTGGGCAGATTACTAATGCCTTGTTGAGTAGGCCACAAGGGACTCTTCCTAGCGATACGGAGGCTAATCCAGGCAAGAGGGAAGTCGAAGAGCAGGTGAAAGCAGTTACCTTGAGATCTGGAAAGGCTACAAACGATCAGAATTCAGCAATTGAGGATGAAGAAGGAATTCATGATCAGGATCCTACAGAAAATAAAGAAAATTCTATTTTGTCAGAACCTGTGGTGGATAGTGATGAGGAGGAAGAGTGTGAGTCACTCAGCTTGGCTGATCTCTGGTATTCTAAGGTGCTGATTGATGAGGTTGTTTCATGGTCAAATATTGAGGATAGCGCAATTGACTCTTTTCTTGAGGAAGATGTTTTGATTGAGGGTAATGAAGATCTTCATGAGTTTTATAGGAATTTTACTTCTGATGAGATGTTAGAGGAATTGAAGGTCATTTGTTCTAAGCATGAAATCCAACTTGAGGATAGTTCTTTTGATCCTAAGTCCGTTATTAAGACCTGTGTTGGTGAACCACCCACTTTCGTTCCTAATCCGTCTATTTCCACTCTTGCTCAGTCTTTGGTGGTTAATAATGAAAATCATCATGTTGAAGAAACTTCCAGACTCGAGTTTAAACCACCAGATCAACTGAGGTATGTATATTTGGGTCAATCATCTACTTTGCCTATTATTATTGTTGCTAACTTGTCAGGTAGTGAAGAGAACAATGTTACGAACACTTTTGAGGAGCGAAGAAGGTGGAAACTTGTCATCGAGGATGTAGCCCCGAAAAAGATAATTAAATGGCCATATAGAGATACGATGTAGAAATTTTCAAGAGAAAGAGCCATTTCCATGTCTAGCTAAAGACTTTAAACAAAGGCACTTCGTGGGAGGCAACCCACGCTTTTCGGCATTTTTATTTAGGTATGTTTCCTGCTATCCCTTGTATTACCTTCAATTCAATGGGGACATTGAATATTCTAAGTTTGGGGGTGGTTTGGGGATAAGTAGTGTGTGGAAGTTATTTATGTCATTGTGTTCATGTAGAAATCATATTTTGCATGTTTAGTGTAATTCATTCATGTTTTGTTCGTATTATTTATGTTTGTTTCATATATGACATTCTGTTATTTTGTTTGTTTTACCAAGTGAGTTCATTTTAGTTGCATTTTCATGGAATGTATATGTCATGATCCCTTAGGACGAGCTAATTCTGATTGGTAGGTAGATGTTTAATTGAGTGTGATAATGATGAGTAGAGGGTTGATTTATAGTCCTTATGGAATTGACTTACATGTTACGGGAACAAAACTTTTACACAGTCTCATTGTTTGCTTTTGGGCTAGGTTGAGATCATGCTTGTTTGGTTGTTTTAGATTTAATCACTTGTTTATATTTAGAATTTTCGCTATTCCCTTGATGGCGTAGGAGCACTAAAGTCTAAGTTTGGGGGAAACTAGGAATTTCATGCTAGTTGTTGGCTAGGTGTCAAATGGCTAGTAGCCGGCTCATATTTATATGAGTAGTATATGGTTGGAAATGAGAATTCTCATTCCAGATTGCATATAAAAGAAATCAGAAGAAAAAAAGTGAAAAAAGAGAGTCAAAAGTTCAATTGTTAAATGCAAAATTAACCACGAGTGAGCTCTTTAATACTCGAGTAATTAAGCCCGAGGGGACTTAGTCCTAGTAACCTAAAGCCCTTGTGATTTGGGATTGCTGACCTAACACTCGCTACATGGGTATTATTGTATAAGCCTTTTGGGGTCTCATTCATTGCACGGTTAAATAAACATTCGTATTATATATAGTATTATGTGTCGTAGTGTAGTAATAAAGCATGAATTCCTGGCTAACTTGAATGAGGATGGAGTGTTCTTAGGTTATGAAGTGTCTACAGTCTATTCTATTTATAAACCTGTGATTGTCTTGGTGAAGAATAGGTATGATTTTTGATCTAGTTTGGGAGTATTTCTGATGATCATCGCACACACGCACGTTTCCGTTCATGTATTGTTAGTATACGGGGACTTAGTCGAGCTTTATTTGGAGTTAGTTGCATTCTTTGAGATATTTGCTTGCTAGTTGGTTTTAGTTAGTTTGAAAGGGATCACTGCATTTTCATATTAGTTGCATTTATGCATTGCAATGCATTGGATTTTGTGGGTACATTCACTATAGGCCCTCATAAGACCTTACTCGTCCACTAGGGCTGCCTAGGGGTTTAAAGGGCTTGTTGCATATGCCAAATGCAATCGTGATCACCTACGGAAGTGGTACTAGTTAGTTAGTGTTAGTTGTTTATGCTTGAGGACAAGCATCGGTTTAAGTTTGGGGGTGTGATAAGTGAATTTTATATCCACTTGGATCGCTTCAATTCGGCTTAAATTGATTGTCTTGAACTCAAGTTTGTTGTAGTTTTGATGTGTTTTGTGTAGTTGTGCAGGTTTGTAAGAATGTCGATTATGGTTGATGCTTCCGTCGTTTTTGGAGTTAAATTTGTGCAATGGAATGAAGAATGGAGTTGTCATTAAACTCTCATGAAGGTTTCTAAGTCAAGGGAAATAAAGAATGTGATATAACACAAAAAGAACGGGCAAAAACGGAGCAAGAACGAAGGAAATAGAGCTGAAAAACGACGCGACAGAGGCCCAGGTGCGGGCTGCGCCAAAACTCGTGCAGGCTGCGTGTCGGGCAGTTGGATCGGGGCAGGCTGCGCGCGCGCGGTGCTGAAAAATTAAAGTTTTGCCCTTTTCACTGTTTTGGCCATATCTTGAGTTCTACAAGTCCGTTTTGGACGATCTTACTGTCCACGTGAAGCTAACGTATTCTATTTTAATTCTGATTTGGTAGTTTCCTTGCTGGGCAAGACTTCTAGAGCCTATTTAAACACATCCTACCATTGTAATTGGTATCACTATTACATATCAATTACTTAGGTTTATTTGTATCTTTTCATACTTTGTTTTTATCATGGTTTCATCAGATCCCATGATGACGAGCGGTTCGATTATGAACTAATCATTGTCATGGGATTCTAACGGAGTTATCTATGTAGCTTAGTAGTTTGATTGCTTTAAAGATTTATGTGTGGTGAATTCTTGATATCCTTGTATGGTTATGCTTCATGTGTTTAGATGCGTCGCGAACATCTAATTTGTTAATCTCTTGTGAAACGAGAGTGGATCTTGAGATTTAAAACTTGCCATGCTAGCATAGGATAGGTTGATGTTTTAACATCATGATTTGTAGCGTAAATAGAGATATTATGCTGCCCTATGTGATATTAATAGACAACTTGTTCGTCAACCGTTATGTTTTCAAATCTTATAGAGATATAGGGTCTAAGCATAATTGGTGTCTATTCATCTTCTATCTCTTTTGTGGATGTATGTTTAGTTTGGTATTCGTATACTGAGAGGTAGCGTTTACTTGTTTCGTGTTATCCGATCAGATATCATAACCATTGCATATAGTGATTAAAGGTGTCAGATCTAAGCAAAGTATTTAATGAAGTTAGGATCCCATGTTTTCTCTAGCATAAGTAATTCGATTTTAATAATCATTAGTTAAGTAATTCTTAGTTTTGTTAATTTGCTTCTTAGTTAATTTTAGATAATCAAAACCCAATCTTGTTAATTGTCTTAACAGTGAATAAAAACCATACATTGTTGCATAGGTGCATTAACTGAATTAAAACCTAAACCAGATCTCTGTGGGAACGAACTCAACTTTATTCTATATTATTTGAGACCACGTACGCTTGCGTGATTTAGTGCAAATATCTATCATGATGTTGTGCATATCTAGCATTATCATAAAACCTAGAGTTAACACGATGTATATTATTTCTATTATTTGCAAAGTAGGGAGTATTACGAATAGGGGCATGTTGATATCTAGATGCATACCTACTAGCATTGTTATAATACATCGTGTTTCTATTTTGAAACATAGAAGGTTGTTGAAACCTTTGTTGCCTTTGACTATTGTAAGAACCTTTATTAAATGGTACTTGTTTTGCAACCTTATTGTATGGTTTTGATCCTTTACGAATCCATACATGCTTCCCCTTAAATTCACCACTCTTGAATTTGCAATATAAGACCGAATGTCCATCTTTGTTGCAATAAGTACATTTTAAAGATTGTGGTTTAGGAGGAGCTATTATAGGTTGCACTCTTGGTTGAACATCTCTCGAAGGAGCGTTCTTATCATATCCAAGACCTTCACGGTTATAGGAGACTTTTGAGTGTACCATTTTATCTAACATCTCATTGCCTTTAGTAAATCTTTGAACAACAGTTTCAAGATTTTCTTTTTCTTCTTTTAGAGCATTAATCTTGTTGTTAAAAAATCTTGCTTGATCTATAACTTGAGATATGAGTTTGAAATTTTCATCTTTTAATCTTTGTAATTCTTTTTCTTTTATCTCAAGGATATGTGATAGCTCATTTTCTTTTTCAAGATTGTTTTCTTGAGATTGAGATGTTGTCTTGTCTTGAACTATTGATTCGTTTTGAATCTTTAAGCTTAATAGATCAACATGAAGTTTACAAATATTATCATTTAGTTGTAACTTTTCGTTTTCCATCTCTTCGGCTTGAAGTACTAAAGACACATTCTCTACTTCAAGATTGAGAGCGTTGTCTTTGAATTTGTTGACTTCAACTTTTAAAAGATGATTTTGATCATTTAAAAATGTCATTTCATTCTCATTTTGGGATTGTATATCCATCATCCGAGTAAACTCTTTACTTTGATTATGATACATTTCTTCGAGTTTCATTTTCTCGGACCATAAATAATGAAGTCTTTTATCGACATCTTTATATTTATTATTGGTACCTACTACAAGCTCAATTAAATCATACTTACTCATATCAAATATATTTAAGTTAGATTCATCTAATTGCAATTTATTTGAGATGTAGTTGAGATTAGAACTTACCTCTTGATGAGAAGTGGAGACTCCCATTGAAGTAGCTTCATCTCCGATAGCCATTAAGCACAAGTTGACTACTTCTTCACTAGCTTCCGGAACTTCTTCATCTTCACTTAAATCCCAACCGTTTTCCACCACGAGAATTCTTCCTTTAGAAAGTTTAGGACATTCTCTTTTGAAGTGACCCGGTTGCTTACACTCGAAACATACTTCTTGCGTTTCTTCCGATTTTTGTTCTTTATGCTTTGGAGGAGTGTAAGAAGGATTACTATTGTTGTTGGCATTATTATAGGCATTTGTATTTTGAGTGCCTTTTGCCTTTATTATAGCCCGTTGTTGGAAAATTACTCTTATAGTTTGGAGTATAATTTTGAGAATAATTTGGCCTTTCGTTAGAGTTAAAAACTCTTTGTTGATTATTTGATTTTAGGAAGCCTTTTCCGTATCTTTGAGCTTTGCTTTGTAGAACACGACGAAGTTGTCTCGTTAGTAAAGCAATTTCGCTTTCATCGAGATTTTGGAGTTCTTCGTTTAACTCCTCGTCGTTTTCATTTTCATCGATTAATATTGCTTTTAAAGCCATATTTTACTTTTTGTCTTCCACTTTAGGAATGACCTTTTTCGGAATATTGTCTTCTTCGTAAGCGCGGAGATTCCCGAATAAGCTATCGATGTCATAATCATTTAGATTATGCATTTCTTTTATGGTAGTTACTTTAACCTTCCAACTAGGAGGTAAAGATTTAAGAACTCTTCGGTTCTTTTCATTTCGAGAATAATTCTTTCCGAGTTGAGATAATTCATCGATTATACGAGTAAATCTTGTTTCCATATCGATGATATTTTCTCCTTCTTGAAGTTTAAAGTTCTCGTATTCATGGATTAAAGTTTCCATTCGAGAATCTTTTATATCGACGGTTCCTTCGTAGGTAACCACTAATTTGTTCCACATTTCTTGTGCGGACTTGCAATTGTTTACTCTTTTATATTCCTTTTCGGCAAGTGTACTTGTGAGAACCATTTCCGCTTTAGCGGCAATATTCATCATATTTTCTTCGGCGAGAGTGTATTCACTAACCTTCTTTTCAACAATGATACCGTCAACTGTTTCTGTAGGAATAACAACTCCGTCTTCTATGGCCATCCAAACTTTGACTCCTTGAGATCTAACATAGATACGAAACCTAGTTTTCCACGTTGCAAAGTTGGTGCCATCAAATAGAGGAGGGCGAGAGCTAGATAGGCCTTCACCGCAACCGATGGTATTTAGATACGCCATGTAGGATCACTTTTTGTTGTGCATGTAAATCTGCAAATCACTCAACAAACACGTTAAAAAGCACCGCTCTGATACCAATTGTTAGGTCCCGTAAAAGGACTAATTTAAGCTAGAAGGGGGGGTTGAATAGCTTAATATCCAATTTAAAAATTATTATGGCATTTTAAAATAATTTTTCCTTTTTAAAAACTTTACCGAGTCGTTGTGCAGTTTATAATAATTGAATAATTTATAATGTTTAATATTTGACCATTAAAAAATATAACAGTCGAAAATACCATGTAAATTGGGACGTACTCCATGAAGTATTAATTATTTCATGTATTTTTTGTTTGAAATGTACTAGATCGTATATTAAAATCATGATTTTGAAACATATTTTTTACCCCATTCCTTTGTTTTGAATAAATAGGTTTATATACCTTACAATAATTTGAATATATGTTTTCAATGAGCGAAGATGGAAATTTAAAAAGCTGCACTAGGGATGGTAAAAAAATCCGATTCGACGGATACCCGATTCGAAACCCGAAATTTTGGATAACCCAAACCCGATTTTTTGGATTTGGATATGATTTTTAGACCCGAAAATTTTTGAATATGGATTTGGATATTACATATACCGATCCGAAAACCGATCCAAACCCGACCCGAACCCGAAACCCGGAAAAAAACCCAAATATATATATATGTATATAGGGTCTTTTTATAATACAAACTAACTTAGAATAGAAACTAAAAACTAAACCTAAATTAAATATTTCAAGCTAATCTAATGACCAAATTAGGGGTACCCCAATACAAAAAACGTTTAAAATTCTTGGCTCTACTCAACAAAAAAATTAAAAATTAAAAAATACTTTTCACATGATGACGTGGCACGTGAACAGTAACTTTTTTTTTTTATATTTTTGTTGAATAGAGCCAAGAATTTTATAAGTTTTTTGTGAAGGTGCCCCTAACGGAGCTGTTGTGAGGGAAAAATGGTACAACACTTCAATGAAATAAATACAAGAATAAACCAAGGAAATCCAGAAATATTAATCAAATAATCGAATTTCAAGCCAAAAACCCTAATATCATGAACCCTAATCCGAGAGGGAGAAGAGTGATGTTAGGTCGAATACACAATAAGTAATCAAATACTGTATGAGTAACTTAACAAGAACACACTGTTTAACAATTAAAAACTGTTTGGAATTAATAATTCCTCTCTCAGTGATGTAAATATCACAGAGAGCTGCTTAGGTTACAATCAATGAATTTCTCAATGTTCGATTACCCTTCTAGGGTTAACCTAACTGTATTTATAGAACATACAGCTTCGTACAATCAGTAACTGATTCTCCTAAAATCAAGCTATACAATTGATATCAATCACGATTGCTTTAGTCTTCCAAGTCAACTCAATCTCTTTGACAGCTTTCCAATCTTCAAAGATATTGCTTCCATATTTATCTTGAAATAATCTGTAAACACTGTTGACTCTTCAGACAATACCGCTACAGAGTTTAACAAACTCTGTTTGCGCTTCCAGTCAGTGTTTAACTAAACTCTGACTGCTTCCAGCTAAACTCTGTTTTCTGACTTTAGCTTCCAAACACTGTTTTCATCAATCATTTCTAACAATCTCCCCCAACTTGTCCATTAGCAAGAATGTACAAGTTTTACAGTAAATGATGATGTCAAAACAAATACAAAGTTTTACAGTGTTTAACATACAAACAGAGTTTAAGCTATTACTTAACAAATTCTACAGAAAACAAGAAAATTCTTACAGACTTTAATTTCTAATCTCTTGCAGATCAGGCATTGTTCTGAGATAGTCTATAAGCAACCTTCTTTCAGCATTTTCAAGCTCTATCTGCATAGCTTCTTTGATTTCTCTCAACTGAGGATCATTCTCATCAGTTTGATAGATAGCAGCTCTAAGATCGTAGATTTTGTTTCTTCTCATCTCATTTCCCAACCTTATGTATTTCACTTCCTCAGATTTCACATTAAAATCTAGAACAGTGATTCCAAGATCAGTCTTCAGTTTTGTAGTTCCCTTCTCCATTTCAATCAGATTGCCATTCCAATCTCTGTATTTAGGAACATACTTACTGTTGAATTTCATTTGCCTTCTTGCAAGGTTTTGAATCATTCTTTGTTGAAGCACATTTGCAACTAACTGACCTCTTTGATTTCTCACTCTGAAAATATATAGGACATATTCAAGTTCTTCAGCATACTTTAATTCGATATCCTTTTCAGAGACTTTAAATACTGTTCCATCAGCCATGAAATACAACAAGAAATCCTTTTCTAGACTCTTCTGATATACAAGCTGTACTGACTCCAGTTTGTCCAAACTCTCTTGAGTGATACCACGACCTGGAACAGACAGTGAAGAAGGATCTCTAGGACCAACATATTGCCTTTTATCTCTGTGTGAGCCTATGCCTCCTTTGTTGTATCCAACTTTACCAGATAAAGCTCTACCATCAGTGAAATCCATTGGAATTGTAGCTTCTAGTCTTGAATCATGAGGAGCACCCTTCTTAAATGTTGATTTCAACTGATAAGACAATAATGGTGTGGTCACAACTTGTGCAGCAACAGAGGTTGTGTTTTCATTCTTCTGTACAACATGTGTATCAACAGAGGTTGTAACTATACTTTTCAGCTTTTGCTTGGCTTCTGCATCTGTTGGTTTTCTGAATACTTGCATTCTTTGATCTGTACCAACAGGTTCTTTGATTTGAATGCCTTTAAGAACAGGCTTTGCAGCTTCAGCAACTTTCATGTTCTTCTTTGCTTTTTCAGACTTTAGAGCTTTCAGATGCTTTTCTTGTAAACTCTTCTCTTCAGCTTTAGCATCTTCTATGGTCACTCCTTCTGCATTCTCTTCCATAAAAAGCTTAACAGCTAACTCCTCATCAGTCTTTGGGTTTGATGTTAATTCCAAACTCTTGGTCTTTGAAGTACCTTGAGTTTCAGTGTTTATTCCAACATACTGTGATTTAAAAGATTTGCCAGATCTCAGAGTTTGCTTTTCAGAGTTTAAGACCTTGCTCTTTTCACTTGCCCCTCCATCTCCAGCATCATCCTTTTGAGTCAGAGTTTGAGAAACTTTGCAATTAGACTTAGCAACTCTCTCCCCCTTTTTGACATCATCAGGAATAAGGATTGATGTAATGAGCTCCAAGGAATTAGCAATGGAATCAACCTTAGCAAATAAAGCAGTCTGATTTTCTTCAACTTTTCCTAGCCTGGCAAAGAGAGTGTCTTGGACTTTAGACAGCTGAACAGCTTTTATTTTAGACTCTCTATCCATCTTCAATTCTCTTGACTGAATCTCAGTCTTCAAGGAAGCAATTTCTTGTTTAGTTTCAGCAAAATTTCCTTCTAGAGTCTTGACTTGCACCACAGTTGCCTTTAAATAGGATAAGATCTCTGGATTTGAAATTTGCTTTGCAGTTTGCTTAACAAACTCAGATGCTCTTCCTTTTGGAAAAATGCAATCTTGTTTATACCAATTTTCAGCAGACTTAGCAAGATGCTCTACTTCAATGGCATGTGATGGACAAGGCTGATCAAAAGATGTATGTTTATTATCTGTCTGTGCAGGTGCACTCATAAAAGAGTCAGAGTTTGCACTACTAGCAGATTCAGCTTCAGCACTTGCATCTTTAACTTGAGTATCTTTTAAAGAACCACTGTGCTGAGCAGTGTCAGCCACAGTTTCTTCAATAACTTCTGCAACCTTTTCAACAGTCACCTCATGTTGCACAGGCTCTGCAACAGAGTTTGCCTTTGTAGCTTCAACAGGCATGGATTCAGAAATTATCTTTGTTGCCTGATCAACTTCATCACCTTTGTCTTGAATTGGAGAAGATACCAGCTCTGTGGGTGATGCTTCAGCTTCAGGAACTTTTGCTGCAAGCTCATCAGCTACACCAGGAGCTTCAGTATGAACAATAGGTGAGATAGGATCAGAGAATGGTTCAAATGAGTCAAAAATATTATCCATTGGTGAAAGACCATCTCTGTTATCCTCTTCTACAAGCATTTTATCCTCTGTAGGCATTTCAACCTCTGCAGGTATTTCAACTTTGTCAGTGATAATATCCTCTGCAGGCATTTCAACCTCTGCAGGTATAGCAATATTCACTGTAACCTCAACAGTAGGTGTTTGCTGTGAAACCACCTTTGGAGTTTCAACAAGATTCTCTTCATCTGAATCAGAAAGAATTAATCTCCTTTTCTTGATTGGAGGCACCACATTCTCCTCTTCATCTTCACTTGAGCTCTCTCTTGGTGGTGAAAGTGAAGGTCTGTTTGCTTTCTGTTTCTTCCTTCTTGTATAAACAGCTCCAGGTATTGTTTGTTTAGCCTTTGAGTGTTTAGTGTTTTGGACAGTGTGTTTCTTTCTTTTTGGCTTGGTTTTGGCTGGTTCAGTAGTTGCTAGCTCAGAGTTTAAGGTTTCAGTGTTTAAGGTGTCAGTGTTTAATGGTTCAGTGTTTAAGGGTGGAGAATTTATTGGAGAGTTTATGGTTTCTGGTTGTGGTTGATGAGATGTAGTAGGTACAGTGGGTGTGGGTGTTGTAGGTGTTGGTTCAGAGTTTATGGTGTCTATTGGTTCAGGCATTTGTTGTGGTGATTGAGAGTCTTGTGGTTGGTTTACATAGTTCTGTAAGGCTAAAGGCATAAACATCTCAGGTATTTGCTGTTTAGTGACATCTTTGTTTGTCAAATCAGAAAACATTCTCTTAGCAACTTGAAAAGGCTGAATAACATCAGCTTCATCAATTGGAATGTTAGGCACACAGGCAGTAAATAGCAGTTGACAAAAACGAGCAAAATAAACAGTAGTAGACTCAGACAAACGCTCTCCCAAATTCATTAGTACTAGTCTACCAAAATCGAAGTTACCTCCATATAGTAGAGCATGACCAATTTGGAGAGTATCCAGAGGAAGTGCATCCCAGTTTGTTGTCTTCTTTCCAAAAGCCCTTGTTATGCAATCGAAAAAGAAACTCCATTCCTTTCTCAAACTTGGCCGTCTCAAAGACCCTATCTTGTTCAAGTTTCCTGCACATCCAATTTGTTCCAACATTGTCCTCAACCGATCATGACCAACAACACTGTAAGAAGTGTGTGTCTCAAAATCCAAAGCATCCCTAACAGTAGTTGGAGTAATGATATACTCTGATTCTGCATGAGTAAAAATGATTGTTGGAGTGCCAGACTCTCCTCCATCATCATATACAGAGTTTGTCCAGAAAGTAGCAATTTGCGAAGCAGATAGTGTAGCTGGTGCTGTTAGAGCCTTCCCTATTTCAGAGTCTTTCAAGAAATTTTGGAACACATGAAACGCCTCTGGAGCATTTACAGTCTCCAACGGTGCTGCATAGTTACTAGGGAGAAAAACTAACCCTGCTGCATCAAACGCTTTAGTTGCCATTAGTAAAAAGTGATACGAAGATATTCAGAGAAAAGATGTGTATGCACTGTAAGTGTTTATCAAAATGTGAAAGAGAAGTATATGAGAAGTGTGAAAGTGAATGAATAAGCAAGTAACTGTGAGTGAGTGAATGTGAATCGATATGGAGTAAGAGACTAAAGACGATTTGAGTAAAATTAAAACTCAATCGTTTATTTAGTAAAAGCGCGCAACTGTTGTAGAGTAGTGTGTGAGTGGGACACAATCATGGGACACGTGTCAAACAACCAATGGATTACTTAATAATTACCGCTGTCATTCCTATAATCACGACACTTACACTAATTAACAGTTGTCAACTACCCCAATTACTGCAAAATAGTCAAATCATCTCAATGAGATTTTACCTCAGAGTACTTAACACAACTCAACAGTGTTTATCAATTTTCCAACTTTATCACTAAAACCCTTTCAAAAATTGCACAGTTGTGAATTAAGTGTGTGTGAAGCAGAGTTTACTGAAATCAATTTTTAGAGCATCTAATATTTCATAGAATCCATAACTAAAATCAATAACCACTGAATGCACAAAATCTCATATTAAACACTGATTGTTTGATGAATGCTAAACTCTGTAGTTACTGTAATACAGAAATCTGAAAACTTCTATTCCCTTGATGTCCATGATTATCCAAGTAAGCACACAGTCTTTAAAGACAAAAATATCAAGAGATTGAAATCAGAGTTTCATTCAGTGAATAACAGTCATGAACTGGATAATCTCACAAACTCTCAAACACACAGGTGTTTAGGTAAAGTATTTACACTCACATTCAATCAGAAATAGCAGAATCTACCATATGCTTGAATGTCCACCAATTCTACACTACTTTGAGTACATGTATTCACAAATCAAAAGGACTTTATTCAGGGTTGGAATGAGATAAGATCAAACAGATGAAAAAAAATATTTTATTCATGAGTGAATATCAAGCTGAACATTTCAATAGATCAAAGTGTTCAGTCACACTGTTAGTAAATATTTGTACAAGATCAGTATATATGCCCTTTTTTTTTTTTTTTTATTTAGCATATATACTGAGTAAACTTTTTCTTTTCTTGAGAAACACTCATCTATTTGAGAAAAAAATATAACTGCTCTTAACACTTCAGTGTATAAGAAAAATGAGCAGTTAATAAGGCTCAAAGGGGTTTACTAAGGATGGAATTTATGAACAGTGTTTATACAGTGTTTGAACAAAGTTCAAAAGAATTTTTGAACAATGTTTGAAGAAATGGTAAATCCTATTGCCTTTATCATTTTCATGCACACACATATCATGTAGTCTCAAAATGGTCTAATACAAGTTCTAGAGAAACATACTATCTGATGAATATCACACAACAATAAATACTGATTGATAAAAAATGTATCAATCACTGATTTGGCTCAAACTCTCACAGGTTGTAGACATGAATCTGAACTCACCAAACTAATCAATGACACATCTCAAGTTTTATGGTTTTCACAAGTACAAACAAGGAATCATCATGAACCATACCTTTGGAAACAGAATGTCACTTATCAGAGTTTAGAGTTCATCAATAACCAAAATTATTTATGAGAGGCAATGCACACAATATTCATAGACTCAGAGTTTAGGACTGAATAAACTAAGAGATGCTATAAATATGAAACAGTATCATGCTGTGTTGATTTACTGCACAAAGTCTGATTAGATTACAGTGACTTAGAAAGAATCATGATTTATTTACTGAGAATCATGCTTCATACATTTTTCTTCATTGGTGTTTTCATTCAGACAATAATCAATTCTGAATTCACTGAGTGTATCTAACATGTTAGCAGTGTTTAACAGACAGACATGCTGACAGAGTTTAAAAAGTTTTAAACATAAACATGCATAACAGAGTTTAGTACTAAGGTTCACATAGCACTTAACAATTTGCAGAAACATGAGCAACATATTTTAGAAATAAGTTTTTGAGTCTAACCAACATCTCTAGTCAAAACTAGAGACCATTCCTAGTTCATTGACCAGTCTTGTAAATGTAGCTTCACTCAATGGCTTGGTGAAGATATCTGCAAGTTGTTGTTCTGTAGACACAAAGTGAAGCTCAATGTTGCCTTCCTCTACATGCTCTCTGATGAAATGATACCTTATGCTGATGTGCTTTGTCATTGAATGTTGCACTGGATTACCTGTCATTGCAATAGCACTTTGATTATCACAGTAAATAGGTATCTTGGTATACCTTAATCCATAATCCAGCAGTTGATTCTTCATCCATAAAATCTGTGCACAGCAGCTACCAGCAGCAATATACTCTGCTTCAGCTGTAGATGTAGATATTGACTTCTGTTTCTTGCTGTACCAGGAAACAAGTCTTTCACCCAGAAATTGACAACTTCCACTGGTGCTTTTTCTGTCTATCTTACATCCAGCAAAGTCTGCATCAGAGTAACCAAGAAGTTTAAACTCTGATTCCCTTGGATACCACAGCCCCAAAGTCATAGTGCCCTTGAGGTACTTGAATATCCTCTTTACTGCTGTTAAATGTGGTTCTCTTGGATCTGCCTGGAACCTTGCACACAAACAAGTTGCATACATGATATCAGGTCTGCTAGCTGTCAAATAGAGCAAAGAACCAATCATTCCTCTGTAACTTGTCATATCTACTGATGACCCTGCATCTTTGTCCAATTTTGTTGCAGTTGCCATGGGAGTTGTTGCAGATGAACAATCAAGCATACCAAATTTCTTGAGAAGGTTTCTGGTATATTTTGCTTGATTTATAAAAATTCCATCATCTGTTTGCTTCACCTGTAGGCCTAGAAAATAACTAAGCTCTCCCATCATACTCATTTGATATCTTGACTGCATGAGTTTGGCAAACTTCTTGCAGAGTTTATCATTAGTAGACCCAAAAATAATGTCATCCACATATATTTGAACTAAAAGCAAGTCACTACCATTTTGGAAGTAAAACAGAGTTTTGTCAATAGTACCTCTGTGAAATCCACTTTCTAGTAGAAATTTGGCAAGGGTTTCATACCATGCCCTTGGTGCCTGCTTAAGTCCATAGAGTGCCTTGTCTAACCTGTAGACATAGTCTGGATATTTTGGATCTACAAACCCTGGTGGTTGTTCCACAAACACTTCTTCTTCAAGTTTTCCATTCAAAAATGCACTTTTTACATCCATTTGAAATACTTTGAATTTCATATGAGAGGCATATGCAAGAAAGATTCTGATTGCCTCCAATCTAGCTACTGGAGCAAATGTTTCATCATAGTCTATTCCTTCCTGTTGTGAGTAGCCTTTTGCAACCAGTCTTGCCTTGTTCCTTGTGATAACACCCTCACTGTCAGTTTTATTCCTGAAAACCCATTTAGTACCAACAATGGATCTGTTCTTGGGCCTTGGTACAAGTGTCCACACTTCATTTCTTTCAAATTCATTTAGCTCTTCTTGCATTGCTGTTATCCAGTCAGCATCTTTAAGAGCTTCTTCAACTTTCTTTGGCTCACTTTGTGACAAGAATGCATGAAACAGACATTCATTTGTTGTTGCACTTCTTGTCCTTACTTTTGCATCTGGATCACCAATAATCAAATCAGGTGTATGAGATTTAGTCCATTTTCTTGCAGAAGGCAGATTGCTTCTGTCATCATGTGATCCTCCCCCTTGATCCCTGTTCTCCTGATTTTCTTGGTGTCTTTCTTCATTTTCTGATGCTCCCCCTAAATGTGACTTCTCAGAATTATCAACAGAGTTTGAATCAACGGAGTTTGATTCAGAATTATCAACTGAGTCACTATCAGTGTTTGAATCATCACTTTGATGTGATTCTTCATGCTCCCCCTCAACTGGTTCTTCCCTTGTTTCTGATTGAAGAGTTTCTTCAGTATTTACCAGTAGAGGTTCAGAGTTTAGATCAACAGAGTTTGTCAAATCAGTCTGATCAGAGTTTACTTTTTCAGAGAATAAATCTTCATTTTCAAAGTGGAGTAGATCATGTTCATTGACATCTTCTAGTCCAGTTATTTTCTTGTCATCAAATGACACATGAATTGATTCCATGATCACTCTAGTTCTCAGATTATAAACTCTGAATGCCTTTGTTGACAGTGGATAGCCAACAAAAATTCCTTCATCTGCCTTTAGGTCAAACTTGGTCAACTGTTCAGGATGAGTCTTCAACACAAAGCATTTGCATCCAAAAATATGAAAATATTTTAGATTTGGCTTTTTCTTCTTCACCATTTCATATGGTGTTTTACCATGCTTGTTGATCAGTGTTGCATTTTGAGTAAAACAAGCAGTTTGAACTGCTTCTGCCCAGAAATATGTTGGCAACTTTGCTTCATCTAGCATGGTTCTGGCAGCTTCTATCAAGGTTCTATTCTTCCTCTCCACTACACCATTTTGTTGTGGAGTGCCAGGTGCAGAAAACTCTTGTTTTATCCCTTTACTCTTGCAAAATTCTTCCATAGATGAATTCCTGAACTCAGTTCCATTGTCACTTCTGATTATCTTCACTTGATTCTCTGACCCTTTTTCCAGTTGTAATATATGTTCTGTCAGTGTTAATGCAGTTTCATCCTTCTTTGCAAGAAAATATACCCATGTGAACCTGGTATATTCATCAACAATGACTAGAGCATATTTCTTCTTTCCAAGAGACATTACATTCACTGGACCAAAAAGATCAACATGTAGTAGATGATAAGGATCAACAATTGAAGACTCAGATTTGCTTTTGAAGGAGACTTTTCTCTGTTTAGCCTTTTGACAAGAATCACACAGTCCTTCTATATTCAACAAGGACTTTGGTAGACCTCTTACAAGATCATTCTTGATTAGCTCATTGATGTTGTTCAGGTTCAAATGAGAGAGTTTCTTGTGCCATTTCCAACTCTCTTCACTGGACATCCTTGTAGACAGACACACTGCTTTGCCATCAGTGTTTGTTGACAATTTGATTTCATAGATGTTATTGTGTCTGTTTCCAACTAGAGCAACTTTCCCTGTAGATTTACTGATCACTTGACAATATTCAGGCTGAAAATCCACATGATATCCTCTGTCACAGATTTGACTCACAGATAGCAGATCATGCTTGAGTCCTGGAACCAGAGCTACATTTGTGATGATGACATTTCCAAGATTAATATTGCCATATCCCAGTGTATGTCCTATGTTGCCATCTCCATAGGAAACTTCTGGGCCAGCCTTCTCCTCAAACTCTGATAGCAGGGCTTTATTTCCTGTCATGTGTCCTGAACATCCACTGTCCACAACTAGGGTACTAACCCTGGTGCCCTGCAATCACAAACAATCACTGATTATTAGTTTTAAGGATCCAGACTTGCTTGGATCCTTTGGCTTTCTTAATTCTGTTAGCTTTTGCAGCGGAATTTTCATTAACAGAGTTTAAGCTAACTTTTTCAGAGTTTACATTTGCAGAGTTTACTTTAACCCATTTCAAATTTGGCTTGGGTTCATAGTAATTATAGTAAATGGCATGATAATCTCTGCAAGTGTAAATAGAATGCCAAGTACTTCCACAGTGTTTGCATAAAGTCTGTGGTCTAGTTCTCACATAATCACTCTTTACTGCAGTTTTAGAGGGCAAAGAATTAATGTTCTTATTCTTACTGCAGAAACTAGCAAGATGATTAGTGCTACCACAATTAAAGCATGTTTTTCTAGGAGCTAATGAAGCAAGCATTGGCTTAATTCCTGATGTGATGCCTACTTTTCCATTTTTGTTTTTCTTAGGCAATCTCTGTTTGTTGACAGATTTTATCTCCTTAAGCTTATGCTTGAGTTGTTTATCTATCATTAAACCAATGTTAGCCTCTTTAACAAAAGTTTTAGCATATGACTCTTTAACAGCCTTTTTCTGTGCTTCAGTCTTAGGTCCACCTGTTCCCATGACATTACCCTCAGATGAACAGTGTGGTCTAACCTTTACCTGATTTTCAAATCTAAGTTCATCTCCTACAGAGTAACCTAGACCTACTGTATCTGACTGAAACACTTCTTGAGTGTCTTTACCAGAGTGTGTCCAAGTTTTAATGATGTGTTTAGTATCCTCCAATTCAGATTCTAGTTGCTTATACTTACCTAGCAACTCATGTTCAATAAACACTGCATCATCTCTCTCTTTTTGAATTTTATTCATGTTCTCTAGCTGTTCCTCAACAAGCTTATTTCTTTCTTTGAGTTGAGAACACTCAGACTTTATCCTCTCATTTTCTAAAGTCTGATCCCTATAACTGATATGTAATGCCTTAAGATAAATTCTCAATTCAGTTATATTATCAGTATTATAAGCATAGGTAGTTGGAGGTACCTTAAGATCATCATTTTCAGTCTGAGTAGTAGCCATGAGAGCATAGTTGACTTCCTCATCTGAATCTGAAGTGTCTGCCCAATCTCTGCCTTTGGTGTAGAGTACCTTTTCAGTTTTACCCTTCTTGCACTCAGGAGCATAGTGACCCATCTCCTTACACTTGTAGCATTGAATTTCAGACTTATCTTTCTTACCAGATTTGAAGTCCTTTCCCTCAGCTTTCTTGAAATTCTTCTTGTCAGACTTTGAGTAGTCCCTGGAGAATCTCTTTCCCTTCTTGAAGTTCTTGTATCCCATCTTCTTGAAGGTCTTTACCATCAAAGCAGCCATTTGCATCATCTCTTCATCATCTTCAGAATCAGATGATCCATCAGTGTTTGAGTCAACATCAGTGTTTGATGACTCATTCTCTGAATGTATGACTAAGGCTTTTCCTTTTGCCTTTCTCCTTGATGCCTCCTTCTTTGATGGTTTCTCCTCAACCTTAAGTGCAACAGACTTTGACTTTCTACTTGATCTTTTATTTCTCTGCTCCAATTCCAATTCATGGGTTTTGAGCAGTCCATAAATTTCATCAATCTCTGTTTCACCAAGTTCATAATTATCTCTTATAGTGGTTGTTTTCACATCCCACTTTTCAGGTAGAGAAAGAAGAAACTTGAGATTTGAGTCTTCTAAATCATACTCTTTGTTAACCAATGACAAATCATTGAGCAGTTTACAGAATCTGTCAAATGTTTCTGTCATGGTTTCATCAGACTTTGCCTCAAAGTGCTCATACTCCTGAGTGAGTATATTTCTTCTGTTTTTCTTGATTGCAGGAGTTCCTTGACACCTAACCTCAAGTGCATCCCATATTTCCTTTGCAGTGGTGCAGTTAATCACTTTATTAGACATAACATTGTCTAATGCACTGTGAAGTAAATGTCTTACTTTTGCATCCTTTGCAATAGATGAAAGATCCTCAGCAGTTAGATCTTTCTTTTCCTTTGGAATGACCTTTGATTCCTCACCAGCAGCAGCAGCAGATAATTTTGTTGGTTTGTGAGGACCTTCATAAATTCTATCAAGGTATTCTGGATCTGTAGCCTCCAGAAACATGGTCATTTTCACCTTCCAAATTGCATACTCTGATGGCCTAAGTATAGGAACCCTTATTGTTTCATACCTACTAACAGTAGTAGGGGCTTTCTCAGATGGTGGAGGTATCTCTGCCATTGATTACTCTTGTGTTTGGATATTTAACTGTAATAAAGTAACAGATTAGGCTCTGATACCACTTGTTAGGTCGAATACACAATAAGTAATCAAATACTGTATGAGTAACTTAACAAGAACACACTGTTTAACAATTAAAAACTGTTTGGAATTAATAATTCCTCTCTCAGTGATGTAAATATCACAGAGAGCTGCTTAGGTTACAATCAATGAATTTCTCAATGTTCGATTACCCTTCTAGGGTTAACCTAACTGTATTTATAGAACATACAGCTTCGTACAATCAGTAACTGATTCTCCTAAAATCAAGCTATACAATTGATATCAATCACGATTGCTTTAGTCTTCCAAGTCAACTCAATCTCTTTGACAGCTTTCCAATCTTCAAAGATATTGCTTCCATATTTATCTTGAAATAATCTGTAAACACTGTTGACTCTTCAGACAATACCGCTACAGAGTTTAACAAACTCTGTTTGCGCTTCCAGTCAGTGTTTAACTAAACTCTGACTGCTTCCAGCTAAACTCTGTTTTCTGACTTTAGCTTCCAAACACTGTTTTCATCAATCATTTCTAACAAGTGATTTTTATGGACTGAGTTTTCAAGGTACCCCAGGCTATGATGATCGAATATGACCTATTCAATCCAATATTCACAGCTAGGAGCAAGTGTTAGAGGTGTGTGTGTATCCAACCCCTTGCAAAGTGCCTACATACTCTTATTTATAAGAGATCAAGTCCTCATGTAGTTCTTTGATGATTCCCACGATCTGATAAGCCTCATCCTCCCTAACCAACCTGCCATGATCCTTTATCACCATCCACCTGATTATCCAGTTTGTTAGCCTCCTGATAATTCTCGCTTTTTCTGTGATATATCGATACATACACGCATATATATATTCCATATATATATGATGTTAATCCTTGATAATTGTTACTGTTATACCGTTCCTATTGTTTAGGAGATATCCTGAGGGATATTACGACGTACATTATCCAATCTCCTATAATATAGGCGATTATGAGCCCGCTGGTTTATTTTCTGGAAACCTTTGGGGTTCTTGCGCGTACCCCCAACCTGGCAATCTGCTACCCAGGTGAACCCCTGCCTGGCCTTCACACAGCTTCACCCTTATCCGGGGTTCACATGCACGCACCCCTGTATGAACATACCTTGAACTAGATGCCAGAATCCTGTCCTCCAGTCTATTTATAAGGCATACTAAATTACCATACTTACCCCTTAGCTCAATCTATCCATCCATATCCACCTGATTCGAGTCCATAACCTTAGTGGGCCTTAAATCAAGTCCAAGGCGGATTTTGGGCACAACAACTACCCCCCGGTTCCTTGTAGCCATTTGAATGCAAAAGGAACCTAACGTCATCCATACCCCCATCACCCTTCTACTCCATGTGAACCCCTAAGCCTACGCGAGCGTACTCATTGTAGGAAACAAGGGATTCAACCAGGAAGTATCCGTGCTCGTAACCGTACCCCTTCGCCTGTACCCTGAGGTTCAATGTCCCTCAATTTGTGGGTGCAGCCGTTGAACCTCCTAAATTTATCACCCACTGTATAAACGCATACCTGCTTGGGGATTTAATAAATCGCTTGGGATAATTATTCCTTTTAGATGATAACCCCTGAAGTAAACAAAGTCCTAGTTGGTCTTTAATTACCTGAATTCCAGATCCCATAGCAACTCTAACATTTCGAAATTTGAATTCCATACAACCACTCTACTTCTCCAATAAACCCAATGTATTTAGCCTTCCACCAGTCCACATTCATTCTCCTTCATTTTCCAAAACACTCTTGATACCTAGTATATTTTTTTAAATAAAAAGAAAATCTCATACACGGGACTGACCAGATGGAGACACGTGGCCTACCTGTTCGTATCCCCACGCCCTTATATGTACACCTCTTCGCACCATTTTCCTATTTTCACTTTTTTCTATAGCAAAAACTCTTTCTCTCTTCTACTCCAAGCGGTTCGTCTTCTCAGACCTCCATCCCGGCGAAGGTTTCCATTTTCCGGCCATCCTCTTCGCTCCATAGGTATTCCTTCTTTCTCCTCTCATATTAATCTTCACATTTTCCCATGCTTAATGATTTACAGACGCGTCATTGTGTACCAGTCGGTGTTTACATTTCACATTTATGCCTATTGTGTATTTGATTTACTTTGTTTATCATTTCTTCCACGATTTGCCCACCATCCATAGATGCATGTCAAACCAAGTAAATACCCTTGTCCTGTGTTGAGTTTTTCTTCAACCCTCGTCTGTTCAAATTCTCATGTATGCATGCGTATACTCATCAATTGTATGCTGGTTTAGCTCTTCCCCTTGTTCATCCCTCCTATTATGTCCTTAATTGTCATTTTGATAGTGTCTTTGAACTTTATGTCAATCGACCCCTGCATATACCCTACCTAATTTAAGCCTTTATCCAAGACCATTAGGAGTTGCTTCGGACCTTTCACTTTTTTGGTGTTCTTCGTTTGTAACCCCTTCAGGGCTAGGTACAGTCTCCGCAGAACCTGTTTAGGATAATGCCCCACTTGTTGTTTCCTCCTTTTTTTTTTTAAATAAAGCCCGTTTTGTGGGTTTCCCTTATATGAACCTCAGGATGAATTTGGATGCCTACAGCCATTCCCCCTTGTTGAAACGAGAAGAAACGATTCTGGATAAATTGGGGGTTCCCATCCTTGAACCCCTATAGTACCCCTCCACTGTCTTTTTCTTAATATGACAATTGCCGTTCCTCAAAAATTGCTCCAGAGACTTGGAACTCACACTGCTTTTCTGTGTGCAGATGTCGAGCCAATCCACAACTGGTAAGTCTCTGGCTTCCATTGCCAAAGAGATTTCTCGGATGGCAGAAGCCTCCGAAGGTGACTCATTTTCCTCACCCAATCCCATATCCAGATTCCCTCCTATAGCTTCCACAGTGAGTGGCCGTACTCGTTCCAAAGTCAAAGTTCTTGACCCCGCTTCTGCCCAAATCTCCCTTAAATCTCACTCTTTAGATCCTTCTTCTCTTGTACCCACTGCTGTTAGTTCTGATTCCCATGTGTCTGAGGAAGAGATTGATTCGTTAGGGCATGTATCTCTAGCAGTTGAACCCTTCGATGATCGTCCTGAGACTAGCACAAGTCCAAACAGAACTTCCCCTATCCAGACTTCTAGTGCTGCTACCCCCCAGCTATCTTGTGCCAAAACACAAACTTCTATGACCGCCCAAAAATTGGGAAATCTCCTTGAAGCTTGCAACCCTGGGTGTTCATTGGTTGTACCTCAGCCAGAAGAAAGATGTCACGATTTCTCTAACTTTGAAACAGACCAAGTCATTCCATGTGCCGTGTTATCTGCTCAGTTCTTTAGACTAGGGTTGTCACTACCCCTTCATCCTTTTATTCTTGATATCCTTGATACTTACAAGCTTGCTCCCTTGCAACTTACTCCGAACTCATATCGTATGGCTATATGTATATACATCCTTTACGACTCCATGTTCCAAGTTGAATTGACTGCTCGTGAGTTGGGTTTCTTTTACTAACTCAAAGAGACCGGAAAAACCTCTGGGTTCTTCTATCTTACTACCTGGAATATTCATCAAGGGAAATGTATAAAAGGCAATAAGAAAGGAATGTCAGGGTGGCACAAGCAATTCCTATATTGCTATGATTGCCCAGAGTACCGAAAAGAATTTAACCCCTATCCAGACATGCCTACTCAAACCATCCTAGTGGGGGAAGAGTTGGAAAGGGCCGAAAAAGTTTTGAGAAAAAGTGCAAGGCTAGGAGATGGTGCTAGCTTGCTGTCTAAGAAAAAATTACTTCGTTTGGGTTTTTCCAAGAAAGTTAGCTCCAAGTCTCCGGGGGACTCTCGTACCCCTGTTGAGGAAAATCTCAATGATGGAATCCCACTTGATCCAGGTCCACGCTCATATTCTTAGTAGCATACACCCACCGTTCCATTTATTTTCCATTATTTGATGCAGCATACTTTCCATAATTTTTTTTTTGCATACACAATTTACTTGATTTCTGCATGAGTACCGTTTTTACTTTTGTTTTGACTTTACTAACCCTTCACGTGGTAATGCAGGTATGTCTTTTTCAGTGCCTTCCTTCATCACCAAGCGTTTAGCACAAAAGAATGTTCCCAAATCACCCGTACCCCTGTCTTCTGTTGAGAGAACCCCTGTTCCATCTACAAAAATCAACCCAGCTTCCATGGAGAAGAATGTTTCCTTAAGGAAGAGGCCCACACAGTACACTTCTGAGGCATCTGGGGCATCTGGTTCCCGTGGGGGTAAACGTCCCAGGCATGAGATTGAACTGAGTCCCTCTGACACCATCTCTCCTGCTCCCCTTACTACTTTCATAGGTGCTATCAAGGATAGATTCCCTGTGCGTTCTATCTCCGAGTGGGACAGCCTGAGCTTTGAGGAAGCTGCAAACAGGATATCCCTGGTGAATGCTGAAAGCCTCTTCCTATCTCTGAAGTATAGCAACCAGATTCTTGGGGCTTCCAGGGCTATTGAAGAGCTTGATAGGGTACGTTCAGAGCTGAAAACCTCCCAAAATGATAAGAAGAAACTACTGGCTTCGAATAAGAAGCTTTATGAGAATGAGGGTACCCTGACCCAGGAGAGGGATAAATTGCTGAGGGAAAGAGAGTCCATGGATGCCATTATCCTCAAGATGGATAAGGAGAAGGAAGATGCCAATGCCACCAGCAAAAAGGAGAAGGAGAAACTTGAGTTGAAGGTCCGAACCCTCCAGGGTGCAGTTGCTAAGTACAAGGCTACCATGTCCAGGCAAGGTGACAAGGAATACAACCTGGGTTACAAGGCTGGGATTAAAGATTACATGACTTCCACATACGAAGCTTTTCCAAACTTGGATTGGGGTATCCTGGGCCAGGATGCAGTTGAGGCCATAGAGTTAATCAAGGAGGAGCAAGCTGTTGCTGCCATGCAGGTGAACCCCCCTGAGGTGCGTATGGAGGAAGCCCCTCAGGAAGTGGCTGTAGAGGTTCCTACCGAGGTTATTGCAGGGGATGTAGTCGAAGCTATAGAGATCCAGCCAGGGGAAGCTACAGATGGGGGTCCAACCGAGGAACCCCAGGTGGAAGCCCCCCATCCAATCCTGAAATTCCGAAGGCCTCTCCAGTTAATGAGGATCTCTCCACCTTTCCACCCGAATCAGACCAGTAATGTTATCTTCAATCCCTTTTAAGCAGACTTTAACGAATCCTTTTCTGGCATAAATTGCCTTAAACTTGATATTTTGAGGGTGCGGACTCCTCCGAAGGTCTCGCAAGATGTAATTTCGTTAACTTGGTTTTTTCTCGGATTCCTGCTAAGGTTTTTAATGCTTTATCTGCTTTTGATCAGTATATGCTTGCCATGCAGTTAAATTGCGCGTGCACACACCTTTATTTAATCCCGTACTTAGCGTCTTTTGCTTGATATGCCATGTCCTGTGTGACAACCATGTCACGGGTTTCTTTGTTGGGAGTTGATGCCGGGTTTCGTCTTAAGATAGTCAGGCATTCGCTGTATTCGGGGTCCACCTGTTATACCCCTGTTGTTAATATCCCTTCCCTAAGATCAATAGGTATTCCACCTGCTACATTTCTATCATGGTTTTTTCGGATTTTCAGAATCATAGGCCAAACGAAACCCTTCGTGAGTTTGCCATTTCCACTCCAAGTCCTCAACCAGCAATCAGTCCTTTCTTAACCATAAATCCCTGGGCGATCGGTGTTCCACTGATCGTATCCCTAAATTAGACCATTTCCATGTGATTTCCTCACAAGAGCATTTTCCTTAGCCATTCCACTTTCCCAAAAGATAAAGCCTCACTTACCCAGTTTCCCTGGGATCGTAGCGGGGTTATTTTTCCCTTGTGCACTTGGCTTCCATAGCCGTGCCCAAATCCTTCAATGAAGCCAGTTATCCACCATGCTGATTACACGGTATTCTTGGGGTTCGAACGGTTGAACCTCCGTATGCGAGAATCTTGTGATCCTAGTTACCCTAGAACCTTCCAACTATGGGATTCCATTCCCTTTCATGCATGAACCATACATGTCCCAATCCATGTGCACATAATCCCCGTATGTTTCCATCCATGTATCCATATAACCCATATTTATATAACCCGTGTAATCCATTAACATACATTCCATACATCCATGTATCCATATAATCCATATTTATATAACCCGTGTAATCCAGTAACATACATTCCATATGTTTCCCATCCATGTTCATATAATCCATATGCTTTCATCCATTATATAATCTTGATTTTAAAATTTCATCCATTTTTAAGTTAAACTATCCTTCCTTTAATCGATGTGTACATATTACCCCCCAAGTTTTTTAATATAATTATAATTATAATGAAGAACTAGGTTCAACAGTCGTATCCTTGATTTTTTTATGTAGATAAAACAGGTTACACATAGCATGCATTCATTCACATAAATCCATATATTTTTAAACATAAAACGGAAATGAGAAAAGAAGAAATAAAAAAAACTGATTCCAATTCCATTAAATCACATCATAGTTGGTGTTCAACAGGTAGGCGTACATTCACAACCCCCCAAGCACTTTATTAACATAAAAGAAAAATTTCTGACCGACTGATCCTAATATGATGGTAGCTACAACTAATAAGCCACTTTTATTTTCCTACACCTGAAAGAGGTCTACAAGAAACGTTACCTGGGTTCAACTACTGGTAATATTTCTTAAGATGTTCGGCGTTCCATGCCCTCGGGATTAGTTTCCCGTCCAAATCCTCCAAATGATAAGTTCCTTCCCATAAGACCGATTTGATCACATATGGGCCTTCCCAATTTGCCTCAAAGGCCCCATATCCTGGAGTCCTCATGTTAGGCATCATCTTCCTTAAAACCAGATCACCAACCTTTAAGGGTCGTGCTCGAACCCTGCCATCAAAGTACTTGCGAGTCCTTTGTTGATAGGCTGCAAGCTTCAGCTGAGAGGTTGTACGAACCTCTTCCACCAAATCCAAGTACAAACGATGATTAACCTCATTTTCCATGGGATCAAAGTTATCTCTCCTAAATGAACCGGCACCGATCTCCACGGGTACCATTGCTTCGCACCCATAAGTTAGTGTGAATGGGGATTCACCAGTTGTAGTCCTAGGTGTTGTGTTGTAAGACCATAACACCATGGGAAGTTCCTCTGGCCAGCAACCTTTTTTATCCTCCAACTTTGCCTTTAAAGTATGTTTAATGATTTTATTAATGGCTTCAGTCTGACCATTGCTTTGGGGGTGGCAGACTGCAGAGAAGCCCTTGACAATTCCGAGATCTTCACACAAACCTCTCATTTCCTTGCTATCAAATTGCTTGTCATTGTCAGATATCAACTTATAGGGGATCCCATATCGGCATATAATTGCTCGAAATACAAACTCCTTTAATTTGGCTGCAGTGATCGTAGCCAGGGGTTCAGCCTCTGCCCACTTTGTAAAATAATCCACGGCTACAACGGCGTACTTTACTCCTCCCTTCCCCTTAGGGAGTTCTCCAATCAGGTCAATTCCCCAAACAGCAAAAGGCCATGGGCTAGAGAGTGGCTTTAATGGCACAGCAGGATTCCTATTTGAGTTGGCATACCTTTGGCATCGATCACATGCCTTTGAGAATTTGTGCGCATCCTGCTGTAGGGTTGGCCAGTAGTACCCCTGTCGAAGTATCTTATGGGCCAATGAGGTTCCTCCAGAGTGGTTTCCACATATGCCTTCATGCACCTCCCTCATAATATATTCACATTCACTGCCTGTTATACATCGTAGAAGTGGTTTGTTGAAGCCTCTCTTGTACAGCTTTCTATCATATAGGGCGTAACGCGTAGCCTTATACTTCATTCTCCGGGCTTCATCCTTTTCAGCTGGCAGAACCCCCTTTGTTATGTACTTCAAGATGGGAGTGATCCATGTGTCCTCTACTTGAACCTCAACATCCATACAATCGAACCTTGGAATGCTAGGTTGTTGTTGTATTTCCAACGGTATCACCCCTAGCATAGTTGCTTCCCTATTAGAACCCATTTTTGCCAAGGCATCTGCACTTGAGTTTTCCGTCCTTGGAATTTGCACCAGATTGATTTCTCCAAACTTGCTCATCAGCTCTTGAGCGTACCTCATGTATAGATCAGTGCGTGGACCCCTAGCTTGAAAGTTACTTCTGATATGTCCCACTACCAACATGGAGTCACTATACACAGTCATATTTATCACTTTCATTTCAAGTGCCAGTTTCAGCCCCGCAATCAGGGCTTCATATTCAGCATCGTTGTTTGTAGCCTTGAATGTGAAATGAATTGAGCTCTGCAGCTTGTGGCCTTCGGGGCTTATTAGGACTATACCAGCACCTGCCCCATTTCCATTCACGGCTCCATCCACATAGAGGGTCCACCATGGTGCGCAATTTTCTGTCGGGGCTTCCTTCTCCAGAGGTTCCCTCACGGTTTCCTTGGTTTCCACCTCAAAGGATGGTGGGAATTCCAATAAGAAATCAGCAAGTGCATGTCCCTTGATAGCTGTTCTTGGCTTGAATTCAACATCAAATTGGCCTAACTCCACAGCCCATTTCATCAACCTACCTGAGGCTTCAGGTTTGTGCAGGACCTGCCTCAGTGGGAATGAGGTTCGTACCTCTATCGTGTGCGCCTGAAAGTATGGCCTTAATTTTCTTGATGTCAGAATCAACGCGTAGGCTAGCTTCTCCATGTTTGCATATCTAGTTTCAGCGTCCAGAAGCCTCTTGCTCACATAATACACAGGGTACTGGGTTTGATCTTCCTCACGAACCAAAACAGAACTAATAGAGTGCTCAGAAACCGCCAAATACAAAATCAGGGTTTCACCCTCTATTGGCTTTGCCAGCAATGGAGGGCTTCCTAATTGTTCCTTCAATTTAGCGAAGGCAGCTTCACATTCGGGCGTCCACTCAAAGCCTTCTCTCTTCTTGATAGCTGCAAAGAATTCTCGACATCTGTCCGAGGACTTGGAGATAAACCTGTTCAAGGCTGCCACCCGTCCGGTAAGGCTTTGAACTTCCTTCACACTTCGAGGGGACCTCATTTCAACTAGTGCCTTTATTTTAGCAGGATTGGCTTCGATTCCTCGATGATTCACAATGAAACCCAAGAATTTTCCAGACTCCACCCCAAACACACATTTTTGAGGGTTCAACTTCATCCTGTATTTCCTTAGGATGCCAAACATTTCAGTGAGGTGAGCAACATGGTCGCCTGCTATCTTGGATTTTACCAGCATATCGTCCACGTATACTTCCATAGTTTTTCCAATCTGGTCCTTAAACATCTTGTTGACCAGCCTTTGGTAGGTTGCTCCAGCGTTCAATAGCCCGAAAGGCATCCCGATATAGCAGTAGAGTCCTCTATCTGTGATAAATGAAGTATGCTCTTGATTGGGTTCATACATCGGAATTTGATTGTAACCTGAGTACGCATCCATGAAACTTAGCAAGGCATGACCAGCCGTAGCATCGACTAGTTGATCAATACGCGGGAGCGGAAAGCTATCCTTGGGACATGCTTTATTCAAGTCAGTGAAATCAACGCACGTACGCCATTTACCATTGGGTTTCTTTACCAAGACCGGGTTTGCCAACCACATGGGGTAGAATGATTCCTTTACTAGCTTGGCCTTCAACAGTCTGTCTACCTCTTCTTTCAGGGCGACGGCCCTTTCCCCACTTATTGCTCTCCTTTTCTGCCTTACAGCCTTCATGTCTGGATCAATGTTCAAATGGTGACACATCACCCTTGGATCTATTCCCACCATGTCCTCATGGCTCCATGCAAATACGTCTAAGTTGTTTCTTAGAAATGCCACCAGTGCTTTCTTGACTTCAGGGTTCAACTGTTTACCAACCCTCAATTCCTTAGTAGGATCAGCTGCATCCACCAGGATAGATAAGGTGTCTTCGGCCGCCCCAGTTTTTTCCTTTGTTTCGGGCATTCGAGGATCAAGATCAATTTCCACTGGGTTCACCTGTTTTGCACCCTGATGGGGTTCCATCAACTGACCATCGGACTTCCTTAACTCCTTCATATCGTTTTCATTATCTATACTTTCAAAATCACTGTCACGAACTTCTTCAACTATGCCTTCGATCAATGGCTCCTCAGGAGCTTCCAGCATTAGTATCCCGTTAGGGGTACCTACCCCCTGAAAAGGTGCAACATCTGTATAGGGCTCCTCGCCTGGATGTTGTACAATCATGACAACATTACACATATCTCTTTCTGGTCTTGCTTCCTTTCGACGTAAAGATTCATCTCCCTTCCCTGTGCCGGGGTCCAGGTAACGATAGCATTGTTCCGAGGTACCCCCATCCACCAACAATAGATGTTTGCAAGCTTGTTCAGCTATATGCAGGGCTTTACTGTAGCACTCCCTTGAATCTGATTGACATCCTTGAACACACCCAATTCCTCCGGGAGTTGGGAATTTCATTGACAGGTGGTAGATGGATGTCACTACCCGCATTTCCTTTAACATCGGCCTTCCAAGTATCCCATTATAGGAAATGTCTTCATTTACCACCATGAATTCTACCACCTGTGTGGCCGCCCAGGGTTCCTCTCCCAAAGTGAGAGGGAGTTTCACCCGTCCCACTATTTGTACAGGGTTTCCAGTAAACCCGTACAATTCATTGTAAGAAGGAGCCATTTCTTTGTCAAGTAACCCCATTCTTTGGTAAGTGCTGTACGCCAAGATATTCACCGAGCTTCCATTATCCACCAACACTCGGTGTACGTTCAAACCTCCGATTGCGGCTTTAATTACCAAAGCATCGTTATGCGGGTGGTGTACGTGCCTGGCATCCTCCTCGGTGAACGTTATGTCAACTGCCTCGCCCTTAAAGAGTTTGGGCGGCCTTTCAGACAGGTTGTACACATTCGTGAGGGGTACGCCCCTTGCTTCCCGGGCATAATTTTTCTGGGCGTTCCTGCTAGTACCCCCGATATACGGTCCACCAATTATAGTGCGGATACTGTTGGCTCTTGTAAGGCGTTCAGGATTCACCTTTTCAGTTTCTTTGTGAATTCTGTCATTCTTGTCTCCTTTGGCTTCTGGAGCTACGAACTCGGTGAGGTAACCCCTTCTTATAAGGTCTTCAATGTGGTCCTTCAAATGACGACATTCCGACGTTTCATGTCCATTGGCATCGTGAAAAGCACAATACCGTCCTTCATTTTTATTCCCTGGGGGCCCATTTCTTACTGGCTTCCTAAACATTCCTGCCTTGTTCCCTACTTCATACACCTGTTCAATGGAAGCCGTGAGCGGGGTGTACTCGGTATACCTGCATGAACCCTGAGAGTCCTTCCTAGTGGGATATTTGTAATTTACTGTCCTTCCTGTATTGGTTGCATTCACCGTTATAGGAGCTGTCTTTTCATTATGATGGGTGTTTCTGGTAGAGGAGCTTCCACCATAGGAGGTTCGTTTGTGGTACCCCCTATCTTTCGGGCTGTATGACCTACGCCTCTTGCTCCCGCTCCATTCCCTTGAACTTCGACTTTTCTCAAGTTTAGCCATTGACTCTTCAACCACCTTGTGAGTTTCTGCTTTGGCGTAGAAATCTGCTAAAGTCTTGGGCTCCGCCCCTTGTAGCTCTTTCCAGAAATCAGTGCCTGGGTGTACGCCCGCAATCAAGAAATTCTTATAGGTTTCATCTGTGGTCTTCCTCACCTTAGGAACCTCTGCATTAAACCGTTTGAAATATTCAGTGAGGGTTTCATTCCTTTCCTGCTTGATGTTCGCCAAAGTGTTTGCTGGGGGTGCGAACGCAACCGAAGCCCGAAATTGTGTCACGAACATTTCACTCATTTGCCTCCAAGATTGGACAGAGTTTGGCCATAGCCTCTTGAACCACTGATGAGCACTGTCTCTTAGTGTAGCAGCCAATAATCGACACTTCGTTAGGTCTTTCACCTGGTATACTTCCATTTCCGTATCAAATCGGCTGAGATATTCCACTGGATCAGTGGTTCCACTGAATTTTAGGTCTCCCACCCCCCGGTATTTTGGTGGGAGTGGCGAATCCCTCACCCTCTTGGTAAAGGGTGAAGCCACTGTCAAGCCTTCCAGTGATTGCTTTTCCACCTTTAACTTCCTTAATGCTTCACGCAGATCCTTTACCTTGTAATGTTCATTTTCTTCATCTGTGAACTTGCTGCCATCATCACTAGAAATTTAATTTAACTCATGGCCATCATCATTATTTTTGGGGTTATGCCGAGAACTACAGCTTCGCTCAGCTTCAGCCCCTTTGGATGGCCTAACGGACTTGGAAACAGATTTATCCTTTCTATGACTCTGAGACCCTTGTGATTTTGCTTCTGGGGCTTTCCTGGTTTGTTTTTCCTTCTTCCCATCAAGTTTGTGACGCAGGTCCTTGGCGTCCACCTTGTTACCCAACCTGTCGAAGACACTCAGGCTACGGGTGGGTGAACCCCGTGACTGTCGTACTTCTTCTTCTCCTTCAGTCCAATCTGGATCTGTCTGGTCAGTCTCCACATCAGAGAATCCCCTGTGTGAGGTTTCTTTTTTCGACCCCCCATCACTGTCAAAATCCAACCGAACAGGTGTGACCACCTTCTTTTTAGTCTTTCGATCCATGGAACCATGCTTTTGCTTCCATTTCTTTAGCTTTTCAGATTTCTTTTCCAAAGTAGCAATTTTCTTCTCCATCTTCTTAATCTTATCCTTTAGCTCCTAATTCGTTTTCTCCTCATCCCGCTCCTTATCATCACCACTTCGTCCACCTTCCGGTGTGTAATCATCACCAGATTTCCGAGACATCTCTTCCCTCAAGAGATAAAGCCAGCCCCTCCTTCTAGCGCCACAAATGTTGTGAGGGAAAAATGGTACAACACTTCAATGAAATAAATACAAGAATAAACCAAGAAAATCCAGAAATATTAATCAAATAATCGAATTTCAAGCCAAAAACCCTAATATCATGAACCCTAATCCGAGAGGGAGAAGAGTGATTTTTATGGACTGAGTTTGCAAGGTACCCCAGGCTATGATGATCGAATATGACCTATTCAATCCAATGTTCACAGCTAGGAGCAAGTGTTAGAGGTGTGTGTGTATCCAACCCCTTGCAAAGTGCCTACATACTCTTATTTATAAGAGATCAAGTCCTCATGTAGTTCTTTGATGATTCCCACGATCTGATAAGCCTCATCCTCCCTAACCAACCTGCCATGATCCTTTATCACCATCCACCTGATTATCCAGTTTGTTAGCCTCCTGATAATTCCCGCTTTTTCTGTGATATATCGATACATACACGCATATATATATTCCATATATATATGATGTTAATCCTTGATAATTGTTACTGTTATACCGTTCCTATTGTTTAGGAGATATCCTGAGGGATATTACGACGTACATTATCCAATCTCCTATAATATAGGCGATTATGAGCCCGCTGGTTTATTTTCTGGAAACCTTTGGGGTTCTTGCGCGTACCCCCAACCTGGCAATCTGCTACCCAGGTGAACCCCTGCCTGGCCTTCACACAGCTTCACCCTTATCCGGGGTTCATATGCACGCACCCCTGTATGAACATACCTTGAACTAGATGCCAGAATCCTGTCCTCCAGTCTATTTATAAGGCATACTAAATTACCATACTTACCCCTTAGCTCAATCTATCCATCCATATCCACCTGATTCGAGTCCATAACCTTAGTGGGCCTTAAATCAAGTCCAAGGCGGATTTTGGGCACAACAGGAGCCATTAAAATAAATGAAATATAATTTATTTACTGTAGGTTTCTAGTTTCTATTCTTGGTTTCTATTTGAACGCTAGTCTATGTATATATATATCATAAATTTAATTTAAAATTTATACACATCCAATTATAGTTTAATTATATTTATATATATATATATATATATATATATATATATATATATATATATATATACATACATACATACATACATACATATACATACACATTATTTTATATATATACATTTTAATAAAAATGTTATACATGTAATTCAAATTCAATTTTAATAAAACATTTTAATAATTAGATATAATATGATAATTTGTAATTATTATATATAATATTTCAGATTTTAGATGTATAAATTATTATCATATTAGAAATAATTAATAATAATCTAGTGATTAATCGTCTCTTTCTCAAAATCAAATTTTATTAATATATTTAGGATGTAAATTCCTTTATTTTACATAAACTTTTCATTTGTGTTGGTATATTAGAAATTATTAATTTAACACATTTCAGATTTTATTTAATATATCAATCCGTATAATACGTTATATCTAACTACTTAATCATATTTTATTTAATTTTTATATAAACATTATTAACGTAGTTTGCATGTAGCGGTGTTTTTAGATTTACTTACACTATTTTTTATTTTTTATTTGTTAAGCAACTTATTTGCACTATTTTTAATTTTGAATACCTGAAAAAAAACCCAATCCGATCCGAAAATCGACGGATTTGGATATTGAGTTTCGGATTTGAATATAGATATGAATTTATTTTTAAAACCCGAAAATATTTGGATATACATTTAGATTTTGCAAAACTCGAACCGAACTCAACCCGTTGCCATCCCTAGGTGGGAGATAAGAGATGGAAACTGTTTGTAAAAGAAAAACGTAAGGAAACAAATTATAACATCCTCGGAAAATCCGTTAAATAAGTTTTAAATTTAAGAAAATATTAATGTACAATGTATCGGGTACCAAATCCTGGACATTGCTACTTGAATCAAGAAACAGTTTAGTGAATCTTTTGTTCTTTTCTCGTTAATTCTTTTTATGTTTCATTTTCCTAAACTGGTCATCATCTACTTACTTAAAGCAAAAATTGGGCATGCATGAAACTCAATCTAATGTATTTTTTTTACTGATTATGTTGTTGTTAAGTTATCGGCACTTGTTAAGTGGAGGACTTAATTAGATCATATAATATATATTAACGTTCTTTTTTATTCGAAATCTCATTTTATTAATTATCGAGAGTGTCTGAATATATAATTGAGTATATTCAAGACATACCATGTTAATTATCAACTGAATTAGTGAATTGTATGGTATATGTTAACAGTTCTGTTTATTTCAAGATTCTTTGTGTCTAATCAGGTAATTATTTTTTGTACAGAAAATAAAATCTTGAACAAGGAATCGATCATGGCAGCTCGTGAAAATGCTGGGTGCAATGCTGACAAGTCACTGAATCATACTGATTCACTTTTTCAAACCAACCAGGATCAGTTCCAATCGAGCGGCGATGGAAAGTTCATCCCCCAGTCAAGTACTGGGCAAGACATGAGAGGTTTGGAAGAAATGTTTTTGAAATTAAACCCTATGACTCCAGATTTCTATCCCCCTTTAGTTGCTAATAGTAGTAGACCAGTCTTACAAGACTCAGCATCTTGTTCTGCTTATGGTGGTGCTGATGGTAATTATTTGGTGCAAACCTAACTCTCTTGTTGTTGCTGGTGGAAGTTCTGCAAAAGCGGTATGCGTCTATATAGTGGCTAGCTAAAATTGAAATGAGATTCCTTGATAACCATTGTTCTGCACTTTTCCCAGTTAATTATACTAGAAATTGTTAGAAAATGGAAAGTTTGAGGCATATTTACAATATGTTCTTGATGTAATTTCCGGAAACTAACAAGTGAAGGTTGTTCCTTGTTATGAGGACTTAAACTTTCATGTTTGGATCTAAGACATTTTCTTAGTGGAATCCATAAATAAATTGAGTTGAAGTTGCTTGCTTGAAATGGGTTATGTGGGTTAGTTAGTTGAAATAACTTGAGTCCCACATAGAATTGGTAATGAGAGGTTGGTGGCTTTATATAGCTCCATGTGCAAGTGTAGTGTATAACTACTAAGGCATGTGGGTGTGCATGGTTGTAGTGTGAGCCTCGCGCACACACACACACGCGCCGCCGCCGCCCGCCTCGCCTCGCCACGCCACGCCACGACACGACACGGGTCGAAGGGCGATTTGGGCGAATGTCTCGGCGTCTCGCGTACGCGAGGCGACCTGGACGAGGAATTTTATTACCTGGAATATTGATTTATTTTAACAGGTTTCAGATTTATTTGTTATAGCAGTACTGGAAATGGATGGATCAGTATTGGATAAAATCCTGGACTGGATCAGTACTTGGAACAAATCCTGATGGACTTAGTCAGACATCAGATACTGATGGACTAAATCCTGATGGATATCAGTTCCTGGCGGGGACTGAATCCTGATCCTGACGGACATCAAATCCTGATGCTACTGATGGCCAGATCCTGACGCAGTTGTAACTGAAAAAAATGAATACTGATGCGGTTAATGAAATTAAATCAAAATATTTACTTTCCTTTTAAGGCATATCTCTTACGTTTTATTTTTGGGTATTATATATATCAAAGATATAACGTTAAGAATGATATACGTTAAGAAAAACCCTTGTTCGTTCTTCTTCTCTGTTCTCTCTCAACACAAACAGATTTTTTACATAATTCTTAGGCGAACTGAGGTGCTGGTCGTCGTTGATCTCTGGTGTATCTGTGAACACATTGATCGGAGCTATTTTATCCTGGAAGTGTTATTGCAGCAACCCAACACAGCGTAAGTGGGGCAATAATCTCTTCAAGAACAGCCAAGTCTTCTCGAAGGGCTTGGTGACTCAGCTGTTCTTCTCTCTCTGATCAGGATTGCTAATAGCTTCTGTGGGAGATAAGTTTGTTCTTACTTTTCTCGTTAATTACAGTCTCTAATTATACTTTGTTTTGCCTTCGTGATTTGTTTCTGTTAATTGGTTTTATGCCTGTTCTTGTTTAATATATACCTGTTAGGAATATGTTGTAGTTGATGATAACTTAACATTCAAGCAAAATTGTATAAGTCAAGTTTTGTAACTGTCAACGGATAAGACCTTATAACTCTATTCGTTGACAGGTAGCTCATCAACGGATGAGGTTTTGTAGCATACTGCAATATCTCTATTTATCAGTTGATAGTGTTTTTATTCAGAGTCATGTTGACCATCAATGGATAGGCAGAATAGGGTAGCCAATTGTAAATAAGCTATGCTATGTAATTCTGTCTAAGTGAAAGTGTATCAACGGATAAGAACAGGGCTCTATCAACGGATACAACTCAAATGTACTCGATCAACGGATACAGCTCAAACTACCATCAACGGATAATTGTGCACAACATCAACGGATAATCATTGTCACTTTATCCTATGCTAGCTGGGAATTAGCAGTTGATAAGGACAGGTTTGACTGACAGATCACATGGGTTGATAGTAGGTATAAAAGCAGTATGGCAGCCATACTTTGGAAACACAGAAGAAAGAAGCATTCCATTTACAAAGTACATACAAGAAAGGTGCAGGGGACATATCTGTTCACAAGGACAACCTTTCGGCTACATGTGGATTTGGAGTGGAGTAGCAAGTCAACTTGAATTAGATTAATATTATCTTATTCCTGTAGCACTTGTAAACTTGGAATATATAACCAAGTGTAGCAACTCTTTAGATTGTAAGAAAACATACATATTTGCTTAGGGTTTCTTGAATATCTTTAGAAGCAAAGAGTTGTAAACACAGAAGCTGTGTACATTTGTATCACAGGGTTTTCTTCAAATAAAAGTCTCAGGTGGTACATTTAACCACCTGATTTTTATGTGGTTGTGAATTATTTCTATTCAGCAATTATTTCTTTATAGATTTCTGTGGTTTTTATCAGAAATTTATAACTATCAAGAATTGTATTCAACCCCCCCTTCTACAATTATACAAGTGTGTAATCTGGGAATAACAATTGGTATCAGAGCAAGCTTCTAATATATTTGAAGTTTAAAGATCAACACACTTCCAACATGTCTAAGAAGGATTATGGAGTGAAGATACCGGTTCTTGATATGGAAAATTACTTTCACTGGAAAGTAAAAATGCGTCTACATCTCATGTCTATTGATGTAGGTTTTGTAGATTGCATTGAGAAGGGTCCTCATGTTCCAATGAAGGCTGCTTCAAGAGTTGGTCTTGCTGCAGATGCACCAGACACGTACATCCCAAAACCTGTTTCTGAGTGGAGTACTGAGGATGTTGTAGAAGTTCACAAAGATAAAAAGACCATGAATATTCTGTTTAATGGTTTAGAAACAGACATGGTTGACAATGTTATCAACTGTACTACCGCCAAGGAAGTATGGGACATTGTTCAAACCCTTTGTGAAGGTACAGAACAGGTAAGGGAAAACAAGATGCAACTACTGATCCAACAGTATGAGCACTTCCATTTCAAGAATGGAGAGACATTGAATGACACATTTAGTAGATTTCAAAAGCTACTGAATGGCTTGAAACTGTATGGAAGAATCTACCAAGTGAAAGATTCTAATCTCAAATTTCTGAGATCACTGCCCAAAGAGTGGAAGCCTATGACTGTTTCTCTAAGAAACACTCAAGAGTACAAGTCATTTACTCTTGAAAGGCTCTATGGAACTTTAAAGACATATGAACTAGAAATGGAGCAGGATGAAGAAATTGAGAAGGCCCAAAAGAAAAGTGGGTCAGTTGCACTTGTTGCCAACTTGGAGCAGAAGGAGGAGAAGAGGACTGAAGCTGCTAAATCTACACCAAACAGGGAGGTTTGTGAAGGTAGAGCAGAATCAAGCAAAAGCAAGGAAAAGTTGTCTGAAGAAATGAGTGTCCTACAGCAAGATGAATTGGATGAGATAGATGAGCATTTAGCCTTTCTATCTAGGAGATTCTCTAAGCTAAAATTCAGAAGAAACTCTGGGGTGGCCAAGCCATTTAACAAGGATTTTTCTACAAGGAATTATGTGGATAAATCCAAAATTAAATGCTACAATTGTGGAATTGCTGGTCACATGATAAGTGAATGCAGGAAGCCTAGATCTGAGAACAAGGGAAAGCCAACTGAAATTGTTGACTACAAGAAGAAATATTTTGATCTTCTCAGACAGAAAGGAAAGGCATTCACGACCCAAGAGTATGACTGGGATGCTGATGGAAATCATTCTGATGATGATGCTGAGTTTGTCAACCTTGCATTAATGGCTGATTCTGAGCAGGAAGCAAGTTCAGCTAGAAATCAGGTATATTCTACTAATCTCTCTGAGCTCACCAAAGAGGAATGTAATAGTGTTATAGATGAAATGTCTACTGAACTATATCACTTGAGTGTTACTCTTAAATCACTTACTAAAGAGAACAATAGGATTAAAGAAACTAATCAGTTCTTAAGTGATAGAAATGCAGTTCTAGAAGTTCAATTTCTAGAATTTGAGAAAATGAGAGTTGATTGCAATGATGCTAAAAATGAACTTGAAGCTGTGTTAAAAAGAGAATTGATCTTAAGAAACCAGCTTGAAAAAGAACAAGGGATAATTGCTAAATTTTAAAGTTGTAGGAATGTTTCTCAAAACATAATAGAAGTCCAGGGAATAGAATCATTTGTGAGGGATACCTGGACTCAAAAGAAAAAGGAGCTAGAACCTTGCCTTGAGGATCTAGAGACTATTTGTGAATCAACGGATAGTGATCATCCGTTGACAGATGAACCATCAACGGATGAGAGGTATCCGTCGACTAACAAAAAGTCTGTTAGTAAGAAGGAACTCAAGAAACTGAATAATCAGTATGGTCCAGTAGCCAAGAACTTTGTTTCTGGTGAAAGTAGCCAAGCCAAATCAAGTGAGAAGGCTAAGGCAGGTGATTTACTTAACAAAAAGGATGTTGGTAAATCAGTTAATGAAAAGGTAGAGACTGAGGGTAAAAAGAAAAAGAACAGAAATGGTAAGATAGGCATTAACAAGAAAAACAATTATTCTCCTGACAAGTTTGCTCCTAGGAAAACTTGTGGTAATTGCAATAGTGTCAATCACCTATCTTCTAATTGCAAGTCTGTTAAAAGGACTCCTGTTCATGTACCTCAATCTATGCCAAGTATGCCTGCAATGCCTGGTTTGTATCAGAATGCTAGTTTTTCAAATCCATATGTGAACATGCCATATGTGCCTAATCCTTATTTTCAATCTGTGAATATGCCACAAATGTCATGGAGCATTCCTAGCATGGATAATATGTATGCCAATTTTTCACAAATGCATGCATCAAATATTTATGCAAATGAGCATCTGTCAAAACCTATCACTCAAGCATCTACACCCAAAGTGAAGATAACTAAGAGTGTAAAACCAAAGGCTAACAAGAAAGGACCCAAGGAAACTTGGGTACCAAAATCAACTTGATTTGTATTTTGGATTGTGTGCAGGGAAATAAGAGGAATCTATGGTACCTAGACAGTGGATGTTCTAGGCATATGACAGGAGATTCAACCCTGCTCACAGAGTACAAGGAGGAAGCTGGCCCTAGAATTACCTTTGGAGATGACAGCAAAGGATATACTAAGGGATATGGCTTGATTACAAAGGACAATGTCATCATTGAAGAAGTGGCTTTAGTTGAAGGTTTGAAGCACAATTTGCTTATGAAGTAAAGTTCACTAAAGAAGCCTGTGTTGTTTCTACCAAGGGAAACAACAATGTGGTTCTGACAGGCTTTAGAAAAGGAAATGTTTACATAGCTGATTTCAACTCAGTATGCTCAGAATCCATTACTTGTCTCTTCAGCAAAGCAAGCAAGGATGAGAGTTGGCTATGGCATAAAAAGCTGTCTCATTTAAATTTTAAAGTAATGAATGATTTGGTAAGAAAGGATCTTGCTAGAGGAATCCCTCAATTGGAGTTCATCAAAGATGGACTGTGTGATGCCTGCCAATTAGGGAAGCAAAAGAAATCATCCTTCAAGAGCAAGACAGAGTCATCCATTGTTAAGCCCCTTCAATTGCTGCATATGGACTTATTTGGTCCAGTAAATGTCATGTCCATTTCAAAGAAGAAATACTGCCTGGTGATTCTGGATGATTTTTCTAAGTTTACATGGACCTTCTTCCTGCACTCCAAAGATTGTGCAAGTGAAATCATCATCAATCATCTCAGACTAGTAAACAATGGTTCTGAAGTAAAAGTACAAAGAATCAGGAGTGACAATGGCACTGAATTCAAAAATTCCACAATGAATATTTTCTGTGAAGAGAATGGAATTGTCCATGAGTTTTCTGCTGCTAGAACACCTCAACAAAATGGGGTTGTTGAAAGGAAAAACAGAACTCTCATTGAAGCAGCTAGAACAATGTTAAGTGAATCAAGATTGCCAACATATTTCTGGGCTGAAGCTATCAGCACTGCCTGCTTCACTCAGAATATTTCCTTGATCAATCAAGCTAGAGGAATGACCCCTTATCAATTATTCACCAACAAGAAACCAACGTTAGCTTTTCTTCATGTCTTTGGATGTAAGTGTTTTGTGCTAAGGAATCATGGAGATAACTTGGGTAAATTTGAAGCAAAGGCAGATGAAGCTATCTTTGTTGGATATGCAGCAGGGAAAGCCTATAGAGTCTACAATCTAAGAACCAACATTGTTATGGAATCTGTACATGTTATGTTTGATGATCAAAAGATTCTAGGTCTAAATGATGAAGGCTTCCATGAAAAGTTGAGATTTGAAAATGAGGTAGAAGGAAGAATGTACATTGATGATGACGAGGAAAATGAAGATCATGACCTTGGAAATTCACCTAGAGTTGTTGATCAAACTAGAAGTGATGCTAACACTGGAAATGAAGCATCTGTTGACAGTCATACTAGATCATCAGATGCATCCGTTGACAGGCATTCTCATGTATTCGTCGACAGGCAAAATGGAGCATCCGTTGATAGACAAAATGATGAATCTGTTGACAGTCAACTTCATAACTCCTCAAGGACAACAAACTCAGGGGGAGTTTCTCAAAGTCAAAACTCAATATCCAATCAACAAGATCATGCTCACGTAGATGAAGCAACCTCATCTAGATCAAACCTTCCACCTTCAAGAAAATGGACCAGAGATCATCCTTTTGAGTTAATCATTGGTGACTCAAACTCAAGAGTCCAAACTAGGAGGGCCACACAAGAAGAATGCCTATACAGTAGTTTCCTGTCTCAAGAGGAACCTAAGAAAGTGGAGGATGCCCTTCTAGATCCAGATTGGGTGTTAGCAATGCAAGAAGAGCTAAACCAATTTGAGAGAAATAAAGTATGGAAGCTTGTGCCCAAACCTGATGATAGAGGTATCATAGGTACCAAATGGGTTCTCAAGAATAAGATTGATGAAAATGGCATAATTGTGAGGAATAAAGCTAGATTAGTGGCAAAGGGCTATTCTCAAGAAGAAGGAATAGATTTTGATGAAACTTTTGCTCCAGTGGCAAGACTTGAGGCCATCAGAATTTTCCTAGCCTATGCAGCACATGCCAACTTCAAAGTCTATCAGATGGATGTTAAAAGTGCCTTTCTAAATGGGGAACTGGAAGAAGAGGTATATGTCCATCAACCTCCTGGCTTTGAAGATCCAGAATTTCCAGATTATGTATATCTTCTCTTGAAAGCACTTTATGGTTTGAAGCAAGCACCAAGAGCCTGGTATGACACTTTATCTCAATTTCTTTTGGAGAATCACTTCAGTAGATAAAACCTTATTTCATAGAAATGTCAATGGCTCTTCAATACTTGTTCAAATCTTTGTAGATGATATTATTTTTGGGTCTACAGATGAGAAGCTTTGCAAAAGGTTTGCCAAACTTATGCAAAGTAGGTATGAAATGAGCATGATGGGTGAATTAACTTACTTTCTTGGTTTACAAGTAAAGCAAGTTAATGAGGGAATTTTCATAAGTCAAACAAAATATATTTATGATCTCTTAAAGAAATTTGACTTAATGGATTGTGCCTCTGCAAAAACACCTATGGCCACTGCAACTAAGCTTGAGCTGAATACTAAGGAAAAATCTGTGGACATCTCAAGCTATAGAGGCATGGTAGGCTCACTTCTATATCTAACAGCTAGTAGACCTGATATAATGTTTTCCACATGTCTTTGTGCTAGATTTTAAGCTGACCCTAGAGAGTCTCACTTGATTGCTATTAAGAGAATTTTCAGGTATCTCAAGGGAACACCAAACCTTGGCATTTGGTACCCAAGAGATTCTGGCTTTGATCTAATTGGCTATTCAGATGCAGACTATGCAGGTTGCAGAATTGATAGGAAAAGTACTACAGGCTCCTGTCAATTTCTAGGGAATAGGCTTGTGTCATGGTTCAGTAAGAAACGGAACTCAGTCTCCACTTCTACAGCCGAAGCTGAGTACATTGTAGCTGGAAGTTGTTGTGCACAGATTCTTTGGATGAAAAATCAACTTATTGACTATGGTCTAAAAGTTGAGAAGATTCCAATTTTCTGTGACAACACTAGTGCTATTGCCATCACAGAAAATCCAGTGCAACATTCGAGAACCAAGCATATTGACATCAAATACCACTTCATCATAGAGCATGTGATGAATGGTACAGTAGAAATGCACTTTGTGCCAAGTGAAATGCAGCTTGCAGATATCTTCACCAAGTCTCTTGATGAATCTTCATTCACAAGGTTGGTAGGTGAACTAGGTATGCTTAATTTTTCATAATTCCTAGTGGTATCTAATAATACTGTATTGCAGCTAGAAATGTGTTTTGATTTACTTGAGAATTAAAAACTCTCAGAATAACTCTTAGCAGAAATTTTGTTTAAGGCAAAGTTTGCTTATCAACGGATATCCTTTTATCCGTTGGTAGTATAAACACATTACTAGATTTTCGTATGTCAACGGATAACAGGTTGTCCAGGTCATCGATGGATAAACTGTTTTCTCAACCGTCCAATCTTTATCCGTTGATATACATATTTCTTTTTATAGCCGTTGGTAAACGTGTATAATTAGTCACGGCTGTACTTCTTTTCTTTTCATTTATTATCTGACAGTTACTTTTGTCCAATGGGGTAATTACTTTTAATTATTTCATTTTTAATTCTTGGAAAATATAAAAGGCTGTTTTGTGCCCTCACATCTCACCTTTATTCATTTTCAAGAATCTCATTAGTTGACTGCATCTTCTTCACTAAATCTCTCTCTGCAACAAAAGTTCAAACACTTCAATGGCGCCTATTGTTAATATGATGTCTTCCACCGGGTTTACCTATGAGAAGAACAATTTCGCGGCCTTTGTTGATACAGTGAACGCTCCAGAAGCATATCACACCATGATGAATTTCGTGAAGAAATGCAAACTGTCATATGCTATGACTGCCACCACTCCTCTAATCCATGAGGTAATTGAAGAGGTGTGGGCATCTGCTGAGTACAATGGCACAAATGGTACACTTGCTTTTTCTTTAAAGGGTAAAAATTATGTAGTTAATTCTGATGTGTTAACTGCTTGTTTAAAATTGCCTGAGAATAACTGTCTGAAGGTACCCAGTAATGCTGAAATTGTTACCATGCTTAATTCCATGAATTATACCCTTAGTACTGAGAACTTAGGGAAAATTGTTAGGAAATGTATGGTTAAGGAATGGAGTTATCTTTGTGATGCCTTCATTAAAACTTTTTCTGGCAAGATTAGTAACTTTGATGCTGTTACCAACTCCATGCTAGTTATGCTATGTATGCTTTTGACTGATAAATTCTATAATTTTGGCACACTAGTCATGTATGAGATAGTAGCTAAATTAGGTAAAAAGGAAACTAGGAGCAAGAATGTTTATTTTGCTAGATTTTTGATGCTCCTAGCACTGCATGTATCTGAGAATGAGCTATCCATTGCTAACCCGGATAGCAAGTTCAATTGTTTTGTTCAGGAGAAGAGAGTCTTAAGTGATTTGATTCGAATGAACCTAAATGCAGAAGTACAATTGGTATATCTACCAATTGTTCAGGTAACTGTTTCCAACCCTGAAACTCCTATCTCCAACCCCCAAATTTCTTTGCCTTCTAGTGTCACAATGGAGTCTGTGGCTGTGACCAAACAGGCTCCTACCAAAGTGACCAAATCCAGAGTTCCAAAACCACAATCTAAAAGACAAACCTCAGGTGTCTCTCAAAAGGCACCTGTTGCAAAAACTACCAAAACTCTTGAGGGGAGTGTGAAGGTGGTAGTGAGTGGTGAGGGACAGGGTGAACATCAAAGAAACCCTAAGGATAAGGAAGGTGAGGCAGGTGCAACCAACATTTCAGTCTCTCAAAAGACTGTTAATGAACCTACAAGCCAAATTCTAGTTACATCCTCTCAACAGGGTGTGACTACTGATTTAAGTTCCCTTCCAGGAACACTGCACAAAAGGGCAAGAGACACAGATAACTCTCACTCAAAAACCTATGGTAGAAGAGTAAAATCCAAAACCATTGGGGAATCACAGGGTGCACACACTGTATAGCAAACTGTACCTTCTCAAATTCAGTTTGATGTGACTTCAATAAATGTGGAGTCACAGCCCCTTGATCTTAACCTTCAAATCGATACACATTTTGATCCACCATCACCAACTCCATCTCTGGATGTGGATATGATATCTACATCAATTCCTGATTCTCCATCTTTAAAATTCTTGGAGAAGCCCCACTCAACAATTGGTGGTCATCATCTTTTAGATGATTTGTTGGGCCATCAATCTTCCATTCCTGAATTCACAACACTATCTGTGGCCTCTTCCTTAAAATCAATCACCACAGATTCAGTGTTGGTTTTCACTTCAACGGATACTCTTTTTCCTTCATCAACAGATATCCTTCATTCGTTGACAAGTGTTTCTCCATCAACGGATATGTCTACAACTAATTATCCGTTGACAGCAATAACCACTACATCAACGGATACACTTTATCCGTTGGCAACTCTCTCTACCACTGAAAAATGTGACATTCCCATGTCAACTGTGGAGGAGTTTGTAGTAGTTGAAACGCTTTTAGGAATGAGGGAAGGGAGTGAGAGGCTGCCTTGTGAGCAGGCAAAAGGAGAGAAAAACAATGAGAGGCTGACCATTTCTTCCGGTCAGGCAAAAGGAGAGCTAGAGAGTTCCACCTTAGTAGGTGAAGGTGAGGGTGTGAGAGGTGTGAGCCAGGGGGAGCCCCTGATGCAAGAAAAGAGAGATGAGAGGAGAAAAGGGACTACAGGAGAAATAAGGCAGGAAGAATCAGCCATTGCAAGTGAGTTAATGGAGGTAAATGAAGCTTCCAAAGAGATGGAATTTAGACAAGAATATCAGTCAATTATTGACTCCATCTCTTTGGATCCTGAAACCTTTACTCATCCTGTTTCTGCCTATCAAGTCATGGCACAACAGGGCAATGTAGAGGCAGAGAAGGCAATGCACCTAGTGCACACCTCAGAATCTCTTCAAAGAGCAAAAGAAGCTTTACAAACCCTATCTCCAAGTGCTGGAAGTGAAAAGTTTAGCAGTGATGACAGTCAAAGTTCAGATGGTGAAGAAATGGATGAGGATGAGACTCCAGGATGGATGTTTTCCAATGCCACTGAACTTGGGAATCTCAATGTGGAAATCATGAAGCAATATCAATCTGCTAAGGCTGAGCACCAAACTGCAGAACCACAGAGAAAGACTGTTCTTGAGAAAGTTATGGCCTCCCTGAAATTACAAAAGATGCAATCTGTTATTCAAAGAACACAACAGGAGGAGGTCAAGTCTGCAATTAGAGATATGAAAATAGCACTAGATGCCAGGATTGAGGCACTAGCTCCTACTACCACTCAGAAGGTGCTTTCTAGCAAACTTCTCAAAGAAGATAGCCTGGCTAAGTCTGTTCAGCTTCTTTCCTCAAGAGTGGATAGTATGGAATCTCAAATGCACACCATCATTGCCAATCAATCAAAACAGACTCAACTACTGGAAATGCTACTTGCAGCTTCATCCCCAACCCTTGATGCTAACAAAAAGGGGGAGAAAATGGAGAAAATGGGAACAAGCACAGAAGAGGCTGCAACATCTACTAGCCAATTTCAAGCTACCAGTAGTGAGATAGCACAGATTGAGGGGGAGCAACAACCAATTGTAGTGGTCAATCCAACAGAGTTTGAGATAAAGGCTTCCCCTGAGATTCAAAACTTAGAAGAAATCTCTGATGGTGAAAGGCAAGCCAGAATAGAAGCTTTGGAAAAGATCAACAAGGAGACTAATGAAAGAATCTTAAAGGCAGAGAGGATGATCAATGAATCAATTGCATCATCTCTGTTCCTTAATGCTCAATCTTCTGCTCCAACAATATCAACCACAATCATGAAGGTGCTCACTCCAAGGGTTGTGGCTCCTACATTCTATGATGCTGAGCCATCATTTGTCAAAGAATTTGAACCTGCCATCAAAACCAGAGCCTACTCACCACCAAAGGAAAATGGGAAGAACAAGCTTCAATTGGACTACCCATTTCCCAAGAATGATGAAGAAAAGCTAATGGGAAAAACAATCATGGAGTTCAAAGTACAGACAAATAAGAGTGTAAAAGATTGGATGGCTGTAATCATGAGGAATGGAAAAGTATTAAATATATCCAACAGCCATCCTAGATTTGTGGAAGCTAAAAGAGAAGAAGTCTCCAGAATCCAAAGGGAAGCTCATCCAAGTATAGAAAATCAACATGAAAACTCAGAAGAGAAGCAAGCCAGGCTAGCTCAAGAGTTAATGGATGAGGTAGAGGTTGAAATGAAGGAACCTGAGGAAGTTCCCAAAATCAAACCTAAAAGAAGGAAAGCTAAGACCAAAAGGGTTCTTTCTCCAGAACCCTTTCCAGAAAAAGAAACCATTGGCTCATCAGTACCTATATCTGCAACAGTAATCGACCCAACTATAAACTTTCATGGTGACCCCATAAGGCCTAAAGAGGAACCAATGAATTTTGATTCAATTGAAGTTCCTTCATTCTTGCTAAATCCAAAACAGAAGAAAAGGGCTCCAAAGAAGCAACTTTCAAAGGGACCAGTTCAAGTTGCTAGGGTACCTGCTATTGTCAAACAACCAATCTTGGAAAACAAAGAAGACTTTATCTATCAGGCAGAAATTGAAGAATACTCTGGCATGAATCTATATTTGGATGAATTGTCAGAAGTAAGAGGAATTGACAAGTACAAGAATCAGCCAGAAAGATTAGTGTTTGTCTACAAGGGAGGAAGTCAGAGGACATGGCCATTACAGAAGGTTCTTGGAGAAAATTATCATACATTGACCAAAGTGTTCTCAGCATTCAAGAGACACACAGGGTTCTCTGAGACAGCCAGAAGGGAGATAATCAGCAGAATAGAAGAAATAAGGAGAGAATGGAACTCACCCTCAAGTCTACCAAGGAAAATGAAGATCCCATATAATGGACAGAAAATCCACATTCAACCCTTTTGGATGATGGAGTTCAGGGATGATGAGGGCACTAGGAGATTCTTCAGGTTAGAAGACCAACTGTCAAAGGCTAGTTCTGATTACCTAAGATGGTTACAACTAAAGCTAAATCCAAAAGTTGTTGAAGAAGATACCTTATATAGGCAACTTCAAGTGCAAATTGAGTCCAACTCTGCCAAGGAAGGAAAGTCAAGGGTGCAGCCAACCAGAGAAAGAAAACATCATTAATCTACTCAATCTAAAGGAGCACATCTCTGATAAGTTTCTTAAAGCTTTCTGTTTTTAATGTTTGCAGCTTAATACAACTTTTGCATACTGTAGTGTGTATATATCTTTAGGAATGTTTTGTTATCATCAAGGTTCTGAATTTATGCTTTATTGCCATCAAGTATAAATTGGGGGAGATTGTTAGGAATATGTTGTAGTTGATGATAACTTAACATTCAAGCAAAATTGTATAAGTCAAGTTTTGTAACTGTCAACGGATAAGACCTTATAACTCTATTCGTTGACAGTAGCTCATCAACGGATGAGGTTTTGTAGCATACTGCAATATCTCTATTTATCAGTTGATAGTGTTTTTATTCAGAGTCATGTTGACCATCAATGGATAGGCAGACTAGGGTAGCCAATTGTAAATAAGCTATGCTATGTAATTCTGTCTAAGTGAAAGTGTATCAACGGATAAGAACAGGGCTCTATCAACGGATACAACTCAAATCTACTCGATCAACGGATACAGCTCAAACTACCATCAACGGATAATTGTGCACAACATCAATGGATAATCATTGTCACTTTATCCTATGCTAGCTGGGAATTAGCAGTTGATAAGGATAGGTTTGACTGACAGATCACATGGGTTGATAGTAGGTATAAAAAGCAGTATGGCAGCCATACTTTGGAAACATAGAAGAAAGAAGCATTCCATTTACACTATACATACAAGAAAGGTGCAGGGGACATATCTGTTCACAAGGACAACCTTTCGGCTACATGTGGATTTGGAGTGGAGTAGCAAGTCAACTTGAATTAGATTAATATTATCTTATTCCTGTAGCACTTGTAAACTTGGAATATATAACCAAGTGTAGCAACTCTTTAGATTGTAAGAAAACATACATATTTGCTTAGGGTTTCTTGAATATCTTTAGAAGCAAAGAGTTGTAAACACAGAAGCTGTGTACATTTGTATCACAGGGTTTTCTTCAAATAAAAGTCTCAGGTGGTACATTTAACCACCTGATTTTTATGTGGTTGTGAATTATTTCTATTCAGCAATTATTTCTTTATAGATTTCTGTGGTTTTTATCAGAAATTTATAACTATCAAGAATTGTATTCAACCCCCCCTTCTACAATTATACAAGTGTGTAATCTGGAAATAACAATATCACTGCCTCATTGTTGTGTTTAGTGTAAAATATTCCCAACAATCTTGAAGAGATTATTTGTGTTATATATTGTTAATTAACAATATGGTTAACGAAACTGAAACTCCTGTTGTTGAGACTAGCTCTGGGTTTGGTGTTATTGTACCTACCATGGATTGGACTACGTACCGTTTCCCACAGCCTATTGATTTGTCAGGAATGCCTGATAAATTCAGTGGGGGTGTTGGTTTTTCTCGTTGGCAGAAAAAAAAATGAAACTGTGGTTAACGGTAAAGGGTCTATGGCCAGTGGTGCAGTATGAGAAACCAATTGTGATTAAGGAGAAAGCTGAAACTGTTAAGGCTTATACCATGTGGGAGGAAAAGGATGGGGTGGCTAGGGCTGCAATTCTGGCAGCTTTGGCAAACACTCTATTCGATGTTTATTCATCTGACTCCTACACTGCTAAGCTCTTATGGGAGAAGCTTGACCAGACACATAATACTGATTCGCAAGGATTGGAAAAGTATTCTGTGGCTAGGTTCCTTGACTTTAAACTGGTGGATACTAAATCCATGACTGAGCAGGTGCATGAGTTTGAGATGTTGGTTCATGCTTTGAAGGAGTCTGGTTTGAAAAGTTTCAGGTTATGTCTGTGATTGAAAAGCTCCCTAAGTCTTGGGATGAGTTTGCACTCTCCCTGAAAAGACAGAAAGGAGAGATCACTTGGACAAACCTGATGTTGGACATCTCTTTGCAGGAGCAACACAAGTCCAAGCAAGGACATGTGATGCCTACTGAACATGCTGGGAGTTCGAAGGTGAATGTAGTGACTGTAGGACAGAAAAGAAAGTCTGTCACTAAGAAGGAAAACACTAAGTCTAAGGACAAGAACAAGGATAAGAAACCAAAGGCAAACAAACCATGTTGGTCTTGTGGACAGGTTGGTCATTGGAGCAAGGACTGTCCTGTAAAGAAAACTAAGAAACCTGTTGTGGGAGTACAAGCTAACACTGTGCTTGCAACCACTGGTGGGTCTATGGTTAACATGGTTGTTGGTGAAACTATTGCTTCTGAAACTGACAACGGGTATGTGACCTACAACCCTGTACTTCTTTCCACCTATTCGTCTCATGAAGGGTTGATTGATACTGGAGCTAATGTACATATTTGTACTGATATTACTCTATTTGTATCTTATCAACAGACTCATGGAATGACTGTGACGATGGGGAATGCGAGTGTAGCTCAAGTACTTGGAATAGGAAACGTGGACCTGAAGTTCGCTTCTGGACGTGTTCTATCCCTCACTAGAGTGCATCATGTTCCTGATATTCGTAGAAATATAATAAGTGGAAGTTGTTTAGTTAAGAATGGTTTTGAAGTTTCTTTGAAGTGTAATAAAGTAGTTATTACAAATACTGGTGTATTTTTTGGCAAAGGTTACTTGTCGGATGGATTATTTTTAATAAATGTTGAGCCTGTTTTGGGCAGTTTTATTAATAATAATGTTGCTCCTTCTGTTAATTGTGTTGAATCATCTGATTTGTGGCACGCACGTCTTGGTCACTTGAATTTTGGTGCTCTAAAGAATATGATGAACTTAGAGTTGATTCCAAAACATGCCATTGATAAGAAATCTAAATGTCAAGTATGTGTGACTGCTAAACAAACTAGGAAACCCTTTTATAATGTGGTTAGGGATTCAAATGTGTTAGATTTAGTGCACACAGACATATGTGAATTTGGTGGTGTTTTGACCAAGGAACATAATAGATATTTCATTACCTTTATAGATGATTGTAGTAGATATTGTTATGTTTATTTGCTTAAACATAAAGATGAAGCACTAGATAAATTCATTATGTTCAAAACTGAAGCTGAAACACAAACTGGTAAAGTACATAAACGTTTGAGATCAGATAGAGGTGGTGAGTATACGAGTAACTCGTTTAATGAATTTTGCAAGAGCAATGGTATAGTTAATGAGGTAACTCCACCATACACACCTGAGTCTAATGGGGTGGCAGAACGAAAGAACAGAACCTTTAAGGATATGATCAATAGTATGTTGATTAATTCAGGGTTGCCTAAGTACATGTGGGGAGAAGCTCTGAATACGGCTTGCCATATTCTGAATAGAGTTCCTCTGAAACACATGGACAAGACACCTTATGAATTATGGATAGAGAAAAGGACTAGTTTAAAATATCTTCGTGTGTGGGGGTGCCTTGCAAAGGTACTTGTCCCTGAACACAAGTGAAAGAAACTAGGGCCGAAAACTGTTGATTGCATCTTTCTGGGCTATAGGGAAACCACTACAGCTATGAGATTTTTAGTGTTAAAATCTGACATAGATGGAATAGTGGCTAATTCCATAGTTGAATTTCGTGATGAAACATTCTTTGAGGATGTGTTCCCTATGAAGACTGGTATACCTCAGGGGATTCCTGATGATGATCCCACTCACACATTGAGGTCCATTCCTGATCATGTGGAAAGGATGACAAATGTGGGGGCAGATCCTGGTAGTAGCTCTACTCCTGATGAAGTAGAGGAACCTAGAAGGAGTAAGCGTGCTAAGGTAGTCAAGGATTTTGGAAGTGATTTTATCACTTACAATATCGAGGATGAACCTTTAACTTTTCGACAGGCCATGGATTCTTCAGAATTTAGGTACTGGAAAGGTGCTGTAAAAAGTGAAATTGACTCTATTGTTTCTAACGGAACATGGGAGTTGGTTGATCTACCTCCTGGGTGTTCTACTATAGGATGTAAATGGGTGTTCAAAAGGAAGATGAATCCTGATGGCTCAATAGATAAGTATAAGGCTAGGCTGGTAGCTAAGGGCTTTAAGCAAAAGGAAGGCATTGATTACTTTGACACATACTCTCCAGTTGCTAGAATGACAACAATCCGAATGCTTATAGTATTGGCTTCTGTACATGGTCTTATCATCCATCAAATGGATGTAAAGACAGCTTTTCTTCATGGTGAACTTGAAGAAGAGATTTATATGGATCAGCCTGAGGGATTTGTTGCCTCTGGAAATGAAAGGAAAGTATGTAAGTTAATCAAGTCTATATATGGCTTAAAACAAGCTCCAAGAGACTGGCATAAAAAGTTTGATGAAACTGTTTTAGAATCAGAATTTGTAGTTAATGAAAGTGATAAGTGTGTCTATTACATGGTTAAAGGAAATGAATGTATTATTGTGTGCCTGTATGTGGATGACATTTTATTGTTTGGAACCAATATTGAGATTATTAACGAGACAAAAAGGTTCTTGAAAAGGCATATTGAAATGAAGGATATGGGAGAGGCTAGTGTGATTCTTGGTATCAAGTTGACACAGTCAACTGATGGAATAACCTTGTCACAATCTCATTATATAGAGAAATCTATACTTGAGAGGTATGGTTATTCAAATTGTAGAATCGCAAGTACTCCGTATGATCCCAAAATTGCCCTTGTCAAGAATAGTTCAGGAGTACCTGTGTCTCAGTTAAGGTATTCTCAGATTATTGGGAGTTTGCAGTATCTTGCTAATGTACTAGGCCGGATATTTCATATTCAGTGTCTAAGTTAGCAAGATATACAAGCTGTCCAAACAAGACTCATTGGGATGCTCTTGATAGAGTACTTAGATATCTAAAAGGCACCATATATCTTGGTCTGCATTACCGGAGGTTTCCTGGAGTGCTAGAGGGATATAGTAATGCAAGTTGGATAGCTAAGAAGTCTGGTTCCAATGGAGTGACTGGATACCTGTTTACCCTAGCGGGTGGAGCAGTGTCTTGGAAGTCTTCTAGACAGACTATTATAACTCGGTCTACTTTTGAGGCTGAGTTGTGTGCATTAGATGCCACGGGGACTGAGGCTGAATGGTTACATGGACTCATGTCAATGTTACCTGTAGTAAGTTGTCAACTTCCTGCTTTTGCTGTTCATTGTGATAGCCGTACAACTATCGACAAGATAAACAGCAAGAAGTACAATGTGAAAACAAAGAGACATATCCAAGTTAGACTGAAGTCTATAAGGGGTTTAATGTCTGAAAGGATTATTGCTGTTGAGTTTGTGGGAACTCAAGATAACCTAGCTGATCCTTTGACTAAAGGGCTTGAGCATGCTGTAGTCCTTAAGTCTAGGTTAGGGATGGGACTGATAGCCCATAGTAATTCATCTACAGCGGGAACCCAATACACATGAGAGGAGATCCCTCGAAAGTGTATTCAATGTGGTAATAACAAGTTGTAAGGGTGAATTGGTTGTACCTTTAACTACATAGATTGATACTTACGTATCTGGAGTCTATCCCCTGTAAACCTAAAAGGTACTGTCACTGCCAGAATAGCAAGAGTTATTTGAACTCTGAATGGGGTCAAGTCATATGACGAGATGCTAGCAGTACATCTCTGGAGATGCCCAGCTAAGCGAATGTAATTGTGTGGTCGCAATTAGAGGAAAGGGTTATCCCTTGAAGCATTCGACGAACAGGATCGAGACAGGACCATTAACGTCTCAAAGCCGTAGATTAGCACCATAGCCTTTGACTTGTCGTCGTCTATGGAGTGTGGTTACACCAAACGGATAAAGATTCAAGGTGAAATATTCCATCCGAATCCGGTAGCCATCGAAGTAGAGGACTCAGGAGGGTTCAAACCCGGAAGGGTACCTACTCTGAAAAACAAGTCATGATGAGAATCGATATGCATTTCTGTATGGATTCGTGGGGGATTATTAGAAAATGGAAAGTTTTAGGCATATTTACAATATGTTCTTGATGTAATTTCCGGAAACTAACAAGTGAAGGTTGTTCCTTGTTATGAGGACTTAAACTTTCATGTTTGGATCTAAGACATTTTCTTAGTGGAATCCATAAATAAATTGAGTTGAATTTGCTTGCTTGAAATGAGTTATGTGGGTTAGTTAGTTGAAATAACTTGAGTCCCACATAGAATTGGTAATGAGAGGTTGGTGGCTTTATATAGCTCCATGTGCATGTGTAGTGTATAACTACTAAGGCATGTGGGTGTGCATGGTTGTAGTGTGAGCCTCGCGCACACACACACGCGCGCGCCACCGCCGCCCGCCTCGCCTCGCCACGCCACGACACGACACGGGTCGAAGGGCGATTTGGGCGAATGTCTCGGCCTCTCGCGTACGCGAGGCGACCTGGGCGAGGAATTTTATTACGATTTATTTTAACAGGTTTCAGATTTATTTGTTATAGCAGTACTGGAAATGGATGGATCAGTATTGGATAAAATCCTGGACTGGATCAGTACTTGGAACAAATCCTGATGGACTTAGTCAGACATCAGATACTGATGGACTAAATCCTGATGGATATCAGTTCCTGACGGGGACTGAATCCTGATCCTGACGGACATCAAATCCTGATGCTACTGATGGCCAGATCCTGACGCAGTTGTAACTGAAAAAAATGAATACTGATGCAGTTAATGAAATTAAATTAGAATATCTACTTTCCTTTTAAGGCATATCTCTTACGTTTTATTTTTGGGTATTATATATATCAAAGATATAACGTTAAGAATGATATACGTTAAGAAAAACCCTTGTTCGTTCTTCTTCTCTGTTCTCTCTCAACACAAACAGATTTTTTACATAATTCTTAGGCGAACTGAGGTGCTGGTCGTCGTTGATCTCTGGTGTATCTGTGAACACATTGATCGGAGCTGTTTTATCCTGGAAGTGTTATTGCAGCAACCCAACACAGCGTAAGTGGGGCAATAATCTCTTCAAGAACAGCCAAGTCTTCTCGAAGGGCTTGGTGACTCAACTGTTCTTCTCTCTCTGATCAGGATTGCTAATAGCTTCTGTGGGAGATAAGTTTGTTCTTACTTTTCTCGTTAATTACAGTCTCTAATTATACTTTGTTTTGCCTTCGTGATTTGTTTCTGTTAATTGGTTTTATGCCTGTTCTTGTTTAATATATATCACTGCCTCATTGTTGTGTTTAGTGTAAAATATTCCCAACAGAAATTCCATGATAATAATTGTTCTGCACTTTTCCGAGTTAATTGTACTAGGTTATTATATATATTGTGTACATGGGGGCCATAAGACAGTATTTATAAGTGTTTAGCTCTTTTCTTTCTACAGACAAAAAAGATTCATACTGATTTTTATTTTTATTTATGTGGTGCAATTTATTTTTGTTGAATTGCTCAGAAGCATATTGGCTCTAGTCATGGGAAGCGAAGGAAGGCGAAGAACCGAAATCGTAAGACTCAAAAAGAAAAAGCATCAATTTATTTTTGTAATTCTCGTTATAGATCATAACGAGATAAGTGGGCAATAAATTGAATCTTAAATTGTGTTTTCCTTTCTGAGCAATACTATGTATCCCGAATATTTTCTCAAAAATATTCCGAATGACGTGATATAACACATGACTCATTTTAATTTATGAACGCATATGAATACACGCGAGATCTCATATTATTATCAGAAAATTACCAATTACTAGCTTATAGTTCGTGCAAAGCACTTGTTTTTTTATTTTTTTTAAATTATATAATTTAAATAAAATAGAGTATAATAATTTATTATGGATATAATTTAATTTTGTAATATTAATTAATAAAATTATTAGTAATAATAATAGTTATTTAATAAATGACATGTATTGTTTAAAACTAATAATATAAAATCACTACTAATATAAAATTTTAATGTAAATTTATTGTTAACGGGATTCGAACCTTGAATCTTTAGAAGATGTATTTAAATATAAAATATTCCTTATTATTAGATCTAACGGTTATCATCTATTTACTAAATATCTAACGGTCACCATTCTTTTAAGGCTTGGTTGAATCAAACAACCAAACTACCAATTATTCCCTAATTTGCTTCTTATATATTAGTACTAGCTTATAGCTCGTGCAAAGCACGAATTACTTTTAATTTTTTATAATTTATTTATAGTGTAATATGATATTATAAATATTAATTTTAATATGTTATTGAATGAATGTGAACCTTAAATCTTTGTATATAATAATTTCAAAAACAAAATATAAATTAATATGTTGTTGGCGGGAATCAAACCATAGACCTCTGTATAAATCAACTTTTAGTACTATTATATATGACCGATCTACTTGAATTGAAGATCCAATGATTATGAATAGTTTGGTTAACCAAACTACAAATTACAAAAGATTTTCAGTTTGGTTATAATAATATATTATAGATATACGATATCTTTATTAAAAGTAAACGCCTTTTAAATGAAAAAGGCAATAAACTAATTATCGTTAATGATTAGAAGATTTTGTTTTAAATTAAAAGGCGACGTGTCTTTTAAATGAAAAAGGCAATAAGCTAATTATTCTTAATGATTAGAAGATTTTGTTTTAAATTAAAAGGTAATATGTTTTATTGGAAAAGAAATATTGATGATGGAAAGATACGCTATTTTAGGTATTTATAAAGGGTAATATCTTTAATTTAAAATAAATGCCTTTAAATGAAAAAGGCAATATTATCAATAAACACTATATTTTATTAGTTATTTATTTTAATAATTAGGATAACCGAACCGAAAACTTTGAATGTTTCAGAACTTTAATTTTTATTTTTAACTTGTGCACGGATTTCTTTTGATATGTAATAAATTTTATTTTATGTTACAATTATATGTTTACATAATCATTATTTTCAATAATTTATTTAAATTTAAGTAATTAATAAAAATTTAATTAATGATATGCATGGTTTAAAACATATATTAAAATTTTTTAAAATAAATATGAATATATCTAATCATTAGATCTAACAGTTATACTCATGTTTACGGATTATACTAATGTTTCCTTATTATAAACAACGTATTTGAAATTTTAATATATTTTATTAATAATTAGAAAATATGATGTGATATTTTCGGATATATATTAATGATTCTAAGATTAGTTTTAAATCTAGAAGGTAAGGTTTTTTAATTAAAAAGGAAATATTAATGATTGGAAGATATGATATGATTTGATATTTACAAAAGGTAATATTTTCAAGTAAAAGTAATTGTAAAAACGGCAATTGGCTAATTACCATTAATTATATGATGTTATTATTTATTTTAATAAATAGGATAACCAAACCGAAAACCAAAACTATTCTAATAAATAGGATAACCAAACCGAAACCAAAATTCTCAAAATTTTTAATGTTTCGGCTTTAATTTAAGTAATGAGTAAAGAGTTTCTACCTGACACGGTAGGAAACTTTTCTACAGTGTCGCCTTAAAATCACGATTTTGCTGCACATATGATATGCAAACTGATCGTTGAGAGATGGAGAAAAATACAGTAAAGTCGGATTTCAAAAAAAAAAGCACTAATTGACGGGAAAAATTAAATTAAAAATGGAGGAAATTAGGTGGGATTGTGTGTGTGAGGGTGTATTCGATTTGTGTGTGGTGCCCCTAGCGGGGCCATTGGATTAGATTAATCTATGACCCAGATTTAATTTAAGGCGATATTGTAGAAAAGTTTCCTACAATGTAAAGTAGAAACTCTTTTTCCTTAATATAATAGTATAGATAGATAGATATAAGTACTTGGAAAAGAATTTAGGAACCTATCTTAAATAGTAGATTTCAAATGAAATGAAAAATTCAAAAAATGTTTCCAAAATTTTGTCCAAATACAATTTTGTTGTAATTAATCGTATGAGGAATGAATGAAATGGACCCACTTACTAAAAAAAGGTTAGAAAATCCAAAAACGGTTTCGAATTTTTTTTTTCTTCTATGATGTTGCTTGTTGAGTTGGCACAGTGGTAAGTGCCCAATTCGTGAATCGTTAGGTCACGGGTTCGACTTCTGCCGGGGTTCAAAAAACCGGAAACAGTCTCTCTACCTTTGTGTAGGGACATGACTGCGTACATCCTACCCCCCTCAGACCCTGCTCATGCGGGATATACTGAGTACGTTTGGTTTGGTATGTAGCTTATACAGAGATGGACCCGCTTACATTAAATAAAAAATATGACCTGCCTAAAGTTGAAGTATGGACCATATTAATTAAAAAATATATATTTTATCATCTAAAAAACGTGAATCGAATTTAATCGGTAGAAACATCGAATAGTAATTAATTGACAATTAATACCAACTAATCCCGATTAATTCCAATTTGAAGAAGCACTGAATAATGATTAATCGATAATTAATCGCGGTTATTCGGCGCTTTTTAGAATACTATTTATCATATATAATCACATGCCACGTTATTTAAAATAATTTGAATTTTCTAATATTACTCTTCTCAGATTTGCACTTTTGAATATTTTATAATGGAACTGAAATAAAATAAAATTCACATTTAAAATATTTTAATTAGATAAACATGTCATTTGAATGATTACATAATTTGAATAAAATTCAAGTATACCAAAGCATCGATCGGTTATAGGTTATAAGTTTGTAATAAAATAAAATAAAATATAAAAATTAACACATTTTATATTATAGGAGTGCTAATTAGTTGGAGCATTTTTCAAAAAAAGAGTATGTTAGAATAATTACAGGAAGGGCTAATGATATCAGACAAACGAACGACTCGAGATGGCAACAGCCAGTACCAGGAAGTTTAAAACTGAATGTGGATGCTTCAGTAGTAGCAGGGCAAGAATCTTTTACTCTGGGGATGGTTATCAGAAATCATCATGGTGAGTACATTAATGGGAAGGTAATGAGATGTGTAGGTAGTGTCTCAGTTCTTGAAGCAGAGTTAACAGGTATTGCAGAAGCATTAGCATGGGCTCAGACGGTGACAGAGGGTGAAGTGGTGATCGAAAGCGACTCGCTACTTAGTGTCAATGCAGTGAAGAATGTTCAGGAAAATCTGCTTGAGCTTGGGGACCTAATTTACTACTGTCAGGAGTGCTTGAGAGCAAATGAGAGGTTTATGGTTAGATTTATTAGAAGACAAGCAAATAGAGTTGCACATGAAATAGCTAGAATTCCATGTGAGCTCAATAGCTTCGTTGTAATCTCGTCTCCTCCGAGTTATTTGTTGGAGACACTTGTGTATGAGAATTTGAAGTTTTAATGAAGTTTTATTTCCTCAAAAAAAAAAAAAAAAAAAAAGTGAAACATATGGAATATTCTCGTAATATTTTTTTATCACTTATAGCACCCTCCATTCCACTCATTTTGTCACAAATTAGATTTTCACCTTTTATTTAATTATATTAAATAAATTAACAATCACTAAAAGATTATATTATTTCTTAAATAAATTAGCATAATTAACAATAAACTTACGGACAATAATTCTGGACTGAGAAAATGTGGTAGTGGGAGATAAGAGATGGAAACTGTTTGTAAAAGAAAAACGTAAGGAAACAAATTATAACATCCTCGGAAAATCCGTTAAATATAAGTTTTAAATTTAAGAAAATATTAGCCGATAATCCGCACGGATTGTGATAAATTATCTTAAATTTCTAAATTTTAATTTTTTAAATGAATAAAATCTTGAAGCACCAAGTTGTATATATTCTCGACTTTTATTTCGATTGCTAGTTAATAGACTCCTAGTATATAACTTCATTATTAAATTAAATTAATATTTAATATTATTATTCTAATTAATTAAATTTACATAACTTCATTTTAGTAGCCGATAACCCGTAATTGTGATAAATAATCTTAAATTCCTAATTTTTAACTTTTTTAAATGAATAAAATCTTGATGCACCAAGTTGTATATAATACTATATTCTCGACTTTTATTTCGATTGTTTGTTAATAGACTCCTATTGTATAACTTCAATAATAAATTTAATTAATATTTAATTTTAATATTTTAATTAATTAAATTTATATAACTTATCTCTGATAATATACGAATAGTTATATTATTAGTTGTATTTATTATTAATCTATTATAGATATATTTTAAATATTAATTAATGGAGCCCTATGTCCTATATTCTCAATTTTTAATTCAATTTTTACAATTTGGTTCATTATTGTTATTATTAATTAATAATTATAATTGTGATATGGTATACATTAATTAATTAATTAATTAATTAATTGGCATACCGTATTTTAGTTCAGAAAGAACTTGTATTCTTATTGGCCTTCTATACACTCAAAAAATAGTTTTTAAACTAAGATTAATTAGTAAAATAAGTTTTAATTAATTAATTAATTAATTGGATAGCATACATGGCATACCATCTGCTTAAAGAGTATAGATTAATGTACAATGTATCTGGTACCAAATCCTGGACATTGCTACTTGAATCAAGAAACAGTTTAGTGAATCTTTTGTTCTTTTCTCGTTAATTCTTTTTATGTTTCATTTTCCTAAACTGGTCATCATCTACTTACTTAAAGCAAAAAATTGGGCATGCATGAAATTCAATCTGCGGGTATTTTTCCTTCTCTTTTTTTTACTGATTATGTTGTTGTTAAGTTATCGGCACTTGTTAAATGGAGGACTTAATTAGATCATATAATATATATTAACGTTCTTTGTTATTCGAAATCTCATTTTATTACTTATCGAGAGTGTCTGAATATATAATTGAGTATATTCAAGACATTCAGTTCTGATACCATGTTAATTATCAACTGAATTAGTGAATTGTATGGTATATGTTAACAGTTCTGTTTATTTCAAGATTCTTTGTGTCTAATCAGGTAATTATTTTTTGTACAGAAACTAAAACCTTGAACAAGGAATCGATCATGGCAGCTCGTGAAAATGCTGGGTGCAATGCTGACAAGTCACTGAATCAGACTGTTTCACTTTTTCAAACCAACCAGGATCAGTTCCAATCGAGAGGCGATGGAAAGTTCATCCCCCAGTCAAGTACTAGGCAAGACATGAGAGGTTTGGAAGAAAAGTTTTCGAAATTAAACCCTATGGCTCCAGATTTTTATCCCCCCTTTAGTTGCTAATAGTAGCAGACCAGTCTTACAAGACTCAGCATCTCGTTCTGCTTATGGTGGTGCTGATGGTAATTCTTTGGTGCAAACTAACTCTCTTGTTGTTGCTGGTGGAAGTTCTGCAAAAGCGGTATGTTAGGAATAATTCATAAAGTTGTGATGGTAAGAATAGAATTTACACATTATACTTCTTGTAATCCTGATCTTATAAAGGATTTAGCAATATATATAGGACTTATGTGTAAGACAGTTATCTGTACAGTTTAGTCAGGAATGAACAGTATATCGGAGACTACATGTCAGGAACAAAGAGCAAATCCTGATGACGGTCTAATACTGATGATGATCAGATACTGATGCAAGATGAAATCCTGATATCAGTCTTGTTACTGATGATGTCATTATGGATGCTATAGAAACTGGCAAGTGCTATAAAACAGGATCTTTGTTTGAGGAACAAGCAAGAAGATATTATGAAGGAAAGAGTTTTCTATTGATGGAAACTATCGACTAGAAGGCAGAACATTTTCATGTATAGATTATATCTTTCTGTTATTAGTTGATAGGTAGCATTATAAATACTCTCTCTATATCATTGTAAAAAGTGTCGTAGTCGAACAAGTTTGTTGTGAGTTCGTGTGCGTAGCTCTGTATAAGGTTTGTATTCGAGAGTTCGAAACAAACAGAGAGAGATTTGTATTGTCAGCAGCTGCTAAAGGTATTTGTACACCTTTGGTAGAGTTTGTATTTGATCTTATTAATACAAACAGAGTTTGATTCATTCGTTTATTCTTGTTCATATAATCAAGCAAAAATCAGACACGATTATATAACTTGTATTCAACCCCCCCCCCCTTCTACAAGTTATTCGAGTTAACAATTGGTATCAGAGCGGGTTGATTTCGAATAATCATAAAGATCTGCAATCATGTCTGGTTACAAGGATGGGAATACTAAGATTCCTATGCTCAAGAGAAACGAATATACTCTTTGGGAAGTAAAGATGTTGCATCATCTGGAAGCAACAGATCCTGATTATCTTGATAGAATCAGAGATGGACCTTTTGTTCCAACAAAGGTCGTTGGACAAGCAACTGTTGATGGTGTGGTTGTTCTAGAACATACAGCAGAGAAGCCTAAATCTGAGTGGTCAGACAAGGACAAGGAGAATGTTCTTAAAGATGCTAAAGTGAGAAACATATTATTCAACAGTCTTGATTCTGTTCTCACTAACTATGTTCTCTCTTGTAAAACTGCTAAGGATATATGGGACAATCTTAAGGTTCACTGTGAAGGAACTAAGCCTGTCAGGAAGAATATGAGGACATTACCTATACAACAGTATGAGTACTTTGAATCCAAGTCTGGTGAGTCACTTACTGATACCTTTGATAGGTTTACAAAACTCATCAATGAGATGGCCATGCATGGTAAATATTATGACTTGGAGGATATGAATACAAAGTTCATGAAAGCTTTGCCTGATTTCTACAATGAGAAGATATCTGCGATTGAGGAAGCTAATGATCTGGATGAGATTTCATTAGAGGCAGTATATGGAAAATTGAGAGCTTATGAACTTGACAAGCAGCAGAAGAAGAGCAGGAGTGAAGGAAAGATGAAGACTATTGCACTTACTGCTCAATATGAAGTAAAGAAGCTTCCTGAAGAACAGCATGAAGAGATTGTTGTAAAGAATTCAAGGAAGAAGAAAAGCAAAGAAAGTTCTGAGTCAGAGACTACTGATATGGACTCTGACAACAATGATTCTGAATCTGAGATACAGGAACTCTTTGCTATGTTTGCTAAAGCCTTCAAGAAAGGAAGATTCAACAGGAGAAGATTTAGCAAAGGACCTTTTCAAAAGAAGGAGGAGAAGAAGAGTGACAAAGGCAACGGTACAATTGTCAAGCTTGATAAGGCCAAGATCAAGTGCTTTAACTGCAGCGAGCTTGGACACTTTGCTAGTGAGTGTAAGAAGCCTAGGAATTCAGGAAAGGGTAATTCACTTATGGTCACACAGAAGGATTGGGCTGATTCCAGTGATTCTGAAGATGAATTGGATTATGACAACATTGCATTGATGGCAAATGGTTCAGACAAACCTGGATCTCCAAAGAAAACTTCTCCATCCTCTGTTAAGGTATCACTTCACTCTCTTGATTCATTTGATAGCTTAAATTCTGATGAAATTAGAACTATCCATGCTGAGTTTAAGAATCTTATGACTAATTTTAGAATTCTTACTTGTGAAAAAGATGAACTTAAGGTTAAGAATGATAAATTAGTTGATAGAAATAATTTTCTTGAATCTGAGTTAATTCAAATGGAAGAATACAAGTTAAGTTCTGATAAAGCTAAGCATGATTATAGTGTTATTCTTGAGGCTTATGACTAAGTCAGAAAAGAACTAGAGGAAGAGAGAAATGTGATTAAGACCATTAACAATTCCAGTAAAAAGACTATAGAAATCTTTGAAAGTGGAATTCGTGGTAAGGTTAATGGTTTAAGTTTTGATAAGGCTAGACAAGAAGAAAAAGTAGCTATTGTCAATGATGATAGTAAGGTAGAAGCTAGCACATCTAAATCTGAAGGTAAGAAAATTGTTTCTGAACCTAATCATGTTAAATTTGTTGATTCAAAAGGTACCCCTGTTGTACACAAAAGGATTAACACTAGTAATTCAGATGAGAAAGTGTTAGAGAAACCTAAGAATGTAAACATAGGGTTTCTGTCTAAGTCTCAGTTGAAACAGAGATTAGATGGTCTTTCAGAGTCTAGCAAGATCAAAAGAAATAGGAATGGAAAAGAAGGTATTAACAAAGAGAATAATTACAAGAATGTACCTGATGCACCTAGAAAAAAATGCTATAAGTCTGGAAATCATAATCATTTGGCCCTAGACTGCAATCAAAAACCTTCTTGGAAAACTGAGTCCAGATTCCCCAAGACTCAGAAAATTCAATACCAACCACAAAAAGCTTGTTATCATTGTGGTAGTTTACTTCATTCCATTTACATGTGTAGAGAATATCATGAACTGTATTATGATTATTATTCCTTGAAATCTGAAACTCCTAGTCACAAACAGTTTGTGAAATTAGAGTCTAAAGTTGACTCTACAACAGGTAAAGTAAAGACAAAATTCTCAAAGCCTGTTGTTTCTAAATCTAATAAGAAAGGATCCAATCAAAGTTGGGTCCTAAAAAATTCTAACTAGTTACTTTTTGTTTGCAGGGCACAGGAAAGAAGCATTCAATTATCTTGGATAGTGGATGCTCTGGACATATGACTGGAAAGAAGTCCCTGCTTACAAAGTTTGAGAGGAAAGCTGGCCCGGTAATATCTTTTGGAGATGGCAACAAAGGAGAAACTCTGGGATATGGCTCAATTGTTTTGGGGAATGTCATCATAGAAAATGTAGCACTGGTTGAAGGCTTGAAACATACTCTTTTAAGCATAAGTCAACTGGGTGATAAAGGTTACAAATCAATCTTTGACAGAGAAGGATGCAAAATCTTGAATATGCAGAATGGTGACATTGTTCTAACTGGTCAAAGACATGGTAACATATATGAAGCCAGCTTAAGTGATACATCTAAAGGAATTGTTAGATGTCTCTACAGCAAAGCAACAAGTGATGAAAGCTGGAATTGGCACAAGAAGCTCTCACATCTTAATTTCAAGAAGCTTAATCAACTTGTTAAGCACAATCTGGTGAGAGGCCTACCTCAGGCAAATTATGTGCAAGATGGACTTTGTGATGCATGTCAGCTTGGAAAGCAAAGAAGAACCACTTTTAAGAGCAAGACTGAAAATTCAATTAATGAACCATTTCATATGCTACATCTTGATCTGTTTGGTCCAGTAAACATTATGTCTATTAGCAAGAAAAGATTTGCTCTAGTAATAGTGGATGATTTCACAAGGTTTACATGGGTGTTCTTTCTACACAAGAAGGATGAAGCTCCTCAGCAAATCATTGAACTTGTAAAGAATATTCAGAATAACTCTGAGTGCAAAGTTAAAGTACTTAGGAGTGACAATGGTACAGAATTCAAGAATTCTACAATGGAGGGGTTTTGTGCAGACAATGGAATCACTCAACAGTTTTCTGCACCTGGTACACCTCAACAGAATGGTGTAGTGGAAAGAAAGAACAGGACTCTCATAGAGGCAGCAAGAACCATGCTTGCAGATGCAAAACTTCCAACCTACTTTTGGGCAGAAGTTATTAACACTGCATGTTTCACTCAAAACTGTACCTTGGTAAATAGTCATGGAAAAACTCCCTATGAGATGATCAAAGGAAAGAAACCAAGTGTGAAATACTTTCACATCTTTGGATGCAAATGCTATGTCCTAAAAGTTCATCCAGAACAACTTGGAAAATTTGAAGCCAAATCGGATGAAGCAATTTTTCTAGGATATTCAGCATCTAAGGCCTTCAAAGTTTATAATCTCAGAACTCACATTGTTATGGAATCAATTCATGTTGCATTTGATGATAAGAAATTTGGAATTTTGCAAACTGATGAAAGCCATGACAATTTAGAATTTGAAAATCTGAAGAATTCTGAGATACTCTCCAGTGATGATGAAGGTTCTCCAGAAGGAATTTCTATTGCTTCTCAAAGGAATGCTACTGTTGAGGGGGAGCAAATAAATCAAAGAGAACACAGTGATCATCAGGAGCAGACTAGCTATTCAGAGTCTACTCCATCAGGAATTGACTTTTCAGAGTCTACTCCATCAGGAACTGATCTTTCAGAGTCTACTGAGGAAAGATCAGTAACTAGCAGCAATATGGAATCTACTGATTCTATTGATCAAAGGAGAGTTTTTGAAGGTAGAGAGAATTCTTCTACAAGAGATACCACTAACTTAGGGGGAGAGACTAACAGAGTTAATCTACCACCTGTTAGAAAATGGACAAAGGATCATACTGAAGATTTGATAATTGGTGATCCAAATAGTGGTGTTCGAACTAGAAGATCAATTCAAAATGAATGCTTGTATAGTTGCTTTCTCTCAAAGAATGAACCTAAGAAGGTTGAAGAAGCCTTACAGGATCCTGATTGGGTAATTGCAATGCAGGAGGAGTTAAATGAGTTTGAGAAAAACAAAGTCTGGAAACTGGTACCAAGACCTAAAGATAGATCTATTGTTGGTGCAAGATGGGTTTTCAGAAACAAGCTAGATGAATCTGGTATGATTGTAAGAAACAAAGCAAGACTGGTGGCCAAGGGTTATTCTCAGGAAGAAGGCATTGATTATGATGAGACCTTTGCACCTGTAGCAAGATTGGAAGCAATCAGAATGTTTCTTGCATTTGCAGCTCATTCAAAATTCAATGTATACCAGAAGGATGTAAAGAGTGCTTTTCTAAATGGCAAACTTGATGAGGAAGTGTATGTGGAACAGCCACCTGGATTTGTTGATCCAAAATTTCCAAATCATGTCTACAAACTTGACAAGGCACTCTATGGACTAAAGCAGTCACCAAGAGCATGGTATGAGACTTTGTCTAAATTTCTTCTTGAAAATGGCTTCACAAGAGGTACAATTGACAAAACTCTATTCTTGAGAAAGATAAAAGGTGAATTGCTTTTAGTTCAAGTTTATGTTGATGATATTATTTTTGGTTCTACTAATGAAAAGTTGTGTGCTAAGTTTAGCAAACTTATGCAGTCTAAGTATCAGATGAGCATGATGGGTGAATTAAATTATTTCTTAGGCTTGCAGGTCAAACAGACTGAGACTGGTATTTTCATTAATCAGTCAAAGTATATCAAAGATCTTTTAAGAAGGTTTGACTTTCAAGACTGTGCAGTTGCAAAAACACCCATGGCAACAGCCACTAAACTAGACTCTGATCCTAAGGGAAAGAGTGTGGATAATACTAGTTATAGAGGCATGATAGGCTCATTGTTATATCTAACTGCAAGTAGGCCAGATATAATGTTTTCTACCGGTTTATGTGCTAGATTTCAAAGTGATCCTAAGGAATCTCATTTAATTGCGGTGGAGAGAATTTTTAGATATCTCAAATGAACTCCAAATCTTGGTTTGTGGTACCCTAGAGAATCTGATTTCTTTCTAATTTGCTATTCAGACTCTGATTATGCAGGGTGTAAAATAGACAGGAAAAGCACTACAGGTACATGTCAATTTTTGGGAAACAGATTGATTTCTTGGGCAAGCAAGAAGCAACAATCTGTCTCAACCTCAACTGCAGAAGCTGAGTACATAGCAGCAGGCAGTTGTTGTGCACAGCTCCTTTGGATAAGAAATCAGTTGATGGATTATGGTATGACACTTAGTAATATTCCTATGTTTTGTGATAATACTAGTGCTATTAAAATTGCAGAAAATCCAGTTCAACATTCAAGGACTAAGCACATTGATGTCAGGTATCATTTTATTAGAGAACATATTGAGAATGGTACTGTGGAACTTCATTTTGTTCCTACTGACAAACAGCTTGCAGATATTTTAACTAAACCACTTGATGAGACTACATTTAGTAGATTAGTAAGTGAGTTAGGAATGTTAAATTTTTAGATCTTTAACATCTGCAATAGTAGCAAGGTATGTTGTTTTTAGCTTATAGACTTGATATTCTTGTCAGGATCTATATTTGATTGTTAAATGCTTTAGCTATAACACTTTGCCTTGATAAATTTCAGTATGATAGACTTGTTAATAATCATCAGGATTAGGTTTGTTATCAGGATACTGATGTCATCAGTATTGTGTCAGTATCAGGATTGTGAAAATTGTTTCAAATCCTGACGTTTACTTTGTGTAGTAATCTAATTCTGTGATGTGTTAAGTGTATGCCAGCAAGTTTTAATATTTGCATACTGATAATTTATACATCATTCAATAATCAAAAGACAAGTAGATAATAAGAAATTGTATTTTCATTAATTGAAAGCATTACTTATATGGAAATGAAATACAACATCTTTTTGTCTAACTTCTACTGATAATCCTATACTTGTCTAATGATATGGATTCTGAGATACAGGACAAGGAACATCAAGAAATCCATCAGGGGATTGAACAGCATCTCCATCAAGATCAATCCTTGTCTGGGCGACTTGAATGAGAGTAGCTAACTTAAATGAATAGCATCTCCATCAAGATCAACCTCAGACTCTCGGCCAAATTCTTCATCCTCAAGTTTTGAGGAGGTTAGGGGAAGATTGTATCCAACAGATGGATGTTCTAGAAGAAACCTCTGGATATTATCTGAAACTAATTCATCCAAGATTAGTTCGATGAGAAGAGTCGTCTTTTCAAAGAGATGATCAAGAACAGGATGTTCATCGACTGTGAAAAATCTAAAGGATGGGTTTGAATGGAATTTTGGTTTGAGAAGCATTGTTGAGAAGAAAAGAAATTGAAAGGTTTATGGAGAAAGGCATAAGGCGTCTGTTTCTTTTAAAGAAAGACGTGAGAAGCTGAACAGTCACTTGGAAGTTTTAATGAAGTCAGATGCTAATTATTGCGTGTGACTGTATTTCTTGTTTTCAAGAAATGTCGAATATATCTAACCAACTGATTTTGTTTAGATTAATTGTTTATTTCTTTTTCAGATAAAATAAAAATGCCACGTGGAAACTCCAATTAAGTCTCTGAAATCAGGATGATATTGATCAGGATTTCATGTGTGACCATCAGGATTTGAGAATTATTATATTTTTAAATCACATTGTATTTTGTGATTATTTTGATGAGAGGTCAACAGGAAAAGGAATCTGATCAGTATTGATTATTTATACTCTGATTTATTTCATGAAAATCAATTTTGGATTTTATTTTCCAAAAATCGTGAGTAACCGCACTTTTCAGGGACTGACACCTGTCAATCTACGTGTCAACGTGGGATAGTGGTCTGAAAGATTTGTGAAATATATTTGTTTTGAAACTCTAATCGTGTAATTTCTTTCTCTAATTTTACATTCTCTAAAGCAATAAACACTCTTGAGTTTTCAAAATCACTAATCCATTTCAAGAATTTTTTAAGTTCTTTTCAGATAAAAAATGGCAGCTAAGAGAAGATTACCTAAATCAGTAGCCTTCAAGTTTGGTGACTTTGATTTTATGACGAACAATCATGTAGCAGCTATCACCAACAAGGAAGGAGTGTCATCTTATTTTCATCCAATCATGGACTTTCTGGCATATGGACCATTAAGTTATGCATTGACAGCATCTCCACAAATTAATCAAGCAGCTGTTACACAAGCTTGGGAGAATGCTGAGATAATTGATTCTACTCAGAGTCAATCAGGCAAGATTGTTCTACACTTAGGACAAGATTCTTTTGATATTACTGAATCTGTTGTTAATTCAGTACTTCACTTACCTGTTAGTTTGATTTATGAGAATGTACCATCTGATGATAATGTTAGAACTATGTTGTCTGCATTAGGTTATAGTGGACCTCTAGACAACATGAGCCAGTTGAATAGGTCTTTTCTTAGAAAGGAATGGTCTTTCTTCTTTGATCAAATTGCTAAATGTTTTACTGGTAAATGTAGTTTTTTTCAGCAAATTACTTCTGTTACATCACATATTGCTTATAGTTTGCTTTATGACAGAGTAATTAACATTGGTCACATTATCTTAAGTCAGATGAGTATTAAACTTGGGTTAAGAGATCAAAACAGGAAAATGGTTTATTATCATAGATTTATGCAAATGTTTATTAACCATTTTATTCCTGATGTTGAAGCTAGATTTGGTAGGGAACATTGTGTTTCTTCTTATGAACAGCAAAAGAGAATTTTCTCTGACATTATAAAGAAGGACAATGAAAAGAATCTAGATGAAATACCTGCAATTCATTATCCACATCATGTTCAGTTAATTCTTAAAACTCATCTTCCTACTCTCTACAATTCTTCTTTCTTTTGTGGTGAAATGGCTCAGGAATCTCATTTGGAGGAGAACCCACCTGTGTCTACCCAAGTAGCCCAAAACATTATAGTCTCTGAAACAATTCAAGAACCAAATTTTGATCCACAGCCTATTGTTTCAAAGAAACCAACCTCTGATGTTTCTCAAAAGATATCAGTTGTAAGGAAGAGAAGATTTGTTGTGTCAAGTAGTAGTAATTCTAGTGAAGATGATGATGATTTAACTCTTGCTGAGAGAGCAGAATTGAAGGCTGCAATTCAACTTTCTCTGTTAGCACAAAGAGATTAAAAACCTAGCCACAGCCAGGCTGCAGTCTCCCAAAAGGCTGTAGTTCTTAAAAAGGGAAAACAGTTACTGGATACTGTCTCTCAAAAGACTGTGTCTATTGAACAAAGATCTCATCCCAAGATCACTTCTGTGTCTACACCTCTTGAGTCTTCTCAGGATAAATCTTTTGCTCACTATACCAGGAGAACAAGGAGAAAGATTCAATTGTCACCTACACACACAGAGTCTAGTCCAACTAATATCATGCAGGTTTCTACAAATGAAGCTACAATCAAGTCAGTAAATGACCATAGAGATCTGGATATTTATTCTTCATGGGAAACTACATTATCATACAGACTGGCTATGGGACTAATTTCTCTCAAAGTGAAGTTGTCAAGGCCTGTTCTAGATTTTTTGGTTGAAAGAGTACCAAAACTTTTATTTCCAGAAGAATATGGACTTCTACATCAAAGACTTGACTTAATGAAGATGTATTTCTATGTATCTGTCAGAAGACAATTAGTCAAGAAATTTGGATTCTCGAAGCATGTTGCACTTCAATCACTTCATGCATATTTATTTGACAAAGATGTCATTATTGAAGATGCCTCAGCTCAAGGTGAACAACAGGAGGAAGTAGATAGAGGAATGCAGTCAACAGAAGATACTATTGCACCAGTGGTGAATAGTAGGAAAGATCAGATCACAGTCACTGCAACACAAGAACCATCTAGTCAGAGGAAGGATGACTCAGGAGCTGTGATAGCTGATGTTGAAAGGTCTTCTGTGATGACTGAAATTGCAAGTGAGAAACCCTATGATATGGGAGGAATAACTTTGACTGGTTTTCTTGAAGATCAAACAAATTTTGTTCAGTCAGAGTCTATCCACCTTGAGGGTGAGTCTCAGCAAACAACACTTAAAGACGGTGATGTACTAACTATGGTGTCTAATGAAGTATTACTGAAGACATCAGAGTCTAGTAAAGAACCTGAAAGTGGTATACTGGAGCCTGTAGTCTCTGGAAAGAAAGTAGATGATTGTATGGGTTCAGAGACTATAGCAGCTCACTCCTTGGAGAAAACCTCAAGCCCCTTGCCATATGAGGAACCCTCTCTCCATGTGAGTTCAGGTATAAAAACTCCTTCTAAACTCTATTTTTCTGTAGGTCATGAGAGCACTTATCCAAATTTGAGTGATACACTTGAAAAGATGGACTTAGATCCACAAACTGAGAGGCTGGCTCCTGACCAGGCAAAAGGTGAGATAGAAAGAGTATTGACTTTAGTAAGTCAAAGTGAGAATGAGGGTATGGATGATCAACTCCATAGTAAGGGAGAGAAAATTAGGAAACCATCGTTTGATTTCTGGGATCAGGTTTTTCCTGAATCTTGGTCTGAAAATTTGGGTATGGATGCTGGTACTTATTCATTCATCAAAATGTATCAGAAGAATGACATAGCACATCACAATGAAAAGCCAGAAGTTAAAGATCAGAAGCAAAAGGAGAGGCTTATAGGAATCATTAACAGAAGAGGTGCCAGGATAAAGCAATCTATTGATACATATGTACCAGATGAAGTTCCTAATGATCCTAGTGTTCCTTTGTATGTACTTCCAATATCAGCTAGAATTGAGACATCTACAATCTCTGATCACTCTAAGGAGGAGTCAGGATTTGAAGATGTTAGTACACAGAATACTGGTGAAGGAGATGATGATCATGTTTCAGCTCCAGATCAGAAAGATGAAGATGTTGATACTTCTAATCAGGTTTTATTACTTGAATATCATACAACCCAAGCAACTTCTTCTACAAGACTTGAAGATACAGTTCTTTCTGATTCTGATTCTGAAGATACTAGAAGCACTTCCAACATTGAAGTTCATTCTGATGTTTTGAAAGATATTCAGAATTCTCAAATTGCTATGCAAACAAGACTTCAATCACTTGAAGATAACCAAGTCACAATTATGGAAAATCAAGCAGTTCTGATGAATATCATTTGTTCTGTTTCTGAATCTCTTGGAATAAATGTTGATGATGTCAAAAAGGGGGAGATAAAGACAATTCAAAGACAACAACACCAGACTGGGGGAGATAAAGAGCAGACAAAGGGAAGTAAAAAGAAGAACTAGGAGTGACAGTGGTGAATCTCAGCTAGGAAGTGGTAAAGGAAGAGCAGCATTAATAGTTAAAATTCTTTCTTCTAAGTACTAGATAATCGTCTACATCTGGGAAGGAGGTACTTAACTTCATAATTCTACATTCATAAATTCTATTCTGGTTGTATTGTTATATGTTTTGACATCCACAACTTAGATTTATGCTTCAGATTTTAAAGCATAAATAGGGGGAGATTGTTAGGAATAATTCATAAAGTTGTGATGATAAGAATAGAATTTACACATTATACTTCTTGTAATCCTGATCTTATAAAGGATTTAGCACTATATATAGGACTTATGTGTAAGACAGTTATCTGTACAGTTTAGTCAGGAATGAACAGTGTATCGGAGACTACATGTCAGGAACAAAGAGCAAATCCTGATGACGGTCTAATACTGATGATGATCAGATACTGATGCAAGATGAAATCCTGATATCAGTCTTGTTACTGATGATGTCATTATGGATGCTACAGAAACTGGCAAGTGCTATAAAACAGGATCTTTGTTTGAGGAACAAGCAAGAAGATATTATGAAGGAAAGAGTTTTCTATTGATGGAAACTATCGACTAGAAGGCAGAACATTGTCATGTATAGATTATATCTTTTTGTTATTAGTTGATAGGTAGCATTATAAATACTCTCTCTATATCATTGTAAAAAGTGTCGTAGTCGAACAAGTTTGTTGTGAGTTCGTGTGCGTAGCTCTGTATAAGGTTTGTATTCGAGAGTTCGAAACAAACAGAGAGAGAGATTTGTATTGTCAGCAGCTGCTAAAGGTATTTGTACACCTTTGGTAGAGTTTGTATTTGATCTTATTAATACAAACAGAATTTGATTCATTCGTTTATTCTTGTTCATATAATCAAGCAAAAATCAGACACGATTATATAACTTGTATTCAACCCCCCCCTCTACAAGTTATTCGAGTTAACACGGTATGCGTCTATATAGTGGCTAGCTAAAATTGAAATGAGATTCCTTGATAACCATTGTTCTGCACTTTTCCCAGTTAATTATACTAGAAATTCCATGATAACAATTGTTCTGCACTTTTCCGAGTTAATTGTACTAGGTTATTATATATATTGTGTACATGGGGGGCCATAAGACAGTATTTATAAGTGTTTAGCTCTTTTCTTTCTACGGACCAAAAAAGATTCATACTGATTTTTATTTTTATTTATGTGGTGCAATTTATTTTTGTTGAATTGCTCAGAAGCATATTGGCTCTAGTCATGGGAAGCGAAGGAAGACGAAGAACCGAAATCGTAAGACTCAAAAAGAAAAAGCATCAATTTATTTTTGTAATTCTCGTTATAGATCATAACGAGATAAGCGGGCAATAAATTGAATCTTAAATTGTATTTTCCTTTCTGAGCAATACTATGTATCCCGAATATTTTCTCAAAAATATTCTGAATGACGTGATATAACACATGACTCATTTTAATTTATGAACGCATATGAATACACGCGAGATCTCATATTATTATCAGAAAATTACCAATTACTAGCTTATAGCTCGTGCAAAGCACTTTTTTTTTTTAAATTATATAATTTAAATAAAATAGAGTATAATAATTTATTATGGATATAATTTAATTTTGTAATATTAATTAATAAAATTATTAGTAATAATAATAGTTATTTAATAAATGACATGTATTGTTTAAAACTAATAATATAAAATCACTACTAATATAAAATTTTAATGTAAATTTATTGTTAACGGGATTCGAACCTTGAATCTTTAGAAGAGGTATTTAAATATAAAATATTCCTTATTATTAGATCTAACGGTTATCATCTATTTACTAAATATCTAACGGTCACCATTCTTTTAAGGCTTGGTTGAATCAAACAACCAAACTACCAATTATTCCCTAATTTGCTTCTTATATATTAGTACTAGCTTATAGCTCGTGCAAAGCACGAATTACTTTTAATTTTTTATAATTTATTTATAGTGTAATATGATATTATAAATATTAATTTTAATATGTTATTGAATGAATGTGAACCTTAAATCTTTGTATATAATAATTTCAAAAACAAAATATAAATTAATATGTTGTTGGCGGGAATCAAACCATAGACCTCTGTATATAACAACTTTTAGTACTATTATATATGACCGATCTACTTGAATTGAAGATCCAATGATTATGAATAGTTTGGTTAACCAAACTACAAATTACAAAAGATTTTCAGTTTGGTTATAATAATATATTATAGATATACGATATCTTTATTAAAAGTAAACGCCTTTTAAATGAAAAAGGCAATAAACTAATTATCGTTAATGATTAGAAGATTTGTTTTAAATTAAAAGGCGACGTGTCTTTTAAATGAAAAAGGCAATAAACTAATTATTCTTAATGATTAGAAGATTTTGTTTTAAATTAAAAGGTAATATGTTTTATTAGAAAAGAAATATTGATGATGGGAAGATACGCTATTTTAGGTATTTATAAAGGGTAATATCTTTAATTTAAAATAAATACCTTTAAATGAAAATGGCAATATTATCAATAAACAATATATTTTATTAGTTATTTATTTTAATAATTAGGATAACCGAACCGAAAACTTTGAATGTTTCAGAACTTTAATTTTTATTTTTAACTTGTGCACGGATTTCTTTTGATATGTAATAAATTTTATTTTATGTTACAATTATATTTTTACATAATCATTATTTTCAATAATTTATTTAAATTTAAGTAATTAATAAAAATTTAATTAATGATATGCATGGTTTAAAACATATATTAAAAAATTTTAAAATAATTATGAATATATCTAATCATTAGATCTAACAGTTATACTCATGTTTACGGATTATACTAATGTTTCCTTATTATAAACAACGTATTTGAAATTTTAATATATTTTATTAATAATTAGAAAATATGGTGTGATATTTTCGGATATATATTAATGATTCTAAGATTAGTTTTAAATCTAGAAGGTAAGGTTTTTTAATTAAAAAGGAAATATTAATGATTGGAAGATATGATATGATTTGATATTTACAAAAGGTAATATTTTCAAGTAAAAGTAATTGTAAAAACGGCAATTGGCTAATTACCATTAATTATATGATGTTATTATTTATTTTAATAAATAGGATAACCAAACCGAAAACCAAAACTATTCTAATAAATAGGATAACCAAACCGAAACCAAAATTCTCAAAATTTTTAATGTTTCGGCTTTAATTTAAGTAATGAGTAAAGAGTTTCTACCTGACACGGTAGGAAACTTTTCTACAGTGTCGCCTTAAAATCACGATTTTGCTACACATATGATATGCAAACTGATCGTTGAGAGATGGAGAAAAATACAGTAAAGTCGGATTTAAAAAAAAAGCACTAATTGACGGGAAAAATTAAATTAAAAATGGAGGAAATTAGGTGGGATTGTGTGTGTGAGGGTGTATTCGATTTGTGTGTGGTGCCCCTAGCGGGGCCATTGGATTAGATTAATTTATAACCCAGATTTAATTTAAGGCGATACTGTAGAAAAGTTTACTACAATGTCAAGTAGAAACTCCTTTTCCGTAATATAATAGTATAGATAGATATAAGTACTTGGAAAAGAATTTAGGAACCTATCTTAAATAGTAGATTTCAAATGAAATGAAAAATTCAAAAAATGTTTCCAAAATTTTGTCCAAATACAATTTTGTTGTAATCTCTGTTCTAAAAGTCGGCGATTAATCGGGATTAATCGCCGATTAATCGCTGTTCGGTAAGGAACCGAACTGATTTTACAAAAATCGGTCAAAAAATCGTTTTTTCAAAAAATCGGGATTAATCGGGATTAATCGGTCAAAAATCGGATTAATCGGTCAAAAATCGGTATTATTGATAAAAAATTGAAAAATAAGTAGAAAAATTAAAAAATTTCAAAAAGTAATAAATTGAAATTTTTTTTAAGAAAACTATTATTCTCATATACGAAACTAATATTTTAAACGGTTAAATAATGAATTTTATCAATTTTTTCTCTCATATTGACCCCAATTCAAAAATTAGATCTTAAAATTTATATTTACTTTAATAATGCTATGTATTTTAAATATATTTGTATAAATATATGATAATTATTCATGTATAATCAAAATAATAAAATAATTATGTATATTAATAATAATTATATTTAAAAATAATATTAAATTAGTTCCGATTAATGATCTGATTAATCATTCCGATTAATCCCCGATTACCCGATTAATCCCTGGACGGTGCCTCCACCGATTAAGTCCGATTTCCGCTTTTTACAACACTGGTTGTAATTAATCGTATGAGGAATGAATGAAATGGACCCACTTACTAAAAAAAGGTTAGAAAATCCAAAAACGGTTTCGAATTTTTTTTTTCTTCTATAATGTAGCTTGTACAGAGATGGACCCACTTACATTAAATAAAAAATATGACCTGCCTAAAGTTGAAGTATGGACCATATTAATTAAAAAATATATATTTTTTAATCTAAAAAACGTGAATCGAATTTAATCGGTAGAAACATCGAATAGTGATTAATTGACAATTAATACCAACTAATCCCGATTAATTCCAATTTGAAGAAGCACTGAATAACGATTAATCGATAATTAATCGCGGTTATTCGGCGCTTTTTAAAATACTATTTATCATATATAATCACATGCCACGTTATTTAAAATGATTTGAATTTTCTAATATTACTCTTCTCAGATTTGCACTTTTGAATATTTTATAATGGAACTGAAATAAAATAAAATTCACATTTAAAATATTTTAATTAGATAAACATGTCATTTGAATGATTACATAATTTGAATAAAATTCAAGTATACCAAAGCATCGATCGGTTATAGGTTATAAGTTTGTAATAAAATAAAGTAAAATATAAAAATTAACACATTTTATATTATAGGAGTGCTAATTAGTTGGAGCATTTTTCAAAAAAAGAGTATGTTAGAATAAGAAGTGAAACATATGGAATATTCTCGTATTATTTTTTTTATCACTTATAGCCCCCTCCATTCCACTCATTTTGTTACAAATTAGATTTTCACCTTTTATTTGATTATATTAAATAAATTAACAATCACTAAAAGATTATATTATTTTTTAAATAAATTAACATAATTAACAATAAACTTACGGAGAATAATTCTGGACTGAGAAAATGTGGTAGTGGGAGATAAGAGATGGAAACTGTTTGTAAAAGAAAAACGTAAGGAAACAAATTATAACATCCTCGGAAAATCCGTTAAACATAAGTTTTAAATTTAAGAAAATATTAGCCGATAACCCGCACGGATTGTGATAAATCTATACTATTATATAAAAGTCAAAAAATTAAAAGTTTTGGTACCTGTTTTTTGGTACCTATTTTTTGGTACCTGTTTTTTGGTACCTATTTTTTGGTACTTCGTGAATTTACTTATTTACCCTTCATTATAAAAATAAATAAATATACCTAAAATAAATAATAACATAATATAATTAATGGTAATTAGTCGATTGCCCTTTTCACATTTATTTTTAGTTGAAGATATTACCTTTTATAAATACCTAAAAATATATACCCGAAAATATCACACCATACCTAAAATAAATAATAACATAATATAATTAATGGTAATTAGTCGATTGCCTTTTTCAAATTTACTTTTAGTTGAAGATATTACCTTATACCCGAAAATATCACACCATACCTAAAATAAATATTAACATAATATAATTAATGTTAATTAGTCGATTGCCTTTTTCACATTTACTTTAATTGAAGATATTACCTTTTTAAATACCTAAAAATATATATCCAAAACTATCACACCGAAATTTTCAAGAACAAGAAAAATATAACACCTAAAATAAATAATAACATAATATAATTAATGGTAATTAGTTGATTAACATAATAAAATTAATGGTAATTAGTCGATTGCCTTTTTAACATCAACATAACAAAATTAATGATAATTACTCGATCTTTTTCACATTTATTTTTAGTTGAAGTCTAAAAACATCAATCAATCATTAATATTTCCTTTCGAATTGAAACACGTTACCATTTTCATTTAAAACAAATCTTACAATCATTAATATATAACCGAAAATGTCACACCATAATTTTTAAGAAAAATATAACACCTAAAATAAATAATAGCATAATATAATTAATGGTAATTAGTCTATTGTCTTTTTTCACATTAACATAATAAAATTAAAGGTAATTAGTCGAACGTCTTTTTTCACATTTAATTTTAGTTGAAGATATCACCTTTTTTTTTTTTTTTGAAGAAGATATCACCTTTTATAAATACCTAAAAATAGATCATTAATATTTTTCTTTCGAATTAAAACACATTACATTTTTAATTTAAAACAAATCTAACAATCATTAATAGATACACAAAAAATATCACACCATAATTTTGAAGAAAAATATAACCCGAAAATATCAGGCCATATTTTTCAATTATTAATAAAATATATTAAAAATCATATACGTATAATAAGGAAACATTAGTATCATCTGTAAACATAAGTATATTAAATTATATCAAATTAAAATTAAAAAAATTATTGAAAATAATGATTATATAAAAACATAATTGTAATATTAAATAAAATTATAACATAATACAAGAAACCCGTGCTTACACGGGTTATAATGTAGTTATTATATTAAAGTTGAAACATTGAAATTTTATCGGTTTGGTTTAGGTACAGTTTTCTTAATTAATAAATAAAAAATAATATAATCAATGTTAAGCAGCTGACTTTTCTAATTAAAATACGTATCTCTACTATTATATTAAAGGTAATGCTAAACATAGCCCTATGGTTATGCATTAATGTAAGTGGATAAATGCATTTACAATGTCAAATTTGCACTTAATACATCACATTTGCACGAATTTCAATATAATTATTTAGCAATTTGGGATTTTTTTTATTAAAGAAAATTAATGTGAATGCAGGGGATCCACTATTATTACTTGGAAAATTATATTATTGTTGTAAAAGAGCTTTGAAAAACTAAAAATCAATTAAATAATTAAAGTAAATGTTGAAAATATGAGAAAATTGAATGATTAACCATAGTCGTTAGGGCTATATTTAGCATTACCCTTATATTTAAGCCGAAAGATTGAAAGTTTGTATGTTTGGTTATCCTAATTATTAAAATAATAATGAAATCATATAATTAATGTTAATTAGCCAATTGCCATTTTCACATTTACTTTTTAGTTGAAAATATTACCTTAAAAAATATCAATCGTATTATATTTTTCGATCATTAATATTTCATTTCGAATTAAAACACGTTACCTTTTTAATTTAAAACAAATCTTACAATCATTAATATATACCCAAAAATATCACACCATAATTTTCAAGAAAAATATAGCACCTAAAATAAATAATAACATAATATAATTAATGGTAATTAGTCGATTGCCTTTTTCACATTTACTTTTAGGTGAAAATATTACCTTTTATAAATACCTAAAAAGAAAAGATCAATCATTTCATATCTTTCAATCATTAATATTTCCTTTCTAATTAAAACACGTTACCTTTTTAATTTACAACAAATCTTACAATATATACCCGAAAATATCACACCATATTTTTTAATTATTAATAAAATATAATAAAAATCTTATACGTTGTTTATCATAAAGAAACATTAGTATGATCCGTAAACATGAGTATATTAAATTATATCAAATTAAAATTAAAAAAATTATTAAAAATAATGATTATATAAAAATATAATTATAATATTAAATAAAATTTATAACATAATACAATAAACCCGTGCATTGCACGGGTTATAAGCTAGTTATCTTAAATTTCTAAATTTTAATTTTTTAAATGAATAAAATCTTGAAGCACCAAGTTGTATATATTCTCGACTTTTATTTCGATTGCTAGTTAATAGACTCCTAGTATATAACTTCATTATTAAATTAAATTAATATTTAATATTATTATTCTAATTAATTAAATTTACATAACTTCATTTTAGTAGCCGATAATCCGTAATTGTGATAAATAATCTTAAATTCCCAATTTTTAACTTTTTTAAATGAATAAAATCTTGATGCACCAAGTTCTATATAATACTATATTCTCGACTTTTATTTCGATTGTTAGTTAATAGACTCCTAGTATATAACTTCAATAATAAATTTAATTAATATTTAATTTTAATATTTTAATTAATTAAATTTATATAACTTATCTCTGATAATATACGAATAGTTATATTGTTAGTTGTATTTATTATTAATCTATTATAGATATATTTTAAATATTAATTAATGGAGCCCTATGTCCTATATTCTCGATTTTTCTTTCAATTTTTACAACTTGGTTCATTATTGTTATTATTAATTAATAATTATAATTGTGATATGATATGATATACATTAATTAATTAATTAATTAGCATACCGTATTTTAGTTCAGAAAGAACTTGTATTCTTATTGGCCTTCTATACACTCAAAAAATAGTTTTTAAACTAAGATTAATTAGTAAAATAAGTTTTAATTAATTAATTAATTAATTGGATAGCATACATGGCATACCATCTGCTTAAAGAGTATAGATTAATGTACAATGTATCTGGTACCAAATCCTGGACATTGCTACTTGAATCAAGAAACGGTTTAGTGAATCTTTTGTTCTTTTCTCGTTAATTCTTTTTATGTTTCATTTTCCTAAACTGGTCATCATCTACTTACTTAAAGCAAAAAATTGGGCATGCATGAAACTCAATCTGCGGGTATTTTTCCTTCTCTTTTTTTTACTGATTATATTGTTGTTAAGTTATCGGCACTTGTTAAATGGAGGACTTAATTAGATCATATAATATATATTAACGTTATTTTTTATTTGAAATCTCATTTTATTACTTATCGAGAGTGTCTGAATATATAATTGAGTATATTCAAGACATTCAGTTCTGATACCATGTTAATTATCAACTGAATTAGTGAATTGTATGGTATATGTTAACAGTTCTGTTTATTTCAAGATTCTTTGTGTCTAATCAGGTAATTATTTTTTGTACAGAAACTAAAACCTTGAACAAGGAATCGATCATGGCAGCTCGTGAAAATGCTGGGTGCAATGCTGACAAGTCACTGAATCAGACTGATTCACTTTTTCAAACCAACCAGGATCAGTTCCAATCGAGCGGCGATGGAAAGTTCATCCCCCAGTCAAGTACTGGGCAAGACATGAGAGGTTTGGAAGAAATGTTTTCGAAATTAAACCCTATGGCTCCAGATTTTTATCCCCCTTTAGTTGCTAATAGTAGCAGACCAGTCTCACAAGACTCAGAATCTCGTTCTGCTTATGGTGGTGCTGATGATAATTCTTTTGTGCAAACTAACTCTCTTGTTGTTGCTGGTGGAAGTTCTGCAAAAAAGGTATGCGTCTATATTGTGGCTAGCTAAAATTGAAATGAGATTCCGTGATAACCATTGTTCTGCACTTTTCCCAGTTAATTATACTAGAAATTCCATGATAACAATTGTTCTGCACTTTTCCGAGTTAATTGTACTAGGTTATTATATATATTGTGTACATGGGGGGCCATAAGACAATATTTATAAGTGTTTAGCTCTTTTCTTTCTACAGACCAAAAAAGATTCATACTGATTTTCATTTTTATTTATGTGGTGCAATTTATTTTTGTTGAATTGCTCAGAAGCATATTGGCTCTAGTCATGGGAAGCGAAGGAAGGCGAAGAACCGAAATCGTAAGACTCAAAAAGAAAAAGCTATTAAGAGGACTGTCTATGTTTCAGACATTGATAATCAGGTAGTAAATTATCTTGATTTGCCATGCATTATAAATTCTGGTTTTGTTTTGGGAATTCCTTTTGTTGTTAAACAGCATTTCTATATATTTTTTATTTTACATGGGTTTAGATTGCTGAAGAGCAGCTTGCAGCTCTCTTTACTAGCTGTGGACAGGTAAGCTTTTCCTACTTGTTCTCATTTTCGTAACATTCTATTCTGCTAAAATGACACATCTTGATCTTTCAATAACGCTCCAAAATCCTTTTTGTACCTAAGCTTGTTGATTGTCGCATATGTGGTGACCCAAAATCTGTTCTGCGGTTTGGATTTGTCGAGTTCACTAATAAGGGTAAGCTGCTTTTATGTTGACAATGACATATTGACGACATACACCGATACACGTGCTCGTGATAGGGCGGTCTTACATTTTGTCTTATCTGACATGTGTGCAGAAGGTGCAAGAAATGCTTTGAGTCTTGCAGGGACAATGCTTGGTTCCCACACTCTCAAGGTGCAGCCTTCGAAAACTGTGATTGCACCTGTAAACAAAGAACTTTTGCCAAGGGTTAGTAGTTTGGTTCATTATCTTAATATACTCGTATGATCATCTCATACTTGCGTACAGTTGGAGATCATAAGGAAGTGCGAAGTCAATTTATACTAATTTAAATTACCTTGTGCTATGTTTCTTCAGTCTGAAGATGAAAGGGAGAGATGCACGAGGACTATTTATTGTACAAACATAGATAAGAAGGTGATTTAGATTTAAAAAAAAAAAAGTAATTCTTCTTCTGTTGGTTGAAAGCTTTGTAAGCTAATTTTTCATTTTTTATTCAATTTATATGCTTGTTTATCCCAGGTTATTGAAGAGGATATCAGACTCATTTTTGAATCTTTGTGTGGAGAGGTTTGTGATTTCATGCTACAAATCTATAGGTGCTCCTAATCTTGAATTTAAAAGTAAATGTTACAGAATATTTTGTCTGCCATAGGTTGTTGGCTTAAAGCTGCTTGGAGACCGTAATCATTCAACTCGTATTGCATTCGTGGAGTTCGCAATAGTAAGTAAAATTAGCTGTTTAATATCTTGCATAGATTCTTCTTGCGGTTGAGGTTTATGTCATAAGTACATGACGTGGTTGTCTCAGAAGTATATGGGAGTAAATTGACTTTAATGAAGAAATTAAAATCACCTATTCTGATCCATAGATAATCAGTACCTTCTGGTAAGATTGGTTCGAATATTTGTTTTTGTCTTATAAGTCTCACCGTCTCTTTAGTTACAAATAAAAAACAGAAAAAGAAAAGAAGAAACCAGTTCATTAATGATACAAAGATATAGGGAACCAGTTCAACCATCACACAGAACTCTTTCCTGTTAGTGAATTAGTTTATATAGATATAGTGATCAAAATAATTAAGATAGTAGATGATCAGTAGCTGTTTTGTTTCCTTATCTAAACATGCTAGTAGTACAGTTTTATGTTATTTAAAGTGTTAATTATAATTTAGTTTCTGTTATTGCTGCTCATTTATTCCGATTATGATTATAACTTATAAGGGTTTCTAACTTCAGGCTTTTTTTCTTGTCTTCCCTATCTTACCCCCCTTCCTACCTTCATCCTTTTCTGCATAAAATCGTCATCTTACCTCATGCAGTCTCATATCTTTCAACAACTGCCATAGTGCCTGATAAATGCTGTGTATCTTTTTCAGTTTTAACTATAACGGGGAGGGCATACACATTTTAAGCAATGACATTGCATTTGTATAATAACAATACTCTAATAGCATCATCTTGTGTATTCTTGTGATATATATGTGGAACATATCTTGATAGTTATCCGGCTACAAGTTTATGTTAATTGTTATAAGTAGGGTCCTTATCGGATATGCATTTCTGTCATTAGATAAATTTTTCCAGATTGAAAATTATATCTGTGTTCTGTGTGTGGCATCTGTGCAATATTTTTGTTGTCAACAAAAGAGTTAGTAATAGCTGGATTTTAACCTCTGCAGCATGAGAGTGCAATTGCAGCCCTCCATTGCAGTGGCGTTATCTTGGGAGAATTGCCAATAAGGTCAGTTATCCATCAATCCTACTAGTCGATTCCCTCTACCCTCCGATTTTTTTCCTTTTATGAAGCAAGGTGGTTTTATAACCATGCAGGGTAAGCCCGTCGAAGACTCCTATCAAGCAAGGTGTTCCGCGCAGGGCAATTCAATGAGTCTTCCCGGCAGGTCTTCTCAATTTTGTGCTGATTGAAATTGTAGCTACATACACATGCACAAATGTGGAGATGCTATTAATGCACTTCTGTCCATTGCATGCTGGCCTAGTATCTCCGAACACCTGTTTAGCAGGGTTGTCTTTGTTGTTTGTTCATCATTTAGAGATGGATGAAATTCCTATGCTGTAGATGGCTTGACTATGTGGCATGCTAAGCTTAACTTTGTAGGTTTTGTCCCAACTCCCAAAGCAAATATGTTTTTGGCTTGTTTTTAGCATGAAACTCCTTAAAGGTCTGATTTCATGGGATCTTACATCACATTCTTTTCCATGATCTAGCATTTGGTTTTCCTTATCTGTCCAGAAATTTAACATGCTTTGCTGTATATTGTTTCCATTAACAATCCTTACAGAAAATTGCAACTTTTACAACTAAAATTTGACGTTCTGAAAACCTAGCCTATTAAAATGTCTGCAGAATGAGCGCGATGAGATAGCTCAAGTGGTAAAGAGCTTATCTCTTGTCGTCCAGGGTTCGATTCTCGCTCATCCCTTTATGAGAAGTTGAGAACAGATGCTCATTGTAAGGCATATAAGCCTACTTGGTAAAAAAAAAATGTCTGCAGAATCATCCTATCAATGTTCATAGAAAGAAGATCATCTCTCTTTGTAAACCGCAATGCAGTATCATCATGTGGAAGATTGTTTCAAAAAGGAAAATAATTTTACCATACAAAGTTAGTGCACAAAACTACCCTCAACATAATTTGCAATTTTGTATGTATGACTTGAAGGAGAGTCAACCATATTGGATATGTAGGAATTGTTGTAATAATTAGAAGTTGCAACTTTTGTGGACTTGCAAAATCTTGGTCTCACCCAATATCTTGGTTCATCCATCAACCTCTCCTCTATTTGATAAAGACATTCTTGTTTAGTGGGGATGACCCAACAAATCCCACATCCACTTAATAGCAGATTAAAATGAAAGGCACCCTTTAAAGAAAAAGAAGGAGCAGTGAAAGTAACAATATAATTCTACAAGTTAGGGAGAAAGATGCATTTTTATATTTTCTTAACACATTTTTCATGTACCAAACTTAACCATATTATTATGTCAGCTGCACCTCAGCATAATATCACCAAGCACTTCCTTCCCATTTCACTTCCTCTTTCCCTTTCTTTCTGTTCCACATCAGTTATAATTATTTAAATGTACCCCATTGGCCATTACCCCTCCTCATTCTTAATTCCCAGCAATATGTAATTTTCGATAATTTGGTATTTTTTTTTATTGGACGATATAAAATATAATTCCCCACAAATATGCTGTACTTTAGTTTGTTTTGTATGTACGTCTCCAACAATAACTAACATACAGGTACTATATGATAATATGACTACTTTTGCCAAGAGACAAAAAACTTGATGCTTTGATCTAGAAAAAAAAGATCCTTACCGTCTCTGAATGGTGGACTATAAAGCAATTTCCTGGTACAAATTAGTTGACAAAATAAAATAAAAAAGTATATAATCAATATCTTCTAGACACTACAAATTGTACTAGTAGTGGCATTGCTCAATACCTCCCTTGGTAAATTCTTATCACCTGTTCGTCCATGACAGTTCAAAGACATTGTACACCTCTACTCCAGGCAAACTTCCCAATATGGACTTGTATTACTATTTATCCTACGCTAAGAAGAGAATAAAATAAATATGTTCGATTCGGTTCGAGTTCGAGTTCGATATGCATATACATTTAAGAGAGAAAGAATTGTGACTTGCATTTACATATGTTCGGGCACTGGACACAAATATAACGCTAAAAGACCCTGAACTAACCAAGAAAGAATTGTGCAGTTAGAAAGGGAGGACTTGGTCCATTACCAGATTTACAAGTAGCAGTAATTACCAAAAGAAGGTGAGCAATGCCAATGCGCCACCTCCCACTAACCGACCCATCTTTGCATGCGTGTTGACAACATCTCAATAAAAACAAGAATCTTTACCACTTTCCCACTGCATTTTCTTTTTCATTCTTGTCATCTTTCTTTATCCCTCCTACAATTTAAACCATCATTCCTTTCCCCTACCAACACTATTATATATATAACCATCAAACACTCCCCTAGTCCTCTAATATTAGACTATATTTCATATATTTATTAACTTCCCCTGCTACTCAACCAAAATTCACTTATAACACTACTAACTTCCTCTTCAGTCTCTTTATTTTCAAACTCTGGATCAGCCTTTAAAATATACACAAATAAATAAGTTTCGATTTTTTTTTTGTTGCAGTATCATGGGAAATTGCTCGGCTGTTTGTAGACGTGATAACGCTTCTTGTTTTGGAGCTGCTGAAAAAAGCAAGAACAAAAATGTAGTGCAGCTTGTAAAGATGGATGGGAAGATCATGGAGTTTTCGGCACCAATTCTTGTCAAGGAAGCGCTACAAAATTTCTCTGGTTATAATATTGCTTTGTCTAGGGAAGCTCTCCAGCATCTTCCTTTAAATTCCCGGTTGAAGTTAGGGGACATTTACTATCTCATTCCTTCAGTTGAGAATTTAGAAAGTGCAGAAGGATCTCAAAAGTTTGAAAAAGAGGAAGGTGGTGGTGTCAAAAGGATTAAAGTTGTTATAACAAGGCAACAATTGCAAGATTTGCTGTCGAAACAAGTGTTGGCTGTTGATATTTTATCCGGGCTTAAGGCTGAGACGTGTACTGACGAAAAATGTATGACAATTTGGAAGCCAGAGTTGGAATCTATACCAGAAGAACATGAGACCAGAAGCATTTTCTAGCATATTAGCTTTAGGTATCTATACATGTTGTGCAATAAGATATATAGTTTGTTTTTATAATAACATATCGATATTACATGAGTGCATGAGCCATGACATACAAATCAAAACAGGAAGATAGATAGACTAGAGCCAACAGGTGATATATAGGGAAATGATATTTCCAGCATAAATGGGAATATCATCTCTCAATATATGGGAGAGAACTGCCATTAGTAACATATTTCGCAAATTGTAACAGCATGAAACTGATATTATGATGTGTCCGTGTAGAATGTTTGTTACAATTACCTATATGTTAGTGTATTGATCTTCATCTTCTGTATTTGCTTTTGTACATTTGTGAAAGCTGTTTATAGAGCTTCAAATATGTGATCACAGCTCATGATCTAAGAAACCAATAACGGGTAGACACTTGACTATGATGAGTAATCTAAGCAGAAAACAAATAAACATTTGTGTGTAGCACCAAAGTCCAAACATGACAGTAGTGAATGATAAGATACTAGATTATCATACCAGAAATGACAATAATGTTTCGTAAATTAAAAAGTGATTATTTCCATAATAAGTGACGATACCATATCGAGCCTGTTTGGGCTTACTTAAATTATTTTTTGGTCAACTGAAAATTAACAGATTAAAGTGAGAATTGGGCTTAAAATTTTAAGTACGCAGGAGGTACTTTTCTTTCACAAATTAATTTCACACTTTTCTTTCACAAATTAATTTCACACTCGTTTCCAACTACACACAAATCCTAAAAAACAAGCTCTGCGGCTTTTATAAGGACAATCTCTTCACCAGGAAGCTTGAAGAATTTGTTTCCGTTTAAACTCCAATCTATCGACGACGATTTCTCCTTTCACTTTTCATATATATATATATATATATATATATATATATATATATATATATATGCTAGCGTTCAAATAGAAACCAACCTTAGAATAGAAACTAGAAACCTACACTAAATAAATTATATTTCATTTATTTTAATGGTCCCGCTAGGGGCACCTTCACAAAAAACTTATAAAATTCTTGGTTCTATTCAACAAAAATATATATATATAAAAAAAGGGTTACTGTTCACGTGCCACGTCATCACGTGAACAGTAACTTTTTTTAAATTTTTTTAAATTTTTAAATTTTTTTGTTGAATAGAGCCAATAATTTTAAACGTTTTTTTGTATTGGGGTACCCCTAATTTGGTCATTAGATTAGCTTGAAATATTTAATTTAGGTTTAGTTTCTAGTTTCTATTCTAAGTTAGTTTCTATTAGAACAAGACCCTATATATATATAGGGCGTTACTCAAATAGAAACCAAATTAAAATAGAAACTAGAAACTAAATCCTAATCTAATATTTAAAGCTAATCTAATGACCAAACTAGGGGGACCCAATACAAAAAGTTTATAATATTCTTGGCTCCATCCAGCAAAACAAAAAAAAAAATTAAATATTTTTTGTGAAGGTGCCCCTGGCGGGGCCATTAGAATAAATAAAATATATGTTAGGAATAATTCATAAGTTGTGATGTTAAGAATAGAATTTACACATTATACTTCTTGTAATCCTGATCTTATAAAGGATTTAGCACTATATATAGGATTTATGTGTAAAACAGTTATCTGTACAGTTTAGTCAGGAATGAACAGTGTATCGGAGACTAAATGTCAGGAACAAAGAGCAAATCCTTATGACAGGTCTAATACTGATGATGATCAGATACTGATGCAAGATGAAATCCTGATATCAGTCGTGTTACTGATGATGTCATTGTGGATGCTACAGAAACTGGCAAGTGCTATAAAACAGGATCGTTGTTTGAAGAACAAGCAAGAAGATATTATGAAGGAAAGAGTTTTCTATTGAAGAAAACTATCAACTAGAAGACAGAACATTGTCATGTATAGATTATATCCTTCTGTTATTAGTTGATAGGTAGCATATAAATACTCTCTCTATGTCATTGTAAAAAGTGTAAGTTCGTGAGGTTTATAATCGTGAATATACGAGAGTACAAACAGAGAGAGAGAGATTTGTATTGTCAGCAGCTGCTAAAGGTATTGTACACCTTTGGTAGAGTTTGTATTTGATCTTATTAATACAAACAGAGTTTGATTCATTCGTTTATTCTTGTTCATATAATCAAGCAAAAATCAGACACGATTATATAACTTGTATTCAACCCCCCCTTCTATAAGTTATTCTAGTTAACAATTGGTATCAGAGCAGGTTGATTTCGAATAATCATAAAGATCTGCAATCATGTCTGGTTACAAGGATGGGAATACTAAGATTCCTATGCTCAAGAGAAACGAATATACTCTATGGGAAGTAAAGATGTTGCATCATCTGGAAGCAACAGATCCTGATTATCTTGACAGAATCAGAGATGGACCTTTTGTTCCAACAAAAGTCGTTGGACAAGCAACTGTTGATGGTGTGGTTGTTCCAGAACATACAGCAGAGAAGCCAAAATCTGAATGGTCAGATAAGGACAAGGAGAATGTTCTTAAAGATGCTAAAGTGAGAAACATATTATTCAACAGTCTTGATTCTGTTCTCACTAACTATGTTCTCTCTTGTAAAACTGCTAAGGATATTTTGGACAATCTTAAGGTTCACTGTGAAGGAACTAAGCCTGTCAGGAAGAATATGAGGACATTACTTATACAACAGTATGAGTACTTTGAATCCAAGTCTGGTGAGTCACTTACTGATACCTTTGATAGGTTTACAAAACTCATCAATGAGATGGCCATGCATGGTAAATATTATGACTTGGAGGATATGAATACAAAGTTCAGTAAAGCTTTGCCTGATTTCTACAATGAGAAGATATCTGCGATTGAGGAAGCTAATGATCTGGATGAGATTTCATTAGAGGCAGTATTTGGAAAATTGAGAGCTTATGAACTTGACAAGCAGCAGAAGAAGAGCAGGAGTGAAGGAAAGATGAAGACTATTGCACTTACTGCTCAATCTGAAGTAAAGAAGCTTCCTGAAGAACAGCATGAAGAGATTGTTGTAAAGAATTCAAGGAAGAAGAAAAGCAAAGAAAGTTCTGAGTCAGAGACTACTGATATGGACTCTGACAACAATGATTCTGAATCTGAGATGCACGAACTCTTTGCTATGTTTGCTAAAGCCTTCAAGAAAGGAAGATTCAACAGAAGAAGATTTAGCAAAGAACCTTTTCAAAAGAAGGAGGAGAAGAAGAGTGACAAAGGCAAAAGTACAATTGTCAAGCTTGATAAGGCCAAGATCAAGTGCTTTAATTGCAGCGAGCTTGGACACTTTGCTAGTGAGTGTAAGAAGCCTAGGAATTCAGGAAAAGGTAATGCACTTATGGTCACACAGAAGGATTGGGCTGATTCCAGTGATTCTGAAGATGAATTGGATTATGACAACATTGCATTGATGGCAAATGGTTCAGACAAACCTGGATCTCCAAAGAAAACCTCTCCATCCTCTGTTAAGGTATCACTTCACTCTCTTGATTCATTTGATAGCTTAAATTCTGATGAAATTAGATCTATCCATGCTGAGTTTAAGAATCTTATGACTAATTTTAGAATTCTTACTTGTGAAAAAGATGAACTTAAGGTTAAGAATGATAAATTAGTTGATAGAAATAATTTTCTTGAATCTGAGTTAATTCAAATGGAAGAATACAAGTTAAGTTCTGATAAAGCTAAGCATGATTATAGTGTTATTCTTGAGGCTTATGACTATGTCAGAAAAGAACTAGAGGAAGAGAGAGATGTGATTAAGACCATTAACATTTCTGGTAAAAAGACACAAGAAATCATCGAAAATGGAATTCGTGGTAAGGTTAATGGTTTAGGTTTTGATAAGGCTAGACAAGAAGAAAAAGTAGCTATTGTCAATGATGATAGTAAAGTAGAAGCTAGCACATCTAAATCTGAAGGTAAGAAAATTGTTTCTGAACCTAATCATGTTAAATTTGTTGATTCAAAAGGTACCCCTGTTGTACACAAAAGGATTAACAATAGTAATTCAGATGAGAAAGTGTTAGAGAAACCTAAGAATGTAAACATAGGGTTTCTGTCTAAGTCTCAGTTGAAACAGAGATTAGATGGTCTTTCAGAGTCTAGCAAGATCAAGAGAAATAGGAATGGAAAAGAAGGTATTAACAAAGAGAATAATTACAAGAATGTACCTGATGCACCTAGGAAGAAATGCTATAAGTGTGGAAATCATAATCATTTAGCCCTAGACTGCAATCAAAAATCTTCTTGGAAAACTGAGTCCAGTTTCCCCAAGACTCAGAAAATTCAATACCAACCACAAAAAGCTTGTTATCATTGTGGTAGTTTACTTCATTCCATTTACATGTGTAGAGAATATCATGAACTGTACTATGACTATTATTCCTTGAAATCTGAAACTCCTAGTCACAAACAGTTTGTGAAATTAGAGTCTAAAGTTGACTCTACAACAGGTAAAGTAAAAGCAAAATTCTCAAAGCCTGTTGTTTCTAAATCTAGTAAGAAAGGATCCAATCAAAGTTGGGTCCTAAAAAATTCTAACTAGTTACTTTTTGTTTGCAGGGCACAGGAAAGAAGCATTCAATTATCTTGGACAGTGGATGCTCTGGACATATGACTGGAAAGAAGTCCCTGCTTACAAAGTTTGAGAGGAAAGCTGGCCCAGTAATATCTTTTGGAGATGGCAACAAAGGAGAAACTCTGGGATATGGCTCAATTGTTTTGGGGAATGTCATCATAGAAAATGTAGCACTGGTTGAAGGCTTGAAACATACTCTTTTAAGCATAAGTCAACTGGGTGATAAAGGTTACAAGTCAATCTTTGACAAAGAAGGATGCAAAATCTTGAATATGCAGAATGGAGACATTGTTCTAACTGGTCAAAGACATGGTAACATATATGAATCCAGCTTAAGTGATACATCTAAAGGAATTGTTAGATGTCTCTACAGCAAAGCAACAAGTGATGAAAGCTGGAATTGGCACAAGAAGCTCTCACATCTTAATTTCAAGAAGCTTAATCAACTTGTTAAGCACAATCTGGTGAGAGGCCTACCTCAGGCAAATTATGTGCAAGATGGACTTTGTGATGCATGTCAGCTTGGAAAGCAAAGAAGAACCACTTTCAAGAGCAAGACTGAAAATTCAATTACTGAACCATTTCACATGCTACATCTTGATCTGTTTGGTCCAGTAAACATTATGTCTATCAGCAAGAAAAGATATGCTCTAGTGATAGTGGATGATTTCACAAGGTTTACATGGGTGTTCTTTCTACACAAGAAGGATGAAGCTCCTCAACAAATCATTGAACTTGTCAAGAATATTCAGAATAACTCTGAGTACAAAGTTAAAGTACTTAGGAGTGACAATGGTACAGAATTCAAGAATTCTACAATGGAGGGGTTTTGTGCAGACAATGGAATCACTCAACAGTTTTCTGCACCTGGTACACCTCAGCAGAATGGTGTAGTGGAAAGAAAGAACAGGACTCTCATAGAGGCAGCAAGAACCATGCTTGCAGATGCAAAACTTCCAACCTACTTTTGGGCAGAAGGTATTAACACTGCATGTTTCACTCAAAACTGTACCTTGGTAAATAGTCATGGAAAAACTCCCTATGAGATGATCAAAGGAAAGAAACCAAGTGTGAAATACTTTCACATCTTTGGATGCAAATGCTATGTCCTAAAAGTTCATCCAGAACAACTTGGAAAATTTGAAGCAAAATCGGATGAAGCAATCTTTCTAGGATATTCAGCATCTAAGGCCTTCAAAGTTTATAATCTCAGAACTCACATTGTTATGGAATCAATTCATGTTGCATTTAATGATAAGAAATTTGGAATTCTGCAAACTGATGAAAGCCATGACAAATTGGAATTTGAAAATCTGAAGAATTCTGAGATACTCTCCAGTGATGATGAAGGTTCTCCAGAAGGAATTTCTATTACTTCTCAAAGGAATGCTACTGTTGAGGGGGAGCAAATAAGTCAAAGAGAACACAGTGATCATCAGGAGCAGACTAGCTATTCAGAGTCTACTCCATCAGGAATTGATCTTTCAGAGTCTATTCCATCAGGAGCTGATCTTTCAGAGTCTACTGAAGGAAGATCAGTAACTAGCAGCAATATGGAATCTACTGATTCTACTGATCAAAGGAGAGTTATTGAAGCAGAGAGAATTCTTCTACAAAAGATACCACTAACTTAGGGGGAGAGACTAGCAGAGTTAATCTACCACCTGTTAGAAAATGGACCAAGGATCATACTGAAGATTTGATTATTGGTGATCCAAATAGTGGTGTTCGAACTAGAAGATCAATTCAAAATGAATGCTTGTATAGTTGCTTTCTCTCAAAGAATGAACCTAAGAAGGTTGAAGAAGCCTTACAGGATCCTGATTGGGTAATTGCAATGCAGGAGGAGTTAAATGAGTTTGAGAGAAACAAAGTCTGGAAACTGGTACCAAGACCTAAAGATAGATCTATTGTTGGTGCAAGATGGGTTTTAAGGAACAAGCTAGATGAATCTGGTATGACTGTAAGAAACAAAGCAAGATTGGTGGCTAAGGGTTATTCTCAGGAAGAAGGCATTGATTATGATGAGACCTTTGCACCTGTAGCAAGATTAGAAGCAATCAGAATGTTTCTTGCATTTGCAGCTCATTCAAAATTCAAGGTATACCAGATGGATGTAAAGAGTGCTTTTCTAAATGGCAAACTTGATGAGGAAGTATATGTGGAACAGCCACCTGGATTTGTTGATCCAAAATTTCCAAATCATGTCTACAAACTTGACAAGGCACTCTATGGACTAAAGCAGGCACCAAGAGCATGGTATGAGACTTTGTCTAAATTTCTTCTTGAAAATGGCTTCACAAGAGGTACAATTGACAAAACTCTATTCTTTAGAAAGATAAAAGGTGAATTGCTTTTAGTTCAAGTTTATGTTGATGATATTATTTTTGGCTCTACTAATGAAAAGTTGTGTGCTAAGTTTAGCAAGCTTATGCAGTCTAAGTATCAGATGAGCATGATGGGTGAATTAAATTATTTCTTAGGCTTGCAGGTCAAACAGACTGAGACTGGTATTTTCATTAATCAGTCAAAGTATATCAAAGATCTCTTAAGAAGGTTTGACTTTCAAGACTGTGCAGTTGCAAAAACACCCATGGAAACAGCCACTAAACTAGACTCTGATCCTAAGGGGAAGAGTGTGGATAATACTAGTTATAGAGGCATGATAAGCTCATTGTTATATCTAACTGCAAGTAGGCCAGATAAAATGTTTTCTACCTATTTATGTGCTAGATTCCAAAGTGATCCTAAGGAATCTCATTTAATTGTTGTGAAGAGAATTTTTAGATATCTCAAAGGAACTCCAAATCTTGGTTTGTGGTACCCTAGAGAATCTGATTTCTTTCTAATTGGCTATTCAGACTCTGATTATGCAGGGTGTAAAATAGACAGGAAAAGCACTACAGGTACATGTCAATTTTTGGGAAACAGATTGATTTCTTGGGCAAGCAAGAAGCAACAATCTGTCTCAACCTCAACTGCAGAAGCTGAGTACATAGCAGCAGGCAGTTGTTGTGCACAGCTCCTTTGGATAAGAAATCAGTTGATGGATTATGGTATGACACTTAGTAATATTCCTATGTTTTGTGATAATACTAGTGCTATTAAAATTGCAGAAAATCCAGTTCAACATTCAAGGACTAAGCACATTGATGTCAGGTATCATTTTATTAGAGAACATATTGAGAATGGTACTGTGGAACTTCATTTTGTTCCTACTGACAAACAGCTTGCAGATATTCTAACTAAACCACTTGATGAGACTACATTCAGTAGATTAGTAAGTGAGTTAGGAATGTTAAATTCTTAGATCTTTAACATCTGCAATAGTAGCAAGGTATGTTGTTTTTAGCTTATAGACTTGATATTCTTGTCAGGATCTATTTTTGATTGTTAAATGCTTTAGCTATAACACTTTGCCTTGATAAATTTCAGTATGATAGACTTGTTAATAATCATCAGGATTAGATTTGTTATCAGGATGCTGACGTCATCAGTATTGTGTCAGTATCAGGATTGTGAAAATTGTTTCAGATCCTGACGTTTACTTTGTGTAGTAATCTAATTCTGTGATGTGTTAAGTCTATGCCAGCATGTTTTAATATTTGCATACTGATAATTTATACATCATTCATAATCAAAAGACAAGTAGATAATAAGAAATTGTATTTTCATTAATTGAAATCATTACATATATGGAAATGAAATACAACATCTTTTTGTCTAACTTCTACTGATAATCCTATACTTGTCTATTGATATGAATTTTGAGGTACAGGACAAGGAGCATCTCAAGAAATCCATCAGGGGATTGAATAGCCTCGTCTACTCTTGGATTCCTTGTCTGGGCGACTTGAATGAGAGTAGCTAACTTAAATGAATAGCATCTCCATCAAGATCAACCTCAGACTCTCGGCCAAATTCTTCATCCTCAAGTTTTGAGGAGGTTAGGGGAAGATTGTATCCAACAGATGGATGTTCTAGGAGAAACCTCTGGATATTATCTGAAACTAATCCATCCATGATTAGTTCGATGAGAAGAGTCATTTTTTCAAAGAGATGATCAAGAACAGGATGTTCATCGATTGTGAAGAATCTAAAGAATGGGTTTGAATGGAACTTTGGTTTGAGAATCATTGGTGAGAAGAAAAGAAATTGAAAGGTTTATGGAGAATGGCATAAGGCGTCTGTTTCTTTTATAGAAAGACATGAGAAGCTGAACAGTCACTTGGAAGTTTTAATGAAGTCAGATGCTAATTATTGCATATGACTGTATTTCTTGTTTTCAAGAAATATTGAATATATCTAACCAATTGATTGTTGTTCAGTTTAATTATTTATTTCTTTTTCAGATAAAAGAAAAATGCCACGTGGAAACTCCATATTAAGTCTCTGGAATCAGGATGATATTGATCAGGATTTCAAGTGTGACCATCAGGATTTGAGATTTATTATTTTTAAATCATATTGCATTGTATGATTATTTTGATGAGATATCACAACAGGAAAAGGAAGCTGATCAGTATTGAGTTTTATCTTGATAATACCCTGATTTATTTCATGAAAATCAATTTTGGATTTTATTTTCCAAAAAATCGTGGGTAACCGCATTTTTCAGGGACTGACACCTGTCAATCTACGTGTCAACGTGGGATAGTGGTCTGAAAGATTTGTGAAATATATTTGTTTTGAAACTCTAATCGTGTAATTGCTTTCTCTAATTTTACATTCTCTAAAGCAAAAACTACTCTTGAGTTTTCAAAATCACTAATCCATTTCAAGAATTTTTCAAGTTCTTTTCAGATCAAAAATGGCGACTCATAGAAGATTACCTAAGTCAGTAGCTTTCAAGTTTGGTGACTTTGATTTTATGACGAACAACCATGTAGCAGCTATCACCAACAAGGAAGGAGTATTAACTGATTTTCATCCAATCATGGACTTTCTGGCGAATGGACCATTAAGTTATGCATTAACAGCATCTCCACAAATTAATCAAGCAGCTGTTTCACAAGCTTGGGAGAATGCTGAGGTAATTGATTCTACTCAGAGTCAATCAGGTAAGATTGTTATACACTTAGGACAAGACTCATTTGATATTACTGAATCTGTTGTTAATTCAGTACTTCACTTACCTGTTAGTTTGATTTATGAGAATGTACAATCTGATGATAATGTGAGAACTATGTTGTCTGAATTAGGTTATAGTGGACCTCTAGACAACATGAGCCAGTTGAATAGGTCTTTTCTTAGAAAGGAATGGTCTTTCTTCTTTGATCAAATTGCTAAATGTTTTACTGGTAAATGTAGTTCTTTTCAGCAAATTACTTCTGTTACATCACATATTGCTTATAGTTTGCTTTATGACAGAGTAGTTAACATTGGTTATATTATCTTAAGTCAGATGTGTATCAAACTTGGGTTAAGAGATCAAAACAGGAAAATGGTTTATTATCATAGATTTATGCAAATGTTTATTAACCATTTTATTCCTGATGTTGAAGCTAGATTTGGTAGGGAACATTGTGTTTCTTCTTATGTACAGCAAAAGAGAATTTTCTCTGACATTATAAAGAAGGACAATGAAAAGAATCTAGATGAAATACCTGCAATTCATTATCCACATCATTTTCAGGTAATTCTTAAAACTCATCTTCCTACTCTCTACAATTCTTCTTTCTTTTGTGGTGAAATGGCTCAGGAATCTCATTTGGAGGAGAACCCACCTGTGTCTACCCAAGTAGCCCAAAACATTATAGTCTCTAAAACAATTCAAGAACCAAATTTTGATCCACAGCCTATTGTTTCAAAGAAACCAACCTCTGGTGTTTCTCAAAAGACATCAGTTGTAAGGAAGAGAAGATTTGTTGTGTCAAGTAGTAGTAATTCTAGTGAAGATGATGATGATTTAACTCTTGCTGAGAGAGCAGAATTGAAGACTGCAATTCAACTTTCTCTGTTAGCACAAAGAGATGAAAAACCTAGTCACAGCCAGGCTGCAGTCTCCCAAAAGGCCATAGTTCTTAAAAAGGGAAAACAGTTACTGGATACTGTCTCTCAAAAGACTGTGTCTATTGAACAAAGATCTCATCCCAAGATCACTTCTGTGTCTACACCTCTTGAGTCTTCTCAGGATAAATCTTTTGCTCACTATACCAGGAGAACAAGGAGAAAGATTCAATTGTCACCTACACACACAGAGTCTAGTCCAACTAACATTATGCAGGTTTCTACATATCAAGCTACATCTATGTCAGTATTTGACAAGAGAGATTTGGATATTGATTCTTCATGGGAAACTACATTGTCATACAGAATGGCTATGGGACTTATCTCTCTAAAAAAGAAACTTTCCAGGCCAGTTCTAAATTTTCTAAGTGAAAGTGTTCCTAGACTTTCATTTCCTAAAGAATATGGACTTCTACATCAAAGACTTGACTTAATGAAGATGTATTTCTATGTATCTGTCAGAAGACAATTAGTCAAGAAATTTGGATTCTCGAAGCATGTTGCACTTCAATCACTTCATGCATATTTATTTGACAAAGATGTCATTATTGAAGATGCCTCAGCTCAAGGTGAACAACAGGAGGAAGTAGATAGAGGAATGCAGTCAACAGAAGATACTATTGCACCAGTGGTGAATAGTAGGAAAGATCAGATCACAGTCACTGCAACACAAGAACCATCTAGTCAGAGGTTGGATGACTCAGGAGCTGTGATAGCTGATGTTGAAAGGTCTTCTGTGATGACTGAGAATGCAAGTGAGATACCCTATGATATGGGAGGAATAACTTTGACTGGTTTTCTTGAAGATCAAACAAATTTTGTTCAGTCAGAGTCTGTCCACCTTGAGGGTGAGTCTCAGCAAACAACACTTAAAGACGGTGATGTACTAACTATGGTGTCTAATGAAGTATTACTGAAGACATCAGAGTCTAGTAAAAAACCTGAAAGTGGTATACTGGAGCCTGTAGTCTCTGGAAGGAAAGAAGATGATTGTATGGGTTCAGAGACTATAGCAGCTCACTCCTTGGAGAAAACCTCAAGCCCCTTGCCATATGAGGAACCCTCTCTCCATGTGAGTTCAGGTATAAAAACTCCTTCTAAACCCTATTTTTCTGTAGGTCATGAGAGCACTTATTCAAATTTGAGTGATACACTTGAAAAGATGGACTTAGATCCACAAACTGAGAGGCTGGCTCCTGACCAGGCAAAAGATGAGGTAGAAAGAGTGTTGACTTTAGTAAGTCAAAGTGAGAATGAGGGTATGGATGATCAACTCCATAGTGAGGGAGAGAAAATTAGGAAACCATCGTTTGATTTCTGGGATCAGGTTTTTCCTGAATCTTGGTCTGACAATCTTGATATGGATGCTGGTACTTATTCGTTTATCAAGATGTATCAGAAGAATGACCTAGCACATCACAATGCAAAGCCAGAAGTTAAAGCTCAGAAGCAAAAAGAGAGGCTTGCAGGAATCATTAACAGAAGAGGTGCCATGATAAAGCAATCTCTTGATACATATGTACCAGATGAAGTTCCTAATGATCCTAGTGTTCCTTTGTATGTACTTCCAATATCAGCTAGAATTGAGACATCTACAGTCTTTGATCACTCTAAGGAGGAGTCAGGATTTGAAGATGTCAGTACACAGAATACTGGTGAAGGAGATGATGATCATGTTTCAGTTCCAGATCAGAAAGATGAAGATGTTGATACTTCTAATCAGGTTTTATTACTTGAGTATCATACAACACAAGCAACTTCTTCTACAAGACTTGAAGATACAGTTCTTTCTGATTCTGATTCTGAAGATACTAGAAGCACTTCCAACATTGAAGTTCATTCTGATGTTTTGAAAGATATTCAGAATTCTCAAATTGCTATGCAAACAAGACTTCAATCACTTGAAGATAACCAAGTCACAATTATGGAAAATCAAGCAGTTCTGATGAATATCATTTGTTCTGTTTCTGAATCTCTTGGAATTAATGTTGCTGATGTCAAAAAGGGGGAGATAAAGACAATTCAAAGACAACAACAACAACAACAATACCAGACTGGGGGAGATAAAGCCGGGGGAGATAAAGAGCAGACAAAGGGAAGTAAAAAGAAGAACTAGGAGTGACAGTGGTGAATCATAGCTAGGAAGTGGTAAAGGAAGAGCATCATTAATAGTTAAAATTCTTTCTTCTAAGTACTAGATAAACGTCTACATCTGGAAGGAGGTACTTAACTTCATAATTCTACGTTCATAAATTCTATTCTGGTTGTATTGTTATATGTTTTGACATCCACAACTTAGATTTATGCTTCAGATTTTAAAGCATAAATAGGGGGAGATTGTTAGGAATAATTCATAAGTTGTGATGTTAAGAATAGAATTTACACATTATACTTCTTGTAATCCTGATCTTATAAAGGATTTAGCACTATATATAGGATTTATGTGTAAAACAGTTATCTGTACAGTTTAGTCAGGAATGAACAGTGTATCGGAGACTAAATGTCAGGAACAAAGAGCAAATCCTGATGACAGGTCTAATACTGATGATGATCAGATACTGATGCAAGATGAAATCCTGATATCAGTCGTGTTACTGATGATGTCATTGTGGATGCTACAGAAACTGGCAAGTGCTATAAAACAGGATCGTTGTTTGAAGAACAAGCAAGAAGATATTATGAAGGAAAGAGTTTTCTATTGAAGGAAACTATCAACTAGAAGACAGAACATTGTCATGTATAGATTATATCCTTCTGTTATTAGTTGATAGGTAGCATATAAATACTCTCTCTATGTCATTGTAAAAAGTGTAAGTTCGTGAGGTTTGTAATCGTGAATATACGAGAGTACAAACAGAGAGAGAGAGAGATTTGTATTGTCAGCAGCTGCTAAAGGTATTGTACACCTTTGGTAGAGTTTGTATTTGATCTTATTAATACAAACAGAGTTTGATTCATTCGTTTATTCTTGTTCATATAATCAAGCAAAAATCAGACACGATTATATAACTTGTATTCAACCCCTCTTCTACAAGTTATTCTAGTTAACAATATAATTTATTTAATGTTGGTTTCTAATTTCTATTTTAAGGGAGGTTTCCATTTGATCACTAGCCTCTATATATATATATATATAGGGTCTTGTTCTAATAGAAACTAATTTAGAATAGAAACTAAACCTAAATTAAATATTTCAAGCTAATCTAATGACCAAATTAGGGGTACCCCAATACAAAAAACGTTTAAAATTATTGGCTCTATTCAACAAAAAAAATTTAAAAAAATTTAAAAAATTTAAAAAAAGTTACTGTTCACGTGATGACGTGACACGTGAACAGTAACTTTTTTTTTAATTTTTTTTATATTTTTGTTGAATAGAGCCAAGAATTTTATAAGTTTTTTGTGAAGGTGCCCAGCGGGGCCATTAAAATAAATGAAATATAATTTATTTAATGTAGGTTTCTAGTTTCTATTCTAAAGTTGGTTTCTATTTGAACGCTAGCCTATATATATATATATATATATATATATATATATATATATATATATATATATATATATATATATATATATATATATATATAGGGTCTTGTTCTAATAGAAATTAACTTAGAATAGAAACTAGAAACTAAACCTAAATTAAATATTTCAAGCTAATCTAATGACCAAATTAGGGATACCCCAATACAAAAAACGTTTAAAATTCTTGGCTCTATTCAACAAAAATAAAATAAAAAATAAAAAATAAAAAAAGTTACTGTTCACGTGATGACGTGGCACGTGAACAGTAACTTTTTTTAAATTTTTTTTTATTTTTTTATATTTTTGTTGAATAGAGCCAAGAATTTTATAAGTTTTTTGTGAAGGTGCCCCTAGCGGGGCCATTAAAATAAATGAAATATAATTTATTTAGTGTAGGTTTCTAGTTTCTATTCTAAGCTTGGTTTCTATTTGAACGCTAGCCTATATATATATATATATATATACTCCAATTTTTGATTAATTATTTTGTGGATCTTTTCTCTGTTTTTGGTATATAATCTATGGTTTGTAATGTTTTTTCCAATCTGCTTGTTTATTAATTGGGTATACAAATTTTGAAAGTTTCCTTATTTTCCCCTAAAATGGGCATCTTTGGTTTATTTGTTGAAATAACTTTTTCAGTAGCTACGCTTTGATTATCAGAAAAAGCTGCAAAAGATTATGATTTGTTGATTATCTGCAAAAACTTAAAACATACTTGCGTTTTGCATTTAACAAATGACTTGCATTTGGACTTGTAGATGGAAGAATCTTGAAAACGAAGACCAGCAAAGTTAACTTTCATGTTCTGTTTGTCCGACTGTGTAGAGGAGCAGCGGAAAGGAAATCGACCTAACACAACATTGGACAACAAAACTGGCTGGACAAATGTACAAATTTAAATGAAAATTTAATTTAAGTTAAAATTTACCAAATACCAAAATTACTTTAAATTAAGTTACCCAAATACATACATTTAACTTAGCAATTAAAATTTTCACTTTTAGTTTAAATTGAATAAATTAATCCAAACTGGTTCATTATCTTACCTGGGATCGGGACTGTGTATAGAATTAAAGATCACATACCCTATGACCAGAGCTTTACTACTGTATTGCACCTTGCATCCTCTAGAAGGCTACCCATAACGAGGGTGTTTGGGATTGCTTAAAATAAATTATTTTTGACTTAATGAAGGTGTTTTTAACTTAAAAGAGAAAGTGAAGTTGTTTACTTTAAGTTGAATGAAAGTGTTTGGGTAATTTTACTTAAAGTTAAATGGGGGTTTAATAATTTTGATTTTAAAAAAAATAAATTCATAATATTTAAACTTTACAAGAATTGTGGGAAAAAAAAAACTCCATAAATCATAAGTGATAAGTCAAAAGTACCTAAATGGAACTTATGACTTAAAACAGTTTTTTAACTTAAAGCTGGCTTAAAGCCCGCTTAGCCAAACAGCTCTTTTTGTACTTAAAGCCCAAAACTCTTTAAAGAGATACAGCGAAACAGGCTGAAATCCTGAATGTGTCATTGTCCTGATAGGAAATTTAATAGACCTATTCATCAACCACGAACACAATGAACAGTTGTATTGCATTGCAATTATAATTAGGGGGAAAAGTCAAAACCATAATGTAGACTACGAAGAAAGCTGGAAAGATTCAGAATGTTGAGGACGCTGATAATAGATTGATGGACGACCACAGCCACACCACTCCACACACTAGCAAACTTGTCAACTTCCTCCTCGTGTTTACGACGTCGTTTTGTAATTTCAAGAAAGATCATGAAGGCTGTCAAATTAACTCTTAGTGGTAATTTCTTTTTTCTCGTCAATTATTTTATTTGCAGTACTAACTGTTGATGTGCTGATGGTAAAATATTCAAGTTCTTGCAATCCATCATATCTATGTACTTAGTATTCTAAACATAGTATCATGTGAAACAATTATCACACATTTAAATCAGCTTAAACAAATTGTTGTTGCTTGGACGGCAGGTTGAAGACATGAAAAATAATAAAGATGAATAAAATATTTATTCCAATTATTAGTAACAGTTTCAAAAGACTCGTACATCAGACACAAGAGAATCCAAGACAGTACCTCAATCCCAAAAAGCATACATCTGTACCATCTAATATTCGCTACATACATGTATGTGCTTGCTTTCTGTTTTGAAAGCTTTACACATGACCAAGCCAAAGACTAAAACCAAAAACACAACTGCTCTTTACTTCTTTCCTAACATGCCAAAGGAGAAAGGAGCTCTTCACTCTAAAATAAGAACCACCCAAATTTGAACAAAGTATGTTGTCTATCTTATAACATAATTTTAACAAGGATGGATCAAATTCCCATCATTATTCGTAAAGAATGTCTGCAAGTTCAAATTAGGTATGTTTACGAAAAATGTGTATCACGTAAAAAATGAGGGGATACACATCTCGCAAATGTGTAGTTAGGAGATACGGCATATGTGGATATGAATGAAAAATAATATCAAAAGAGATGTAGTATCTAAAATTGGGTAGGGAGACGGAAAAGAAGTTGCTCCGAATTTTAGTATTTTGCTCAGACAAATATAAATATTTGTGGTAAAGATGATTCTCATCCAAAATTTTACAATCGTTTTTAACAGTTATACCATCTTATTTTTATGTAGCTTAGACGAAAACGACATAGCTTCTGAAGACAGCCTCCTATTCGTCATGTAGACGTAGAGGCACAGTCTTTGAGGTTAGTGTGCCCAACTACAGTATCTGACAATGCTTTTCACTTACTACCATTATTCCTAATAAATTCTCCTAAGATAGCTTCAGCCTCAACCTAAGCTGCTGCATTTACAAATTACAACTTTGCTACACTGTGTAACGATATACCAGCTACAAGGAGGCGCTATATCTTAAGGGTCGTATTTTGTTCACTTCTATCCCTGTTACTTCACAAAATATACAAGCACCTATTAGAAATGGGGAAGAATGCTGCAGCAGGAAGTTCATGGTTAGATGTTGTCAAGAAAGCTTTCAGGTCTCCTTCGAAATCCAACAAGTCCAGCAAAAGGAGAGAAGAACATGACCAAGAAGATGATGAAAAGGTGATATATTTACAATACCACATTTTATGCTAAAATTCGTAAATTCAATACCAGTTTTGAGGCTTACCTATACTCATTCTACAAATGATGTCTGTTTGTGCTTGTGCAGAGGAGAGGAAAACGGAGGTGGATTTTCAGCAAACAATGCATCAATGAAACTACAATACAGCACTATGCATCAGCAAGTAGTGTGACTGATACTAGTGCGCAAACCTTGGCTGTGAATCCCAAGGCCCGGGATGAAGATTACGAAAGGCAAGATATTGCATTGGCTATGGCAACCACAGCAACTGCTGAGGCTGTGGCAGCAGTTGCTGCGGTCCAAGCAGCTGTTGAAGTCATCAGGCTTGCTAGTCCCTCTAAAACTGCCAGTAAATATTTCCAGGCAGCCATAATGATACAATCAGCATTCAGAGCCTATCTGGTAAATAATGCATCCAATCATGCATTTGTGCTTGAATTTTGATTACGAAAATAAAAGGACTCTGTTTTTCTTAGGCTAGGAGAGCTCTGGGGGCACTTAGAGGAATTGTAATGCTACAGGCTTTAGTAAGAGGACAAAATATCCGTAAACAAGCAAAGATGACACTTCGATGCATTCAGTCCTTGGTCCGAGTTCAAACTAGAGTTCGTGATCAACGTAGGAGGCTTTCATATGAAGGCAGCAAGGATTCCCCATTCAACGTATCTTACAGCTCAAGGGAATATCATGTTGAGACAAGAAAATCTCGAGTGGGTTAATTTTTGTATGAGTCATAGTATATATAAGTATAATGATCTTCAATCACTTGTTATTTCCATGCCATGCTTAATTTTTGTGTCTTGACTGGCATATTGTGATTATTGGAACACAGTCAAGAGAAGGAAGTAACATTACGGATGAGTGGGATTGTCATCGATATACATTAGAGGAAATTAAAGCTATGTTGCAGAAAACTAAGCTAGCAGCTTCTGAGCCAAAAAATCATCGCACAACAGCTTTTTCTCGTCAGGTAATTTAGTCCTCTATATTCTTTTGTTGGATTTGTACCAATGTATGTTATTTTAGTACTAACCATCATCTATGTTTTCATACATAGACGTGGAGATCTGGTAAGGACCAACTTTTATGTAGTGAAGGGGAAGAAGAAAAGTATGGATGGTCTGATCAGTGGAAAAAGATGGGCAGAAATTCTAGTGATCGAAGTGATTCTACAAATACGGTTGAAATTGACACTGCTCTATCAGATTCAGTTCCACGTTCACGATTATCAATTGATCAACATTATTTGTACCATCAACAAGATCCCAGTTCGGAATCTGATTGTTCTCCAATGCACAGAACAAATACAAGTATGCCCAATTCCTTTCCTATCACGCCATTCCAGTACAGAGCGAAACGCCTTCAAGTTCATTCAGCCAGTCCACGTTGCTTAAATAATGGGAGGAACCTTATGATGGCTCACACACCAACACTAGGCTTAAGTTGTAACAAAATGTTTGGACGTAAAAATACTGTTGCAGCTTCAGTGCCTAACTATATGGCAGCCACTGCTTCGGCCATGGCTCGAAGTCAGTCTGAAAGTGCACCAAGGCAGAGGCCTTTGACACCGGAGAGAGGAGATTTGAGTTCTGTGAAGAAAAGACTATCATTCGCAGCTCCTGAACGAGATGCTTGTGCTGTCATGAGTGATACAGAAATCGAGAGGAACTTGAGTAGGCCAAGTTCTAGATATAATATGCGGGAGAGATCAAACACATTGTTGTGAGGACAGCCTTGGTGAGGATTGGTCTATTTCATGCCTATCTGCAATTCCAAGCAGAAAAGTAAATTAAAATGTGAGGCGGGCCTGTAAGAGGCTAGGGAGCACAGATTGAATGAAAGATCATGTAATGCAGTTTAATCTTTGTAAAGAAATTTAGGCTTGTTTGACAATAAATGGCGAAACATCTGTGTCTTCAACATTTTTGTATGACAACCAGTTCTTCATTAATCATGATTTTTACTGTCTTCTAATTGTTCCAAATCTAATTCCTATTACTTGTTCACAATATCTAGTTTCAACGTTTCATTTCGATTCAAGTGGTGTTGGTTAATATCAGAACCAGCGATCTGGTTCAAGATTTAAGCTGAACAAGTGATCCATGTGCAGAACATAGTACTTCATTATTTTCATATGCTTAGTTAAGGTGTACATTTTAACCAGTTACAAGCTGGAAAATGGCATTATAGCAAGATGAGTAATAGACTGCAAAAGTGAAAGGTATTATAACAAAAACAGTAAAGCCAAAAGGAATATCTCGAGCATTGGACTGGATTAGTAACTACATCTTTCCAGTTAAGCTATATCTTCACCTTTTTCATAAACCCTATCATTTTAAACATGAAAAGCTGAATACATTATAGTTCACAAACTTTTTCAGTAATTTCTTACTTTAGTCTAATCTGATAAATGGTGAACATACCAATCCTATCATACATTTCCACATTCTTGTAAGTTAAATAAATCCTAGTAAAACAATCCTTTGTGAGCATGCATGTAGCTGGTTCATATATTCTTGACATCGACCGGAAATTAGTTACAAATGCAATCATGATGTTACTTGTGTACTCTCACGAGTGCTTAAACCGTCTCTGAACCAACTTCAAATTTGTACTTTAACATCATTTTTGGTATAAAATTCATATCCAGCCCAACTCTAAACTTACATCATTTGGTGTCACATCAAAATTTACACCAAATTTAATGTTTTACCAAATTTTAGAGTTTTTATTTATCCCAATTTTGCCCTTGTACTCCTTACCTAAAATAAATTTGTTCCATGTGTATCCAACCAACTTTATTACCTTTGTACCTGTAACAGCCCGATTTTTCGGACTATTAATTCTAAATCAAAAACTAAAATAAAACAAATTTTATTAATCCAAAAATCCATTACAAAGGTACTTATTACAAAAGCGCAGCTAACAATGACAATCTACTCCGTCTCCGAACCTAAGATCCTTGAACTCCAATGCTATCCCACTCGATCTTACACCGAACCTGAAAATTGTATGTAATGATCTATACAGCCCAGCAAGAAACCAATCGATCCAACTACTAATGCCAAGTAACACATATAATACAAGATAGTATAATATTCAATACGATATAACAGCGATATACGAAACAATCACTTACGATGCACTTATTCTTTCTTGGACATTTTGTATTACCGGTTTTTTTGGCAGAACCAACATTGTCCTTTGTTGCAACATTCTTTCTTGCTGAGGCATTTTTTTTCCTGTCTGCACGAACCAACTTTTTATCCTGCAACATTTTTTTTTCTGTTCAGTCCATGATTCATTATATATTTTTCAGTTACTTCACATAAATACAAATGTACATACCCTTTTTTTTGTCTTGTATCGTGTTTTCCTTTTATCATCAGGTTTTGGTCAACTGTTTGCATATTATTACCTCGTGTACACACTGCAATTTCGGTGGGAACCTACAAGAGTTTAAAATTATTAGTGTCTCACCTCATAAGTGTACTATTCCACCACCAAAACTTAAAATTAAAATACGAAGTATTTATCCGTCTTACCATCACACCAGCACTATGTTCCAGAGATTTCAATGGAAGTCCAGGACCCCAGAAATGGTACTGTTGCTTCTCTCCGGTAAAAAATCCCTGGGAGTCACGAAATCTTCATTGTCATCGCTCCAATCATTATTATTCCTAAACTTTTTTAAACTAGTCAATTTCTCCAAATCTTTTCCTTGTTTTTTGGGAGTGTGGAATCTGTCATGTTTAGATACCCCAACCTGCATGGTGTACATGAATAAAGTTAATATCAATCCATGTTAAAATGCCCAATTAAAAATCATTTTTTTCATTCATTATTCTCATGCTAATAGTGTTCTGTATTACCTGATAGTCGTTGGATGTATTGCATTTTTTTTGCTCCGGCTCCATTCGCTTCGTACGTCTAGATCATCCATTTCACTGCCAGCACACGCTTTGTTCATTGCTTCATCGTGTTCTGGTTTATTTGTTTTGGCAGTGCTTTTAAGTCCTGTATTGACTTCTCCACCAACTTTTTTTTCTATTGTTGATCCTGAATCCAAGTTTATATATATTGGTCGTTTCTTTGGCCAATTATGAAGCCAATGACTTTGAATAAGTCTACTGCTTCGTCTTCTTCCTGTAAAATTCAACCTTTGTTAGTTTAAGCTTTTTCATTCATGAAATTGCTTTGGGTAGGTTATTATTAGCTGCAAGATTATTCACATGAACATATGTTGTACATATGTTATACATCAGAAGTGCAACATGTTTGTTTCGTACTATAAGTTAATTATACTTGTTGTTCGCAGCTCAAATGAAAATTTTGTAATTAACAACATATAATCAAGAAACAGAGTTTTACTAGAGACTAATTACATGTTTTACACACATTCTTTTTAATTGTTAATGGATGATCACAGTATTTTGGCCTAAGTCAATGTACTAATGCAAAAGGATTACCCAATTTATACAATTGTATCCAGTTTCAATCTAAGATGTTATGTAGAAGCACAAATCAGTTCTTAGTTTCTAAAGGCATTAAAAGTTTCAGAACTTTGATCGAACCTTATAAAATACTACACCACATGGATACATCATTGGCAAAAAATTTAAATACTAAAATTTCTTTCTTGCAGAACTCAAGTCATCATCATCAATCTTTTCCTACCCAAATTATTGTTTTTTTTAATATCTTAATTCCCAAACTAAGAACTGATTTGAATAGCAACTTATAAAGTACTACACCACATCGAAACTGCACTAGCACAAAAATTAATTACTAAAATTTCTTAATTGCAGAACTTAAGTCATCAAAATCATTTTTTCTCTATCCAATTTTTTTTTTAGTATCTTCATTCCCAAACTAAATTCACAATAGTTTAAACATGCAATTAACGATCGTATTCGATTGAAAGTAGTTTTCTTTCAATCATCACAATTAATTTAAAATAAAACACATCTAAATTCATATATAGAGTATACAAAAACATCTCACATGCAATACACATAAAAATATTTTTAAAATTAAAATTCCGCGCTTCCAACCATTTTCAATCTATACCTGCAGAACATCTTTAATGATTGTAGGAATTGTGAAAACCATTAATATCTGAAATATAATGTCAATTAAAAGAACCCAGTTACATACCTTCGCTCATTGTTCCTTTGTAACTCAGATGAAATCTTCAACTTCCTTTTGCTAATTGACTTATAATGCACTTGTTTATGTTCTGCTCTGCTTAATCTCAAAACTTGGTGTTTGGATTTGCTTCGAATTGAAACTGCCGGAGTTAGAAGATAGTGCTGCATTTTTTTTGGGACATTTTCTGTTACGTTTCTAATTTTGAATTCTTTCTTGATAAAACGTATATCACCGTGTTCACTTGCAGTACTTTGCCCTTAACAGTTCTGTGAGTCGACAGTCTTTTTGGGAAGATTGTTAGATCGTCTTTCACTTGTAGGTTTTGGTATCTTGTCAAGTTCGAAAGTGAAAATTAAATTAGATTTAGGAATTTACTAGATAACGTAGTAAATCCTCTCTTAGGTATATTCGATGTGACATAAACAAATGACGAGTCAATTTGACGAAACGTTTTCTCGTACCAATCACTAATTTGGATAAGGAATGTCAATAAAATGATGTTTCCTAGTCTAAGTTATTTGTGATATATTTAAAGGCAAAGTCTAGATGGCACAAATATCGAAATATCCCGAACACTGATTTTCCGGACCAAAAATATATGTTTTATTCAAAACAGTGTTCATTTCAAATGTTTATTCTCAAATATGTTCGATATATTTTTCAAAAATTTATTTTCAAATTGCCTTGCCCAAAGACTTGCCGAAAGAAATAAAATAGATTTTATCCCGGAACCCTTAACTGTTTTCACTTAAATCGGATAAAAATCTAAAATATTCAAAATAAATATTCCGAGGACTTCATAGTCATTAGTATTTGAGGAATATTATATTTGAATATATTTCAAGTCAAAAATTTAGCCAAAATATCGACAAGTTACGGTAAACGGCTAATGTATTTTATTCCGTCGCGTAAGGACATTTATCAAAATATTTTTGAATAAAATACCTCCACATGTTATTTTGACTTGAAACTTTGGATATGTCACTATAATATTTAAAAATAATTTTAGGATTTATTTCATGATTTTTGCATGACTTTTTTCCGGGACTCCAAAAATCGATACGTAATTGATTTTTCGGTCGCTTAAAAATCATAGATGGTCAACGAATTTTAAGGAGAAATTTTGACCAAAATACTATGGGAATATTTCATGATGATTCCCCAAGTTTCATAATTTTTAAGTGATTTTTCGATTTATTTCATATTTATGGGTTTATAGCTTCGTTTCGGGTTTTTCGGTTAAACCGAGCCAAGAGAGCTTCCTATATTTTATTTTTGTTATTCCCACATGTGCTACTGATTATTTTAAGTAACTTGGTGACCAAGTTGGGTAATAACTACTTGCTTTATTGTTCATTGGTTGCTTGCTCCATTTTGTGGTCTTTAACCCCTTAATTTGCCTATAAATACCAAGCTAAATCCATTCATTTTCTCAAGCCTTCTTGTGCCAAAGAATTGCTGCTCTTTTCTCTCTAGAAACACAGCAATATCAAGTAGCCAAGAGCCTTCAAAAAGATTTGGATAACAAAGCTTTGCTCCTTCATCTTTCATCATCTTTTAAGCTTTGTTTTTGCTCCATTTCTTACTCATCAAACACACCACTCGGCCACTTCTTTTTGGGCAGTCCTTATACATGTTAAAGGCAGTCCCATTGTGCTTCATATTGTTCATTTGAGTCACCATAAATCTCATTTTGATTATATCTTTATTTGGTGCTCATTTGGCCTTATTTTAGTGGTGTTTTTGGCTCTTGTTTTACTCATTTTTGGCACTCTCGGCAAACACTTTCTAAGGCTTCACTTTGCACGTTTTTAAACAGCCTTGTTATTGTTCTTGCTTGATCATTTGAGTCACCATTTTACTCTTCTTGATTATATCTTTTTGGTGCTCATTTCGGCTCACCTTGGTGTGGTTTTTTAGACTTCAAAACTAGCTCGTATCTCTTGTAGTTCTCTCTTAATTTAAAGAGGAACTTGAGCCTTTGTAAGGTCAAGAGTAATAAGCTAGTTAGTGGGTGTGTGCAAGGTATATATTCGGCATAACATTGTTCGAATTCATTTGAATATATACTTGTGCTAGTAGTCTTACTTTTGTCACCTTACACACTTGTTCTTGAGTTTAATTCGTGTAGTGTGTGTAGACAATTTGTAAGCTACCAAGAGGAGTTTCTTTTAAGAACTTGTTAAGCCCTCTTGAAGACCTTAGTAACCACTTGATCTATACTTGGTTATAAGGCAAAGAAGTGTCTTTTGATTTGTGCTTAAATTGCATAAACTAAGTGGTTTAAACTTAGTACATTTTTACATCAAAAGAGACCTTCTTTTTAGTGTTGGTTATACAAGTCCCTTGAACCTTCATTGTGTTACTTCTTTAAGGACTTAACCAAGACTACTAAAACTAGTTTCTTAACCGAAACTAAGTTCAATCTATTCGGCCATCTCTTGCTTTCTATTCGGCCGAGTAGTTCTTTCATAAGTATATATTATTGCATCCACGTTTAATTTATTGTCCTGCATTAGTTGTGTGATAAGTCCCTTGTGTGACTTCTCCCAGCTACTTACGTGTTTAATTTTCTCGCACTAGTTTAACGCATAATAGCGGCCCTCGTTTTATCCTATAGATAAGCGAGTTACTTTTACGAACGTGTGAGTTGTGTTTATGTACATGTGTGTTTAATTTAACGCGTAATAGCGTCCCTCGCTTCGACGAGCTTTATATAATTATATTCGGCCATATTTCGGCCTAGGCTATACTAAAGCCATTTTACAAGTGCTAAACACTTGTATTTTATTTGTGTTGTAAAACACAAGTAGTTGTATATTTATTTCTTGCTTATATTCGGCTATACCGAATATTCTTAAGATTAATATACTTGGCTCTTATTTATATTGACGTAGTTTATCTCGTTAATATTTATATTTGCTTTCTTGATCTAGTCTTCGTACTAGTTCACTTTTAACCGTCAATTTAAAAGGGATTTAAGTCGTAGGACTTGTATGATATCCTTTGACGTGAGGTGAAGTGAAGTGAGGTGATTTTCGCTCTAAGACCCAAGTCTTAGACACGCCGACGGGGAGTTGGGTGTCTTTGCACCGTGAGGAGGAGGAAAGACCCAAGATCTAAGACCTAAGATCCAAGATCGTTAAAGGGTGTAGATACGAAGTCTACGCAAAGGGTTTACTTACGTGGTTGTGAGGAGGTGACGGGGAGTTACGCTCCAAGATAAACTCGTAAGGGGTTTTCTTGCATAGCATTTGAGGATGTAGCGGGGAGTTACGCTTCAAGATAATCTTGCAAGGGGTAGCTATAGTATTTTGAAGAGGTAACGGGTAGTTAGGCTCTAAGATAAATACATAGTGGTTGTAAAGGCTTCTCCGCCTACTATAAGGAGTATTTTACATATAGTGGAAGAAATCTCGAGTTCGGGAGGAGCTCGGGGACTGGAGTAGGGGTGTTCGGATCCGTTAGGGGATTACGGCATCGCGAACCTGGATAAATCGATCGTGTCTCATTTCTCTCTTTTATTTTCCGCACTTTATATTACTTGCTTATAAGTAATTAATTTTAAAAGAGAAAGAAAATTTAAAAACGCCAAGCTCTAATTTTAAAAAGGTAATAAGCTATTCAACCCCCCCCCCTTCTAGCTTATTTTACCCACTTTCGGGACCTATCAATTGGTATCAGAGCGGTTACTTTTAATCTCGTTATTTGAACGGTTGTGAAGTTAAAAAACGTAACAAAAAGTAGATCATATTTATGGCGTATTTAAATACGATCGGATGTGGTGAAGGTCTCTCTAGTTCTAGACCTCCACTATTCGATGGCACAAATTTTGCAACTTGGAAAACACGATTTAGAATATATGCTAGATCCCAAGGTGTGAAAGTTTGGATGGCTATCGAAGATGGTGTAGTTTTTCCTACTAAAACCGAAGGTGAAATATCCGTCGAGAAGAAAGTTAGTGAATATACTCCCGAGGAAGAAATAAAGATGAATATAGCCGCGAAAGCGGAAATGGTTCTAACTAGTGCACTTGCGGAGAAAGAATATAAACGTGTTAACAATTACAAGTCGGCACAAGAAATGTGGAACAAACTAGTTATCACTTACGAGGGTACAAAAGATATTAAGGAATCTCGAATGGATACCTTAATTCATGATTATGAGAATTTCAAACTCCTCGAAGGTGAAACTATCATCGATATGGAAACGAGGTTTACTCGTATAATCGATGAGCTTTCTCAACTTGGTAAGGTCTATACGACTAACGAGAAAAATCGAAGGATTTTAAAAGCCTTGCCTCCAAGTTGGAAAGTCAAAGTTACCACGATAAAAGAAATGCATAGTCTTAACGACTACTCCATCGATAGTTTATTCGGGAACCTTCGTGCTTACGAGGAAGATAACATTCTGGATAAGGTTGTCCCTAAAACGAATGACAAACGTAAAAATATGGCTTTGAAAGCTATATTAATCGATGAAGAAGAAAATGATGACGAGCTAAACGAAGAGTTGGAAAATCTCGATGAACATGAGATTGCGTTGTTATCAAGACAACTTCGTCGTGTTTTGTAAAGTAAAGCTCAAAGGTACGGGAAAGGCTTCCTTAAATCGAATAATCAAAATCGAGTGTTCAATTCGAAAGGAAGGCCACCTTATAAGAACAATTTTCCGACCACGAGTTATACTAAAAACCAAGGTGCTTCTAATTCGTATAATAATTCCCCTAATACGAATTATGCTAAAGGTCAAGGTGCACAACAAAATAATAATTCGTATAATCTGAATTATTCTAAAAATTATTCGGCATCGAAACCGAAAGAGCCCATGGTTGAGGAAACGGAAGATGTTTGTTTTGAATGCAAACAACCCGGTCACTTTAAACGTGAGTGTCCGAAGTTGCCAAAAGGTCGAGGTCTTGTTGCGGAGAGCGGATGGGATTTAAGCGAAGACGAGGAAGCTACGCAACCTACCGAGGAAATTGTCAACCTTTGCTTGATGGCCCTCTCCGACGAATCTACACCAACGGAAGTCTCCACTACTAATCAAGAGGTAACTCTAAATCCCTCTTCGAATTTAAATGTTGTATCATGTAGTAGTGAAAATGTGAATGATTGTGTATCGTTTGTGGATTATTCTAGTTTGGATTCATCCGAACTAATTGCTTTGATCAACTCGTTAAAATCGAGTCTTGATGATGTAAATTGCAAAAATTTGCCACGATAAGTTCCGAAAGGAATAAATTTCGTGAGTCAAATGTTGAGCTTCAAAAAGAAGTCTCTCGTTTAAAGGATATTCATGTTAATGACAAAGAATATTCTAACTTCATTTCTTCACAAAATGATCGCTTGAAACTCGAGATAAATGAAAAGAATGAAATTATCCAAAATCTCGAAATAGAGACTTTATGTTCTTATTATTCAATCCGAAGAAATTGAAAAAGATAAGATTCAAGTTAATGATAAGAATCGTGAGCTTCATGTTGAGATCTTGAATTTAAAAATTCGAAATGAAGCATTAGCAAGTGAAATTGCTACACGAGACAATCGGATTAAAGAACTTGAACAATCTTTAATGAGTGACAAAGAAGAAGAGCTTAGACAAGTCATAAATGACTTGGATCTTGACTATTAAATAACCTTAGCCGAAAAGAATGTCGAATTAGCTAAGTTAAAAGAGCAATTCGATGTTGAGGTTGTTGAAAAAGGATATTTGGTTTCGGAAATGAAAACAAATATTTTGGATAGTCAAAGGCTTAAACATTAGAATGCTAAGCTCATGGCTCAAGTTATAGATCAAGAGAATGTGCTAACAAACAAGATAAATGTTTTGATGCAAGAAAAGTGTAATCTTGTTGCTATTGTGAAGCAATTTACTAAGAGCAATACTATGTTGGAAAATATGGTTTATAACTCCAAGATATCTTCTAATAAAGAAGGTTTGGGATATGATGCTAGTAATCCTCCTACAAGGGTCGCACATATTCCTACTCCCACTAGAACCACTACTCCTAAAACACCTCTTAAAGTGTGTACATTTTGTAATAAAAATGGACATACTAGTCTCTATTGCAATGCTAGAGAAGGTGTATTTAAGGGGAAGTATAAGTGGCTACCTAAAGGAGCTAAACCGAATAAAAAGGAAGGAAAGAAAATTGCTCAAAATGTTTCGGTTAATAATGCTCAAAAGCAACCAAAACATTCTTATCGTCAAGAGCCGATTACATTTCAACCAAGGAACTCTAAAAATGTTGCAAGTTCTAATACTAACCATGCTAGACAACCGAATGTTCCTAGGAGAAATGTTGTTGCTCAAAGTTCGAATAATAATGCTTACATTCGGAATCAAAAGGTTAATATGCCTAGAAATGTAAGTCATTATAATGTTCGATCAAGGCAACATGCTAATATGAGGTATCATGCAAATCCTAGACATCACAATGCTCATGTTAGAGATAATCATATGAATTATCGTGCCAATAATCATTCTAGAGATTCTACTATTACTATATTTCCCCGTAGTAATGGTCGTGCTTTTAATGGTAATCCTAGATATATGCCAAGGAGAAATCCTAATCATATGTCCAATAGGAATCAAGAATCTAGGAATGATATTGTCTATGTGAATGATTATCCCATGCCTAGATTTATTTATGAAAGTACTCGTGTACCATATAATGTGCTAACCCCCGGACCCTTAAGTAAAAAGGGTACCAATCGATTTTATTAATCGTTTATGTAGGTGTGCTTGACTGCTAAGAAAAACGTGTGGTATCTTGATAGTGGTTGTTCACGGCATATGACGGACAATAAATCTTTGTTGAACAACATTAAAAAGTTAGTCTTCGGACTAAAGTACAATTTGTTTTCTATAAGTCAACTATGTGATTATGGTTGCAAAGTTATTTTCCTTCCATCTCATTGTGCTATTTTTGATAAAGAATGGAAGTTGATTCTTAAGTGTCCACATAACAGAAATGTTTATTCGTGTGACTTAAATGATTACGAGAACATTTGTTTGGTATCCATGAATGAGGATCCATGGTTATGGCACCGTATACTGAGTCATATAAACATGAAACTCATTAAGAATATTTGTTCGAAAGAACATGTTCGTGGACTACCCAAACTAAGTTTCGTAAAAGATCACGTGTGTGAAGCTTGTGAAATTGGCAAACAAATTCGTTCATCTCATAAAGCCAAATTCATGGTATCTACTACTAGACCACTTGAGCTTTCACATATGGATCTTATAGGACCGGTTCCCGTACAAAGCCTAGGAGGGTGTGTATACACTCTTGTGGTAGTTGATGACTACTCACGCTTTACGCGGATGGTGTTCCTTAAAGCAAAAAAGCGATGCATTTGAATCATTTGTTGCACTTTGCAAAAGAATACAAAATCAACAAAATAACACGATCGTCTATATTAGGACAGATCATGGTCGAGAATTTGATAATTCGGATTTTGTTAACTTTTGTGAAGAATGTGGTATCACTCATAATTTTTCGGCTCCTTATACACCTCAATCTAACGGGGTTGTTGAAAGGAAGAATCGAACCTTGCAAGAAATGGCAAATACGATGTTGAATGAATATCGTAGACCAAAGTATTTTTGGGCCGAAGCTATGTCTACGGCATGCTATGTTCTTAATCGAGTGCTACTACGACCTATCAAAATGAAGACTCCTGTTATGCCATAATTTCGGCATGTCTAATAATCTTCCAAATTTCTAATAATTATTAGTTATTAATTCAGATTAATAATTATAACTTAATTACTAAGTTCACCAGAAAGTTCACCAGAATTACATCTACATCTCTTATTGAAGACCTCGCCAGACACATCCTTATATGGTTGTATCAGACACTTGAAAAGTGTGTATGCCAATTCGGGATATATACAAGCGCCAAGGTCCTAACTAGACAACAAGGATCGCAAAGGATTTCAAAAATATTATTTATGCTCGCACATTTGAAAACCTTGGCAAATATATATCTTATAGTGGTAATCGCATGCTATCACACTTGCATCCGAACACGCCTAACGAGCACAGTGGTGCTCTAAGTGTTTTTCTAATCATCTATTTTCAGTTTTTTCAGTGACTCAAGAAATTTGGAACCTTGAAGAATTTTTAGTTCTCCACTACAGCAAGCTACACTAAAGAACTGGGGGCTAGTTGTTATGCCATAATTTCGGCATGTCTAATAATCTCCCAAATTTCTAATAATTATTAGTTATTAATTCATATTAATAATTATAACTTAATTACTAAGTTTTATCCTCTCTCTGAAATGAGGAAACAATCAATCTCAATCAATCAATAACGGAAAATATCTCCAGACGATATTCTTCAAATCAGGAAGATATCACAACGATAAGATTAAATCAGATAAAATCAGTAATTACCCAGATTAACGAAGTTTATCCCTGAAGTCTCTAAGGGATAGACACAAATCAATTTCACAGAACTACGTGGGCTTGATCCTATATAAACATAGGTACGTAGGCATCTTGGCAGATGGCGACCGATACCCGAGACAAATCGAGAAACCTGCCAAGTCCAGCCCCCTCTTTTTTCATAAACCCTAATCCCCTAAAATAGTCATATTCATACACAATCGCTCACTATTCCAGCAAACCTCCGATTTCGTGTTGTTACGAAATTCCTCCAAAAACAACTCCATATGAGCTTTATTTTGGTAAATCCCCTAAGATAAGCTATTTCAAGGTTTTCGGTAGTAAATGCTACATTTTGAATACAAGAGATTATTTAAAGAAGTTTGACCCGAAATCGTGTGAGGGTATATTTCTTGGATATTCAAACACTAGCAAAGCTTATCGGGTGCTTATCGGGTGTTTGATGAATCGAAACCGCACTATAAGTTTAAAGATTTAGTAGATGAGGATGGTGATTCGAATGATCCTAAAAATGGTTCTACATCCGGAGTTGAAGGTGTAATTCGACACATGGGAACCATGGATCTAGGAACTAAAATTCCTACTAATCCTCTCGAAATAAATGAAGTTGAGACTCGATTGCCTCCGGAGATTCCATTGATTAAGAATCACCCTATAGATAATGTCTTAGGTGAACTTAGTAAAGGCGTTCAAACTCGAGCTCAAGTTCAAAACATTGTGAGTAATATAGCATTTTTATCACAAATCGAGCCCAAGTCGGCTAAAGAAGCTTTATTAGACGAGGATTTGATTGATGCCATGCAAGATGAGCTAAATCAATTTACTCGAAATAAAGTTTGGGAACTCGTGCCTCCACCACCCGATACTTCCATAATTGGAACTAAGTGGGTGTTTCGCAATAAACTTGACGAAGGTGGAGAAGTGGTAAGAAATAAAACAAGATTAGTTGCTCAAGGCTATACTCAAATGGAAGGTATAGATTTTGATGAAACCTATGCTCCCGTAGCTAGAATCGAGTCAATTCGTATGTTTTTGGCTTATGCTTGCTATAGAGGTTTCAAAGTCTATCAAATGGATGTTAAATCGGTATTCCTAAATGGTGTCTTAGAAGAAGAAGTTTATGTAAGACAACCACCGGGATTCGAGGATCATAAACATCCTAACTATGTATACAAGTTATACAAAGCCTTATACGGATTAAAACAAGCTCCAAGAGCTTGGTATGAGCGGTTAAGTAAATTCCTAACCGATAATGGTTTTAAAATAGGAATTACGGATACTACCCTATTTACTAAGTATGAAGGCGATGATATCTTGCTCGTTCAAATTTACGTAGATGATATTATTTTTGGTGCAACCAAAGAATCACTATGTAACGAATTCTCGGATAAAATGAGTAAAGAATTCGAAATGAGCATGATGGGAGAATTAAATTTCTTCTTAGGTTTGCAAATTAAACAATCTCGAGATGGCATTCATATTTCACAATCGAAATATTTCAAAGAAATGCTTAAGAAATTCGAGATGGAAAACGCAAAACCGATAAGTACTCCTATGTCAATCTCCGATAAGTTGTCTATAGATGAAACGGGTGTTTCCGTAGATATTAAGAAATATCGAGGGATGATAGGAAGTTTACTTTATATCACGGCTAGTAGACCGGATATACAATTTAGTGTTGGTAATGTGCTCGTTTTCAAGCGGATCCGAAAGAATCTCATTTGTCTGCAGTTAAGCGGATATTTAGATATCTTAAAGGAACTACGGATTTAGGTATATGGTATCCTAAAGGACATCCGTTTGATTTAGTGTGTTTTTCTGATTCGGATTATGCCGGGCATTTAATCGATAGAAAAAGCACTAGTGGCACATGTCAGTTTCTTGGTGGATGTTTAGTTTCTTGGTTTTCAAAGAAACAGAATTCGGTGCCTATATCCACTACCGAAGCTGAATATATAGCGGCTGCGAAATGTTGTGCTCAGATCTTGTGGATGAAGCAAACATTAGCCGACTATGTTATTAAATTTGATGCGGTATCTATTTTATATGATAACGTGAGTGCAATTGATTTGAGTAAAAACCCGGTATTGCATTCGAGATCGAAGCATATAGATATTAGACATCATTTTCTTCGTGATCATGTTAATAAAGGTGATATTAAATTGGTTCATATCGATATCGAGAATAATATCGCGGATATTTTCATGAAACCACTAAGCTCCGAAAGATTCTCTAAATTGCGATTTGATTTAGGAATGATGGAGTGCCCGAATTAATTTGTCAAATTTTATTCGAAATATATATTACTTTATTTTAATTATCTTGCAACTTAGAGCATTGTTTAAGCGGATTTTCAAGCGGGGCTTGAACGTTCAGATTTCTTCGACAATGTTGTGAGCTGCAAATAATTAACGCCAAAAGTGGTATATGGTTGGTTTAATTTTTGCAAATTAATTTGAATAAGTTCCAAATTATTTTTTATTTCCTTAAAATATAATTATTTTCGAAAAATTGGAACTTTGTGCATTTTATTATTCTATAATAAAATAGCAAGTTTTCTGGTGGCAAAGATATTTTTAGGGAATTTTTCTGATTTATTTAGCATTTTATATGAATTTTCGAAAACAGGTGTTAAACAAAAGAAAATCATGTAAAATCTGAAATAAATCAAAAGAGCTGTTGCGTGGTTGCAGGATGCGTATGTGAAGTCAGTCAGTCAAGGGTCAGCCGGTCAAGCCTCGAAAAGGCGCGGGGAGATCTCATCCGTGTATTCAAACGTCTGGTTAAAATCTGAGCCGTTGAAGATTATTACAAATATTTTCCTAATATGGTAAATTGAATTATTTTATTTTCTTCACCTCATTTTCTTTTCCCCAAATATCAACCAGTCGAAACCCTAGTTCTTTGAACTTCAATTCCGATCACTCCTTCGATCGTCTTCAAAATCTGACCACATATTCTTGCTCCTCACACCCAAATACATATGATTCTCTATCGAGTTTTTCAGTTTGTACCCTGAACTGTTTTTCCCCAAATTCAAAATTCGATGAGAATATTAACAAAGAGCCTTCAACAAATCGTGTAATCGATTTGTATGTATATATGATTTATTTAATCGGGTTAGTCAAGCATGGCACTTCGAGATTTTTATGAATGTTGATTTTTGATGTTTTAAAGTGCCATGACTAGTCTGATCCGATGAAATTGATCATATATTTATCATATGTATTTGATTGTACTTACTTGTCATTTTATTGCGGTTTTTACTATGTGGGCAGGGATGGTTGATTTCTATTTGGTAATCACTGCGCACATAAGTAAAAATCATAATATTTTGATGATATTATCTCAAATTTGTGTGTTAATGGTTGTTTATCTCAATGTCCTTGTAAAAGGATTCTCTTGGCTCGTCAGAAAGTCATCATTTGGTTGTGATTGAGTGTTAGGGTTTCTGACGTACCAAGAGACATCTTTATACTATGATATTGTTGATGCCCCTAGCCAATCTCAATGTTTTTGTAATGAGGTCTTACTAGCTAGACAGAAATTTTTGATTTGATTAGTTTTGATGTAAGATTTCTGCCTAAGTAGTAGGGACCCCAATGCAATGATCTTGTCCATGCTCTAACCTATCCAATGTTTATGTATTGAGATCCTCTTGGTATGGCAAAAATTTTTGATTGAGTAATATTGATTTAAGGCTTCTGCCTTACCAACGGCCATCCCATTGCATTGATCTTGAATGATTATTGTGAAAATCTTGCCATTGGTTTTATTGGTTGGTATTTGACAGATCAGTTTGATATTGTTTATGATTATGCTAATAATTGTTTGATTGTTATTTGTGATGATTAAATGGTGAGTCACTATATGACTTGGTGTTTGTGAGAATGCATTGGTCCTAATATGTGTGTTTTGAGTTCATTGGAATCACTCATGTGAATTACCACCATGAGCCAGGTGCACACTATCCAACTTCACTCTACTGTCCTGATATGAATGTTTACTTGTAATGTTTTGTGTTTGTTAGACAAATGATAGATATGCATTGCCCTGTCTCTGAGGATTTTTATGCCAGTCATATTATTCTATAATGATAATTGTGAGATTTTATTGTTTGCATATTATATTCGAATTATCATTATATGTGGAGTATGTACTGTCACTTGTTATCTCATGCTCTTAAATGTGTATCAATTCTTGCAGTGATTCCCTTTGTGCTCTAAACTGATTTGCTTGGACCTAATGCATACCTGATTACTCTAAGTCATTGTATGCCCTGTCTATGTCCTTAGTTGCTAAGGGTCAAGACTTAAGTGCATATTTGGAGTTAGTATGACTTTGCAAAAAGTTTTAAACTTACTAACTTATTATATGCTCTGTATGCTACATTTAAATGCAACTCCATGCTTGTACACATGAACCTCTAATTTGTGTGCATATCTCTCAAGTTGCAAAATTTATATAATGTGGAGTATGCCATGCTTGTTACTTGCTTCTGTGCTTAGTTTTAAAATCAATGTCTCATGCTCCTGATTTGTCATTTTTTTTATCCTCTAAGCTTAAAATTCGAAATTTATTTGATTATCTGATCACTTAGATTTTACAAGGATTTAAAATGAATTCTTTTGAGACTGATTTGATAATGTAGGACTTGTTTGATTTTAATAATGCACTATCTTCTAAAATTCAGTCCTAATTATCCTTTGCTAGACCTAGGTGATTTAAAATTAACCTAAGTATCTAGAAGTAATCTTGCTGGCTCTTATTGTTTTATTTGTGCCTGCATTGTTTTGGTTTGGATTGTATCCTGTTTTGATCAAATTCATGTGTGCCTGTTTGATTGTTGAGCTGATTTGGTTAGAATTGTATGTATCTAGCTTATGCTATGTGTGTGTCTGTGTATTGCAACCAGTTCCTAATCTAGTTAGGATTTGAACTGCTTGATGTGATGAGTGTCATTTCTAAATCTCTAGCACTGTGCTCCTATGCTTAATTGTTTAATCATCTACTTTATGAGTATATGTGCTGTGTGAGTTAGTGTATGGTGTTTATATCTGTGTTGATATATATGTATAACTGCATGCTTGCATGAATAGAATTGTTTATGTGTTAGTACAACAGCTGGATTTGATTTATGTGTGTAAACAAATGCTACTTTTCAGTAAAGTTATTCTATGATTGCTAACTACCTTAAATCACTACTAAAAAAGCGCTAATAGACATCCGTTTCTGGCCGATGTCTTTGAAAAATTCTGACCGATGTCTTTGTCGGTGATGTCTAAAGTCTGAACGTTTAGACATCGGTTTCTGGCCGATGTCTTATAGCGTATAATACATCAGTTTTAAAAATATTTTTGATGTTTATGAACTATCTTCTTGGGTTAACTGCATGAGGTTAACTTTTAAATTGTTATATTATAATTCTTAGATGTTATTTAACATATAGCAAACATAGAATAATTCGACATAGACATCTGTTTTTTTCCAAATATTGATGTCTAAGCCTTTATTAACATCGGTAAATATTAAGAAAAGCGATGTATAATGTGACCATAGACATCAGTTTTAGACGATGCTGAAGATATCTATTGCATTGGTTACCTATTTTTAAAACCGATGTCTGAGATCCCTCAGACATCGTTTTCAGCTGATGTTTAAGACTTCTAATATATCAGTTTTTTTTAAGAGAAACGATGTGTAAGGCCTCATATGGGACCTTCATATACATCATTTCTAGCAATATTTGTGCGCACCAATAACCAAACTAAAACAATACCAAGTCAGAACTAACCAAACACATATATTAACCAACATAAATATCAAGTATCAAGTATTCTTACATAACCAATCAAAACCAAACTAATGACCAAACCCAAATATCAAGTACATTAAAAATATCAAGTACATTAGCAAAACCAATAAGCTAAAAATCAAAATAAACGTAGAACGCAACCTTGTTATCCATCTTGTCCACGACCAAATCCAGAACAAGCTTTACTAGCTAACTACTAAAAAAACGCTAATAGACATCGGTTTCTGGCCGATGTCTTTGCAAAATCCTGACCGATGTCTTTGTCGGTGATGTCTAAAGTCGAAAGTTTAGACATCGGTTTCTAGCCGATGTCTATTAACATATAATACATCAGTTTTATAAATATTTCTGATGTTTATGTACTGTCTTCTTGGGTTAACTGCACGAGATTAACTTTTGAATTGTTATATTAGAGGTCTTAGATGTTATTTAACATATAGCAAACATAGAATAATTTGACATAGACATCTGTTTTTTTCCAAATATTGATGTCTAAGCCGTTATTAACATCAGTGAATATTAAGAAAACCGATTTATAATGTGACCATAGATATCATTTTTAGACGATGTTGAAAATATCTATTGCATTGGTTATATATTTTTAAAACCGATGTCTGAGATCCCTCAGACATCGTTTTCAGCTGATGTTTAAGACGTATAATATAACAGTTTTTTTTATAAAGATAAACTATGTGCAAATAGTTGTAGTACGGAAAATGATGCATAGAAAGACAAAAATAACCAGAATTTACTCAAATGTCATTGACAACTATAATCCAAGCATTCAAGCACTATCATTCAAACCACCATAATCCAAACATTCATGTGTACCTTAATACAAAACATCCATACCAATCCGAATCAATCTACAACTAATATTTGCGGAACTAGCCAAACTCAAAGCATTATAAAAAAGATATGAAACTATTTCCTGATTACATGAATGCTTTCTTCCAAATTACATACATGAACTTGATTAAATGAGGAGTTGAAGAATTTTGAATCCCAGACAGGAACAATAGATATCCATGTGAGCTCCAGTGATCAGGTATTGTCGCTGACTTGATGGCTTGCTACTACTGCTTGAGATTACAACAAAAAAAGATTACACAACTCCAGTTGCTGTCATTCGCAGTAGATTCTGCAAAGAGGTTTTCCAAAGTTGACATGCAATCCTTCAAGCAATTCAGGTGTTGGGCATTACTTATTAAGTAGCCACGCCTTGCAATGTCACAATAATCACCAACTTAAATCGATAGGATGACTCGATTAGTACAACAGTGTTCACTTGTAAAACTATAGACTGTGATGAACAAGAGAGTCTACATATTCCTCTCTACATCCACGACAATAAATATCCACAATCTTTAGTTTACAAGGCAACTTTTGTTGATTGATTTAATATTAAAAGTTAAAATAAGAACGTAACTGTGATTTGTAACCATAATCATCACATTCCCACACGTCTTTCCCCTAATATACACATAGCAGACTGAGATGGGGTGGGTATAAATACACTTGTTTTTTTATTCTCTGTGGAACATCAATAAAGATATACTTGTCTGATTAGCATACTGACCATTTCTCCAGGATATAGTTGGGATCACAACTTTGGTTCAAAAATCTTGAGGAGTTCCCCTTGAAAGTCACATCAATTGTCAAGTCTTTCTGAACTTCACAAAGGTAAAAATTCTGAGTGCCCATGTGCTTGATGTCCAAATATTTAAGTATAAACAGCTAATAAAAAATAAAAGTCAGTGCACAAAACCAAATAAACTCTACCTTCACAACTTCAATCTTTTTTTACTTTCGAAATGGCCTGTTAGTACACGTGTCCGAGCAACGACAAGATTTTGAGCAACTTATACATTGGACCCTGTAAGAGCATGTTTAAACACTAGTCATAAAGAAGACTGATCTCAGAACTTCTAGTTTTAAACAGAACTGCAAAAAACCATTGTAGATACATGTGTAATATAAAGTACATGCAGACACAATTCTCAGAGCAATCAGAAGAAATGCAATTTGTACATCCAATATCAGCATCACCTGCATCACATTTTTTTTTCTTGACAAGGTAGATACCTAATTCAGTTGAGGACCACTGCTCACATATAAATACACATAATAAACACAAATTTTTTAGTTAAAAAAAGTATAAAAAGGCAAGCAAGGATACTGCGCTTGATGTGAACATAAGGACGTGGTTTCATTTCCGTCTCAATAGTGTCTTTCCAAGTTCTATCAATATCAAACTCCTCTTGAACATATGGTAGTGGTAAGCGACAGAATACATCCTAAAAACAGGATATAAAGGTTAGCCTTGATTTTTTTTAAAATTTAATAGACAACATTAGATACTTGAATGCTTTCTCAGTTTCTCTGTAATGCATATTCATTATACAAATCTTGAGAAAATGTAGTTCATAAGGAAGTTACCTCAATACTGTTTATTGGCACTGCAAGCTGCTCTCGAACAAAAACATTTAAGGTCAAACTTTTGAAAAAGGAATAATGAATTACTAAAGCAAAATTAGCTTCTCTCTTAAACTGTCATGTCCAGTGAAAGTGGTTTTTTCTGTAAACTGCATGTACTAATTTCATCCCATAATATAGCAGATAGGGTATGACAATACATTAGTATTATTTTCTTATGCTAAGTGAATGCAAGTTTAGTACTAGAACTGAATTCCTCCATTTATATGCTAAGTGAATGCAAGTTTAGTACATGAACTGAACTCCATTTATTTGCTAGGTGAATAGAGCTTTTAATTTATAACTTTAGAGGAATATAAAGCAACATATACTTATAATGTACAAAATATAGTTCATAACTACCAGTAGAAGAATGGGGAGATTTGAGCGCCCTTCAAATTGAGTGAAGTTATTGCTAACTGAAACAACACAAGCACGCATCAACGGCTCATCAATATAGTTGTTGATTTTTAAAGCCTGCAAACACCATGCAACAAGTTAAAAACCAGCACCAGAATGATCTTTTCTCAAAAGGTTAGTAAGAAAGGAATTACATTTATTAAAGTTTTAAATAAGCTAGTCCATATTTTACAACACTAAATCAATGATGATACAAATATTAGAATGCAATGAGACAAGGTATGTGTGTACATAACTAGCATACTTCTTCGCAACAAGATTTTTAGAATCCTGAATAAACACCATAAAATTGTACAATATGATCTGATGAATCCTGAATGCATATCATGAATATTAAAACTACTATTAGTTTCGTCATTATCTCTCAACTGAACATTACAGTTTCTCTAATTAAGAATACAATATGTAAAACATTTGATATACAGAAGCAATTATCTTTCAACTGAACATTGAAATGGAATCAGTACAGTAGAAACATACCAACTTCCTAGAAAAAATAATGTGATGTTGCATAAGATAAATTATTCCGGTCAATTGCATTTTATAGCAAATAAAAAGATGGGGCACACATAAGTAGAAAGCAGGACACAACATTTATGTTAACTATAACTAAAACAGAAACGCATAGAAAATAGTAGTGTCATGATAACAACTTAACAAGTGTGAATAGCTTATGTCCTGTCGATAATAGAACCAGAAAAGACAATTTTATTTTTAATGAATATAATAACGAAAATTCATCACAATAAATCCATAATATCTATCAAAAAATAGCATGAACATTTGTAACCTCGAATAATAGCAAGAACTACGTAAAGGATTGTACAGGGTTGACTAACTGTATCCAGGAGAGATTTTTCCATATCATTTCCTGTTCCTGCATTCAAACCATTGCACATGTAAAAAACTTTAATAAACAAGCATTGCCTTCAATATTGGAAATTACATCGAGACTTTTCAGTTTGATGCAAGTTTAACTGCTAACTAATTGGTTCCTTATGTACAAGATTTAACAAGAACACCTGGTACATGACAGAGTAAACAAACTCAGGATATCATATACAAATTAATTTGGCATCTCCGGAGTAACAAATTACTTTATAACAATTTAAATCAATCTTACGAATTTAGTAAGTACCAGAAGTCAAAAATGAATAATTCATTTCTATTTCTAGCATTACACGAACTCTTGGTGTCCATAAACAGTTTTCTTTTCTGCTTACAAAATTTTGGTTGATTTTTTTATCATTTTGAGGCAAGGAAGCTATTGACTATTTTACATAACAGATACATGAGTAATATACTTGCACCCAAAAAAAACTATATTACCTTTAGGAGGAGTTGCTACCTTGTAGTTGAACCAAAGAGTGATATGCTCCACCGCGAATTGACAAAAGATCAGAATGTGAGCCTTCCTCTACCTTAGTGGTGAAATTAGGGTTTCCAGCTTAAAAATCCCCAATTGAAAATTAAATCGAACAAATTGAAATCAAACACAAGCTTACCCACTTACCAATTTGAGCTTTAACTAAATCGAATTGAGTTCATAGTTTTGTAGATTCGAATCGAACAATCTCCGGTCAATTGATTTTCGAGAAAGAGAATGGTCATAATGAGAGTATAGAGAGAGGGAGGGGGGAGAGAGAGAGGGATGAGATTTAGGGTTCTTGAGGGAGGAGGTGAGGCTGTGAGTCGAGAGAGAGGGGTGAGAGTGGAGAGAGAGGTGAGAGTCGAGGTCGAGGTCGAGAGAGAGTGATAGTGTTTACTGTTTAGGTTTAATTAATTTGTTTTTATTTTTTTGTTATGATATTAGAAAAATGAGGGGGAAATACAAAAAATTTGGTTAAGGGGGAAATAGAATTGGCTATAAGCGGGCAAATAAAACATTAAAGGGGGAAATAAAATTAAGGGGGGAAATATTTGAGAGGGCGCGCGTTTATTTTTTTAAGGAGAGGTTTAGACAGACATCGGTTAGTAAATGAAGTGATGTCTAAATGTTTTTAATGAAAGGTTTAGACATCGGTTGATAAATGAAGTGATGTCTGAATGTTTAAAAGACATCGGTTTTATTTTCACTGATGTTAAAAAGACTTTTAACATCGGTTTTATTTTAATCGATGTTAAAGACTGTGATGCCTATTAACATATTTTTAGTAGTAGTAGTTCTATAAATGCAGAAACTTAACTTTTCTAACTGGCTTTTATCTCTTTCTTAAAACTCCTCTATCAATCACATATCGAAATGTTAAACTCTGTGGCAACCAATTGATGAACTTGTTAGGCCTGCCTCGAATGCATCTTAGCATAGATTTCTGTTAAAATTCTGGTAGACGTGCATAAACTATTCCAGTAGAGCTGGCATGGCTAGCGACATGTCCTTTGCAAAGTAGTCGAGGATTTTTGGCAGACATATCTTGTTTTCCTTGTTAATGCATACACTAGCCTGTATGAACTCTTTCTGAGCAATTTTTAAATCCTCTGAAATCGTATTTGCAGTGTATACTCTAACCTGTGTACATTACATAATAATCTGACAATTAGTATGGAAATAGATAGTGAAAAATATGATGATTTGTACATATGACATGCTATTTCTTAGAATTTCTCCCCCTTTTCATATTCTATTTTTACTAATAATGGTTTGTTCGTCAACGAGCTTATACGCAACACTATGATAAACTATAAAACTTGGAATTAGGAAGGGGAAAATGAATTGCAGTCTCAGTAGTACAACTGTTCAGTTGTAATATGTAAAACAAATACTATTACTTTTATGAAAAGATCAGTACAACATACCACAGGGTCAGAGTATACTCCTGAAGAAAGTGCAAAATGAACAAGTGGCTCAGCATGATCGATGGAAAATTCATGTCTGGTCCTCGCTGGTTTAAACTTCTTTCCTGGAGACAGGAGTGTATCTAGCCACTGCTGTAATATGTGTTAGTCCAACTACTGAACTAGCAACTCTAATTTAAAGAGAGATCAATCTGTGGTGGAAGCAGTATAAACTAGTAATTTAGTTTTTAATTTCCATGATTTTTCTCTACTGATTATGAGTAAACGGATATGTCAACTTGGCTTAGACGACAAATATTGATTAACAGGTATTTTCATTTGTAATTACGAGCAAGAAAATATTATTCCAGAATGTTCTACACTGCTCAGGGTGTCAGGCATGTATAATGCTAAAAACTTGTTTTGGGACTTGTACATGCTTTTTAGCTGAATTTGTTAGCATGCTAGGACTGATAAGAGGCCTTATTTCTCTGCATATTGTCATATCTTTATGTACTTGCCTGTCCTATTGTACTGTGCATGTCCTGTACTATCTGCTCTTATACTGTTACTACACATATCTCCATGTTTGTGCTTTACAAATTCTGTGTATTTAAGATATGTATCAGCTGCACTCATTTCACATTCTTGCATTAATTTCTCTTGTCTTCATACACATAATTTCGAGCATTTAGTAGTAGTAACTGCTTGAGCACCATGAATCATGTCAACACTACTCTCTCTTTGTTTCATAACACACAAAACACCACTACCAAAGAATCCAAACCCTCCTCTGGTAACAAAATCAAACTTAAGAGGAGAAGAACCAAGCTCAACTCAGGCTTGTTTGTTTCAAACAATGCTCATGCCAAGTCTGCTAAAAGCAAACTTGTTCCTGGCCAAATAGTAGAGTTGCTACCAGACTCTGACTTGTTTAAGATGCTCACTCGAGCTAATCTTGAGCCCTTCCTGTCCTACCCTTTTAAAAGAGTCTTGCCTAACATGGTTGCTGAGTTTTATGCTAATTTAACTCTAAACCCTGGCATCAATGGTACTGTTTTCCTCACATCTGTGGTGAGTGGAATCCCTTGTCTCATTGATCAAGAGACTTTGATAAGTGCTCTTAAGCTCCATGCCTCTCTCACTACTCCTGCTCATGTTGACATCTCTAAGTCCTTCTTGTTTGATATGAATGAATATAGAAATTTTATTTCTACTTTCTGCAATGTTGAGGTTCCTCATAATTTGTTCTCTAATGATAAAGGTTTTAATCCTGCTCATTTCATTCCACTCTATCAAAATTTGGCTACCTTTGTTAAAGAGAATTTCTTTCCCTCTCTTGAAAAATCTATCTCTTTTCTTGATATGAAGATCATGTATAAAATAGCCACAAACAGAATTTCTTTCAATGTCCCTCACATGCTCATGACTAAAATGCATGCTGCTTCTAAGGCTGGATATAATCCATATGGCCTTCTTCTCACCAAAGTCTTCGAACACATGAAGTATAATACTTGCATCCATCCTTTCTTTCATGTCACAAACACAATCTCTGAGCTCTGCACTAAGCCTGTCTTGCCTCTTAACATTCATAGAAATCCTCCTATGGCCCCTAACATGGCTGTTGAACCCCCTAGGCAAGTAGATCTCTCACTCTCTGTTCACTATGAGAAATCCAGGACAATGTCCACTGATTTGGATTTGCTTAAGGTTGAATGTGCTCAAATGAAGTCTACCTTGAACATCCTTGTGACTGACTATGAGAAAGTCTCTTCTAAGCTAGAAATTGTTCAGAGTTACTTGAACTCTACAATGACTAGGCTGACCTTGCTTGAAAATACTCTAAGTCATCCCATTCAGTTTCAAGTTAATTTGCATAGCAACCCTGCTCTAAGTGACATTATCCTAGGAATTCCTGTGAGTGCCCCTATGCCTAGAGAGACTGAGGTTATTGATCTTGCTAAAAATGAGAAGAATGACACTGTGATAGAGGTGACTGTGAAATCTGAGCCAGTTGAGAATGAAAATGGAAATGGAAATGTGGGAATGGACTGTGACAATATGGTCAATGAAGTGATTAACAATGTTCACTATAATGAGCTTGACTAATCTGTGGTGGTGCCCTTGAAACTTGCATTGTTGGATTCTGTGGCTGCTTTCTTTATTTTATCTATCTATCTATGTTTGTGCTAGGTGCTATCTGTTTTTGCTCTAGCTTATGTGTTTGTTTCGAATTGTTTGCTGTGAGCCTTGCTGTAGGCTTTATATGATGGTTGTGTGTGGAGTTCTACTTCCAACTGTTTTCTCATGTTAGTTGGATTTAGAAGTTAAAATATGGTATACTCTTGCTTATTATTAATGAATTGCAGTTTGTTTTATTGTTAATGCTATCTTAGATAATTGTTGCACTTGCATTTTTAGACTCCAAGCACACACATGCCACTGTACCTATGGACTGCATTGAGATCCCTTTGAGATCTCTTTGATCTGAACCCAAGGGAAACTGGCCACATTTAGGCCATATAGTTGCATTGTTACTCGAACTAGATCCTGACAGGTGTGTTGGAACTTTCGACTATCAGACATTGTGACTAGAAAGCACTGTATTGTATCCCTAATCTCTTAACTTTGTCAATTTATACTTAATGCTCTATACACATTTATATTGACATTACCTTCGAGTGCTAACCTTGCAGGTTGCACCTCTGGATTGCTTGGTGAATTGTGCAGTACACACTGGTTACTCAAAATGTGCTTTTGCCTTGGTGATCATTCAAACTCATGTGGCAGACTCCAAACCATCAACCTAGCCCTGCACTGCATTCTCGAATTCAAGAACTTAGTACTACATTGTAATTTTTTTTTTCTGTTCTTGGTTGGGAGAATTAGTCTTGTAATTCAATTAGGATTATTTGGTTTGTAAGTTAAAAACAGTCCACAATTTGTGAAGATTTGTGGAGTAGGACTGTTTGGAGAAATAAGGTGGATTGGTGGATATTGAAATGTAATAGCTAGTAGTAATCCCCCTCCCCTTATGTGCTTTGCATGCTTGTGTGTTTCCCCTCTCTAACTCCCTCATAATTTATTTTTCACTTTTTGGTTTTTATCAAAAAGGGGAAGATGAATTATATATGTGTGTGACTAAATGTGTATGTAATTTAAGGGAAGCATGCTTAGAAATTGTAATATGTTTATGCTCTAGGGGAAGATAAATTTTGTGATATGTGACTATGTGCTATAGGTTTTTCAAAACAAACGGATCCTTGCAAAATTTTCGAAAACTATTTGTTCTAAAAGGGGAAGATGAATTAATTTTCAAAATGGTTTTCTTAGCAAGGGGAAGTTATGTTTCAAAATTTTAGGTCACATATTTGCTCACACAATATATCACTTGTGCTTACTTGATTTTATTCTTTATGTGATATATTTGTATGCTTGTGTGTTTATGTGCATGTTTGCTTATCTTAGTTGGATTTCATCTTTCTCATGTAGCTTAGCATGCATACACTAGATTAGTGGCACACACATATTTAATTTTCGCAAGTAGTTTTGACAAATACCAAAAAGGGGAAGATTGTGAGTCGACAATCTTTTTGGGAAGATTGTTAGACCGTATTTCACTTGTAGGTTTTGGTATCTTGTCAAGTTCGAAAGTGAAAATTAAATTAGATTTAGGAATTTACTAGATAACGTAGTAAATCCTCCCTTAGGTTTATTCGATGTGACATAAACAAATGACGAGTCAATTAGACGAAACGTTTTCTCGTACCAATCAATAATTTGGATAAGGAATGTCAATAAAATGATGTTTCCTAGTCCAAGTTATTTGTGATATATTTAAAGGCAAAGTCTAGATGGCACAAATATCGAAATATCCCGAACACTGATTTTCCGGACCAAAAATATATGTTTTATTCAAAACAGTGTTCATTTCAAATGTTTATTCTCAAATATGTTCGATATTTTTTTCAAAAATTTATTTTCAAATTGCCTTGCCCAAAGACTTGCCGAAATTCAAATAATTTGGAACCCTTAACTATTTTCACTTAAATCGGATAAATATCTAAAAATTCAAAATAAATATTCCGAGGACTTCATAGTCATTATTATTTGAGGAATATTATATTTGAATATATTTCAAGTCAAAACTTTAGCCAAAATATCGACAAGTTACGGTAAACGGCTAATGTATTTTATTCCGTCGCGTAAGGACATTTAATCAAAATATTTTTGAATAAAATACCTCCACATGTTATTTTGACTTGAAACTTTGTATATGTCACTAGAATATTTAAAAAGAATTTTAGGATTTATTTCATGATTTTTGCATGACTTTTTTCCGGGACTCCAAAAATCGATACGTAATTGATTTTTCGGTCACTTAAAAGTCATAAATGGTCAACGAATTTCAAGGAGAATTTTTGACCATAATCCTCTGCGAATATTTCATGAGGATTCCCAAAGTTTCATAATTTTTAAGTGATTTTTCGATTTATTTCATATTTATGGGTTTATCGCTTCGTTTCGGGTTTTTCGGTTAAACCGAGCCAAGAGAAGCTTCCTATATTTTATTTTTGTTATTCCCACATGTGCTACTGATTATTTTAAGTAACTTGGTGACCAAGTTGGGTAATAACTACTTGCTTTATTGTTCATTGGTTGCTTGCTCCATTTTGTGGTCTTTAACCCCTTAATTTGCCTATAAATACCAAGCTAAACCCATTCATTTTCTCAAGCCTTCTTGTGCCAAAGAATTGCTGCTCTTCTCTCTAGAAACACAGCAATATCAAGTAGCCAAGAGCCTTCAAAAAGATTTGGATAACAAAGCTTTGCTCCTTCATCTTTCATCATCTTTTAAGCTTTGTTTTTGCTATATTTCTTACTCATCAAACACACCACTCGGCCACTTCTTTTTGGGCAATCCTTATACATGTTAAAGGCAGTCCCCTTGTGCTTCATATTGTTCATTTGAGTCACCACAAATCTCATCTTGATTATATCTTTATTTGGTGCTCATTTGGCCTTATTTTAGTGGTGTTTTTGGCTCTTGTTTTGCTCATTTTTGGCACTCTCGGCAAACACTTTCTAAGGCTTCACTTTGCACGTTTTTAAACAGCCTTGTTAGTGTTCTTGCTTGAGCATTTGAGTCACCCTTTTACTCTTCTTGATTATATCTTTTTGGTGCTCATTTTGGCTCACCTTGGTGTGATTTTTTAGGCTTCAAAACTAGCTCGTATCTCTTGTAGTTCTCTCTTAATTTAAAGAGGAACTTGAGCCTTTGTAAGGTCAAGAGTCATAAGCTAGTTAGTGGGTGTATGTAAGGTATATATTCGGCATAACATTGTTCGAATTCATTTGAATACATACTTGTGCTAGTAGTCTTACTTTTGTCACCTTACACACTTGTTCTTGAGTTTAATTCGTGTAGTGTGTGTAGACAATTTCTAAGCTACCAAGAGGAGGTTCTTTTAAGAACTTGTTAAGCCCTCTTGAAGACCTTAGTAACCACTTGATCTATACTTGGTTATAAGGCAAAGAAGTGTCTTTTGATTTGTGCTTAAATTGCATAAACTAAGTGGTTTAAACTTAGTACATTTTTACATCAAAAGAGACCTTCTTTTTAGTGTTGGTTATACAAGTCCCTTGAACCTTCATTGTGTTACTTCTTTAAGGACTTAACCAAGATTACTAGAACTAGTTTCTTAACCGAAACTAAGTTCAATCTATTCGGCCATCTCTGGCTTTCTATTCGGCCGAGTAGTTCTTTCATAAGTATATATTATTGCATCCACGTTTAATTTATTTTCTTGCATTAGTTGTGTGATAAGTTCCTTGTGTGACTTCTCCCGGCTACTTACGTGTTTAATTTTCTCGCACTAGTTTAACGCATAATAGCGGCCCTCGTTTTATCCTATAGATAAGCGAGTTACTTTTACGAACGTGTGAGTTGTGTTTATGTACATTTGTGTTTAATTTAACGCATAATAGCGTCCCTCACTTCGACGAGCTTTATATAATTATATACGGCCATATTTCGGCCTAGGCTATACTAAAGCCATATTACAAGTGTTAAACACTTGTATTTTATTTGTGTTGTAAAACACAAGTAGTTGTATATTTATTTCTTGCTTATATTCGGCTATACCGAATATTCTTAAGATTAATATACTTGGCTCTTATTTATATTGACGTAGTTTATCTCGTTAATATTTATATTTGCTTTCTTGATCTAGTCTTCGTACTAGTTCACTTTTAACCTTCAATTTAAAAGGGATTTAAGTCGTAGGACTTGTATTATATCCTTTGACGTGAGGTGAAGTGAGGTGATTCTCGCTCTAAGACCCAAGTCTTAGACACGTCGACGGGGAGTTGGGTGTCTTTGCACCGTGAGGAGGAGGAAAGACCCAAGATCTAAGACCTAAGATCCAAGATCGTTAAAGGGTGTAGATACGAAGTCTACGCAAAGGGTTTACTTACGTTTTTGTGAGGAGGTGACGGGGAGTTACGCTCCAAGATAAACTCGTAAGGGGTTTTCTTGCATAGCATTTGAGGAGGTAGCGGGGAGTTACGCTCCAAGATAATCTTGCAAGGGGTAGCTATAGTATTTTGAAGAGGTAACGGGTAGTTAGGCTCTAAGATAAATACATAGTGGTTGTAAAGGCTTCTCCGCCTACTATAAGGAGTATTTTACTTATAGTGGAAGAAATCTCGAGTTCGGGAGGAGCTCGGGGACAGGAGTAGGGGTGTTCGGATCCGTTAGGGGATTGCGGCATCGCGAACCAGGATAAATCGATCGTGTCTCATTTCTCTATTTTATTTTCCGCACTTTATATTACTTGCTTATAAGTAATTAATTTTAATAGAGAAAGAAAATTTAAAAACGCCAAGCTTTAATTTTAAAAAGGTAATAAGCTATTCAACCCCCTTCTAACTTATTTTACCTACTTTCTGATGTATCAAATTATACCTAACCACAAGCGCACGGTGTCTATTGCTAGTACAAATGGCAAGCGGGTCGAATCCACAAGGAGACAGGTTCTACTAATTCCTTTTCAGTTATCGCTAATTGTTTCAAGGGTCAGACGAATATGTGAAATTATTAATTAACTAATTAAACTAAATTAACACTAATTAAACAGATGATAAACAAATTATTTAAAACCTAGGGCAATCAGGTCCACCATGCTTACACAATTGGCTCTTAAGCTAAAGCAATCAATGTGATCCTATTACTAGAGTATGTTAATCTCTTTCAAGCATTAACACTCTCGAAACATTCAACACAATTAACCACTTTTAGTAATTCAATCAATCAGGTAATTAGAGTCAAGTTAATCTCTTCCAAGAATTAACGCTCTCAGAAATCCAATGATGCTTCCGCACTCAAATTCAATTCTGCTAATCGTATGTGTGCCTCTAGTAAGTAAATCTCTCGATCCATACCCCTATTTGCATATAATTAATCCATGATATTGGCCAATTACACAAATTAATGATTAAAACATATCAATCAGAATTAACCATAACCAATCAAACCACTATGAAAATCATGCCAATATTAGTGCAAACATGGCTTCCCTTTAAGCCCTAGAAATAACTACTCGCTAATAATTAAACAAGTCAAACAACTAGTAAAACAAGAAAACATAATTGAACTAATAAGAACAAAGAAAAGATTAAGAGAACAAAACCTTCAAACTTCAATGTTGTCATCCAAAAGAAGAGTCATGGTGTTTCTCTACATCTCCAACTAATAATAATACTAATCTCTAAACTATATTATCTGATCTAATATTACATCCCTTTTTTTTCCATAAAATAATACCCTAGATGTGTTTATATAGGCTCTAAAAGTCTTGCCCAATAAAAGTATCTTAATACTCTAAATAAATTACAAGTAGGATTCCATAACTGAATAGGATTCCTTGTAAAATTCGTCACTTCTTTTTCTCCTCTGTTTCTGGGCTCTTCCAGTTGGATTTTGCTTACTGGACCACCTCTGAATTAAAGATAATTCTACAAGCTTCGCGTGGACAGTAAGATCGTCAAATTCTGACTTCTGGAACTCAAGATATGGCCCAAACAGTGTTAGACAGCCCATGTAGCCCAATAATACGAATTTTCTCCTATTTTATCTCCAAAATAGCTCTTTTTGCTCCAAATCCTTCCAAGTCATGAATTCTTTATTTCCTACAATAAAACAATCAAATCTATTAAATAAAAATCCAAATCAATGCAAAACACAATAAATATGAGAATAAAATCATCTAAAATATATATAAAAATATATTCTATCAAACATCCCCACACTAAGCATTTGCACGTCCTCGGGCAAATAAGTGAAATAAAAACTAAGTCCTAACAAACATCACTTTCGTAGATGACACGATTGCATTGAGCATATGCAACAAGCCGTTAAACCCCTAGGCAGCCCTAGTAGGACGAGTGTTGTCTCGTGAGGGTTTATAGTGAATGTACCCACAAAATTCATCTAACCATGCAAAAGATCAATACTAACACAACACCACACACACAAGTCTTCTCATGCCACATCAACTTAAGAATCAAAGCAAACATACGATGTCTTGGTGTCGAAAGTGCAAGTATTCACGTAGTCTACTCAACTAACGCAGAAGGTCATAAAAATTCATGTCAAGTGTAAAAATCGTTGGTAATCATGCTAAGACCACAAGAAACACATCTTTAAGTCTAAACCCAGGATCTCCTATGCCAAAACAAGTAATAACTCACCTTTCACTCAAAAACGAATATTCACTCAAGAACAAGGTTAAGTGTATCACTCAATTCCAACAAAATCATAAACACAACTTGACACTCGCAATCAATCTCACTCTCAACACAACATACATCACTGATGACAATCAAAAGGTCTTTATTCGGGTTGTAGCGTGGGCTAGGGACCAGGTATGTCAAGTAAAGCTAAAACAGGTTAAATGTCAAAAGCTAGTACCCAACAATATAATTCATTCCATTCCCTTTCTATTAAAACAAATACTTCCCCACACTTGGATTTTTCAATAACCCTTACATAATAACTTGACTAGTCGAATGAAGAAGGATCATACAAACATAAGAATGCTCTCAAATTTATTTTTTTTCTTCTTTTTTTCTCTGTTTTCTATTTTTTTTTCTTTTTTTTTTCTGAGAGCTAAGGAATAAGCACAATGATCCATAGATATTTTTATCAATTTCGACTAACAAGCATCGACCAAAATCAATATTCCCCAAAAGTATGATCATCAATAACCCCCCCCCCCTTTTATGAACACCTTATTACTCCCTTAAGCACGATACTAGCCTTTGACAATTTTGGTTCAAATTCAATGTAAGGCCAATAGAATAAAAAGGATAATGGCAAGTAATGTAGTGTGTCACCGAAAGAATAGGATTAGGCTCAAAGGGTTAACTAATTGATCATGTTTAAAAGGTGTGGAAATATGGGAAATACGAGGTTAAACCTAAGTGCCTTTATCATCTCATCATCAAGTAATATCATGCATTTCGAGAAAGATCTCAAGTAAGTGCTAGCAATGTAAACAACATGTGGACACTCAAGCAAACGAAAAATCATGCAAAAGATATGCATATAGGCTCAAAACTCACTTGGTGTGACAAAACATAATCAATCCCAGGTAACAAGACTCTCTAACGCACCTACTTGTACTCAAAGCATGTAAACCAAGTCATCTTACACATATTCATGTCATTCTAATCACTTACAACATCCAATTAAGTCTACCAGCTTCAACTTGCTAGTGTAAGTGTGTGCACAAGAACAAAGCACGTCACTTCTCATACAAAAGCGTCAAGAACACAAGATTTCTACGCATGCATGGGTGTATCAAGCAAAATACAACAACTAATCAAATTGCATGGCTAGAATTATTTTTGGTATTTTTAATTTTTTAATTTTTTTTAAAAAAAAATTCTCTTAACATTTGAGATATAAATAAAAATAAAAAAAATAATAATAATAACAATAATAATAATAATAATAATAATAATAATAATAATAATAATAATAATAATAAATAAGAATTAGAATAGAAATAGGTTTAGAAATTTGAAGGAGAGATGGGGGGTTTTGGAATTGAAATAGGAAAAGAATTAGGTGGGGAGATGATTAAATAAGAGTATAAATAGAATGGGGCAGAATTTTTTTTTTTTAATATATGAACACAACAGCACAGACAGCACAACGCACAACACTGAGACGCTGAATTTTTTTTTTCTTTCTGACCGACGAGCAAGCTTCGCGAGTGGCACGCAAATTGCCCCAAGACCAGTTGCGCCACCGCAACTTGCGCATCCCCAGCGCAAGTTGCCCCTAGTCCAGTAACGCATTCTCATATTGCGCCTCAACCCGCTTCCAGACCAGTAACGCAGGCGCAACCTGCGTTACTCACCAAAATTCGTTTTTTTTTTTTTTTTTTTAGAAAACAACAAAAAAAAATTTTAAGAATGAGATGAAGGAACACAACAAGGCTTGGGTTGAACAAATAACTAAGCAATTCTACTATATATGAATGAGAAGGAACGAAGTACTCCCCTATGCAAAAGCATGAAGTGCACCGATCCTCCAATGAAATCTTGGGTTGCCTCCCAAGCAGCGCTTATTTAGAGTCATTAGTTTGACCTCCTCAAAAATACTCCGGTAAAGGCGTAATATCCACTTTCTCGATCATAAACTCGTCACCATAAAAAGTATCAAGAGTGTTAATGGTTGTCATTATCCTGCAGAAAGTCTCCAAACAAGCATCAGTAAAATAAAATATGTCATTAATAAGCAATAGAGAGTTAAGTGCTTGTGCAATTTTGGAAAACTTTGTGATAAAACAACGATAAAATTCGACACCACGAAAATATTGAACTCCCTTGACATAAGGTGGAGGCTCTGGTGGTGGATTTTCTTCACTCCTCACTTTCACTGGAGTCATTCGGACATCTTGGCTTATCACATCATTGGCTAATAAGACACTTCCATCTTCTCCCTCTTCTCGAGCTTGAAACGTATGAGCCACTTTGTATGGATCCTCAACCAGAAATTGAGAAATATCATCTTGGACAATATTTGTTATCACATCAACCTTAAAATAAGTGTTCTTGAGCAAAGAAGCCTTGTAAGTAGAGGCTAGATCGAGAGAAAATTTATCAATACAATGTATCTTAGGCACAGGTTGTGGAAGAGAAACAACAACCATCTCTGTATTGCTTTCTTTTGTAGCCTCATCATCAGTCACATTGTTCTCGGTAACAGCAACATCATTGATCTCGTCATCGGTGGCATACTCCTTCTCTTTATCAATGGCCTCATCATCAACATACATGGAGAAACTATCATATTCCTGATCGCTTGTGAGATTGATAGCAATCAGGTCCTCTTCGGATCCGATAGATGATGATGGTAAATAGTCGAGCTGCACTGTAGTAGAAGAGTTAGCCAACTGTGCAATTTGAGATTCAATCGCCAAACTTTGAGTTTCTAATTCTTTGATTGCCTCGGCTTGTTCTTCAGAACTCTTTAGCAGTTTATTCAGGATATCCCACATCTCATTTGTCTGATCAGCTTGCACATCTACACTGGATTGAGAAACATGTAGATTTTCTTGTAGAGGAGGATATTGATATTCTTGTTGTGGCGGCTGCTCATATGACTGATAATATTGTTGCTCAAACTGTTGCTGATTATGATATGAAAAATTTTGAGCACCATTGTCCTGGTAGTAGAAATCTAGTTGATTCACGCATTCTTGATCAAAAGTGTTTGAATACTGATTGTACCCATATCCTTCTTCAAAAGAATTTATTTGTCCCAACTGAGCACTCTGAGAATTGTAGACATTGTAAGAGCATTCAAAACCATAGTGACCCTGCACATCGCAAATTTGACAGAAGTTGTAAGTTTTAGGGGCCACTTGTGACATCACATTGATACTCATTGGACGCATAGTGGGCTCTGTAGTCTTCGACATGGCAATCTCTCGAGTATGTGCCTCTACTAGGGAAGATAAGAGTGCAAAAGTATCAACTTCACCCATTGCAAACCTGTAGACACTCAACAAAACCAAGAAAACGTAAAATCTGCCTCAATTGAAACAAAAGTTCCAATGAGACAATGGAAACAATCTAAAGAACTAAATTAAAATCAATAGAAACTCGCTATCTCCCCGGCAGCGGCGCCAAAAACTTGATATGTAAAATTATGTCTAACCGCAAGCACACGGTGTCTATTGCTAGTACAAATGGCAAGCGGGTCGAATCCACAAGGAGACAGGTTCTACTAATTCCTTTTCAGTTATCGCTAATTGTTTCAAGGGTCAGACGAATATGTGAAATTATTAATTAACTAATTAAACTAAATTAACACTAAATAAACAGATGATAAACAAATTATTTAAAACCTAGGGCAATCAGGTCCACCATGCTTACACAATTGGCTCTTAAGCTAAAGCAATCAATGTGATCCTATTACTAGAGTATGTTAATCTCTTTCAAGCATTAACACTCTCGAAACATTCAACACAATTAACCACTTTTAGTAATTCAATCAATCAGGTAATTAGAGTCAAGTTAATCTCTTCCAAGAATTAACGCTCTCAGAAATCCAATGATGCTTCCGCACTCAAATTCAATTCTGCTAATCGTATGTGTGCCTCTAGTAAGTAAATCTCTCGATCCATACCCCTATTTGCATATAATTAATCCATGATATTGGCCAATTACACAAATTAATGATTAAAACATATCAATCAGAATTAACCATAACCAATCAAACCACTATGAAAATCATGCCAATATTAGTGCAAACATGGCTTCCCTTTAAGCCCTAGAAATAACTACTCGCTAATAATTAAACAAGTAAAACAACTAGTAAAACAAGAAAACATAATTGAACTAATAAGAACAAAGAAAAGATTAAGAGAACAAAACCTTCAAACTTCAATGTTGTCACCCAAAAGAAGAGTCATGGTGTTTCTCTACATCTCCAACTAATAATAATACTAATCTCTAAACTATATTATCTGATCTAATATTACATCCCTTTTTTTTCCATAAAATAATACCCTAGATGTGTTTATATAGGCTCTAAAAGTCTTGCCCAATAAAAGTATCTTAATACTCTAAATAAATTACAAGTAGGATTCCATAACTGAATAGGATTCCTTGTAAAATTCGTCACTTCTTTTTCTCCTCTGTTTCTGGGCTCTTCCAGTTGGATTTTGCTTACTGGACCACCTCTGAATTAAAGATAATTCTACAAGCTTCGCGTGGACAGTAAGATCGTCAAATTCTGACTTCTGGAACTCAAGATATGGCCCAAACAGTGTTAGACAGCCCATGTAGCCCAATAATACGAATTTTCTCCTATTTTATCTCCAAAATAGCTCTTTTTGCTCCAAATCCTTCCAAGTCATGAATTCTTTATTTCCTACAATAAAACAATCAAATCTATTAAATAAAAATCCAAATCAATGCAAAACACAATAAATATGAGAATAAAATCATCTAAAATATATATAAAAATATATTCTATCAAACATCCCCACACTAAGCATTTGCACGTCCTCGGGCAAATAAGTGAAATAAAAACTAAGTCCTAACAAACATCACTTTCGTAGATGACACGATTGCATTGAGCATATGCAACAAGCCGTTAAACCCCTAGGCAGCCCTAGTAGGACGAGTGTTGTCTCGTGAGGGTTTATAGTGAATGTACCCACAAAATTCATCTAACCATGCAAAAGATCAATACTAACACAACACCACACACACAAGTCTTCTCATGCCACATCAACTTAAGAATCAAAGCAAACATACGATGTCTTGGTGTCGAAAGTGCAAGTATTCACGTAGTCTACTCAACTAACGCAGAAGGTCATAAAAATTCATGTCAAGTGTAAAAATCGTTGGTAATCATGCTAAGACCACAAGAAACACATCTTTAAGTCTAAACCCAGGATCTCCTATGCCAAAACAAGTAATAACTCACCTTTCACTCAAAAACGAATATTCACTCAAGAACAAGGTTAAGTGTATCACTCAATTCCAACAAAATCATAAACACAACTTGACACTCGCAATCAATCTCACTCTCAACACAACATACATCACTGATGACAATCAAAAGGTCTTTATTCGGGTTGTAGCGTGGGCTAGGGACCAGGTATGTCAAGTAAAGCTAAAACAGGTTAAATGTCAAAAGCTAGTACCCAACAATATAATTCATTCCATTCCCTTTCTATTAAAACAAATACTTCCCCACACTTGGATTTTTCAATAACCCTTACATAATAACTTGACTAGTCGAATGAAGAAGGATCATACAAACATAAGAATGCTCTCAAATTTATTTTTTTTCTTCTTTTTTTTTCTCTGTTTTCTATTTTTTTTTCTTTTTTTTTTCTGAGAGCTAAGGAATAAGCACAATGATCCATAGATATTTTTATCAATTTCGACTAACAAGCATCGACCAAAATCAATATTCCCCAAAAGTATGATCATCAATAACCCCCCCCCCCCTTTTATGAACACCTTATTACTCCCTTAAGCACGATACTAGCCTTTGACAATTTTGGTTCAAATTCAATGTAAGGCCAATAGAATGAAAAGGATAATGGCAAGTAATGTAGTGTGTCACCGAAAGAATAGGATTAGGCTCAAAGGGTTAACTAATTGATCATGTTTAAAAGGTGTGGAAATATGGGAAATACGAGGTTAAACCTAAGTGCCTTTATCATCTCATCATCAAGTAATATCATGCATTTCGAGAGAAAGATCTCAAGTAAGTGCTAGCAATGTAAACAACATGTGGACACTCAAGCAAACGAAAAATCATGCAAAAGATATGCATATAGGCTCAAAACTCACTTGGTGTGACAAAACATAATCAATCCCAGGTAACAAGACTCTCTAACGCACCTACTTGTACTCAAAGCATGTAAACCAAGTCATCTTACACATATTCATGTCATTCTAATCACTTACAACATCCAATTAAGTCTACCAGCTTCAACTTGCTAGTGTAAGTGTGTGCACAAGAACAAAGCACGTCACTTCTCATACAAAAGCGTCAAGAACACAAGATTTCTACGCATGCATGGGTGTATCAAACAAAATACAACAACTAATCAAATTGCATGGCTAGAATTATTTTTGGTATTTTTAATTTTTTAATTTTTTTTTAAAAAAAATTCTCTTAACATTTGAGATATAAATAAAAATAAAAAAATAATAATAATAACAATAATAATAATAATAATAATAAATAAGAATTAGAATAGAAATAGGTTTAGAAATTTGAAGGAGAGATGGGGGGTTTTGGAATTGAAATAGGAAAAGAATTAGGTGGGGAGATGATTAAATAAGAGTATAAATAGAATGGGGCAGAATTTTTTTTTTTTAATATATGAACACAACAGCACAGACAGCACAACGCACAACACTGAGACGCTGAATTTTTTTTTTCTTTCTGACCGACGCGCAAGCTTCGCGAGTGGCACGCAAATTGCCCCAAGACCAGTTGCGCCACCGCAACTTGCGCATCCCCAGCGCAAGTTGCCCCTAGTCCAGTAACGCATTCTCATATTGCGCCTCAACCCGCTTCCAGACCAGTAACGCAGGCGCAACCTGCGTTACTCACCAAAATTCGTTTTTTTTTTTTTTTTTTTTTAGAAAACAACAAAAAAAAATTTTTAAGAATGAGATGAAGGAACACAACAAGGCTTGGGTTGAACAAATAACTAAGCAATTCTACCATATATGAATGAGAAGGAACGAAGTACTCCCCTATGCAAAAGCATGAAGTGCACCGATCCTCCAATGAAATCTTGGGTTGCCTCCCAAGCAGCGCTTATTTAGAGTCATTAGTTTGACCTCCTCAAAAATACTCCGGTAAAGGCGTAATATCCACTTTCTCGATCATAAACTCGTCACCATAAAAAGTATCAAGAGTGTTAATGGTTGTCATTATCCTGCAGAAAGTCTCCAAACAAGCATCAGTAAAATAAAATATGTCATTAATAAGCAATAGAGAGTTAAGTGCTTGTGCAATTTTGGAAAACTTTGTGATAAAACAACGATAAAATTCGACACCACGAAAATATTGAACTCCCTTGACATAAGGTAGAGGCTCTGGTGGTGGCTTTTCTTCACTCCTCACTTTCACTGGAGTCATTCGGACATCTTGGCTTATCACATCATTGGCTAATAAGACACTTCCATCTTCTCCCTCTTCTCGAGCTTGAAACGTATGAGCCACTTTGTATGGATCCTCAACCAGAAATTGAGAAATATCATCTTGGACAATATTTGTTATCACATCAACCTTGAAATAAGTGTTCTTGAGCAAAGAAGCCTTGTAAGTAGAGGCTAGATCGAGAGAAAATTTATCAACACAATGTATCTTAGGCACAGGTTGTGGAAGAGAAACAACAACCATCTCTGTATTGCTTTCTTTTGTAGCCTCATCATCAGTCACATTGTTCTCGGTAACAGCAACATCATTGATCTCGTCATCGATGGCATACTCCTTCTCTTTATCAATGGCCTCATCATCAACATACATGGAGAAACTATCATATTCCTGATCGCTTGTGAGATTGATAGCAATCAGGTCCTCTTCGGATCCGATAGATGATGATGGTAAATAGTCGAGCTGCACTGTAGTAGAAGAGTTAGCCAACTGTGCAATTTGAGATTCAATCGCCAAACTTTGAGTTTCTAATTCTTTGATTGCCTCGGCTTGTTCTTCAGAACTCTTTAGCAGTTTATTCAGGATATCCCACATCTCATTTGTCTGATCAGCTTGCACATCTACACTGGATTGAGAAACATGTAGATTTTCTTGTAGAGGAGGATATTGATATTCTTGCTGTGGCGGCTGCTCATATGACTGATAATATTGTTGCTCAAACTGTTGCTGATTATGATATGAAAAATTTTGAGCACAATTGTCCTGGTAGTAGAAATCTAGTTGATTCACGCATTCTTGATCAAAAGTGTTTGAATACTGATTGTACCCATATCCTTCTTCAAAAGAATTCATTTGTCCCAACTGAGCACTCTGAGAATTGTAGACATTGTAAGAGCATTCAAAACCATAGTGACCCTGCACACCGCAAATTTGACAGAAGTTGTAAGTTTTAGGGGCCACTTGTGACATCACATTGATACTCATTGGACGCATAGTGGGCTCTGTAGTCTTCGACATGGCAATCTCTCGAGTATGTGCCTCTACTAGGGAAGATAAGAGTGCAAAAGTATCAACTTCACCCATTGCAAACCTGTAGACACTCAACAAAGCCAAGAAAATGTAAAATCTACCTCAATTGAAACAAAAGTTCCAATGAGACAATGGAAACAATCTAAACAACTAAATTAAAATCAATAGAAACTCGCTATCTCCCCGGCAGCGGCGCCAAAAACTTGATATGTAAAATTATGTCTAACCGCAAGCGCACAGTGTCTATTGCTAGTACAAATGGCAAGCGGGTCGAATCCACAAGGAGACAGGTTCTACTAATTCCTTTTCAGTTATCGCTAATTGTTTCAAGGGTCAGACGAATATGTGAAATTATTAATTAACTAATTAAACTAAATTAACACTAATTAAACAAATGATAAACAAATTATTTAAAACCTAGGGCAATCAGGTCCACCATGCTTACACAATTGGCTCTTAAGCTAAAGCAATCAATGTGATCCTATTACTAGAGTATGTTAATCTCTTTCAAGCATTAACACTCTCGAAACATTCAACACAATTAACCACTTTTAGTAATTCAATCAATCAGGTAATTAGAGTCAAGTTAATCTCTTCCAAGAATTAACGCTCTCAGAAATCCAATGATGCTTCCGCACTCAAATTCAATTCTGCTAATCGTATGTGTGCCTCTAGTAAGTAAATCTCTCGATCCATACCCCTATTTGCATATAATTAATCCATGATATTGGCCAATTACACAAATTAATGATTAAAACATATCAATCAGAATTAACCATAACCAATCAAACCACTATGAAAATCATGCCAATATTAGTGCAAACATGGCTTCCCTTTAAGCCCTAGAAATAACTACTCGCTAATAATTAAACAAGTAAACAACTAGTAAAACAAGAAAACATAATTGAACTAATAAGAACAAAGAAAAGATTAAGAGAACAAAACCTTCAAACTTCAATGTTGTCACCCAAAAGAAGAGTCATGGTGTTTCTCTACATCTCCAACTAATAATAATACTAATCTCTAAACTATATTATCTGATCTAATATTACATCCCTTTTTTTCCATAAAATAATACCCTAGATGTGTTTATATAGGCTCTAAAAGTCTTGCCCAATAAAAGTATCTTAATACTCTAAATAAATTACAAGTAGGATTCCATAACTGAATAGGATTCCTTGTAAAATTCGTCACTTCTTTTTCTCCTCTGTTTCTGGGCTCTTCCAGTTGGATTTTGCTTACTGGACCACCTCTGAATTAAAGATAATTCTACAAGCTTCGCGTGGACAGTAAGATCGTCAAATTCTGACTTCTGGAACTCAAGATATGGCCCAAACAGTGTTAGACATCCCGTGTAGCCCAATAATACGAATTTTCTCCTATTTTATCTCCAAAATAGCTCTTTTTGCTCCAAATCCTTCCAAGTCATGAATTCTTTATTTCCTACAATAAAACAATCAAATCTATTAAATAAAAATCCAAATCAATGCAAAACACAATAAATATGAGAATAAAATCATCTAAAATATATATAAAAATATATTATATCACTTTCGGGACCTATCAAGTTCAAGTATTTTCAAGATTGCCATTAAGAAAAGTTAAATCCTGTCCACGGGATCTTTTTTAATCTAACGGTGGTAATAGAGTACTTCAAGTACTCCAAATTATTAGTACTTTATAGAGCCATTTTATAAATAAATAAAATATTTATTAATATAAATAAATCCTTAAGCTCTAAGTTGCAGACTCCTTTTGCTTAGAAAAAAATATATCAATTCCATATTTTTAGAGAGGAGTCCTCTCAAATTATTTGTAAAATATTTTTAATTAATAATACGAGGTACCGTCCTTTTTAACTACATTTACAAAATTAATTTTCAAAGCCTTTTATTAAGCTAAAGTACCAATAATAATAAAAAAAAGTAGTTAAAAAAAAAAAGCAGAGCCTGACACGTGCTGGGTACGAATCGATCAACCATGAACCAGGATTGGCCCGAGCCCGATCCGGATTATATACGTGCAAAATACGATTCAACCAACCGTGAACCGGGACTGTGCAAAGCCCGGCCCGACTCACACGGCCCGCACGGTTGGCCAGGTATAGCTGCGAGTAGTTGCATTTATGTACTGCATAGGTTCCAAACAATCCATTACTTTCCGTGATAAAAGTCACATGAAAAATTGTTAAAAAAAATTCAAAGAAATGGCGGGATTTTTGGCGCCATTAAAAAGTTTTGCATAAAATTCACTGCATTCTACCCAATTCTTAAATTTCTCTCTTGATAATCTACAAAATCATCTTCAATCTCGCTTACAAGCTATCACAAATGGAGACCCAAAACAATACTGTTGTATCAGAAATCAAAGGAACAAACCCAAATGTTCCGATTCTTCGAGTGAAGAAGCTGTCCGACAGAGCTGTGGTACCCTCCAGAGGATCCCCTCTTTCTGCTGGTTACGATCTTTCCAGGTAAAATTAAATATATATCGACATAAATCTAATTAAACCCTAATCACGGTTTATTTTATCTGATATTTTTTAATTGTGTTTAGTGCTCAAGAGACCATTGTCCCAGCAAGAGGAAAGGCATTGGTTCCAACAGATTTAAGCATAGCAATACCGGAAGGAACTTACGCTCGTATCGGTAAATAATTAAATTTTGTTATATTTATTTATGTTCGATCATGTGGTGGTATGAATTGAAATGAATTTATTTGTTATTGGGTGTTTTGATGTAGCGCCGCGCTCAGGATTGACATGGAAGCATTCGATTGATGTTGAATGTTGGAAAACAACTCTTGTGTTTATCTCTAGAAAACAACTCTTGTGTTTCTCTCTTTTATTTCACAAAGTATATTACAACTTTTCTTTTTGGTGTTGTATTTTACAAGCTTGCTGGGTGTCCTATTTATAGGCTCTAATTTAACCTACTGACATCATTGCTTACATTTATTATCACACGTTTTTGACTTTCTGTAGCACACCATTTTTGAGAAATTGCATGGCTGTGCCTACCTTATTTGACTAAGGGTTTGAATTCTAACACTCCCCCTCAAACCCGACTTTCCATTCCGAGTGATTTCCGAAACTCATAAATCTTTGTTGTAGATAAGCTCTTCGTAAATATATCTGCAACCTGATCTTCGGTCCTGACCACCTTCATGTCAATATCTCCTTTAAGTACTTTTTCCCGTAAGAAATGATAATGTACTTCGACATGTTTGGTCCTAGCATGAAAAACCGGATTCTCGGCTAAACGGACTGCTGATATATTGTCACAGTGTAATGGAACTCCATCTTCTATTGGTTGGTTCAAGTCCTTCAAGAGTTGAGTCAACCAAGCACACTCTTGTGCTGCCATCACTCCTGCTCTATATTCTGCTTCAGTGGTTGAAAGAGAAACAGTAGGTTGTCTCTTACTGCACCATGATATAGCTCCTGACCCAAGATTAAATACATATCCTGTAGTCGATCTCCTGGTGTCATGATCTCCTGCATAATCAGCATCACAGTAGCCGCTGACCTTGCTTTGTACTCCATTCTTGTAGAAGAGTCCCCAATCAATTGTACCTTTAACATATCTCAAGATTCTTTTAACTGCTTCAAGGTGTGTCTTCTTTGGGTTTTGCATGAACCTGCTAACAACACCTACAGCGAAAGCTATGTCTGGTCTAGAAAGAGTTAGGTAGATAAGACTACCTACTATTTGCCTATACATTTTTGTATCATGCAGGTCTTTTCCATCGTAGGCACACAACTTTAAGTTTGGCTCCATTGGGGTAGAGATCGGCTTGCACTCAGCTAGCCCATACTTTTGAATGATATCTCTTGCATATTTTTGTTGACCAAGAAATATGCCAGCTTCTGTTCTTTCAACTTCCAATCCTAGAAAGTGCTTCAACTCACCAAGCTCCTTCATTTGAAATCGAACTGATAAGTTTGTCCTTGTTCGTTGAATCTCATCTTCATCATCTCCAGTGATGATTAGATCATCTACATATACAAGGACAATTGATAATTTTCCCCCTTGAGATTTCACGAACAAGCTCGAATCTGCTGGGGCAACATGATAACCACTTTGTACTAGGAACTCAGCAATCTTCCCGTACCATGCTCTGGGTGCCTGCTTCAAGCCATATAATGCCTTCTTCAACTTGCACACATAATTTGGCTTTTCATGATTCACAAATCCTTGGGGTTGATCAATATAAATGTCACGATCAAGTTCTCCATGTAGAAAAGCATTCTTCACATCCATCTGCCATAATTTCCATGAATTACTTGCGGCTAAGGCTAGTAAGACACGAACTGTAGTAATCTTTGCCACTGGACTGAATGTCTCGTCATAATCTAGGCCATATTCCTGAGCGAACCCGCGAACAACTAATTGAGCCTTGTATCGCTCGATCGTACCATCTAGGCGAATCTTTAACTTGTAAACCCATTTACAGGATATGGGTTTAACAGCTTCAGGTTTTGGCACTAAATTCCATGTTTGATTTTGTTTAAGTGCCAAAATCTCTTCTTCCATGGCCTTTCTCCACTCTGGACTCTTTGATGCTTCATCAAAGTTAGTTGGCTCTTTGACCTCAGCATAGGCAACATCTATATACTTTGGATTTGGGCGTCTATCTCTGTTAGACCTTCGTACTTGATGTTGTGAAGGCTCTTGTTGTTGTTCTTCCGGTTGATTAGTCTGTACTTCATCTGGTGTTTCATGAACACCTGTTTTCCAAGGGCTTCTTGACTTGGATCGTACCTCCAATTGATCCGTCGGGGATTGTGGTTCCTCTATATCGTCATTGTTTTGAGATGAATCTAACTGTAACTTCTCTTGCAGCTCCTGTGTATCTGGCAATGCTACCTTATTTGTGTACCATGAAGATGCCTCATCGAATACAACATTTCGTGAGACATATATCTTGTTTGTATTGGGATCACAACATCTCCAACCTTTCTTCTGTTCGTCGTATCCCACAAAAATGCAGCGGATGGCTTTCTTATCAAACTTACAACGGTCTTCATCTGCAATAAACACATAACATACACAACCAAATACCCGAAAATAGTTGACAGTTGGTTTTAGGTTATACATCTTCTGAAATGGTGAAACAAATTCCAACCTTGGTTGTGGTAGCCTGTTAGTGATATAGACCACCGTCTTCATGCATTCTGCCCAAAACCTTGTATCAACATTCTTGGCATGTAGAAGACTTCTACACGTCTCTGCTAGATGGCGGTTCTTCCTCTCCGCTACTCCATTCTGTTGTGGAGTTTTTGCACAAGTGAGTTGTCTCCGGATGTTGAACTTCTTGAGGTAGTTGTTGAACTCATTTGAAATGTATTCTCCTCCATTATCAGTGCGAAGGCACTTGATTTTTCTCCCGAGCTCGCGTTCTACCGAGTCCTTGAATTCCCTGAATTTTTCAAAAACCTCATCTTTATGTTTTAAGAAGTATACCCACACATACCTCGAAAAATCATCAATGAAGGTTAACAAATATTGATAACCACGAGTTGATGGTTGTTTGATTTTTCCAAGAACATCTGAGTGCACCAGCTCCAACGGCTCCTTTGCTCTAAACTTTGACTCCTTGTATGGCAATTGATGCGCCTTACCATATTGACATCCAGCACATACAGTATCATGTCGGATCTCAATTTGTGGGAGTCCCTTCAACATTGATTTTTGCATCATAATCTTCAATTTGCTGTAGTTGACATGCCCGAGTCGTGCATGCCACAAGTCGCCTGTGTCACTCTTTCTGGCCTTGTCTACATAAGCCTCTTCAGCTGACATCACATAGATAGCCTTCATTTTTGGTCCTTCTATGAAAGGTGTACCTATGACTTTTAATTCTTTATACACCTTCACATCATCTGGGCCGAATAATACGTAGTTACCTGAAGTTGTTAGTTGGGGTACTAACAGCAGGTTCTTCTTCATCCCTGGGACATGATAAACATTTTCTAGTTGTATTCCTTCATGTCCGTGCTTTTGTGGCAGTTGCATCTTGCCAACATGGGATATTGGCAAATGTGTGTTATCTGCTGTTACGATAACACGATCTCCTATGTACTTCGTTATGCTCGACAATTTTGACTCATCTTCGGTCATATGATTTGAACAGCCTGAATCAACGATCCAATCATTCTTGTAGTCGACTGACTCCTTACATACAGCAGTAAGTGCATGTTCTTCTGTTGGGCCTTTCCCTCGTGCATCAACAATGTCTTTCTCTTCCACAAAGAAAGAAGTATCGAAGTTCCAATCTTCTTCTCCAGCGTCTTCGGTTTTAGAAGATGTTGCGACATTTCCTTCAATTTTATTGGACCAACAATTTCTTGCGTAATGTCCCTTCTTGCCACAATTAAAACATTCCTCACTTTGACGATCCTTTTGTTGCCACCGGTTCTGACCACCCTGATTATTTTGAGCTCCTCGAGCTCCCCCTGATTGGAAACCTCTATATTGATTTCCTCGAACGTCTCTTTCTTGACTATTGAATCTCCCGGCACCACGTCCTAGTCCTCGACCTCTACCACGACCACGACCGCGTCCTCGGCCGTCTCTCATGTTGGTGAAAAGAGCCGTCTCTTCACGAATGGTTGATTGATTAGACATGGGTTTTTCTAGATCCTCTTCGTTAATTAGCAAATTCTCCAGATCTGCTAAAGTTGGCTCGGTGGCCCAGCCCCGAGTTGCCGTGATAATACTCTTGTATTCCGGCTTTAGTCCATGGATGATAATTCTTTTCATCCGGGTTGGTGTAATACCATTTTCTGGATCTAGTTTGGAAATCTCGTCACAGAGAGATTTTACTTTTGAGAAATATTGACTCACGGTCATATTCTGTTGGGAGATGGACAAAAGCTCATTTTCGAGCCTTTGTAATTTTGCGTCATTCTTCTTAGCGAAAACTTCTTTCGGCGTTTGGGCATCTTTGATTCGCTGTAGAAATTCATCCTCCACAGCTACGGTTAAAGCGTACATGGCTTTGCCTGCCTTAACCTTCCATTTCTTTAAGATCTCAGGGTCAGCTACTTGTTTTTGAGGTATAGCATCTGGTCGTGTCGGTGTTGAGGTTGAATCGTCGGAACTTGTGACTATACTTTTGGCCTCCCTTGGTGGTGTTGTATCACTGCCATTTACAACATCCCATAAATCCTGTCCAAGCAGATAAAACTTTATACGGGTACTCCATGACCCAGAATTACTGTTGTTGAGTTTCTGAATAGAGTTTGTAAAATCTCCCATAATTTTTACAGTGAACAGTATCGTCTGTATGAACAGTATCGTCTGTATGAACAGTTCTGTATGAATAGTACCGTATGAACAGTACCGTATGAATAGTACTTCGTCTTCTACGGCGTGAACAGTAACTTTGCCGGAATAGTAACTTTCGCCGGAAAATTTGCAGAATTTGCAGATTTTAACAACCAAGCTCTGATGCCAAATATTGAAAAACAACTCTTGTATTTATCTCTAAAAAACAACTCTTGTGTTTCTCTCTTTTATTTCACAAAGTATATTACAACTTTTCTTTTTGGTGTTGTATTTTACAAGCTTGCTGGGTGTCCTATTTATAGGTTCTAATTTAACCTACTGACATCATTGCTTACATTTATTATCACACGTTTTTTACTTTCTGTAGCACACCATTTTTGAGAAATTGCATGGCTGTGCCTACCTTATTTGACTAAGGGTTTGAATTCTAACAGGTGCGGGGGTGATAGATGGCGATTACAGGGGTCCTGTTGGAGTAATATTGTTCAATCATTCTGAAGTGGAGTTTCAAGTTAATGTTGGAGACAGGATTGCTCAGTTGATTATTGAGAAGATTATGACTCCTGATGTTACGGAGGTTGATGATTTGGATGATACTGTTCGAGGTGTAGGTGGCTTTGGATCCACCGGAGTGTAACAGAATGGTCTTGTGTTGTCTTGTTTCATTTGGGGTTAGATTTGTAGTGTTTTTAGATTTTTGGTTTTTGTTTGACGCTCTCAACTTGTGTGTAAACGTTGTGCAATGTGCATGTTAACTGTTAAGCTCGATCTTTTCCGGTTAATTTTTCGAATTAATTTAATTCTAGGATCCAGTTTCAATCTCATTACAAATCAGGTTGAGTAGATCACTGGTCAGTCAATTTAAAGACTTCACTGAATAATAGTTTGTGTATAAAGATTTAACAAAAAAAACAGGCTCTTTTATGAAACAATCCTTCTGCAGATCCCACTAGTATGGTCTACCGCTATACTGCAAGTACACATGCCTAACAAGTGGAGTAACAAGTAGTAACAATACTGTAAAGGAAGACGTGAAAATTTATGCCTTTATGGAAAAAAACACAAGTGGTTGAACAATTTTACAACCAAATATTTAAGCCACTGGTGTTGAGTGCCGTCCGATTGAGAAAAAGAATTTCTAGCAGTCCAAACTATGCAGCCCCTGGGTGAAAACGTTTGAGAACTCATCCATCTCATTTTTAGGCAAGATCACACCAATCTCGGTGTCCGTTTTTGAATCTTTACATCTTGACAAAGATAAAGGTTCGTCCACAAATTCGAACTTTAGAGGTTTACCCCATCCAAAATCAATGTTGTTGTAATAGTCCAACTTTGGGGAGCCAGCAATACCAATATTCCATTCCCCTCTCATCACACCGCCAAAGTCCTCCAGCCACTTATCTGAACCGTGCAAAGGGCCTTTCTTAAGCTTCACAGATATTGCATTTCCCAACACTTCCGAGGCAGCAGCAAGGCCTTCATCTCCTACTAGAACCCTGCCTGTTTGCACTGAAAGACATGGCACCAAGCAATTGCCAAAGTAAGAAGCAGGCAAGGGAGGATCTAATCGAGCACGACAATCCATAACAAATCCAAAGTTCTGAGGCTCATCTAAATTGTGCACCTCTTCCAAAACTTTGGCCCGTGTTTTTGCAAAACATGTCCATAGATAAGCACACATGACGGTGAAAGATGACACGTATGCTAAGTTTGGCCGCTTTGTTGATACGATGTTCTTGAGGGCCTTAATATTTGCTTCAGTTAAAACAAATGTTGCTCTAACTTTGATGTTCGAAGAATCTTGAATAACCTCCTTTTGTTGTTGAATCTGCTCAAATAACGGTCCTAATACTTTCACGAGCGTAGTACCTAGACCGTGGGGGTCTTTAATTGAACTCCTATCATAATTTGGGATCTGAAAATCCCCAGAGGACACCACATCAAATTTACCATCAGAGATATTAACTTGTTTGGCAATGGAAGCCCATGCTCGTACAAAGTTAAACAAGGTGCTTCCATCCGCTACAACATGAGAGTTTGTAATTCCAATACAAATGGCGCGGTTTGGAAATACAGTTACTTGAACAGCAAACACAGTAGAAGCAGAGCAATTTTCCCCAGAGCTATCAATACAAGTAGTTGACAGGAGTTGAGGAACAAGAGGTTTTAATAGGTTAGCATCACGTACATGATTACCTAAAAAAGGGTCGAGATCATCCGTGCACTCAGCAAATGTTACAGACACCGAGTCTCCATCCAAGTATCGAATTTGACAATCAGTGCTGGAATTAGTATTGGAAGGTGTTAGTAATTTTCCAGCTAACGGGGTAAAGTGTTTGAGGGCTAGAGACAACGAATTTTTGAGGTTCGGGACTGTGTGTTGGATAAAATGATCAGTGGAATAAGGAAAATCATAAAAGATGACACGGACAAGGGGATTGAAAGTGAGCCATACTAAGTCGAAAAATTGGAGCGGCAGAGATGTTACGGGGACAGCATCACGGGGTGGAGAGACTCCGCATTGTTCAACAACGGTTACTGTGCCTGATAGACCCTTCATTTTAAGTATAGCCATGACTTCAAGAGGACGGATAACCACACTATTACTGAGAAATCTTGGCTGCTGCGATATTTAAATTTGAGTTTCTTGTTTTTCCCTTATTTCATAAAATTTATAGGTATATTATACAAGCTAAGCAATTACGTAATGCGAATGAGTATAGGAATCGTGAACGCACAGAATTGCTTAATAGCGCTCACCAGTGACGCAAAGCATTCTAACTTCTAGCGTGAGCAAGTCGGTCAGTGGGCAAGAGCACTAGAACTTGTTCAGCTGATGCTCCCTTTTTATTGGATTGGGCTGGCCACAACCTTTCTGTGTCATCGTAAAACGGAAAGACTGAAGAGGTTCAAGAAGAAGTTGATGGGCCACACAGCGTTAAGATGACTAAAATAAGCCCACCCAACAAGCTTTTGTAAAATGAGGATATATTTCAACAAACTTTCATGTGTTGTACAAACTTGTCCCGTTGAACAAAATGTCAACTAAAATTATACTTCTGTCGACTGTCGTATATTATCGTTGCTTCGTCTTCATCCTTATCTCGCAAGCACTTTACTATTTAAGCTGATCATATTCGAGTTCGTTTTTTAAACACAAGAAAACACAAGCTACATGATCTCACGAGATCATCGAAACATTTGATGGGTTTCATGCAAATGAAACAGTACATATGAAACTATTAAGCCTTTCTCAAAGCATAACTATACCACAAATTAGGAAGTTTTTTTTCCAAGATCGAATCAAACATGTACAGAAAATTGAAATCTCGTAGAACGGAAAGTTTTGTTCATATAATCGAACCAAACAAATTCAATATATTGTGACCGCAATGCTAAAGATACACGGAGACCTTATCTTTACTGCGATGAGTAGAACTCCAGTTTTTGTTTTTTATGAAGATTTTTTAAAATGATTTGTTCATGGCATTACTTTGCTATGAAGTAGTCGAGCATGTTTCTAAAAATCCCCGATTTAGTCGATTAATCCCCAATTAATTCTATATAAAGTAACCAATCGATTCGATTTTTGAAATCCGATTAATCCTGTGAATTTAATTAAAATGGTATGTTTAATGGTAAATTAGACTAATATATTAAATATTATTATAATATTCGATTAATACTCCGATTAATCCTTCCGATTATTCCCGATTATCCGATTAATCTTAAATCGGTACCTCAACCGATTTATACCGATTACCGATTTTTACAACCATGGTCCCAAGTAGAGATGCACAAAAAGCCCGAGCCCGAAAATCTGGCCCGGCCCGATCCGGCAAAGTCCGGTCAAAGCCCGGCCCGGTCAAGCCCGGCCCAAGGGCCTTAGACGGTCCCTATATTTTTGGGCAAAGCCCGGCCCGGCCCGGCAAAAGTCCGGTCTTTTAAAAAGCTCGGTCTTCGACCCGACCCGATTAAAAGCCCGGTTCGGCCCGAAAAAGCCCGTGTAAAATTCGATTATTCTAGTATACTTACATAAATATTTATGTATTTACACTTCGTACAAATATTAAAATAATTTAAATACATATATATTTACATATTCATTATTAATAATAAGATTATTTATATGCATATATTATGATACATGAACGAAAACAAGTTAAGTACACGTGTAATCAATAAATATATCATCAAATCAAAAAGTAAATCGATAAATGTAATATTTGTATCGGCAATATAGATTGTTTAACACATGTCTACCATTATTATATAAAGAACATTCTTATATAACATAAAATCTCAATCCGATCTGATCCCGAAAAAACCCCGATCCGGCCCGGCCCGCTTCAGACCCGGAAAAAAGCCCACCACAATCCGCTTCGAAGGTCTAACCGGGCTCACATTTTTCACAAAAACCCGACCCGACCCGGTCAAAATCAAAGCTCGGACCGAATTTTGACCAAAAAACCCGATCAAAACCCGACCCGATGGACCTTTTGTGCATCTCTAATTCCAACTTCCCAATTGATAAAGATGAAATAGAATCCCCATCCACCCATTGCCATCTATATTTAGTTAATAATCAAGTACACACCTATCTTTCCTCTCTGCTGTATTCAATAATCCATCTGACCCTCTGACATATATTACCAGACCCACATCCCCTGCTTAGGTAAAGGCAACGAGAAGAAGGCAAGAATTTGTAGGGACCTTTTTAAATGCCATGACAAATAAAAGAACAAAACAAACGGACTCCCCCCTTTAATCTCAATGCTTATGCCTTCGATTCTTGGTCCACAAACAAGTGTTACCTCACTCTGCCTATATTTGACAATTGCAAGTTTGTTTAATTATCAGTATACTTACCATACACTCCATTTTTTTTTACCATACACTCCATTTAAGAATTAGAGAGCAAGGACAATCTACTAGTTAAACATAGTTGGAAAAACAAATAATTAAAACCTACATTAGATGTCAAATGAAAATCAAGAAAACAAACAAGAACATCCTTAATAAAATTCCAAAAAACATGATTCTTCCATTTGCTTATTCATTCAGTTGAGCCACTGGAACCCAACAATCTCCGGTGCTGCAGCAGCTACTGTTGGGCTATTGCAGACACTATTGTCGGATAACGATAGCATTGTCCTATGCAAGACACCGGACGGGGAGGTTGCCTGAGGGCTAATTGCATCACAATTCTTCCCAGCACAAGGTGACCCTGGATTGGAATTGACAATAACATTGCTGGGCCTGAGGACCTCAGCTAATGGACCACCAGGGCCAGAAACCATCCAAGAAACAGGGCTTAACCAGCTCAAACCTTGACATCTCCGGCTCGAATCACTACCTTCTTCCAGAATTTGCATCTGACCCAGTTCAGAATCATTCACCCCCATAGCCATGGAAAGATTTAGAGAACAAGGTGAGAGATTTCCATTATTTACACCAGAACAAGAATCATTCTTGATATTCTCTGAGCTGGGATTGTTATCATTAGACCAGGCATCAATAAAATCCCTAGGGGGGTTGTAGGCATTCATAAACAAATTGTAATCATCAGTGTTGGAGTTCCCAATTTGTGGAAGAGAAAGTAAACTCAGCTGTTGATCTTCTACCCCATAATTATTTTGCTGAAACATCCCTTGATCAGCTGGACTAGTGTTGTAAACAGAGCCTTCACTCATCACCTGATTCCATTGTTGCTCAGATGTTTCCATTGTCATCATCTTACTTTCCATCATCCACTCCATCTCCCTATATTTTACAAAACATAAACCATCAAACACAACCTTTATGCAACTGTAACAGACTCATACATTTTACACAAACACGGGGGGAGGGAGAGAGAGAGAGAGAGACCTGTTTTGGGAATGTTGTGTGAACAAAGAAAGAGAGACATCTTCAGTTTTAGTAACATTCTTGAGCAAAAGTGAAGAAGGGTTGTTGTTAAGCTCATCAGTTGATCCAAGAAGCCTAGGGGAAGCAGGAGGTGGTGGTTCAGTAGAGACCAACCGAGTTTTCTTGTTAGTTTTTGGTGAGTTTTCTTGTTGTAGTGGTTCCACAGGCTTTCTTGAACGGGGACGGCCTCTATGCATGTGCCTCTCACAGTACTTTTGTTGAGGAGCCACATCTCGAGAGCACCTCCATTTCTTGCCATCAGTTCTTTTACACCTCCCTGGTTCAGGATCTTTGTTGTCTCCATATCTCAAGTTGAATATCGAAGAATAACCATGATGGCCCACTATCAACACATACACACAAAACAAGATTTACACATACATACACAAAGATACAAACTTTTCAAGAAAAAAGAGCATGAGGGTTAAGTTATTATTACAAGTAGCAGTGGCAGTTGTAAAATCTGAGGAAAGGAGATGAGGAGGGACAGGAACAGAAGCAACCATGTACTTATAAATCATGGCTTGTCTTTCAAGCTCTTTCCATTGTGCACTTGTAAAAGCAGGTGCTTCTGTGTATGGAGTATACACTGTTGTGGCCATGCCTACTACTTCCCCTGCAAAAGCAACATTAAGTTTTTACATACATACATACAAACTTTTATACATCATCTTTCTACATCAAACCAAATCATTTCATGGAAAAATATTTTTTTTTTAAAAAAAGCAGAGAAAGATAAACAGTGGCAAGTCTTACTAGTATTAATGAAAGGGTGGGATTGACTTTTTTGAGCTAGCCTGCTGAGGGGTTTTGAGTGCTTTGGTATAAGTGTAGTAGGAGTAGTAGTGAGTATTTTTTTTCAAGACTGCCTGCAGAGAGAGAGAGAGAGGAGTAGTACTGCTTTCTGGCCTAGCAGTTGTAGCTGCTTTGAGTTGCTGTATCATCAGTTGTATAAATTGGGTGCTGGTGCTGCTGCATCCCCACCATAACCTCGTAAACCCCGCTATTATTTCTTTATTAATTTTGCTGGGGACCATTCACGTAGTGAGAATGGACGGTCTTGATCATCTTATATACTGTATTTGATTTTTCAGGGCCCTGATTATTGAGCACGTACACTAATAATTCGGGCCTTTGTAATTGCATACGTGACACTAATTTTCAAATGGTTGTTTTTTTGTTTCGGATGCGACATATCGTTGCACATCAATTAGTCACATAAAATGTGAGAACGGGAATTAAATGTCACATTTTCATCTATGTAAAATCCACATAAATTACAAGTCGAAACCAATCATTTTTAGAATAATTTATTTACATTTTAAGTAAGTTGATTGTGTTCAACATCAATACCATCCCTTTCAAAAAAAAAAAAAAAACATCAATACGATGGATGATAACTAAGTGACAGGATGGGGAAAAAAAGTAAGAAAGGGAGAGAAGAGAGGAAGCTTTAAACAGGTTACAGGATGTGTCTAGTCAATAGTCATCGCCCCTCTGGAATTTGGATTCCGAACACAAACTACAACTGCATACAGTTACAGTTTTGGCGTGCATTTAAACACTCGAAAAAATGTTGTATCTGGGCATGTAATAATGTGTCGTAGCCCAGTGCAAAAATTGATTACATGTAACATCTGAGTCATTTGACTAGTCTGGGTCCTAAAATAAGGACAGGGAGTGTTACATTCAAGTCCTCTGAACAAGTATCCCGTCCAAGTACATTGAAATGCGTGTAAAAAAAAATATCGTACAAAATGGAATGGAGGGAGTACTACTCAATACTCCTATTCATTACTAACAGAATAACGAATTTTAGCAAACTTTTTCGAGTTGAGCTCGACGTTTAAGTGCTCGATTCATGACCAAATGATCACGGACTCGTGGATTCAGCTTAAAGCTTTCCGTATCCCGTAAAAATAAAAATACATAAATTTTGAAAAAAATACTTATATTTTGGGCATACACTCGACTCGATCAGCTCTTACACCAGCTACCTGTGCATGTATAATTGTATATCAGTATACGTAAACGGTAAATTTAGACACTGATACACACATGCATACAGTAGGTACATCTTTACTGCTGCTTCTGCTATTGCTCGTTCGTACTGACCGTTATACCTACTACTCTTTTCCCTCAGCTCACAACTGCGTCTCTGCGCCCCCACCAATAATTTTTCATCTCTCTCCACCTTCTTAAAATTCCATGCTTAATTTCTGCATTAACATCCATTTTATGTCGTTAGAAAACCATTTTAATTTTGTACTAGTAATTGTTGGACGAACTCTGAACAAATTTAATTATAATTCTGAAGCTGTAGTAAATTTAAAGGGGGCTGAGCATTATTTAATTGAATTTAATATATGAAGGGCAGAAGAAGAGATGTTTGATGTTACCAAACAAGGAACAAGGACATAAGTAGAGCATATGGGCCACGGCACATGCACTCCTCAGATTTGTTGGGTTGTCATTTCCCAGGCTACCACCACCAGGGAAACCACCCACTCCCCCCCCCCCCCCCAGTCTCCCTCTCCACACCCTTTAATTTATTCCCCTTTTATATTCTCCTTCTTTAAACAAACTCGTCTTCCTTGTTTTTTATTCTCCCAACCAACTCACATTGCATTCATTATTTAAACTAAACTTATGTTCATGCCATTACTCAAATTCAACACAATCTTTGGTGCATTGGTAAACAAACCAACCAAGAATAACTGTCTACAGTTACACTGAGTTGGTCTATAAAACTCACTAAAATATCCTAATTTCGCAACTTCCTTGATTTACATTTTTATTAACAACGTCTAAAGTTCGAGTCTCAGAAGAAACATGTGTGCGTGCGTATTAGAGTAAAGGTACCTGTAAAAAACTCGGGAGCAAAGGGTAATCAAGATGGAGGGATGAAATCGGCTACAATGAATGTGACAGAAGATAGATAAAATATGGGCTGGCATGGGCTTTAATATCTCCCAAGGGACCACTTCTTTCTCTTTCTCAGCCGGTCCCCTCTTTTCTGATCTTCCATCTTTATTCTAGGCAGCTAAGCTTTGTCATTTTTTATATGGCTCCATGGTCCATATCTCGAATCTAATCTAGATGACCACCCCCGATTCCTGAATCATATCTTTCTTTCTTCACTAAAATATGACTACTACAACCTCTCAACTTTGCATAATAAGTCAACGCACTGGCTACATTGCTAACATTCCAACCTCCCTCATAATAAGTCATGCCTCCCAGGCTGCCACAGACTATAACAGGCCAGCCCAATTTCCCCTTACTAATCCCCAGTAATACAACTTTTGAACAACATCTTCTATCAGAAGCCCAAAGCCATATCTATAGTCAACTTTTTTGAATTGTTCAAACTCCTGTAATAATTTGACTATTGTAATCTCTAATGCCTGTCTGGAGTCCAACTGCTGAGAATCATAGGAAATTACAAAAAGGTTGCAATAACATTTATATATACTGTATACTCTTTTGGATAATACAATGAACAATTTTATAATTTTATGGTGAAAACCTTCACAACTGACAAAACAGAAACTGATGAAGAAAACATCAAACCATCAAGAATAAAAAATAGTAAACAAACGACCTAACAAAAAAACTAGTATGTAAACACAAACCTCTCCACCTCTGGTCATCCTAACTTCATCTACAAGTACCAAAATGAAACATCAAACTTGAATCCATGCTCAAGCTTTTATTGCTGAGGAGCTGTGTCCTCGTCATAATTTCAAAAAAAAAAAAACATTTGAGCCTCTGAGCCTGAATTTATACCCCATGATGACATCGAAAAACAGCCGTAGCCAATTCACCAGCCACCTTAGTCCACTACGGAGTTATAGTTTCCAGCAAATAAATCAAAACCCTTGTGATAAGATGCAACACATAAACCCAAGATAATAATGCCTTAACAATGTTAAAATCATCTCACCAAAGCCTTTCCATCATTCCTTGCTACTTGTATCAAGTTCTCATTAAGCCACACATTTACAAACATCTCAAAACAGTGAACCAAATTAACAAGCAAGACACTTGCTTCACGTATCCTTGTCTTGCCTATACCCCTTTATTTCTATTTAGAAAACTAACCAGTAATAACAAACATGTGCGATTATATATGTATACACATATGTACACAAATACACATAAATGGCATCTTGTAGCTCTAGTTCAGCACTTTTGCCTTCAACTTAATTGCTTCCCTTCCATCTTTAAACTTAATAATGTAAAAATACATAGAGTGCCAAGGTTCAATCCAAAGGATAATCATTAACCTGTTTAATCATAGTAAAGACAATTTTTTCGCACTAGAGAACTTCTGCAAATTCACCACACTTGATATATTAGCAAACAAACTATCGAAGTCCCCTAAAAGTAGATATGATTCCTTGACTATTAGAGAAAACGAAAAAGAGACTGCATAGTGGTTACAGAGTGTTAGGAACTTATATGTGATCTTTTGATCATCCATATATAACCAGGGGCACCCAGTCACCCACCCTTGAATTTATACTTAGTACTAACATCCTGCTCTGAGTTTTAAATGGGGAGGAAAGCAGATGCAAAGAGAGGAAAACAACATCACTTGCATTCCAAATCTTGCTCACAAGCGTTCTTTAGACAGGAAAGCAAGGGAAGACGGATGCAAATTTTATATGCTTATCAAGTTAATATCACAGAAAGCAGATGACCTATCTAATTGATTGTGGTCTAAACTGACACTGTACAAAACCTCATCAATATAGTTTCATCCTCATGCTCTACATCAAATAAACTAAACATTAATGAAATTCAAGGACTACTATGAAAGGAAGATATAACCTTTATATCCCCAGATTCTTAAACTGGTACTCTTTTGCGGATAAGGGGAGATAGGAGAGTAAAACTAGTATAACTTTCTCACTAAGCAAGATAATATTTACGGAATAAGGGTTTCAAAAGGAAACATTAAATACTTCTATCTTTAGCTGTGCATTGCTTGAAAATTGAAAGTTCTTCGTAAAATTAAATTCTAAAATATAAAATATAGTTTTAAAATTGTCAATGTCACTTCCATTCAGGAAAAACAATAATTTCATAATCATACAGAACAACAAGCATTAATTATTTGGAGAAGAAAAATCCAAGAACAAGCTTTTACAAAGAAGCCTACTCTGTTGCAACCGTGTGATTTGAAACTTCATTGTCCCTCAACTTTTCCAAAGTAGAAACGCGTTCATCAAGTGATTCGTGTAGACCTTTCATCTATAGGACAAAATTCAAAATATTATTGATCAGCCAAATTTACAAAATCTCACTGACACAAAATCAGGACGACTTCTATCCATCCCACATAATGTTATAAATGAGGGACATTACACACTTCACTGCTTCAGTCAATAAAGTAGCTACACAAGTAGGATGGACTATCCGGTAAACTAATTGTTCGCTATGATCATGACATACTAGGATTCAATTTAGGAATAGATAAAAGTAAGTGTTATCTACATTTTTGCTGTAGTATTCTCACACTTTCAACCAACAACAAATATGTGGATTAACTAGTAACCCGAAAATTCCCACTTGTTTTTACAGGATAATTAGTTACGAAAAATGACCATTCATTGTTTCGAAACCAAACATCCATTAACGTTATCAATAAAAATAAATTAATTAATTAAACATACATTAGTCAAGATGCTTACATGATAAGCTCAGTTTATAACAATAAATTAGCCTCAGAAAGTACAAATTATAGCATGTATCAAACATGATTAAAATCTTACAGCTCTTATGAAATGAAGTTGCAATTTGATTATTGATTGAGGGAAAAGATAAGAGATTTATTAAAGATTAAAAATTGATGGGCAGATGATAAAAGAATTACAAAAAATAAATAAATTTGAAATACCTGTTGAGAAATGGAATCTTGGGCAGTCTTATGATCATTGTGAAGGAGGTAAAGACCTATAAACGACGCCGTTGCTGCTCCTGCTAAGAAAGACCCCATCCTTACTTTCATTACATAACCACCCATCTCTCTCTCTCTCTCCTGTAACTTTCAAGAGCTAGTAAAGGAACGACGTCGTGCAATGATGAATTGAAATAGCCTCTCTCAGTAAATCCTTCATTTTGTTCGTCTTTTATGCCACATAATGAATTATTTTAGGAAATTATGTGCTCCCGAGTTGTAAATGGAGGAGAAAAGATGGAGGAGAAAAGAAAAGAATAGAAAAGAAATATTTGAAAATTTCTTTCGTAAGCGTGTTCCCGAATTTTTTTAGAAGAAAATGGAAAAGATTTGGAGAGAAAATTCTTCATAACTTCCTTCCAAAACTTTCTTTCCATTTTTGGGATGATTGTGAGGGATTATCTCACAAAACAATTACTTTAATTACTTTTATATCCAAACTTTCTTTTCTTTCCATGAAAAACTTGGGAGCAAGTTAAAGAAAATTAAATAACCACCCTTCTCTTCCACCCCTTCTCTTCTCTTCCCTTCTCTTCTCTTCTTCCCTTAAAAAAACTCGGGAGCACAACTGACAATTAATATTTTTAGTTATAAAAATCCTGAACTTAGTACTTTTTTTTTTTTTTGGGAAAATAAGGGGTATTATATTACTATTATATTAATTACCGATTTATTGTTTATGTAGATTTACATACATAATAAATAATAATTTAATAATTTGAAGAGTACCAAATTCCAACATTTTTGTTTAAAGCACAACGAAAAAGCGGAGGCAAATTTATCAAGGACCCGTTTTCTGCAAGTTTACTATTTAAATTAGAAATCGAAAGTGTTATGAAAATGACTTGCAGGTTGGGTATTTTAAAGTAGATAACAGGAATTTTTTTAAAAATATTGCAGTTATAATTTACTCATTTTACTTAATGAACTGAACCCAATCGAAATCAATTGTTTGGCACTTGTACTTCTACCTGTGAAATTAAAGACACTGGCTCCTACTTAAAAAATCTAAAGGCAAGAGCCAAGAAGCACTTTGGCCATCAGATCGACAAAGAAAGCTAGAAAACAGCAGATGTTCGGAGAACATCAAAAGCAGTATGCATATCATAGCAACAGCAATTAAGACCATAATTCAACAAGATCAAAAGTTCAGCAGATGGTAACAGTTCTAGTTCAACTTCAAGTTCACAATTAATATTGGGAACCAACTGGTGCACATATTCAATTTGTGCACCCATACACCAATTTGGATGTACAGCTTTTTGAGTATCAAGACAACAGAATTATATATCAGCTAAAGCCTTGTAAGCTTTCTATATAATGCAAAAGGTGGGGAATTCCATCATCAAAATACATCATCACGATTTTCTGTGATCCACGATACAAGTGATCTGAGTGTCCCGCAATTTGATCATATCTATCAATTTTTCAAATCATAACCTGCCAATACAAAAAAGTAATGTCTTTGAAATTACGATGATGAAAACAATTGGCACATAAGTTAAAACAAAAAAGAAAACCTAGACGACGGGATAACTATAGAATCCTGACATAAAATCCAACATATCGAAATCAATTTTAGAGCAACCGCATATTGACCATAAATATCACCAGCATTTGATAAAATGGATTGACAGCATATAATTAAAGGATAGATTCTGATACGAACTGCCAAAAGGTAATCCTAGTCCCAAAATATCATTGTACCCACAAAACCATGTGCACAGTAAGGTCCATAATAAAAAAATCACTTGGAGCTTTAAATATATGCAAAAATGTTGCTTGTGTATCTTTTTGCTGAACAGATGCAAAAGTTTCAATCCTGTTGCCATTTTTAGACATTTTGACAGCTACATATCATCTAAGAACTGCTTTCACTTTACTGTAAACATCACTAGACATGTATTTCAAGACCCGGTGCATCACTAAGGATAAATCTCAAGATGTTCAGATCACTTGGCACGTGAATTGTGGAGTTGGGGGATGGGGGGGGGGGGGTCATAAACAAACTACAAGGCACTAAATGAAAGCATAGCTAAAATAATCTGCAAGTTTTCATTTTCAAGATTTAAGTTTCATAATGCAATCAGAATACCAACACTGCCAGTTCCATAACAATTTTTAAACTCAAGGTAAATGGACAGTGAAGTGCGGTAAAGACTTTAAGTTATTTAGTGAACTTACTATCTTCTTGGGTTCAAAGATGTTCCAGTAGTCCTGTCCAACAAAGTTTATATCCGATGATTAGTACATCAACTAACTACAACCAGGCTATAGACAATCCTTGTGAAGCATTAAATCAAATACCTGTCCTGCTGCTTCACGACAAAATTAGAATTAGGCCTGCCCCTGACTGAACTCCTGATCTGAGAACCAACTAGATCAGATCTATCTATAGTCGCTCCATTTCCAGAAGTGAACTGCGTAGGCAACTGAGATCTTATGTCTGTGCTACTAAGTTCCGCAATGTCTTTAGATTTGCTTAAAATTTTCACTGTTGAAACAGCTCCAACGGCATATGGAACACCGTTCATAAGCTGAGCATGTGAATGATTGTCAGTAAGGTTTCCCGGTCGGGAGGTTGCATGCTCCTTTTTTAATCGGTGTGGCTGAGCCATGGGAGTGACAGCAACAGAAGGCAACAGGGAGGAGTGCGATGATGTTTCAGAAGCAGCTGCTTTAACTTTAGCAAAAGCTGCAGTAGCTGCAATTATCTCTTGAGCACCTTCTTTAAGCTGAATAAAGTCACCTTCAATTACAAATAGCTGTAACACAATACAGTTAGTTTACAAAAATAGTAGCAATTCGTCATCATGTAGAGCTTGATTAGGTCAGATTAATTACTTCAGGATGACTGCCAACAAAGTCATCAAGTTTTCCGTAACTTTTCTTGTAATCATGCCAATGTAGAGGTGAAAGCATTTTCCCAAGCCTATTGGGTAGCTGCACATGACACAGACCATATATTATAAGCCAACAACAAAGAAGTTTGACCACTAAAAAATTTAGTATGAGTCTCACTCACCGTTGAACCAATCCTGATTCTACCATTCGGTGGAATTGTGCGAACAATGCAGCGCAACAACGATCCTTCATCAAGAAGAGTGATTTCTGAGCTCTTTCCAACAAGGTTAGACTTCTCCTCAGTAGAGACGGGAGCTTCAGAAGGTAACGTAACATTAGCACTGTCACTCTCCATAAAAATATTCTTTGTCACTGGCTCTTGAGATATTTTAGCATTGGGTTGTTCGGTCATAGAAACTTGGGCCTCTAATTTTCCCAAAGTGTTGATATTCTTCTGCACAACAATGTAGAATTTCAGTTTATCTAATGATTTTAAGTTAATATCAAGCAGCTGATCTGATGCTTATAAAGACATATTACAAACCTCACTCTCACTATTATGCTTCAGAGAATCCAATGTCAAACCCTCTTGAAACTGGGAAGATAACTGTTGCAAGTTGTTCTGAGATTGAGGATCTATAATGTAGCGTTTATCAATGGATTCCAGAACCTGAATGAAACTTTTGGTGGATCAAAGGTAGTGCAAAGAAAAATTCAAACATCCTATCAAGTTTTTAACAATAATGAGCATTCATATGTAGAGTCACACACCTGTGCTCCCTCATTCAAGGTTGGAACTACAGCATGAGGTTCTAGCCCTTGATTAATTTGAGCATTGATGTACTCTGTCTGGCTAGGTTTCCCATTTACAGGCACTTGATAGTCATGAGTATTTTCTGCTCTTAGCAAATTTTGTTCATTTTGTGATGAGAGATATTGTTCCTGAACTGGCATATGTGAACCTTCTAATGCAGCCTAAACCCATTACAGACAAATCATAGAATACTTTAAGTTACCGAAACTACATGTAGGGTTCTACAATTACAATTGCTATTACCTGTTGATTCTGCCAATGCTGTAGAGATGACATCGCTGGTACTGACTGAAAATGTGCAGCATGAGACTGAGGAACATGTGAAGAAACAGACTGTGGCACCGGTTGTTGATGCACAACATAAGGATGCAAAGCAGCCACTTGCCCAGGGAGGTAGGTGGGCATCCGAACTAGCGACTGGGGAACAATAGGAACAGCAGCAACATGATTGGTCTGATAATATGAAACAAGAAAAAATACAATTATGTTAGCATAACACTAAACAGTAGTCATTTATAACTTACTCAGCGGAGCGGTTCAGGAAAGTAGAGGATTCTACGGAAATGTACAACAGGTAATATAAATTGCACAACTGTTTTGTAAAACAGTCAGATAACGGAATGTGGAAACAGTTACAGTACCTCGTAAAATTAAAGGACACCAGAGTAAGTGTTACGATGTATATCTACCCCACTTCAGTCCATTTAAAGATTCTAGACTACCATAGCTTTGATATCTCATATTAATCAATAATAAAGTGAAGATAAAAAATAAAAAATAAAAAAAAGCAATGAAAAAAAAGTTTAGAAGGACACAAGTAGATTGACACAATCAGTCACAAAAGGAGTAAGAAGAAACTTTAGAAACCTCGAAAGGTCATACCATATTTTTTTGTCATATCTTGCCTGGATGAAAAGTTGTTCGCTTGGAGTATAGACTAATACGGAGTATTAGTTTAAATAACATACAAGTCCAAATTATTTTGAATGATCTGTTCATACTAAGGAGTAACAAATTTAAGTTGTGACTTGTGACATGTAACTTGGTAAGCCAAAAGGTCTATACTACTTTATCAGACTTCATGATATCTGCCAAAAAACATTGCATGAACCTGACTGTAACTACTCGTAACATCTAAGTAGCAGCCCCACTCATGGGAACATAACATGGAAACTCCCTCTTTCAAAAAAATATGTTGCATAATAATAGTTAATAACTTGAACGGTGGTGAACCATGTATCGGGAAACTAGTACTATCACGAGCATCTATGATGGAAAATTCTTAATCAAATTGACAAATTCTACCTGACCAGCCTGTCCAGCAGCATTCCCTTGGGACATGGATGAATCATTCTCTAAGTTACCATTAGGAAGAGTGCTGAAATCACGGGCTTGAGAATTCCCACTTGCATCCAGTTGGCTACCATTGTTGTTTCCTGAATGAGAAGCATCCTTCAAGTTTGACTGGGAAGCCCGTGATTCATCAGAGTAAGATCCACTTCTTTCTCTTAGTTCTGCCAGCTCGATCTGAAGTGCTTGTATGGTATGAACAAATTCGGTAAACTACAACAACAGTGTTGATAGAAATTAGACAAGTAACAAATTTCTCAATTCATTTAATAATCATTATAATTTACGTAAACTGAAAAACACAATATGAATGGTGAGCTGAAATTTTAGTATCTTTAAGCTTATTTTGTTCTATTGCTAGAACAATATGGAAGAGATTTAAGTTACTATAATTGAGCAATTCAACAACCAACCTGTCTTTGGCAATTCATCCACAACTGATTATACTGTTCAATACGCTCTCGAAGTTCAGCTTGTAAGGTTTGGTTTGTACTCGTTTGCAACGCATCCATTTCCTGGGCTCGCGTAATCCATGTTTGTGCCTCCCTTAGTTGTTCATCTTTAAAGATTACAGTTTCCTGCGCTGCTCTATGCTGGAGGAAGCAGCATGATCAAGACAAGTAACATTTCTCAGTTCATGTATTATATAAGTACAGACCGACTCCAAAACCAAATATTCAACTTCCAACAAAACAAGTATATTAAACACAAAATGACATTTTCTGGATGAAAATAAATGTTTACTGAGCATATTAGAAAGTGGGATCACATAGAGCTTCTAAGAAGTACGTCTTCATTATAATGTTCGATGTGATATTCATTAATCGACTCTGCAATTAAGCATAAAAGGAAAACGTAGGAAAACCTGTTCCTGCAACTCCATCAACTGCCGCTCTTTTTCCTGAATGTGCTCTTGAAAATCATGGATCTGTTTAAGATGCTGTGCTCTTTCAGCCTCTGAATTATCACGTTCTCTCCTGCAATCAAAAGGAGTCGGAGTTACCGAGTTAGTACAATTCACCTAACCCCAGACACCCATGAGAAGGTGTGGGTGTGTGGCCACTGGCCGACTTAATTATAAATAAGAAGCATTGATTCATAGCATGATTTATATCCTAAATTAGGAATAGACCAAAAAGTTCCGACTGTACACTAACAGTTATGACACCATAATCCCAGTTGATTTCAACTGATGAAAGGAAAACAAAAGTTCTTTCCCACGCATAATCCCCATACGAGAATACAGAATTCATGTCTTCATGGAACAATATATTTTTTATGGTCCTGACAAAGACGCAAACTTAATCTAACTGAATGAATAGTAAATCTGTACCTAAAATTTGCCAGTTCTTTGTTTTGTTCTCTGAGAAGATCATCTTTGGCCCACACCTGCCCAAGTCAAAGATAACATACTAACAAATGAATTCCTATAAAGAAGCGCCCAAACTTTATAAGAACATTTTGGTAACATACTGCTTGAGTTTCTAATCTAACTGCATGCAGCTCTCTTTCTTTGGCTTCAATCTCCCTTTCAAGTTCATGTATACTCTGTTCCATATCCCGTAATTGCTCCTTCACAAGCCAGCAAACCAAAAGTTACAAAAACATAAACCGCAACTGCAACTTAAAATTGATTATATTCATCGAAAAAGGTGTGATCTAAAGGAAAACAGACTTGAAGCTTGACATTGGCATTGACATGCTCCTTCATCTGCGAATCATAAGTACTCTGCAACGCAATAATCTGTGATCGTGCAATAATCTCCGCCCTAAGCTCCGTCTCAATATGCTGCAACTCCTCCTTTTGTTTAACAACCGAATGAAGCCGCTGCTGCAACTCATTATCCATACTTCCATCAATGGTAATCGAACAAAAATCCACATCAGCCGGTTGCTGCACCTTAACAAAAACCCAAACATTACACCATCACCATCAAAACAACCACATCACATTCACCGAAAAGGCGAAAAAACCCTAGACATTACCTCGAAAATCAATCTCTCATCAGATTGCCCTAACTTTGATCTTTGCAAATCCTAACAAACCGAAATAATAGCAATCCAATTTCAATTCCAAATTACAAAACAAAAAACCCTAATTACTTAAAATTAAACTAATTAAAAGCTACTAAAGTCAAAAGTTTAACCTCATTGCCGGAGTTCTGTTCGGGAACAGCTCGCCACTCTTTCCGAGACGATTGCATCGGTAGAGACACGCCGCGCACGCCTGCGACACCGCTAGGTGCCTCCATTTTAATTAGAAGCTTCTACACTGCTCCAATTAGGCGTAACGTAACCAAACAAACCCTAGAATTTTAAAATAAAACAAAAACGTAATTACTGAGAAATTAAGAAATGAGAGAAATCAATTAAATATAAATGAGAGAGTGAGAAGGATAAGCGAAGTGGGGAATGTGATTTCGTACCTGTGTGTGTGTCTCTAGATTTGGGGGAAGAACGAAAGGGGGTTTTGTTTTTAAAATTTGTGATTAGAGAGTGTTGTATATATTGTGAGTTGAATGAAATGGGACGAGCTGTGATTAATTTTGACCTTCAATTAACATCAAACTAATCAAGTGTATTTTCTTTTTAGAAATATGAAATATCGATAAAAGTAGGGGGAGTAAAACCGGATATCCGGTTCGGTTTTAAAATTCGGATCGGATATTCGGTTTTTCGGATTATGAAAAATCTATTCCGGTTCCGGTTTAATCGGATGTTCGGAAATCGGATATATGTTTATACCGGATCAGAAATCGGATAATCAGGATCCGAATTAATTAAGTAAAATTTATTTTAGGATGTATAAATAAATAATTTTTTTTACAATTTTAACATTATCGTTAACTTTACAAATAATAAATTAATTAATATAATTTTAGATTTCGTCATCTCATATTTTAATATTTGTTGATAAGTGGATTTTATATCTACTTGGAGCGTTCCATATCGGCTTAAATTGATTAACTTGGCCTCAAGAATGTCGTAGTTTTGATGTGTTTCGTTGAGATGTGCAGGGTTATGAATCGTTGGTTAAAGTTGGCGATTTCGTGATGCGGAGTGGATTTCAAGAGTACGAAGTGAAGAAATGAAGTTTCTCGTACCAATCTTGGGGAAGTTTGGAGTTTTAGGAATGAAGATGTCATTATTCGAAGAAAGAGCAAGAGAAAGCAAAAGAAAAGCGACAAAACAATGAAGGGAATCATGCAGGCCAGTTGTAGAGCCGGGCCATGGCGCAGAGTCTAGGCCTTGGCTTGGCGGAATTGCTGGAAAAAATTTTGATTTATTGTTTGAGTCATATCTTGAGTTCTACAAGTCCGTTTTGGATGATCTTACTGTTCACGCGAAGCTAACGAGATTCTCTATCATTCTAAAGTGGTCCAGATGTCAAAACACAACCGGAACGGCCCAGAAATAATGAAGAAAAGTCAGTTACGAATTTTCCTTAAAACAGAATCAGTTTAGGAAACGTATTCTATTTTAATTCTGATTTGGTAGTTTCCTTGCTGGGCAAGACTTCTAGAGCCTATTTAAACACATCCTACCATTGTAATTTGTATCACCATTACATATCAATTACTTAGGTTTATTTGTATATTTTCATACTTTGTTTTTATCATGGTTTTATCAGATCCCATGATGACGAGAGGTTCGATTATGAACTAATCGTTGTCATGGGATTCTAACGGATTTATCTATATAGCTTAGTAGTTTGATTGCTTTAAAGATTTATGTGTGGTGAATTCTTGATATCCTTGTATGGTTGTGATTCATGTGTTTAGATGCGTCGCGAACATCTAATTTGTTAATCTCTTGCAAAACGAGAGTGGATCTTGAGATTTAGAACTTGTCATGCTAGCATAAGATAGGTTGATGTTTTAACATCATGATTTGTAGCGTAAATAGATATATTATGCTGCCCTATGTGATCTTAATAGACAACTTGTTCTTCAACCGTTATGTTTTCAAATCTTATAGATATATAGGGTCTAAGCATAATTGGTGTCTATTCATCTTCTATCTCTTTTGTGGAAGTATGTTTAGTTTGATATTCGTATATTGAGAAGTAGCGTATACTTGTTCTGTGTTGTCTGATCAGATATCATAACCATCACATGCATTGATTAAAGGCATCAACTCTAAGCGAAGTATTTAATGAAGTTAGGATCCCATGTTTACTCTTGTAGAAGTAATTCGATTTTAATTCTCATTAGATAATTAATTCTTAGATTGTTTATTTGTTTTATTTAGTTAATTCTAGTTAATTAAAACCCAAATTTGTTAATTGTCTTAGCAGTGAATAATAATCATACATTGTTGCATAGGTACATCTACTGAATTAAAACCATAACCAGATGTCTGTGGGAACGAACTTGACTTATTCATATATTACTTTTGACCACGTACATTTGCGTGATTTTGTGTAAACATTTGCATATTCATTTTTTCCTAATTTTATTTTAACCTATCATAAACTACCATTCATTTCTTTAAAGAGTTCTTATAAATATTTTTTTAAGAGATGTTAACACTCCCTTCGTCTCTCGTTTATATTGGCAACAATTTCTTTTTTGTATGTTCCAAAAATAGTGGCCACATTTCCTAAATAAAGCAAATTAAGTATTAAAAATGTTATGTTTTTCAAAGTATGCAAACAATTGAGAGTAAGTTTTACAATTTTCACTTGATTGCTCAATATGTGCTTTTTGATTGATGACCAATATAAACGGGACAGAGGCGATATAAACGGGACATAGGGAGTAACACGCTAGCTCACGAATTCATAATTTTTACTAAAAATATTCTTCCATTTGCTTTGTTTTTAATTTTTTTTAATATTTTAACTTCTTAATCAATCACTTTGAATTAAAAGAAAATATTTATCAAGGTTGATTTAAGAATACATTTATTAATTTATTAATCACTTTGGACAAATTCGTTAATTTATTCGTGATAATTCATTACATAATTTAATATGTTCAATGTTGAATTATTTGTCTACAATAAATTCATTATTTATTAAATATAAAATTATTTTTTAGTAAATATTAAAAACCAGATCGGATCCGGATATTCGGATTTGTAAATAGTTGTGATCCGGATCCGTATCCAAATTTATAAAAAAAAATCCGGATCGGATATCCGGTCCGGTTTTTTCGGATCAAATATCCTAATTTTCGGATTTTCATAATCGGATACCGGATCGGAAAATCGGATAATCCAGTTTTCGGATTTTTTTGCTCACCCCTAGATAAAAGGTTGTTTAACTAATAAAAGTGTATTTTAGAAATTAAAAGTAACATTAAAAATAAATTAAAAATAACCAATTAAAAATAACCAATTAAAATTATCAATACTGATGGGGAGGTTTATTCTTGAATTATTTATTTACGATGTCATTCATATAATTCTGATTTGTTACTATTGAATACTGTTCTTCTTAGAAGTGTTTATCGAATCACACAAATATTAAAAAACGATTGTACTGTTTCATATCACATTGATAAAATTGTATTGCACCATAATTATATATACACTTTTGTTCACTGTAAATTTTCATTATAAAAAATTGATTTAAATAATATAAATTATTGTCAAGTTTATGTTTTGAAGTAGAGACATGTATTGAAAAAATAAGAAATTTTTAGGTAAGATAAGTATAAATTCATAGAGTAAATCTTATTTGAAATTGATATTAATTTATATTTTCAATTTATTTTGATAATTTTTTTTATTTTAACCAAACGGCATCTACGGGTTGATTTGCAATTTAAGAAAAAAAATCGCATTGTTCTTACTTGTTGCAAATAGTAACAGCTATCTTTTGCTAAATATTAAGTAAAAGTTACAATAATAATTCAACAAAAACAATATTATTTTTTATTATACCTTAAAACATGTTAATACAAAAAATGTTATCAAATAAACATACAATTTTACAACACATACCTGTATCAAAAATATAATCATACATACAGTAACCTTTTATTTTAGCACTTTTTCTTGTTTAAACAAAATCTTAGCCCACTCTCTCTCACTTAATTTATTAAAATTAGATAATGTAAATAAAAGCTTATTTTTGTTCGTCTCATTCTCTCTCATTTAATTTATGAAAAATGAATAAATTACTCCCTCCGTCCCAAAATACATGTCCCTTTTCTTAAAAACACACATATTAAGGTAAAGGTTAGTTGAATAATATTTTCCAACTAATACCCTTAATTAATACGTTGGAAAATGAGAATAGTGTTAAGTTTGAAAAAAGTCAAATTTTAGATACAATAAATGTAGGGATAATTTTGGAAAATCACCTTAAATTTGTATTAAAAAAAGAAAATAGACATGTATTGATGTAAAATGGGACAAATTCATTTTTCAAAAGGGACATGTATTTTGGGACGGAGGGAGTAGTATAGAATTTTTAAAGTATGTTAAATATGTTGTATTGTTAAAAAGAGTGTTAGTAAAATAATTGATGTTGCGACGATTAGATAGTTATTTTGGTGAGATTTGATGTTGAACTCAAATAGGGTGTGATTTGATGTTGAACTCAAACATTTACTTAGGTAAAAGTGAAATCTACTTTCTCTAAAAGCAGTTTTTTAGTAAAAAATTGTTTAAAAATAAATAAGTTTTTTCATACAATTTTTTACCTATTTTGCGATAATGACAAAATGAAGCCCGAGTAAACCATGCATGTTATGTCAACATGTGTTTAATTTTATTTCATCTTTTGTAATTGGCTGGAAATATTGCGCCAAGGACACATCTTCTACTAAAGAATAAATAAAAACAAAGCCAAGTTTGTGAATCTTATGTTGAAAAATATCGCACAAGTTTGTGAATCTTATGCCGTTATTTTGCGATAACGACATAATGGAGCCAGAGTAAACCATGCATATTATGTCAACACTTGCATCTTTCATCTCACAAGCAAAACTTATCAATATAACTAATGAATAACACACAAGCTAAGTTTGTGATGAGAATAAACAATATGCAAACTTATGAACAAAAACAAACTATTTGCTCAAGCTTGTGAACAATATATTAGATACATAGCACAAACTGGGATGGACAGACAACAATAGCTTATAAAACCAGATCACTGCAATAAAAGTAATCCCTCCATCCCTTTATATGTGTCTATTTTAGGAAAAAAAATTGTCCCTTTTTAATTGTCCATTTCTATAATCAAAACATCTTTTTCCATTTTTACCCTTTAACTTGTATATTCCCAAAGTCAGTTCATAAACACAATTAACTTACTCCTATAAGAGATTGAAGAGTTGCTAATCTTTTTTCTATACACTATCAACACTATGATAGTATTACTCAATATATATACACATGCAGTGCTATCTATTCTTCTTCCATCATCGATACTTTAATTCAAATAAAATACGTATGCTATATATTGAAGAAGATGAATAATTTTGATTTAAATTAATTTCCAGAAGAAGATGAAAATGTTGATGCACCAACAAATGTTGAAGAGAATCTCTCTCTTGCAGAAGATGATAGTGGTTCGCAACAAAGAGCTAATTTGGAGATAGATTTAAACACGTTGCCAATGCTTGAAGAAGATATGCTATGGGATGAATCGATGTGGGACATTGTTTATATTTTTACTACTATCTATTTTCCGATTATTTTGGGGTATCTTCGGTGAGAAGAAAAATTGTATTTACATGCTAAAGAAACTCAGTTTGGAATGAAAGTTTGATCTTGATTGAATTGATTTGCTATGAATGGACTTGTTATTTTCTTAATTTTAAAATATTTATCTTTTCTCTTCTTTTTTCTCCGTGTATTACATTCACAGTAAGCAAATATTTTCTGTTTATTTATGCAAAATTCTTCATTAGTAGTGTGAAAACTAGCAACAGGATCATACATTCATGTTATAAATTCACATCTTCACCATTTAAAGATTACATCGAAATAAGTTATTCGCACGAGTTCAACCATTCAGTGACATCTTCAATGAGCTTTACGTCACACTACATTTGGATGGGTAGTCTGTCATTCCTTTCTAAAACAGCCTTGTTAATGTGTGGAATTTTATAACTGTTGGACCCTCTACATTTCATAATTTTGATCATACACAACTATAAACTTAAAAATATATGATTTGAATTGACAGGTGAGTATGTCTTAAATGTTGTTTCAACTGTAGTGACCAGCTCATCTGCTGTTTAACAGCTTCCTTTTGTTGTAAAGATTGAATTGCATTGAAGAATCCCAAATCTAAAATATTAAGTCGGGAGAGTTCGAAGGCTAACGAATTACTTGAATATTTAAACCAAGTCGCGAGATGGCTAAACGAAATTCTTCGTCATTAGGATCGATGTGTGTTCGAGCATTGTCCTGTTGAATAAATATAGGAATGTTACCATCATCAAAAGGCCACTTCTCCAGAATAGCAGGAACCACTTTGCTGATTAAAAATGATCTAAATGTGTCTCGTCCAACTGAATTCATAGGTTTAGTTTCAAGAGTTCCAGCCACTCTATTTGAACTACTCCTTTTGGCGTGCGGCTTAGTAACAAACGGAAAAATTCCAATCTTTCCAGAGAATAATACATTACCAGCTGCATCAAATCTTGGTCGTGCTATAGCCGCCAAAAACACGATCTTCGTTAAACAATTCTTGCTCTTACAAGTTCGTTCAAGATAACACTCCTCCATCAAAAGATAACTTTTCAGATTTTTTACTTATGTAAAACCACTTTTCATCGATGTGGATCACATTACACATGCCACCAAATTTCGGATCATGTGGTACACTATTTTTATCGATCATAGATAAACAAAACTGAACTCGTGCTTTCTTATTGGACTCCTTTAAAAAAGGTTTAACAGGATCGTTGTGTCGACGAATATCCTTACCAGATTGAATGGTGCGATGTAAGGCTGATTTACTTACATTTGTAGCACAAGCTAGTGACCGGATAGTTGTTCTTCTGGAAAGAGGAATTCTCTTAATTTGCTCGTGATCAATCACAATTATTTTGCGCCCACAATTCTTTGTTTTACGATGACTAACATCAACTTCACCATTGTCGAGAGTATGCTTTGATCGTTTCCATATACGAGAGACTGTACGGTTTGATACAGAATATAACTAGCATAATAACCCGTGCGAGGCACAGGTCATCTTCTAGCAATCGATACAAATTCGTGCATTTTTACGATTTAAAGGATATTTTTTAGTCAATTGCACATTTTTTGTTCATACATATTATAATATCATTACTTTAATTTATGGATCATTCTATTTATGCATAAATTATGTGAGCACTAAAAAGAGGATGTTTTGTAGCATATAAATATATTGTAGAGGCTATAACAAAATTTCTTTTAGAGCAATGATAAAAAGACATACCATCAATATGAATAATACTTATCATATAATATTTTCCAAATAAAATCAGTACACTCCTTAATATGTATTTCTTAAATATCTCGCTAAGATATAAGTCATTCTATTTCCTTCTCTTCGAGTAAACTTCTTAATTAACTTATTTTCTTTGATAATATTGTCAACACAGAAAGATCTTCACCAACATTATTCAGATTTTCAATATTCTAAAAGGAGTCACCTTTTAAAACAACATTTATTAAATTCAAAAATCTAACAAATTGAAGGGTTTCAACAATCGACATAGCTCCCACGATTTTTGGAAAATATCGTCTCTTTAATTTCATTGAAAACTTAGCAATAAACTCAACTCAAAGTTTTTTCTTTCTTTCAAAATGCAGGCTTCGTCATAGTTAGTTTTATATGAAAAAAGGTAGAAGTAATTACCTTATTTGATTCGAAAATAAGTTTAAACTAATACAATTCTTGTCCTAAATCTCAAAAATATTATTTTAAAAGATCAATAGCTATACCCACATTATTCTTAGATTCTGAGATTTGTTTCACGATTTTGATAATCTTTTGATCATTAAATGTAAGAATAGTAGTCATAATTACGGTATTAAAAAATTTAGAGTCATTCTATCATAATAAGATTGTAGTTATAATCAAAAGTATTCAAAAATTTGTATGTCTCACATACAAAATCAAAGGACATGACATTAAACCACTGCTTTTCCAAATTTTATGTGAATAATTAAGATGATATAACACAATTTTGATTAATTTGCAGAATGTGTACAAAGTTATGTGACATGTAGAAAGCGTATAATAATTTATACTTGGAGTAATTTTGGGTCTTAATATTTTCGCCGAAGAAAATAAAGAACTGAATTTAAGAAAACATAAAGTTCAAAAAAAAGGTGTGTTTCTTTTTAACTTTCCTTAAAACTTTCCATCCACATAATTCAAATTCTAAAGTAAAATTGTTCAATATTTTATCAAAATTAGTCTATTTCAACTAAAAAAATCTAGTAAACACATGTTAGTGAAGAATTAATTTCTTGATTCATCATTTTCTCTTCAAATATAAACTCGAGAATCTAGTTTAAGTGTCAGTCGCACAAGGGTGACATATTTATTCGTATATCAATTATATTTTGAAATTCTCGATACCACAAGAAACGGAAAATTTATCTACGCAATGATGAAAGCAGTTGAGGTGATTTATAATCAATATGCGAAAAATATTACATATTCTAAACTTTTACTCCCTCCGTTTCAATATAAGTTTCCCATTCCAGATGTCGGGATTGTTCATGACATAAGATAAATTACTAATTTACGTCTAATCTATAAGACAAAATATAGTCATGAGTGATCTTGTTGGATTCGTATTTTTGAGTACTTTAATACAGTGAAGTTTTTATATTTAATACTAATACGAAATTCAAGATATTAATGATTAAAAATGTGTGTTGACAAACGTGTCAGAAGGAAAGAGGAAACTTATTTTGAAACGGATGGAGTATCATTTTAGGCATACAATTTGAAAAGACTCGAAGTGTATAATATAATTGATAGATCCTAATATTTTGTCTACTTGAATGCTATGCAAAATCCTATGTTCTAAAATATCGATCTTTATTAAATTGACTTTGGATTTTAATCGAATCCTATTTTTATACAATTATCACAACTTTTGAATATTTATTATTCAACCCAAGTTTCTGTGAGTTTATTTTCACATTTTAATCGATATAAATATGAAGTAATCCTAATATTTGATATATAATTTATGATCCTACTTTTGGAGAAAGTTCTTTTTAACTGGACTATTTGATTTATTTAATTTATTTTTTTGTACTATCTATGATTTTTCAAAATCTTATCTTTTATTTATAAATGTATAATTCGATAATTATCATAGATGTAAAGTAAACATGTTATCAATTCATGTTATATGACATTAATTGACTATTGTCTAATTTTAAAATAATTCTAACTCTACTTTTATTATTTTTTTAAAAATAATTAATAAATAAATATGTAATTTATTTGTAATACGTTATTAATGTCATATAAATTTATATACCATGTTTTATGTATTAAATATCTAACTAATTCAAATCAAGTATAAGAAAGAAAACACTATTATATAAAGATATAAAATATATATTTCAGTTAACATTATACGTAAGAAACATTTATTTAAGTAAAAGAAAGATAAATATACATCACACATGATACTGTTATCAAAATTTGATATAAAAAATCTATAAAATTGGTTGTATACATAATCATATATGATTTTTTTGATAATGAAAATACAAAATTTTATAAATAATATAAGTTATCATTAACATATTTACTCAAAAGTAAATTAATAGAAAAAAAAACGGGAGAGACCAGGTTTATGTAATATGTTTTTTAGTTCAAACTCAGATCGTTATAAGGATAAGTTTATTTGGAGAGGATATGGGTTCAATTCCATACAAGAACATAATTTACTTAAATTTTTTCTTTGAATAAGAAAATAGTGGCATCTTCATGTAATTTTCTAATATCTAAGGGCAAAATTGTAATTTCACAGGGGGTTTATTGGCTCAAAATGTCTTTATAATATCCCTATGTTCTCCTATTATATATAGAAATGGATTGGGCAATATCTAGTATAGTACCGTGATGAAGCTTTCCATTAATACTTCTACGCAACAAAACCAAATAAATTAGTTGGCGATGCAGATTTGATAACACAGTGTATTTGGCTTTGTCTTCAATTTGTGATTGAGCTTCTTCTCCTTCTGTTGAGACTTCTTCTAAGAGCATATCCAAGGATACACTCTTTCCTTAGCCCCTAAAATAAGGATTATTAATAATATAGGAAATCAAAATGATATTTCACTCCAATGATAATCCATATATAGATACCCTATATTTTAAAAGTTTAATTTTTAAAATTTAAAAGTTTGAAATTTAAATAAATCAACCAATGGGAAGGGGAGTAGATGGCATGGAGAAAGATAGGGGCTGATATTTGGATCCTCACATGTAGGGATCTATTTTCTCTCCCCTAAAATATATTGGGAAGGGGAGAAGTGGTTGGAGAGTGTTTTTTGGAAGGAAATCCCTAAAATTGGTAAGGGGTGTGCATTCTTGGAGATGCTCTAAGGCTTTGTAAGTGAAAAGTTACAAAATTGATGTTATTAGCAAGTTAAAAAAAATGCAGTCAAATAAAAAAATAAAGTTACATACGTATATTAAGATCAAACGAATAAGAATTGTTGAATCCTTGTTCTTCTTCTTCTTCACCGTATGTTTCTTCATTCTCTTCTTGTCCAGGTGAGAGATTTAAGTCAAAATTATGTGTGAAATTCATGATATATGCATTGATATTTTTTTTTTAAAATAAAACTTGTGCTTATGCTTCATTATATAGATTAAATTGGTGGGAAAATTTGAAAATTTGAAAATCAAAAATTCATTGAAGATTGAATGTTTAAATTTGATATGAAATTTTGAGACGGAAAGTTGATAAAATTTGAGAGGGAAATTTTGAAGAAAAATGAAGGATAGACTTTTTAGAATGCAGAAGACGAAATGAAGTGTAATCAGTTTGAGAAAATGATGATAATTATGGGAGTAATTAAGTTGCATTGAATCATGGAGTAACTTATCTATTTTTATTCGATCAAGACACTAAATAAGGGTTTTACTGGTAATTTTTTTATCAAAATTACTTTTCCTTAATGTGTGAAATCTTAAAAATGGACACTTATAAAGGGACGGAGGGAGTATAAAACACTTCATGAAACATCTTTTGATTTCACCATAAATATCAGATGCAAGAGTAAGATGATAACCCAGTTTGTTGAATAATACGTAGCATAAGATCCTGTTGTAGGGAAGACCTCATAAACGAGATTAATTAATTCTTTTTTTGTATACAAACAAAATGGATGTTGGAAGAAACATCGGAGGAAGTATACAAATGAATGTGAGTGTTGATATACATTCTTATCAAGCATTTCCAAGTACTTGCTATCAGCTAAAATAAAAGCCCCTATACTCGCTTCACTCTCCATAATTCCTTTCCAGTCAAGAGTAATCCTTTTCGCAGGTGCACGGTTATCATCAGAAACAAGTCTAAAATATATTCTCTCATCTGATAGTCGATAGAAACTCATGGCCATCACAAAGTCATATAAATCACAAGTAAAGTCATCGTCATCAACATCCCAGAATAGGGGGCATGAAAGACAATGTAGGACATATCAATTAAGTTGTCATCATCATATCTCGAAAGTCCACTACAAAGACTACTAAACAGGTGCAGATTTTCAATATCAGCAACGGTAAGATTTTCACCTTTACTAAAGGTAGTGTCGACCATTTGATTATAAGTCAAAAGAACAAATTACGCCATAGATGACTTTACACAACATTTTTTCATGGTGTCGCCGAATTTCTTCCACATGTTCCTGTGAACAATCGGTTTTTCTATTCGTTGAGACATGTCTCTGTTCATCTTTTGTGGGTGACGACCCCAGTGGTGGAAAAAATACATGGGTCGAAAACCATCGCAATTGTCATATTGAGCACACAACTGTGGTACAGTATATTTCTGAAAATCGAGTGGCCGGATAAGGTGACCCTCTGGATCCATGTCATGTGAGATAAAATGTCTCAGAATATAAAGAAGATTCTGTCCAGACATTTGATTATGATCTAAAAATGGATAGTTTTGGTGTTGAGCAAAGCCAAACGAAGGGCTGGGTAAAAACTCTGGGGGACCTAAGGGCAATTCAGTGAGATATTCCATTAAGGAATTTTCGGATTTTGGGATGGGGAAAGAAGATAATTTGCAAAGGAGAAGAATACGAGACGGGGGAGAAGAGATAATAGAGCTACCTGTATGAACTATTTACCTCTATTTAAAGAACAAAGTTTTATGTTAAATTACTAAAATACCGTATCTTTTCTACATCATAATTTACGTATTTACATCATAATTTACGTATATCGTTGGATGTATCATATACGTAGAATGATGGTAACTCTTTTAAAAATTCTCGTTTTAAAAATTCCCGATTTAATCGATTAATCCCCGATTAATCCTTTGCAAGTTGCTTAACTGATTCGATCCTTAAAATACCCGATTAATCTTAATGAGTACTAATTGATCGGAATGTTTATAATGAATTATTGAATGTGGAAGATTGATTGATGGTAGAGTTTTTCGAGCTTGTTTAATGGCTTGAACATGTTTAAAAAGCAGGCTCTTCCTATATACTGTATATTGTTAATCAAGTGTATGGAGTAATCTCTACTCTACATTGCTTTGATTCTTCTTTAGTATTTACGATTGTGATATCATGTAATGCGTATGCTTGTATAAAAGCAATTTTTTTTGCAAGGTTTTATTTGTTTTGGGTATCCTGCATTTTGATGGCTACCACATTGCACATGATATATGTGTGTTTGTGCGGAACACTAGGTGGATAACATAGAAAAAATTCCGGAAGGTCCCGGGGGGATTTTGTCATTTATACATCCAATGTTTTTATACCAAATAATCAAAACCAAAAAAATGACAGCATACTAAAACTTTGTAGTACACTTACGTTTGTATTCCTTTGATGTTTCTTCATAAACTTGGTTTTTCGTATAGAATGTTAAAAACTATAAATTTTCAAAGAACTGTATAATTTGATCCCTTAAAACCAAAACGGAAAACATTCAAAAAGTGTAACATTGACAAGCAATCTTATAAGATTTATACTAAAATCTGCACTATCAAATCCAACTTATATCTCTTTTAAAATAAGCAGATAACTAAACTAGTTTGCAATACACAGTTGCAATCATTGGCTAGTAAACTGATAAATGAAATCCATTGCATCACAAATAGACTAGTAAAAAAAATCTCTCTAATGCACCTACTTGTACTCAAAGCATATAGACCAAATTACCTTGCACATATTCATGTCATTCTAATCACTTAGCACATTCAATAAGTCTACTAGTTTCTACTTGCTAATGTAAGTGTGTGCACAAGAACATCACATATTGTTAACTCGAATAACTTGTAGAAGGGGGGGGTTGAATAAAAGTTATTTAATCGTGTCTGATTTTGCTTGATTATATGAACAAGAATAAACGAATGAATCAAACTCTTATTTGCATTAATAAGATCAAATACAAACTCTACCAAAGGTGTACAATACCTTTAGCAGCTGCTGACAATACAAATCTCTCTCTCTCTCTGTTTGTTTCGAACTCTCGAATACAAACCTTATACAGAGCTACGCACATTCACTAGTTCGACTCACACTCTTTACAATGATATTGAGAGAGTATTTATAATGCTACCTATCAACTAATAACAGAAAGATATAATCTATACATGACAATATTCTACCTTCTAGTCGATAGTTTCCTTTAATAGAAAAACTCTTTCCTTCATAATATCTTCTTGCTTGTTCTTCAAACAATGATCCTGTTTTATAGCACTTGCCAGTTTCTGTAGCATCCATAATGACATCATCAGTAACACGACTGATATCAGGATCTGTACACTGCATAAGTATCTGATCAACCATCAGTATTGGACCATCATCAGGATTTGCTCTCTGTTCCTGACATGTAGTCTCCGATACACTGTTCATTCCTGACTAAACAATACAGATAACTGTCTTACACATAAATCCTAAATACAGTGCTAAATCCTTTATAAGATCAGGATTACAAGAAGTATAATGTGTAAATTCTATTCTTAACATCACAACTTATGAATTATTCCTAACAATCTCCCCTATTTATGCTTTAAAATCTGAAGCATAAATCTAAGTTGTGGATGTCAAAACATATAACAATACAACCAGAATAGAATTTATGAATGTAGAATTATGAAGTTAAGTACCTCCTTCTCAGATGTAGACGTTTATCTAGTACTTAGAAGAAAGAATTTTAACTATTAATGCTGCTCTTCCTTTACCACTTCCTAGCTGAGATTCACCACTGTCACTCCTGGTTCTTCTTTTTACTACCCTTTGACTGATCTTTATCTCCCCCAGCTTTATCATCCTCAGTCTGGTGGTGTTGTTGTTGTCTTTGAATTGTCTTTATCTCCCCCTTTTTGACATCAACAACATTAATTCCAAGAGATTCAGAAACAGAACAAATGAGATTCATAAGAACTGCTTGATTTTCCATAATTGTGACTTGGTTATCTTCAAGTGATTGAAGTCTTGTTTGAATATCAATTTGAGAATTCTGAATATCTTTCAAAACATCAGAATGAACTTCAATGTTGGAAGTGCTTCTAGTATCTCTAGTATCAGAATCAGAAAGAACTGTATCTTCAAGTCTTGTAGAATAAGTTGCTTGATTTGTATGATATTCAAGTAATAAAACCTGATTAGAAGTATCAACATCTTCATCTTTCTGTTCTGAAACTGAAACATGATAATCATCTCGTTCACCAGTATTCTGTGTACTAACATCTTCAAATCCTGACTCCTCCGTAGAGTGATCAGAGACTGTTGATGTCTCAATTCTAGCTGATATTGGAAGTACATACAAAGGAACACTAGGATCATTAGGATCTTCATCTGGTACATATGTATCAAGAGATTGCTTTATCCTGGCACCTCTTCTGTTAATGATTCCTGCAAGCCTCTCCTTTTGCTTCTGAGCTTTAACTTCTGGCTTTGCATTGTGATGTGCTAGGTCATTCTTCTGATACATTTTGATGAATGAATAAGTACCAGCATCCATACCCAAATTTTCAGACCAAGATGCAGGAAAAACATGATCCCAGAAATCAAATGATGGTTTCCTAATTTTCTCTCCCTTACTATGGAGTTGATCATCCATACCCTCATTCTCACTTTGACTTACTAAAGTCAACACTCTTTCTACCTCACCTTTTGCCTGGTCAGGAGCCAGCCGCTCAAATTGTGGATCTAAGTCCATCTTTTCAAGTGTATCACTCAAATTTAGATAAGTGCTCTCATGACCTACAGAAAAATAGAGTTTAGAAGAAGTTTTTATACCTGAACTCACATGGAGAGAGGGTTCCTCATTTGGCATGTGGCTTGAGGTTTTCTCCAAGGAGTGAGCTGCTATAGTCTCTGAACCCTTACAATCATCTTCTTTCCTTTCAGAAACTACAGGCTCCAGTATACCACTTTCAGGTTCTTTACTAGACTCTGATGTCTTCAGTAATACTTCATTAGACACCATAGTTAGTACATCACCGTCTTTAAGTGTTGTTTGATGAGACACACCCTCAAGGTGGATAGACTCTGACTGAACAAAATTTGTTTGATCTTCAGAAAAATCAACCAAAGTCATTCCTCCCATATCATAGGGTATCTCACTTGCATTTTCAGTCATCACAGAAGTCCTTTCAACATCAGCTATCACAGCTCCTGAGTCATCCTTCCTCTGACTAGATGGTTCTTGTGTTACAGTGACTGTGATCTGATCTTTCCTACTATTCACCACTGGTGCAATAGTATCTTCTGTTGACTGCATTCCTCTATCTACTTCCTCCAGTTGTTCACCTTGAGCTGAAGCATCTTCAATAATGACATTCTTGTCAAATAAATATGCATGAAGTGATTGAAGTGCACCATGCTTCGAGAGTCCAATTTTTTTGACTAATTGTCTTCTGACAGACACATAGAAATACATCTTCATTAAGTCAAGTCTTTGATGTAGAAGTCCATATTCATCTGGAAATAAAAGTTTTGGTACTCTTTCAACCAGAAAGTCTAGAACAGGCCTTGACAACTTCACTTTGAGAGAAATTAGTCCCATAGCCAGTCTGTATGATAATGTAGTTTCCCATGAAGAATCAATATCCAGATCTCTCTTGTCAAATACTGACATAGATGTAGCTTGATTTGTAGAAACCTGCATGATATTAGTTGGACTAGACTCTGTGTGTGTAGGTGACAATTGAATCTTTCTCCTTGTTCTCCTGATATAGTGAGCAAAAGATTTATCCTGAGAAGACTCAAGAGGTGTAGACACAGAAGTGATCTTGGGATGAGATCTTGGTTCAATAGACACAGTCTTTTGAGAGTCAGTATCTAGTAACTGTTTTCCCTTTTTAAGAACTACAGCCTTTTGAGAGACTGCAGCCTGGATGTGACTAGGTTTTTCATCTCTTTGTGCTAACAAAGAAAGTTGAATTGCAGCCTTCAATTCTGCTCTCTCAGCAAGAGTTAAATCATCATCATCTTCACTAGAATTACTACTACTACTTGACACAACAAATCTTCTCTTCCTTACAACTGATGTCTTTTGAGAAACACCAGAGGTTGGTTTCTTTGAAACAATAGGCTGTGGATCAAAATTTGGTTCTTGAATTGTTTTAGAGACTATAATGTTTTGGGCTACTTGGGTAGACACAGGTGGGTTCTCCTCCAATTGAGATTCCTGAGCCATTTCACCACAAAAGAAAGAAGAATTGTAGAAAGTAGGAAGATGAGTTTTAAGAATTACCTGAACATGATATGGATAATGAATTGCAGGTATTTCATCTAGATTCTTTTCATTGTCCTTCTTTGTAATGTCAGAGAAAATTCTCTTTTGCTGTTCATAAGAAGAAACACAATGTTCTCTACCAAATCTAGTTTCAACATCAGGAATAAAATGGTTAACAAACATTTGCATAAATCTATGATAATAAACCATTTTCCTGTTTTGATCTCTTAACCCAAGTTTAATACTCATCTGACTTAAGATAATATGACCAATGTTGATTACTCTGTCATAAAGCAAACTATAAGCAATATGTGATGTAACAGAAGTAATTTGCTGAAAAGAACTACATTTGCCAGTAAAACATTTTGCAATTTGATCAAAGTAAAAAGACCATTCCTTTCTAAGAAAAGACCTATTCAACTGGCTCATGTTATCTAGAGGTCCACTATAACCTAATTCAGACAACATAGTTCTTATATTATCATCAGATGGTACATTCTCATAACTATCAGTAACAGGTAAGCAAAGTACTGAATTAACAACAGATTCAGTAATGTCAAATGAATCTTGTCCTAAATGTAGAACAATCTTACCTGATTGACTCTGAGTAGAATCAATTACCTCAGCATTCTTCCAAGCTTGTGAAACAGCTACTTGATTAATCTGTGGAGATGCTGTCAATGCATAACTTAATGGTCCATTCGCCAGAAAGTCCATGATTGGATGAAAATCAGATGACACTCCTTCCTTGTTGGTGATAGCTGCAACATGATTGTTTGTCATAAAATCAAAGTCACCAAACTTGAAGGCTACTGATTTAGGTAATCTTCTCTGAGCTGCCATTTTTGATCTGAAAAGAAACTTGAAAAATTCTTGAAATGGATTAGTGATTTTTGCTTTAGAGAATGTAAAATTAGAGAAAGCAATTACACGATTAGAGTTTCAAAACAAATATATTTCACAAATCTTTCAGACCACTATCCCACGTTGACACGTAGATTGACAGGTGTTAGTCCCTGAAAAAATGCGGTTACCCACGATTTTTGGAAAATAAAATCCAAAATTGATTTTCATGAAATAAATCAGGGTATAAATAAGCAATACTGATCAGCTTCCTTTTCCTGATGACCTCTCATCAAAATAATCACAAAATGCAATGTGATTTAAAAATATAATTTTCAAATCCTGATGGTCACACATGAAATCCTGACCAATATCATCAGAGACTTAATATGGAGTTTTCCACGTGGCATTTTTCTTTTATCTGAAAAATAAATAAACAATTAATCTGAACAAAAATCAATTGGTTAGATATTTTCAATATTTCTTGAAAACAAGAAATACAGTCACATGCAATAATTAGCATTTGACTTCATTAAAACTTCCAAGTGACTGTTCAGCTTCTCACGTCTTTCTTTAAAAGAACCAGACGCCTTATGCCATTCTCCAAAACCTTTCAATTTCTTTTCTTCTCAACAATGCTTCTCAAACCAAAAATCCCTTCAAACCCATTTTCCAGATTTTTCTTGATCGATGAACATCCTATTCTTGATCATCTCTTTGAACAAATGACTCTTCTCATCGAACTAATCATGAATGGATTGGTTTTCGACAATATCCAGAGATTTCTCCCAGAACATCCATCTGTTGGATACAATCTTCCCCTAACCTCCTCAAAACTTGAGGATGAAGAATTTGGCCGAGAGTCTGAGGTTGATCTTGATGGAGATGCTATTCATTTAAGTTAGCTGCTCTCATTCAAGTCGCCCAGACAAGGAATCCAAGAGCAAACGATGCTTTCATCCCCTGATGGATTTCTTGAGATGCTCCTTGTCCTGTACCTCAGAGTTCATATCAATAGACAAGTATAGAATTATCAATAGAAATTTAGACAGAAAGATGTTGTATTTCATTTCCATGTAATGATTTCTATTAATGAAAATACAGTTTCTTGTTATCTGCTTGTCTTTTGATTTTTGAATGATGTATAAATTATCAGTATGCAAATATCAAAACTTGCTAGCATAGACTTAACACATCACAGAATTAGATTACTACACAAAGTAAACGTCAGGATCTGAAACAATTTTCATAATCCTGATACTGACACAATACTGATGATGTCAGCATCCTGATAACAAATCTAATCCTGATGATCATTAACAAGTCTATCATACTGAAATTTATCAAGGCAAAGTGTTATAGCTAAAGCATTTAACAATCAAATATAGATCCTGACAGGAATATCAAGTCTATAAGCTAAGAACAACATACCTTGCTACTTTTGCAGATGTTAAAGATCTAAAAATTTAACATTCCTAACTCACTTACTAGTCTACTGAATGTAGTCTCATCAAGTGGTTTAGTTAGAATATCTGCAAGCTATTTGTCAGTAGGAACAAAATGAAGTTCCACAGTACCATTCTCAATATGTTCTCTAATAAAATGATACCTGACATCAATGTGCTTAGTCCTTGAATGTTGAACTGGATTTTCTGCAATTTTAATAGCACTAGTATTATCACAAAACATATGAATATTACTAAGTGTTATACCATAATCCAGCAACTGATTTCTTATCCAAAGGAGCTGTGCACAACAACTGCCTGCTGCTATGTACTCAGCTTCTGCAGTTGAGGTTGAAACAGATTGTTGCTTCTTGCTTGCCCAAGAAATCAATCTATTTCCCAAGAATTGACATGTACCTGTAGTGCTTTTCCTGTCTATCTTACACCCTGCATAATCAGAGTCTGAATAGCCAATTAGAAAGAAATCAGATTCTCTAGGATACCACAAACCAAGATTTGGAGTTCCTTTGAGATATCTAAAAATTCTCTTCAAAGCAATTAAATGAGATTCCTTAGGATCACTTTGGAATCTAGCATATAAATAGGTAGAAAACATTATATCTGGCCTACTTGCAGTTAGATATAACAATGAGCCTATCATGCCTCTATAACTAGTATTATCCACACTCTTTCCTTTAGGATTAGAGTCTAGTTTAGTGGCTGTTGCCATGGGTGTTTTTGCAACTGCACAGTCTTGAAAGTCAAACCTTCTTAAAAGATCTTTGATATACTTTGACTGATTAATGAAAATACCAGTCTCAGTCTGTTTGACCTGCAAGCCTAAGAAATAATTTAGTTCACCCATCATGCTCATCTGATACTTAGACTGCATAAGCTTGCTAAACTTAGCACACAACTTTTCATTAGCAGAACCAAAAATAATATCATCAACATAAACTTGAACTAAAAGCAATTCACCTTTTATCTTTCTAAAGAATAGAGTTTTGTCAATTGTACCTCTTGTGAAGCCATTTTCAAGAAGAAATTTAGACAAAGTCTCATACCATGCTCTTGGTGCCTGCTTTAGTCCATAGAGTGCCTTGTCAAGTTTGTAGACATGATTTGGAAACTTTGGATCAACAAATCCAGGTGGCTGTTCTACATACACTTCTTCATCAAGTTTGCCATTTAGAAAAGCACTCTTTACATCCATCTGGTATACCTTGAATTTTGAATGAGCTGCAAATGCAAGAAACATTCTGATTGCTTCCAATCTTGCTACAGGTGCAAAGGTCTCATCATAATCAATGCCTTCTTCCTGAGAATAACCCTTGGCCACCAGTCTTGCTTTGTTTCTTACAATCATACCAGATTCATCTAGCTTGTTTCTGAAAACCCATCTTGCACCAACAATAGATCTATCTTTAGGTCTTGGTACCAGTTTCCAAACTTTGTTTCTCTCAAACTCATTTAACTCCTCCTGCATTGCAATTACCCAATCAGGATCCTGTAAGGCTTCTTCAACCTTCTTAGGTTCATTCTTTGAGAGAAAACAACTATACAAGCATTCATTTTGAATTGATCTTCTAGTTCGAACACCACTATTTGGATCACCAATTATCAAATCTTCAGTATGATCCTTTGACCATTTTCTAACAGGTGGTAGATTAACTCTGCTAGTCTCTCCCCCTAAGTTAGTGGTATCCCTTGTAGAAGAATTCTCTCTACCTTCAAAAACTCTCCTTTGATCAATAGAATCAGTAGATTCCATATTGCTGCTAGTTACTGATCTTTCCTCAGTAGACTCTGAAAGGTCAGTTCCTGATGGAGTAGACTCTGAAACGTCAATTCCTGATGGAATAGATTCTGAAAGACTAGTCTGCTCCTGATGATCACTGTGTTCTCTTTGATTTATTTGCTCCCCCTCAACAGTAGCATTCCTTTGAGAAGCAATAGAAATTCCTTCTGGAGAACCTTCATCATCACTTGAGAGTATCTCAGAATTCTTCAGATTTTCAAATTCCAATTTGTCATGGCTTTCATCAGTTTGCAAAATTCCAAATTTCTTATCATCAAATGCAACATGAATTGATTCCATAACAACATGAGTTCTGAGATTATAAACTTTGAAGGCCTTAGATGCTGAATATCCTAGAAAAATTGCTTCATCCAATTTGGCTTCAAATTTTCCAAGTTGTTCTGGATGAACTTTTAGGACATAGCATTTGCATCCAAAGATGTGAAAATATTTCACACTTGGTTTCTTTCCTTTGATCATCTCATAGGGAGTTTTTCCATGACTATTTACCAAGGTACAATTTTGAGTGAAACATGCAGTGTTAATAGCTTCTGCCCAAAAGTAGGTTGGAAGTTTTGCATCTGCAAGCATGGTTCTTGCTGCCTCTATGAGAGTCCTGTTCTTTCTTTCCACTACACCATTTTGTTGAGGTGTACCAGGTGCAGAAAACTGTTGAGTGATTCCATTGTCTGCACAAAACCCCTCCATTGTAGAATTCTTGAATTCTGTACCATTGTCACTCCTAAGTACTTTGACTTTGTACTCAGAGTTGTTATGAATATTCTTGATGAGTTCAATGATTTGCTGAGGAGCTTCATCCTTCTTGTGTAGAAAGAACACCCATGTGAACCTTGTGAAATCATCCACCATAACTAGAGCATATCTTTTCTTGCTGATAGACATAATGTTTACTGGACCAAACAGATCAAGATGTAGCATGTGAAATGGTTCAGTAATTGAATTTTCAGTCTTGCTCTTGAAAGTGGTTCTTCTTTGCTTTCCAAGCTGACATGCATCACAAAGTCCATCTTGCACAAAATTTGCCTGTGGTAGGCCTCTCACCAAATTGTGTTTAACAAGTTGATTAAGCTTCTTGAAATTAAGATGTGAGAGCTTCTTGTGCCAATTCCAGCTTTCATCACTTGTTGCTTTGCTGTAGAGACATCTAACAATTCCTTTAGATGTATCACTTAAGCTGGCTTCATATATGTTACCATGTCTTTGACCAGTTAGAACAATGTCTCCATTCTGCATATTCAAGATTTTGCATCCTTCTCTGTCAAAGATTGATTTGTAACCTTTATCACCCAGTTGACTTATGCTTAAAAGAGTATGTTTCAAGCCTTCAACCAGTGCTACATTTCCTATGATGACATTCCCCAAAACAATTGAGCCATATCCCAGAGTTTCTCCTTTGTTGCCATCTCCAAAAGATATTACTGGGCCAGCTTTCCTCTCAAACTTTGTAAGCAGGGACTTCTTTCCAGTCATATGTCCAGAGCATCCACTGTCCAAGATAATTGAATGCTTCTTTCCTGTGCCCTGCAAACAAAAAGTAACTAGTTAGAATTTTTTAGGACCCAACTTTGATTGGATCCTTTCTTACTAGATTTAGAGACAACAGACTTTGAAGATTTTGCTTTTATTTTACCTGTTGCAGAGTCAACTTTAGACTCTGATCTCACAAACTGTTTGTGACTAGGAGTTTCAGATTTCAAAGAATAATAGTCATAATACAGTTCATGATATTCTCTACACATGTAAATGGAATGAAGTAAACTACCACAATGATAACAAGCTTTTTGTGGTTGGTATTGAATTTTCTGAGTCTTGGGGAATCTGGACTCAGTTTTCCAAGAAGGTTTTTGATTGCAGTCTAGGGCCAAATGATTATGATTTCCACACTTATAGCATTTTTTCCTAGGTGCATCAGGTACATTCTTGTAATTATTCTCTTTGTTAATACCTTCTTTTCCATTCCTATTTCTCTTGATCTTGCTAGACTCTGAAAGACCATCTAATCTCTGTTTCAACTGAGACTTAGACAGAAACCCTATGTTTACATTCTTAGGTTTCTCTAACACTTTCTCATCTGAATTACTATTGTTAATCCTTTTGTGTACAACAGGGGTACCTTTTGAATCAACAAATTTAACATGATTAGGTTCAGAAACAATTTTCTTACCTTCAGATTTAGATGTGTTAGCTTCTACCTTACTATCATCATTGACAATAGCTACTTTTTCTTCTTGTCTAGCCTTATCAAAACCTAAACCATTAACCTTACCACGAATTCCACTCTCAAAGATTTCTATTGTCTTCTTACTGGAATTGTTAATGGTCTTAATCACATCTCTCTCTTCTTCTAGTTCTTTTCTGACATAGTCATAAGCCTCAAGAATAACACTATAATCATGCTTAGCTTTATCAGAACTTAACTTGTATTCTTCCATTTGAATTGATTCAGATTCAAGAAAATTATTTCTATCAACTAATTTATCATTCTTAATCTTAAGTTCATCTCTTTCACAAGTAAGAATTCTAAAATTAGTCATAAGATTCTTAAACTCAGCATGGATAGATCTAATTTCATCAGAATTTAAGCTATCAAATGAATCAAGAGAGTGAAGTGATACCTTAACAGAGGATGGAGAAGTTTTCTTTGGAGATCCAGGTTTGTCTGAACTATTGGCCATCAATGCAATGTTGTCATAATCCAATTCATCTTCAGAGTCACTGGAATCAGCCCAATCCTTCTGTGTGACCATAAGTGCATTACCCTTTCCTGAATTCCTAGGCTTCTTACACTCACTAGCAAAATGTCCAAGCTCGCTGCAGTTAAAACACTTGATCTTGGCCTTATCAAGCTTGACAATTGTACTTTTGCTTTTGTCACTCTTCTTCTCCTCCTTCTTTTGAAAAGGTCCTTTGCTAAATCTTCTCCTGTTGAATCTTCCTTTCTTGAAAGCTTTAGCAAACATAGCAAAGAGTTCTTGCATATCAGATTCAGAATCATTGTTGTCAGAGTCCATATCAGTAGTCTCTGAATCAGAACTTTCTTTGCTTTTCTTCTTCCTTGAATTCTTTACAGCAATCTCTTCATGCTGTTCTTCAGGAAGCTTCTTAACTTCAGATTGAGCAGTAAGTGCAATAGTCTTCATCTTTCCTTCACTCCTGCTCTTCTTCTGCTGCTTGTCAAGTTCATAAGCTCTCAATTTTCCATATACTGCCTCTAATGAAATCTCATCCAGATCATTAGCTTCCTCGATCGCAGATATCTTCTCATTGTAGAAATCAGGCAAAGCTTTCATGAACTTTGTATTCATATCCTCCAAGTCATAATATTTACCATGCATGGCCATCTCATTGATGAGTTTTGTAAACCTATCAAAGGTATCAGTAAGTGACTCACCAGACTTGGATTCAAAGTACTCATACTGTTGTATAAGTAATGTCCTCATATAACCTGACAGGCTTAGTTCCTTCACAGTGAACCTTAAGATTGTCCCATATATCCTTAGCAGTTTTACAAGAGAGGACATAGTTAGTGAGAACAGAATCAAGACTGTTGAATAATATGTTTCTCACTTTAGCATCTTTGAGAACATTCTCCTTGTCCTTATCTGACCATTCAGATTTTGGCTTCTGTGCTGTATGTTCTGGAACAACCACACCATCAACAGTTGCTTGTCCAACGACCTTTGTTGGAACAAAAGGTCCATCTCTGATTCTGTCAAGATAATCAGGATCTGTTGCTTCCAGATGATGCAACATCTTTACTTCCCATAGAGTATATTCGTTTCTCTTGAGCATAGGAATTTTAGTATTCCCATCCTTGTAACCAGACATGATTGCAGATCTTTATGATTACTTGAAATCAACCTGCTCTGATACCAATTGTTAACTCGAATAACTTGTAGAAGGGGGGGGTTGAATACAAGTTATTTAATCGTGTCTGATTTTTGCTTGATTATATGAACAAGAATAAACGAATGAATCAAACTCTTGTTTGCATTAATAAGATCAAATACAAACTCTACCAAAGGTGTACAATACCTTTAGCAGCTGCTGACAATACAAATCTCTCTCTCTCTGTTTGTTTCGAACTCTCGAATACAAACCTTATACAGAGCTACGCACATTCACTAGTTCGACTCACACTCTTTACAATGATATTGAGAGAGTATTTATAATGCTACCTATCAACTAATAACAGAAAGATATAATCTATACATGACAATATTCTGCCTTCTAGTCGATAGTTTCCTTTAATAGAAAAACTCTTTCCTTCATAATATCTTCTTGCTTGTTCTTCAAACAATGATCCTGTTTTATAGCACTTGCCAGTTTCTGTAGCATCCATAATGACATCATCAGTAACACGACTGATATCAGGATCTGTACACTGCATCAGTATCTGATCAACCATCAGTATTGGACCATCATCAGGATTTGCTCTCTGTTCCTGACATGTAGTCTCCGATACACTGTTCATTCCTGACTAAACTATACAGATAACTGTCTTACACATAAATCCTAAATACAGTGCTAAATCCTTTATAAGATCAGGATTACAAGAAGTATAATGTGTAAATTCTATTCTTAACATCACAACTTATGAATTATTCCTAACACATATCACTTCTCAAACAAAAGCATCCATAAACACAAGATTCCTACGCATGCATGGGTGTATTAAGCAAAATACAACAACTAATCAAATTGCATGGCTAGAATTATTTTTGGTAATTTTCATTTTTAATTGTTTTACTTTTTTTTTTACTACTACTACAAGCACATCCCCACACTTAAATGTGGCAATGTCCTCAATGGCACAATACTAAGAATATCAACTAATAACAAGAAGGAAAGAAATACTCCCCTATGCCGAAGCATGAAGTGCACCAGTCCTCCACAGTATACAGAATCCATGGGTTGCCTCCCAAGTAGCGCATTTGTTTAACGTCGTTAGCCCGACACCGACTCATCAATCATTCAGCAGACGGAGAAGACAACAGAATATCCACCTCCTCATTAATTGGTTCACCAGCTCTATAGTGCTTCACTCTTTGCCCATTCACCTTGAATGACTCTCCATGGCTATTCATCAATTCAACGGCACCATAGGGAAAAACCTTGCGTACCTTGAACGGACCCGACCACCTAGAACGAAGTTTTCCGGGAAAAAGTCTTAACCTCGAATTGAATAGAAGAACTAACTCCCCTTCCTTGAATTCTCTTCGTAACAGCCCTTTGTCATGCCACTTCTTTGTTTTCTCTTTGTAAAGCTTAGAACTTTCATAAGCCTCAAAACGAAGCTCATCTAGCTCATTAAGTTGTAGAAGTCTCTTCTCACCCGCTGCTGACATATCAAAATTTAGACCCTTGATAGCCCAAAATGCACGGTGCTCTAACTCAACGGGAAGATGACATGCTTTTCCATAAACCAATCTATACGGAGTTGTCCCAATAGGTGTCTTAAAAGCAGTTCTATAAGCCCAAAGTGCATCATCAAGCTTCATAGACCAATCATTCCTTGATTTTGCAACTGTCTTCTCCAAGATAGTCTTTATTTCACGGTTAGAGATCTCCACCTGACCACTGGTTTGGGGATGATAAGAAAGTCCCACCTTATGATAAACTCCATATTTCTTCAACATTGCTTCAAAACGATTTTCGAGAAAATGCTTTCCTCCATCACTAATCAAAATCCTTGGCACTCCAAATCTAGGAAAAATCGTCTTCTTGAAGAACTTGCTCACCACACGAGCATCATTAGTGGGAGATGCAATGGCTTCAACCCATTTCGAGACGTAATCCACCGCTACCAAGATATACCTGTTCTTAAAAGATGGAGGGAATGGTACCATGAAATCTACTCCCCAAACATCAAAAAGCTCCACTTCAAGAATGCCATTGAGAGGCATCTCATTGCGTCTTGAAATATTCCCCGTTCTTTGACAACGATCACAAGAATGAACATATTGGTGGACATCTGTAAAAAGAGTTGGCCAATAAAAACCGCACTGAAGAATCTTTGCAGCAGTTTTTGTAGTACTTGCATGACCACCACTTGGCAAATCGTGACAATGTGAGATTATAGAGGCAATCTCATTATATGGAACACATCTTCTAATGACTCCATCTGCACAAGATTTATAGAGAAACGGATCATCCCAAAAGTGCTTCCTCACATCATAGAAAAATTTCTTCTTTTGCTGCGGCGAGTAACCATGAGGAACAGTTCCACTAGCTAAGAAATTAGCTATGTCAGCATACCAAGGAACCTCTAGACTTGCAAGAGAAAGTAGATGATCGTCAGGAAAAGAATCATCAATTGGAGTAGATTTACCATCATCCTCATCAAGAGTAAGGCGTGAAAGATGATCAGCAACCACGTTCTCAGCCCCTTTCTTATCTTTAATCTCTAAGTCAAATTCTTGAAGAAGCAAAATCCAACGAATCAGACGAGGTTTAGCATCCTTCTTACTTATCAAGTATCTCAAAGCTGCATGATCAGTGTGAACAATAACTTTCGAACCAACGAGATAAGATCGAAATTTTTCCATAGAATACACCACTGCTAGCAATTCTTTCTCCGTTGTTGCATAATTAATCTGAGCCCCATCCAAGGTCTTGCTTGTATAGTAAATAGCATGCAGCTTTCCATCTTTCCTTTGACCTAGGACTGCACCAATAGCTTGATCACTAGCATCACACATGATCTCAAATGGTAGACTCCAATCTGGTGGTTGTATAATTGGAACAGAGACAAGAGCTTTCTTCAATGTTTCAAAAGCCTCAACACAAGCATCAGTGAACACAAAAGGTACCTCCTTACCCAAGAGCTCGGTAAGAGGTCGAGCAATCTTCGAAAAATCTTTTATGAAACGGCGATAGAATCCCGCATGACCAAGAAAACTTCTTATCCCCTTGACTGAAGTAGGGGATGGTAAGCGCTCAACAACCTCGACCTTGGCTTTATCAACTTCAATACCTCTCTTCGAAACAACATGACCCAGAACAACTCCCTCTTGTACCATAAAGTGGCACTTTTCCCAATTGAGAATGAGATTAACTTCTTGACATCTATGAAGCACCTTCTCCAAGTTACGTAAGCATATGGCAAAAGAAGTTCCACCAACTGAGAAGTCATCCATAAAAACCTCCATAATGTCTTCAATGAAATCTGAGAAAATTGCCATCATACATCGCTGAAAGGTGGGAGGAGCACAACATAGACCAAACGGCATTCTGCGGTATGTAAATGTACCATAGGGACATGTAAAAGTTGTCTTTTCTTGATCATTCGGATGGATAGGAATCTGGAAAAAGCCTGAATATCCATCTAAGAAGCAGAAGTAAGAATGTTTCGCCAACCTTTCAAGCATTTGATCAATAAAAGGGAGAGGAAAATGATCTTTCTTTGTGGCCTTATTCAATTTCCGATAATCAATGCACATGCGCCACCCTGTAACAGTTCTCGTAGAAATCAACTCACCTTTATCATTCTTCACCACGGTCATTCCTCCTTTCTTTGGAACAACATGCACCGGACTAACCCACTTGCTATCAGAGATAGGATAGATTATACCTGCATCAAGAAGTTTTAAAACCTCCTTTTTGACAACCTCCATCATATTAGGATTGAGTCTCTGTTTAGGCTCAATAGAAGAAGCTTGCTCATCTTCCAGAATAATCTTATGCATGCAGAATGATGGATTAATGCCCTTGATATCATCAATGGAATACCCAATAACATTTTTGTATTTCTTCAGAACAGTGAGCAATTGCTCAATTTGAATGTCATCAAGCTCAGAATTAACAATGATAGGATATGATTCATTAGGGCCCATAAACACATATTTCAAAGATGCAGGTAGGGGTTTCAGTTCTACCTTAGGAGGCGTGGAACTCTCCTTAACTTCCTCATGCTGTAGTACATTAGAATGTTCATGCTTATATGTAGGTGCTGCATCCAAAAGCTTCTCGTAACCCTGACACTCTCCATTTTCTTCATCAACATTACCCTCAAGAATAGCTTGAAGTGGATCCTCAGATAATAGAATTTTTGCTTTCGTGTTGATCACTTCCTCTAGTGCATCCACCCTGTTTACAAACTCATCCGTAGAAGGATGTCCCATTGTACTTTGCAGCTTGAATTCCATCTTCTCCTCGCCTACCTCAAAAGAAATTCTTCCATTTTTCATGTCAATGATAGCTCCAGCTGTTGCTAAGAAAGGCCTCCCAAGAATGATAGGAATATTTGCATCTTCTTCCATTTCCATGACAACAAAATCACATGGAATATAAAACTTTCCTACCTTAAGGGGCACATCTTCAAGAATCCCAAGGGGAAATTTAACACTTCTGTCTGCCAGTTGTAGAGAGATGCGTGTGGGTTTCAGTTCACCCATCTGAAGTATTTCACAAATTGATAGCGGCATCAAACTGACACTTGCTCCAAGATCACACAAAGCCCTTTTAATTTCGACATCCCCAAGCTGAACAGGAATAGAATAGCTACCTGGATCCGCTAACTTCTTTGGAAGATCATTCTGCAAGATGGCACTGCACTCTACCGTTAAGGAGATGGTAGAGCTTTCTTCAATTTTTCTTTTCCTTGACAAAATATCTTTCAAGAACTTTGCATAAGATGGCATCTCAGTGATAGCATCCATGAATGGAATATTGATATGTAGCTTCTGCAAGATTTCCAAAAATTTACCATACTTCTTCTCTAGCTTTGCTTGTGCCAACCTTTGTGGAAAAGGAACAGGTGGCACGTATGGTTTAAGAGGAACAACTTCTGATTCTTTCTTTTCTTTTTCCACGACCTCTGGTTCTACCGGTTTCTCAGTTGCAATCTCCTCTTCACCTTCCTTAGCATTCACAACATTTTTGCTCACATTCAATTCCGGCTGGTTCAATTCTTTACCACTTCTCAAAGTTATAGCATTGATATGGCCCCTTGGTGGTTGCTCAGTTTGACCAGGAAGTTGGCCTGAAGATTTTTTAAGTTGGCTCAACTGTTGAGAAATCTGAGTGATAGTGTTCTCCATCATTTTGTTGTGAGCCTTTATCTCATTGATGCTTGAATCAAAGTGCTCATTCTTCTTTGATTGAGTAGAGATAAATCCTTCCATAAGACTTTCCAAGTTAGATTTCTGCGGCTGAGCTTGCTGAAAACCAGGAGGCTGAGTAAAATTATTTTGTGAAGTTTGTCCTTGACCCTGATTGTTCCTGTAGGAGAAATTTGGATGATCTCTCCAACCTGGATTGTACGTGTTGGAGTAGGGATTATACTGCGGCCTCTGATTCTGATTGTAAAGAGCATTAGCTTGCTCAACTGCCATTCCAGAAGGATTGTATTGACAAGCAAGTTTGGTGTGTCCAATAACACCACATATCTCACATGAAGCAACGGTAGATGGAGTGCTTCTGGAATCCAATTGCTCAATCTTTTTTACCATAGCCTGCATAGTTGTATTCAACATGGTTAGAGCATCAACATCATACTTACCACCTTTCTTAGGATGATTTCGATCACTGTATGGATAATTGTCATTAGACGCTATCTCGTCTAACAAAGCTTTAGCATCCTCAGTACTCTTCTTCATAATAGAACCACCAGAAGAAGCATCAACAAAGTTCCGGAACTCTTGTGTTAACCCGTTATAGAATGTTTGGATCAACAACCAATCAGGAATTCCATGGTGAGGACATTGTCTTTGAAGTCGCTTAAATTTTCTCCAAGCTTCATGAAGTGACTCGTCATCATCTTGACGAAAATTAGAGATCTCATTCCGGAGCTTAGAGGTCTTCTTCTGACTGAAGAATTTTAGTAGAAAAGCCTTCGCAAGACTATCCCAAGTAGTGAATGTGTTTGGTCCTTCATCTTTCAACCAATCCTTTGCTGTATCTCGAAGAGAGAATGGAAATAAGCGCAGCTTTATAGCATCATCACTAACATTGGTCAGCTTTATTGTATCACACTTTTCAAGAAAACTCTCAAGATGATCAACAAGATTTTCAGTGGATAGTCCTGCGAAAGAATCATTGGAGATGAATTGGATGAACTGAGGCTTGAGCTCAAAGTGTGTAGCTGTGACTGCTGGTCTGACAATACTGGAGAGTACGCCTGTAGCATCTGGCATACCATGCTCCCTGAGAGCTTTAGCTGTTGTATCAGTCATAATTTCCTTATCCTTGTTTTTCCTTCGCTTGCCTGCTTGCCTTCTTGCTGTAGCTTCAATTTCAGGATAAATTTCAATTAAGTTTTCAGTACCTGAACTTCGAGTGTGCATGCAACAAGAGAACTAGAAACGATGATCAATTAACAAGGGAATAATAGCCGAAGCAACTCAACTAAACAACTTGGCCAAACTAACTCAAAAATTAACTAATCTAACACTGCTTTGTCCCCGGCAGCGGCGCCAAAAATTTGACAAGGCTGTCGCGTGCCTATCAAATAATAAATATCTAACCAATCCTTCTAACAATGTAGTCGGGTAAGTCAGAGTCGATCCCACAGAGACAAACGTATCAATCACTAGTTGTTTCTGATTTAATTCGGCTAAGCAAGTAACACAATAAATATTGAGAATTTATTAAACTAATCTTATGCTAAAGCGAATTGTGTTTATATTAAATCAAATATTAAAAACATCCAGAATTAAGTGTCCCCACTAGCATGAATTAATGCAATTATGAATTTCCGCCCCAATTAATCGTACGTTGCTCAACAGGAAAGATGCGCCCTATAAATACCAATAACCTCTCTCGAGTATTAATGGCTTCTCTTAAAATACAATCAATCCTATTCTCATGGTATCATATAATTTAGAGACATTAATCACAACACCCTAAATTCCTAACAATCCATTCTACCTATTCTCATGGAGAATTTCATGTTCATATTGGATAAATCACAACCATCTAATCCAACTCTCGTTGATAATTAGATATTGGTTCAAACAATACACATAATCACGTCTGATTAGTAATTGCTAATTAAAACAACTCAATAAGCAAGAGCAATTAAACAATCAAATTGGGGGAATTGGGAAAATCACACATCAATCATAACTAGGGTTCTACTTAACCCTAGATTAATTATCTACTCACTCATAATTGAATTAACAAAACAAGAATTAATAATTGAACACATAATTATAAGAATAGAAGAAAAACCTTTAATCTTGATCTTCAAAGAAAATAAATATTCTCCCAAAAATCTCCAGAAGAAAGTGTTTACAAAGTTGTCTGTCTAAATAAAAACTTCCATCCCCTTAATCTAATAACCTCGATGAGTTTTTATAGTGTTAAAAGACTTATTTAGTTGACCCAAAATAATTTAGGCCCAAACTAATATATTACAATTATATTAGAAGTTGGAAATATCTGAAACTAAATTTTTCTGAAAATCCTCGCGCACAACAGGGGCTAGCAGGCGCTGTTGCTCCAACACACGCGCTGTTGCGCACACCCAAGTCACGCCTCGCGCTGTAGCGCTCAAAAAAGGCGTTGTTGCGCCTGTTTCCCAGCCTGCCAGCCTCTCTCTCACGCTCTTGCGCGTTGTAGCCGCGCAGCTGCGCACTCTTGTTGCTGTTGAGCTCCTCTTGCGTGCTTCTAGACAGTAAAGCTTCCGCGCTGTTGCGCCTAAGCAGCGCTGCTGCACTTTAGTACCACTGTGAACAATTTATTCAGCCTCAAATCTTAGGAACGATCCACAATTCCATCATTTCTTCTCGTAAATTCATAAAATCATTGTTTTGAGTTAGAAATCAAATAAAATCATCAAATAATGCTCGATTCTTCCAACATGGCAATTATTTATTTCCTGCACAAAATTCATTAAAAACTAATTAAATACTCACGATTATTCGCAAAAGCACCGTAAATGCGGGAATAAAATCCTATAGAATATATGTAAAATGCACTCTATCAATGTGATAGCCAAAAACTCACAAAATACTAAGCAGGTTGAAACTCACAAATAGAATACTGAACCAATAATAGATGTAGAAGCTGTTACATCACTAATATTCATAACTTTTAACGGAAAGGTACATTAACCATAGCAATATCATATAACAAATGAACCTACTACTTAGAGCTAAACCACAGAAACCAGAAAACCAAACAACCTAGCATGGTCTGGATAGAGGCTACACAACAAGACACAAAGAGAAAACTAAACAGGGACAAACACCAAAAAAACATAAACTAACACGAACGATCTTCAACACACATGACAAAGAATAAAACAAATCAAACAGGTTATCGTCGTCATCTAGCTTATCCTCGTGAGCCACCTCGTGAAGCAAAATAACTAAATTAGTTTTCAAAACACAATCACAATCATTTGCTAATAAATTGATAAGACTTGAAATGAACAAATATATCACAAATTGACTAGTGATAGCCAAAACTCACTAAAAACTAAGCAAGTTGAAATTCATAAATAGAATAGTGAATCAACAACAGATGCAGAAGCTTTTACATCACTAATGCATGACTTTTAACACACAAAAAACTAAATATTTGTACAACCTAATTACATTAAGTTTATATGCGATAAATTAACTTTGCATATTGTAATTACACTAAATTGTAAATCAATCACTCTACATATACTACTTAGTTATACAATTATGTACTCAAATTAAGCACTAACTTAATAGATACAACAAACACAAATTCAAGTTTGAATTACCTGTTTGTTCATCACCAACGATTGCAAGCTTGAACCTCGGATAATCAACACGTTGATAAATCAGAACAGCCTAATTAACGTAAACAAAAACAAAATATTATGCATCAAAAGAGCAAAAAAAAAAAGACACATAAATTGAAAAACGATGATTATGAGTTTACATACATTGACTGGTGAAACTTGTTATGGAGAGATCAAGTGAGGGATTGCTGAGAGAGAACGGACTTGAAAAAGTTGCCATTACACTGAATTTGAGTGAGGTTTGGAAGATTGACAGTGAATTTGAATTTACAATTGATTTGTGATTGTGTGTAAATGTATATGCGTGTTTTGCTGTGTGTTTATATAACATCAATTTGAAATTTTGGGTAGTGAAAAGAGGAGAGAAACGTATAGTTTGGCGCTTCAAAATGTGTGTCCACGTGTATTGATGCCAATCCAAAACTTGTAATTTTAATCTTATAATTACAATAATTTGCTATATTTTCAGTAAATATATCGAGAAATTCTAGATAATTCTCATAAAAGTTTTGAGATTTTTTTTTACTTAAGACTCCTAAAATGTTGACGACTCAACATTGTGATTATGTGTTTTTAACTTAAAATGAATAAGAGTATATAAATAATAAGTAGAAGAATACTTATAAGTTATATGGGTGTTTTGATAAATTTACTTATAAGTTAGTAAAGTATTTTATTAAATTGAATTAAAAAAAATTATTAGTTTTTTTTGACAAAAATATAGCAATTTTCATTAACTAGAACAAAACACAGCTGGGACAAATCCCCACCCGGAAATACAACCAGGGTGAAAACAAATAAACAAGCTTAGACAATTAGTTGATTTGTTTCCTGATCGTTTAACAAAATAGAATTTAAAAATTCTTGGAACTAAAAATGAAATCAAAGACATCCCAAGCGATCCAAATTGTACCAACATCCTTGAATTCAATAGAATCATAATTGACCTTGACACATAAAAACCATTGTTAGCCCAGTGTTTAGAAACTCCAATCGTATAAACTGAGGTTGGAGAAACAGCACCCCAGCTATCTACTTGTCGGATACCAGCTATAAACATGCCGAAAGTGGAAAAGATGAACAAACTTTGATTGTGCAAGGTGAGCTTTTGCAAAATCTACCAGCGACCCAGCCTCAATGCGAGCTTTATAGATCCCCCAAGACACCAATTGAAACATTCTTAGCGGACCAAAACACCAAAACATACAAACTACTTCAAAAGGAGAGACATAAACACCCAAAAAGGATGTTCGAATAAAAATCTCACCCAAAGATGAAGATTATTGAATAATTATTGAAAGGGAAATAAAAACAAAATGGTAGATCTGAAATAGAGATAAATGGAGATGGAAGGAAGAAAGACGGGAGAAATGTTTGAGAAAAGAGGGGGGCAGATCTGCAAAAATATTGAGGCGACGGCTCATGGGTGTAGGTCGACTCTCATGGGAGATGTGTGGTCGATTTTACTCTCATGGGACATATGTTAATATATCTTGTGTAAAAAAAATTATTAGTTAATAGAATAATCTCAATAAATGCATTTTAAATTAAAAAGATATTTAAAAACATAAATTAAAAATTTTAAATTATTAAACATGCAATGAAACGAAGTAATAAAAAAAATTGGGAAAAAAGTACGTCATTACTAACATTCAACTTGTCAATATATAATTTTTAAGTTGACTTAATAAATTGAGTTGATAAATACCCATCATAAATGTTTATGGGTTTATAAGTCATAAACTGACTTAAATTTGGTTTGCCAAACATACTCTATAATGGCCCCGTTTGGCAAATCTTAAGGTCAACTTATAATTTACTTGTTTCGGAAAAAATTTCGTATTTATATATTTTTTTTGAGAAAAATGTGTATGTGGAGTTTAATATTCGTTATCTTGCAAATATAAGTTACTTATTTCAGAAAAAAGTACATATTTCCTAACTTTTTTACATAATAAATAACTTATTTCTGAAAAATAAGATTTCATAAATGGGCCCATTAAGCACCCTCCACTCATTTCTAAGTATGGGAGACTAGGAGGGGATTTGGATAGATTTGAAAGTTGAAATTATTAATTATGACTTAAATAATATAGGGTGGAAAGTTTTTTTTTGTTTTAATTTAAATTTTTTATAATAATTTTTTTTGTGTGATTAATGAGTTTATAAATATGTATATCTCATATAGGCTCATGCTCAAGAGAAAACTTTTTTATGGAGAAAACTTAAGGTACCTTTATGGTTCCTTGATTTAATATCAATCTGACGGTTGAAATGATTTCACTATATTCACCTGATTGTGGTTGAATGGATATATGGCAAAATCATTTTAATTAACAATCTTTCAAATTATTTCCTTAATTATCAACCTAAACAATAAATGCATGTTTCAAATTATTTCCTTAAATTAGAAATTGACTTTTACTTACCAACTTTAACAAAATTATCATTATTTAATTTATTAAACATCAAAATCTTCATTGTGTAATTCATGATATGTCCAGTTAATGAAATAATCAAGATTTTATTAAGTGTTTTAATAAAAATGTTGCAGACATTATATTAATCATTAAAGATTGATAAAATTAAAAAAATTTAATTAATAATTTATATAAGATTTGTGAAACACCTAATAGAATCTTAAAAGAACACTTGAGTGAATCTTCGAAGAACACTTAAAAACGCTTAAGAGAATTTAATTTAAAATTTAACAAATGGAACACGTAAAAGTATCTTAAAAGAACACTTAGAAGAACATTTAGTTGAATCTTATTTTTTTTAATTTTTTTTATTAAATCCTATCTTAAAATAATTAATAAAACACTCAATAGAACACATGATAGAATCTTATTGTTGTTTTATAATAATATGAATTAAATTAAATTTTATTTAACTAATAACTTACATAAGATTTGTAAAAACCTTAATAGTAATCTTAAAAGAACACTCAAGTAATCTTGAAAGAACACTTAATTTTTTTTAAGAGAATCTAATTTAAAATTAAAATAAACTAAACACTTTAAAGAATCTTTTTTTTTTTTTTTGCAAAATGAAAAAAATTTCATTTAATGAGAAAAGATACATAATCCGGTAGGGACAAAAAATGAGACATTCTTTCATCTATAAAAGCTAATCATCTAACCGAAAGGTATGCTTAACCAATCCATGGGTCGTAACCTAAATTGCGACTACCATGAGAAAGAGATTCCTCCGGAAGTTTAGACAATATCACCCCTATATCCGAAAAGAAGACTCCATACAAAGGCAGGTCTCGTTAAAAACCCCGCAAGAGCAAAACCCAATGGGAAAAAAACTTAAGTGGGGAAAAAAGAGTGCCCCACCCTCCAACAATGCATCAATATTTACTCAATTGAAAGAACTGCTGAATTCTCCTTAGTGCTCCCATAACCATAACTCTGCCTCCATCCGTCATCTTCTTTACTTCCCATTCCAACAACCCAAGAATTTGCTTCCCTTCTTCTCCTCTTTGCACTTCTTCTCACCCAAGGAAAAACTCCATCTTCTCTTAACACTTCTTCCCGCCCAAAAAAGTGAGAACAAAACAACCACAGCAAATAAAACCTGTCAATAAACCTTTAATTACAATTAATTTTTAAAAATAATTATAATATTTTTTGCCAACAATTATAGTATTAAATATACTAAAATTTCCTAAATTTTGAAAAATGTTGTTTATCCTAACCAAAGGGGGTCCTTTGGTTAGACGTGAAATTCAATATTAAAATAAAATTGTATTAAAAGACTCTAAATTACAATAAATAATTATCAATTACGAAAAAGACAAAAAAATGATCATCAATAATGATATGGAAAAATACCATAAATAGCACATAATTAAAAAATAAAAATAAATATTTTAGAAAATTAACAATTATCTAACCAAAGGGGATTCCTTTGGTTAGTTACCTAACGAAATATTAGGTAATTAATAAGGAATTAATAATAATACAAATATCAGAAGGTATTAATCATTTAACACTGTCACCTTAAAATGAATTAATAATATTATAGCATAATTTGATATATATTTTTATACAACGATTAATATAAATAATAAAATTCTAATAAATCGTCATTATATAATAAATCAAATATATTAGTCATCATAAATGACACTAAATTGCTTAAAAGCATAAATATGCCACCAATTATGGCCTCCAAAAATGGTACAAAAATGCCAATCAATTGTGACCTCCAAAAATGGTACAAATATGCCAACATTTACGGCCACCAATAATAGTAGAGATTGATTATCAAAAAACATAAATTATTCATGCACTATCTTTCTAATCTAACATTATTTTATTGGCTAATCAAACCTAATTCTGACTCATGGCAATCAATAAAGACTTTTATTACTTTCAAAATTTAAACTTAATAAAAAAAAATAAGAATCAAATACCATTTATTTACTGACCCGATAACTCGTGCTATTGACTTATTATTATTCGAATGCAACTTAATTCCTTGATCACAAATATTATCATGCCTGTTGTCACTTATCTCCCGGATTATTAAATGTCTATTCAAGACATTAAAGAGACAAATAAATTGTATAAAAGTTATTATATGCATAAATCATGGCCCTGATTAAAAGTAGTTGACTACCATTTAAAGGACATTAATCATGGAAAACCCATAAATGAAACATAACCGTAATCCATAATTTAAAATTAAAAACATAACTAAATAATTAAGTCTTAAAATAAATTATGGAAATAAACAAGTGAACAAAATGATACATAATTACCTCTTAAAGGTCCAAAATCTACGTCAATATGGCCACCCAAAAATGGTACAAACTTAAAATACATTAAAAATAAAAATAGTCAATTATTAACCATATCACCTTCGACACAATTAACCAAATTTAAACACTGTCAATCATCAGCTAATAATATAACTGAAAGATGATTATCAAATCAATTATAATAAATGCAATTAACAACTCAATCAATCAACTAATCAATTATAATAAAAGCAATTAACAACTCAATCAATTAACTAATCAATCAAAACAATCTCAAATCATTGTAATTTCAACTTTACCAAAAATCACCCAATATCCAACCACAAACACAAACAAGCAGCAAACCAAATATGATTAGCCAATAACACCCCAAATACAGCTAAACAGCAGCAAACCAAATATGATTAGCCAATAACACCCCAAATACAGCTAAACAGCAAACCGACTCACTAATTAATTTAAACAAAATAAACCACAGCAACATTACAACATTGATTCAATGACGACTCAGCAAAGGAAAATAAACAAGCAGCTAAACTTAACAGCAAATCATTCGAAACGGAAATAAACGCAAAAAACTCAAGGGAATCACACGACTCGACTCACAACAAACTAAACTTAAAACTCAGCAATCCCGGAACAAAGAAACAGGGACTCAAAATCTTCATACAACGCAGAAAAAAACAATTTTAACAACGAAACAGAAAGCAAGACTCAACGAAACAGGACTCAGAAAAACGCACCCACAAGACATCGATCCTCAGTACAAAGCATACCAATTTAGTGAACTCGACACAAACAGAACAACAACTCAGTGAACAGATATACTCAGTAACGATTCAGAACTAACTCAACAAACTCGGAAACTCGAACACCAAACTAACATTAAAAGAACCCGGTTACAACACTCAGAACTCACACTAGCTTGACTCAAGAACACAGCAACTAACAGCAAAACACACTAACAGGCTCGAACAAAATCAACTCGGAAACTTAGTATGGTGACTCGAACTCGATTTACAATCGACATAAAAAACTCAGAATCAATCGAATACAAACAAAACTAACAAAACTTAATAATATTGTCATTCAACTACACGGCGTTCCAAACACACAGCAAAAATCACAACTCCATTCATCAATTCAAAACGCAGCTTTAAAACACGACCATACAATTCACTCGGTAAAAGACCTCGACCGAAGAACATAATCTTGCAACAAAACAGTGACTCGCCTACTCATAATTACTCAAAAATCCCATATCAAGAATTTGAATATTGACGTACCTTTTACAAATAATATGCAGATTGTGAAGAAGCTTTCGTTGTGTACAAGAGAAGCTAACCGATCAAGTTTGAACACATCACTCAAGAGAAGCTTTCGTTGTCATCTTAAACTTTCTTTTTAATAAAACCCCAAAATCTGTTTCCTCCTCCTCGAGCTGACTCAGTGAGTGAAAAAAACTATGTGGATACGATTCAAATTCCGAAGCGCGGTGAGCTTCGACGTCGTAGACATCGGCGACCGGCCGGCGATCTCAGTCGGAGATTCAACTTGTGCATGATTAAGTATTTTATGTCTGCTCCTTACCTCTAACGTTCTAGAAAGTTTGATTCTTAATTTTTGATAGCAAACACACCAAACATGATAGCCAACACACCAAACATCAAACATGATAGCCAACACACCAAACATGATAGCCAACACACCAAACATGATAGCAAAAAATTTGATGTTTGAATCATATCAAACATCAAATTTTGAAAGAACACCTGAGTGAATCTAATAAAAACACTTAAAAAACGCTTAAATTAGATTCTCTTAAACATTTTTTAAGTAATCTTTCAAGATTCGGTGTTCTTTTAAGAAGTGTTCCACAAATTTTATATAAGTTATTAGTTAAATAAAATTTAATTTAGTTTATATTATTATTAAACAATAATAAGATTCTACAATGTGTTCTATTCAGTGTTTTATTAATTATTTAAAAAAACAATTTAATTTAAATTTATTAAGATTCAACTAAATGTTGTACTAAGATATTAAGATTTCAGTAAGTGTTCCACTATGTGAGATATTACGATTTCACTAAGTGTTCTACTAAGTGAGATATTAAGATTCTATTGAGTGTTTTATAGTAAGATATTTTTTATGTGTTCTATTAAATGTTTAGATTCGCTCACGTGTTTTTTAAAGATTCTATTAAGTGTTCCACAAATGTTATATAAATTATTAGTTAAATAAAATTTAATTTAATCGATATTATTATAAAATAATAATAAGATTCTACCAAGTATTTTATTAAGTGTATCACTAATTATTTTAAGTTAAAATGTAACAAAAATTTATTAAGATTCAACTATTCAACATGTTTTCTTTTAAGATTCTTTTAAATGTTTCGTTTGTCGAATTTTAAATTAGATTCTCATAAATACTTTTTATGTGTTCTTCCAAAATTAATTCAAGTGTTCTTTTAAGATTTTATTAAGTGTTCCACAATTTTTAGATAAATTATTAGTCAAATAAAAATTAATTTAATTTATATTATTATAAAACAATAATAAGATTCTACAATGTGTTCTATCGAGCGTTTCATAATTATTTTAAAATAAAATCTAATTTAAATTTATTAAGATTCAACTAGGTGTTCTATTAAGTATTTTACTAAAATTTTAAGATTTCATTGAGTGTTCTGTTAAGTGAGATTTTAAGATTCTATTGAGTGTCTAATAATAAGATATTATTTTCATGTCTTCTACTAAATATTTTTAGATGTGTTCAACTTTAATGATTATACAAAAAAATTAAAATATAAGTAATAATCAAGTTAACTTAGGTAATAAAGAATATAGAATCTTAAATTAATTAGTTCAATCTGCCATAGTTAGCAAAATCACAATCTTTAATGATTGTTTTAATTATGGTACATTCTAGATTACTTAAATTTGGAAATATAAACTAAATATAAATAGACGGTTAAGATGGGTTTTCTAAGTTTTCTATCTAAACTAGTTTTCTCTAGATCTCTACTCTATATATATATATATATATGATCTTGTTCTAATAGAAATTAACTTAGAATAGAAACTAGAAACTAAACCTAAATTAAATATTTCAAGCTAATCTAATGACCAAATTAGGGGGACTCTAATACAAAAAGTTCATGATATTATTGGCTCCATCCAGCAAAAAAAAATAATAATAATGTTCACTGCTGACGTGGCAGTGACGTCAGCGTGAACAGTATTTTTTTTTTTTTGCTGGATGGAGCCAATAATTTTAAAAACTTTTTGTGAAGGTGCCCCTGGCGGGGCCACTAGAATAAATGAAATATAATTTATTTAGTGTTGGTTTCTAGTTTCTATTCTAAGATTGGTTTCTATTTGATCACTAGCCTATATATTTATATGGTCACGCTCCAGTGAGAATATTGTTAGTATGAGAACAGTGAGAACACACATATTCACCACATTTCAAGCTATTTTAAAGGTCTCGCTAGGGGCACCTTCACAAAAATGTCTTATAATTCTACCCTGATAAGTGGATTTTATATCCACTTGGAGCATTCTAAATCGGCTTAAATTGATTGTCTTGGACTCAAGTTTGTGATAGTTTTGATGTGTTTTGTTTAGTTATGCAGATTTACAAGAATGTTGATTATGGTTGATGCTTCTATCGTTTTTGGAGAATAAATTAATTAAAATTCGGATTTCTGAGACGGTTGCGCAGCTTACACTGTTTTGGACATATCTGGAGTTCTAGAAGTCCGTTTTCAGCGATCTTACTGCCCACGCGAAGCCTGGGAGATTTTCTACAACATGGAACAGGTGTTACATGAGCAAATTGCGCCGGGTAGGAGCAAGTTGCACGCGCGCGGTGCTGAAAAATTACAGTTTTTACTATTTTGGCCATATCTTGAGTTCTACAACTCCATTTGAGGCCCGTAAGCTGTCCACGCGAAGATAACGAGATTATCTATCATTCTAAGGTGGTCCAGAGGTCCAATTACATTTGGAACGTTCCAGAATATCTGAAGAAAAGTCAGCTACGAATTTCCCTTTAAATCAGAATCAGTTTAGGAAACGTATTTTGCAGAAATTCTATTATAATTCTGATCTGGTATTTTCTTGCTGGGCAAGATGTCTAGGGCCTATATAAACACATCCAACCCTTGTAAATTGTATTAAGATCATTAAGATTAAGATCATCATTAGGAGTAGGACAATTACATATCAATTACTTAGGATTATTTGTATCTTTTCATACTTTGTTTTTTTCATGGTTTCATCAGATCCCATGATGACGAGAGGTTCAATTATGAACTAATCGTTGTCATGGGATTCTAACGGATTTATTTATGGAGCTTTAGTATCTTGATGCTTTACAGATCTGTGTGTGATGTATATCTTGATATCCTCGTATGGTTGTTATTCATGTGTTTAGATGCGTCATGAACATCTAATTTGTTAATCTCTTGCTAAACGAGAGTGGATCTTGAGATTTAGAACTTGCCATGCTAGCATAGGATAGGTTGATGTTTTAACATCATGATTTGTGGCATGATTAGAGATAATATGCTACCCTATGTGATCTAAGTGGATAACTTGTTCTTCAACCGTTATGTTTTCAAATTCTATAGAGATATAGGGTCTAAGCATAATTGGTGTCTATTCATCTTCTATCTCTTTTGTGGATGTATGTTTAGTTTGGTATTCGTATACTGAAAAGTAGCGTATACTTGTTTCGTGTTATCCGATCAGATATCATAACCATTGCATATAGTGATTAAAGGCGTCAGATCTAAGCAAAGTATTTAATGAAGTTAGGATTCCATGATTTTTCTTGCAGTAGTAATTAGATTTCAATTCTTTCTAGTTAGTTAATTTGTAGTTTTGTTAATTTGCTTCTTAGTTTAATTTAGTTAGTTAAAACCTTAATTTATTAATTGTCTTAGCAGTGAATTAAGATCATACACTGTTGCATAGGTGCGTTTACTGAATTAAAACCATAACCAGATCCCTGTGGGAACGAATTTGGACTTAACCTTATATATTACTTGTGACCACGTGCGCTTGCGTGATTTAGTGTAAACAAGTTTTTGGCGCCGCTGCCGGGGATCATCGGTGTTTTATTTTTGGTTTATGTGCTTGTCAATAGTGGTCGTTAGCGTTCACTGACTCAGATTTCTTACTTACTTAGTTTGTTTGTAGTGTTTCAGGTACTTGTCAGAGAGTGTGGGCGTTAAAGATGGATTTTCTAAATTACTATGGAGTTCAGCAGGTTGTTAGTGTTTGTGAGCTATGTGCGGGCGCACATGAGACGTATCAGTGCTGGAGCAACCATGGTGGTATTCAACAGCCTCAGCAATGTGAGCGGTGTTTGGGCGTTCATGATCCATCGCAATATTGTTACTACGGAGGAATTGATCCATATGTCACTTATGAGGAGCAACCATATTTTCAATACCATCCTCAACAGTACCAGCAAGATGTTCCAGATATGTCATATTTCTTTGATAGTGAAGAGTTTCAACATCAGCAACCTACTCCTACTTTTCAGTCAGATGATGATTTGAAGGAGATTAGGAAGGAGATTAGGATGCTTGAAGAGAATAATGAGAAGCTTATCAAATCTATGGGGACATTAGCTGCTCAAGTTTTGAGAGTCTTGGAACAAGAGAATCAACAATTCATGCTAGAGGCAAATCCAGAGAATAACGGTGACTTGGAGCAAGGTACTGCATGCTTAATTGAGGAAGACAAATTCCAAGGTGAGGTGAGCGTTCATAAGCCGTGTGAGGAATTTGATCATGTTAGGATGGTGGATGATTTGGAAAGGGCACTATTTGGGACAGACACTGATGAGCTGCAGAAATTTCAAGAATTGGTATGTGCGAACCAAGAGGCTGATGACCATGAGAAAGATGCAGATCTTCTACTTGTCTCAAAGTGTGAAGATGGAGGTAGCGCATTAGAGCCAATGGAGGAAGTTCTCGTTGAGGAACCAAAGGCTTCAGCAATTTACATTTACCCTCCTCCATTATATTCAAGCGAAGCCCGTGAATGTGTGTTGTTCTATAAATTGACAGATTTTGGGTCAACAGATGAAGGAATTGGAATAAGACATATTTGTTATACGAATAGGCCAAGCGAGGAGAAGTGGCAGAAAGTGTGTCGCCATGATGACGATGAAGTCTCACGAAGAGAGAATCAGGCCAACTATTATCATCCTTAATGGAGGCTTGGAAGTAACGTCAAGCTATTGACGTTAAAGAAGCGCTTCTTGGGAGACAACCCAAGGTATGTTTTCTACTTTCCCTTATATTTACTTCCATTCAATGAGGACATTGAATATTCTAAGTTTGGGGGTGGTTTGAGGGATAAGTAGTGTATATATATGTGATTGTTAGTCATTGTGTTCATGTAGGATTTCATGCTTTGCATATTAGTAGTAGTAAATTATGCACTTATGTTCGTGTTATCTACGTTTGTTTCATATAGGACATTCTGTTTTTTTGTTAGTATATCATGTGAGTTCATAATAGTTGCATTTGCACCCATGCTTGATAGGAATTTTGTGTTGTTGACGCTTTTGATTGAGAAGTGATATGCTTTGTTCTTGTGCACACACATACACTAGTAAGTTGAAGCTAGTAGACTTATTGAATGTTGTAAGTGATTAGAAGGACATGAATATGTGCAAGTTGATTTAGTTTGCATGCTTTGAATACAAGTAGGTGCGTTAGAGAGATTTTTTGCTTGGGATTGAGTATGTTTTTCCACCAAGTGAGTTTTTTAACCTTATTGCATATCTTTTGCAATTTATTCGTTTGCTTGAGTGTCCACGGATTGTTTGCATTGCTAGCAGTTGTTTGAGGTCTTTCTTGAAATGCATGACATTATTTGACGATTAAAATGATAAAGGCAATAGGAATAACCGTATATTTTCCCATATTACCACACCATATTTACATGATCAATTAGTTAACCCGTTGAGCTTAATCCTATTTTTTCGGTGACATACCACATTACTTGCCTAGACTTTTTTCTTGTATTGGCCTTACATTAATTTGAACCCACATTGTCAAAGGCTAGTAGAGTGCTTAAGGGAGTAATAAGGTGTGCAAGGAGGGGTTTATTGTTGGTCATACTTTTGGGGAAATATTGAAAATTGGGTTGTGTACTTGATAGTCGACATATGTAATAAATTCATGGGATCATTGTTATTGTTTATATTATTGTTTTATCTAGCTCTCGAAAAAAAAAACAGAAAAAAGAAAAAAAAACGGAAAAAAGAAAAAAAAAAAAAGAAGAAAAATATATTATGAGAGCATGTTTGTGTTTGTTGTGATCCTACTTTAGTCGACTCGTCGATTGTTTTTTTTGGAAGAAAAATAGAAAAATTATGTGGGGGGAAAATAGGGTGTGGTGTATGATTTATTATAGTTCCTACTAGCTTTTGACACTTCACTTGTTTTGGCTTATTTGACATACCTTGTCCCTAGCCCCGTTACAACCCAAATAAAGACCTTTTGATTATCGTCATTGATGTATGTTGTGTTAAGAGTTAGATTGATACCAAATGTCAAGCATGCTTATGATTTTTGTTGGAATTGAGTGATACACTTACCCTTGTTCTTGAGTGAATATTCTTTAATGAGTGGATTGTGAGTGTTTGCTTGTTTTTGCGTATGAGATTCTGAGTTTTGTCTCAAAGATGTACTCTTGTAGGCTTAGCATGTGTACTAACTTATTCTTACATTTGACATGGGCTTGTGAGAACCTATGCATGTTCATTGAGTAGACTATGTGAATACTTGCACTTTCGACACCAAGACATTGCGTATTTACTTTGATTCTTAAGTTGATATGGCATGAGAGGATTTGAAGGTATGGTAGGCTAGATTATTTGCATTTTCATATTAGTTGCATTCATGCATTGCATTGCATTAGGTTAATAGGATTTTGTGGGTACATTCACTATAGGCCCTCACGAGACCTTACTCGTCCACTAGGGCTGCCTAGGGGTTTAAAGGGCTTGTTGCATATGCCAAATGCAACCGTGATCACCTACGGAAGTGGTACTAGTTAGGTAGAGTAATTGTTTATGCTTGAGGACAAGCATTGGTTTAAGTTTGGGGGTGTGATAAGTGGATTTTATATCCACTTGGAGCATTCTAAATCGGCTTAAATTGATTGTCTTGGACTCAAGTTTGTGGTAGTTTTGATGTGTTTTGTTTAGTTATGCAGATTTACAAGAATGTTGATTATGGTTGATGCTTCTATCGTTTTTGGAGAATAAATTAATTAAAATTCGGATTTCTGAGACGGTTGCGCAGCTTACACTGTTTTGGACATATCTGGAGTTCTAGAAGTCCGTTTTCAGCGATCTTACTGCCCACGCGAAGCCTGGGAGATTTTCTACAGCATGGAACAGGTGTTACACGAGCAAATTGCGCCGGGTAGGAGCAATCTGCGCGAAGAACAGACTGTTGGGCGCAAGTTGCACGCGCGCGGTGCTGAAAAATTACAGTTTTTACTATTTTGGCCATATCTTGAGTTCTACAACTCCGTTTGAGGCCCGTAAGCTGTCCACGCGAATATAACGAGATTATCTATCATTCTAAGGTGGTCCAGAGGTCCAATTACATTTGGAACGTTCCAGAATATCTGAAGAAAAGTTAGCTACGAATTTCCCTTTAAATCAGAATCAGTTTAGGAAACGTATTTTGCAGAAATTCTATTATAATTCTGATATGGTATTTTCTTGCTGGGCAAGATGTCTAGAGCCTATATAAACACATCCAACCCTTGTAAATTGTATTAAGATCATTAAGATTAAGATCATCATTAGGAGTAGGACAATTACATATCAATTACTTAGGATTATTTGTATCTTTTCATACTTTGTTTTTTTCATGGTTTCATCAGATCCCATGATGACGAGAGGTTCAATTATGAACTAATCGTTGTCATGGGATTCTAACGGATTTATTTATGGAGCTTTAGTATCTTGATGCTTTACAGATCTGTGTGTGATGTATATCTTGATATCCTCATATGGTTGTTATTCATGTGTTTAGATGCGTCATGAACATCTAATTTGTTAATCTCTTGCTAAACGAGAGTGGATCTTGAGATTTAGAACTTGCCATGCTAGCATAGGATAGGTTGATGTTTTAACATCATGATTTGTGGCATGATTAGAGATAATATGCTACCCTATGTGATCTAAGTGGATAACTTGTTCTTCAACCGTTATGTTTTCAAATTCTATAGAGATATAGGGTCTAAGCATAATTGGTGTCTATTCATCTTCTATCTCTTTTGTGGATGTATGTTTAGTTTGGTATTCGTATACTGAAAAGTAGCGTATACTTGTTTCGTGTTATCCGATCAGATATCATAACCATTGCATATAGTGATTAAAGGCGTCAGATCTAAGCAAAGTATTTAATGAAGTTAGGATTCCATGGTTTTTTTTGCAGTAGTAATTAGATTTCAATTCTTTCTAGTTAGTTAATTTGTAGTTTTGTTAATTTGCTTCTTAGTTTAATTTAGTTAGTTAAAACCTTAATTTATTAATTGTCTTAGCAGTGAATTAAGATCATACACTGTTGCATAGGTGCGTTTACTGAATTAAAACCATAACCAGATCCCTGTGGGAACGAATTTGGACTTAACCTTATATATTACTTGTGACCACGTGCGCTTGCGTGATTTAGTGTAAACATACCCTCTATCCATTCATAAAAAAAATTAAAAAAATTAACAAGAAAATTAAAAAAAAACTGCTGCCACCTCATCAATTTTAATTTTTTTTTAAAATAATTTTTTTAAACTTTTTCTTTTGATGAATGGATAGAGGGTAGAATTATAAGACTTTTTCGTATTGGGTGCCCCTGGCGGGACCCTTTAGAATAGGTTGAAATGTGGTGTTCTTATTGTTCTCCAACATTTTTTTTAAAAAAATTAAAAATGATGACGTGGCAACAATTTTTTTTTAATTTTTTTGTTAATTTTATTAAACTTTTTTTTTATGAATGGATAGAGGGTAGAATTATAAGACTTTTTTGTGAAGGTGCCCCTAGCGAGACCCTTTAAAATTGCTTGAAATGTGGTGAATATGTGTGTATTCACTGTTCTCATACTAACAGTGTTCTCACTGGAACGTGACCCATATATATATAAATTTTTAATTGTACATGTGGATGATAATATTAAATTTTATCATCTAATATAATGAAGATAATATACAATATTTTAAGAATATGTCCTAACCAATTTAGATTTTTAAATTATTTTTAAAATTTAAAATTAATTTTCAACTTTTTTTGAAACGAAATTTTAGCTTCTTAAACAAGGGTTCGGGTCCCTGACAATCGTTTGTCAGGGACCGATTATTTAACAATCGGTTCCACAGCCGTTGGATCGTTGATCCAACGGCTGAGATTAAAAAAAAAAAAATTAACGTCCGCTATAATTTTCCGCGAATAGGCAAATTGCCTATCCACAGAAAATTTCCACGGACAGGCAATCTGCCTATCCGCGGAAAATTATAGCGGACAGTAAATTTATTTTATAATCCAGGGGATCGTTGGATCAACGATCCAACGATTTAGAAACCGATTGTTATATAACCCGTTTATCATTGTCAGGGACCAAAACCCCTTAAACAAACCCATATCCTTCACCAAAGACAAAAATAACTTATAGAAGTTAACTTGGTTTTTCTGGTCCAGATATTGGGCCAAAATCTGGCATACTCAATAACAAATATTTTGCTTATCTAACAGTGGGCAAAATCTAGACTGGAGAGTGCACAACTGGGCCGGACTTCAGCCTCCAAACTAACTAAAAGCCCACAACAGCTTCAAACATTTGAATTAGTATTCTCCCTATATCCTTCCATACATAAAATGGAAGTTATAAGAGCAGCTCTAATGCAAGGCCAACTCTGGCTTTGGACCATGTAAAGTGGATTTGGACACAGGTCGGTTCACGTTTTAGCGTTGGAGTAAAATTAAAAATAGGGCAGATGACCTCTATGGTGGCCATTGGTCAAGTCTGCTATCCATTGCTACGCACGACTTCCGAGGCAGTAATTTAAGCTTTTATGTGTATAAAAAATATATATAGAGTTCGATTGTTAGGAAAAAGTAATATTAAAATTAGAAACTGGGCATGCAGGATTGGAGGTTAATGACCAATTTTTGTTCCTACACCACGCACGCACAGGATACTATTAATGAAACCATGACGAAGCAGGCACTACCATCTATTTCTCAATTGATCATCTTAAAATATGGTATACGTTTTTTCTACCAGTTCTAATGATCGCACTAATACATTCCCTTCCCTGAACTTAAAAAGTCCTTCCCTTCCAAGTAGTGGTGACAGGCATCACATGCCTCCTGCTAAGATTGTTAGAAAAAGTGTCAAGTTCTAGCAACTGATCGGTGATCCTGACGATGAAGAAAATTTTGAACCAAGCAAAAGCCCACAAGTTGTGCTGGCACGATCTGCCTTCATGTGAATCAGAATTTATGAGCTCACGGGTCTTAATCACGAGTTCCGTTCCTAGCACAAATCTTATATACAAAGGTTTAGTAATAAAGGATTGAGTTAATCGCAAAACGCATCCTTTTATTTCGGATCAAAATCACTTTGATATCCACATTTTTAACAATTGCAAATTGCATTTTGGTTATGTACCCCTTTTATTTATTTTTATGATAACTGTTAAAAAACTTAGTGTTAATATAGTAAATTAACAATTCTTAAATTACATTTTGATTCTTAAAGTATGAAATGTTATACAGATGAATCCTTAAATAAAACAATCAAACATTTTTATCCCGGAACTATAAGATTTGTACAATTTCATCCTTTTATTATAATTATCTTCTTAATTTATTTTCGAATTTTTGACTTTTAGATTTTTCAAAATATATTAAAATAAAATACAAAAAATACGGATTACTTTATGAAAATTTGAACTTAATGTCATCTCTAAAATTTTCAGAATAAAAGAAAGAAATTAAAAAAATTCAGATAACTTTTGGAAATTTATCAAATTTTGAATAAATTCGATTTCGTATCAAATTTTGGAAATTTTTTATATTAAGCAATTCTTTTGAAAAATTATACGGAGTAAAAGCTAACATATCAATTGTCGGATATCAGAGTTAAGTTATTTAAAATTACTTACGAAATAGAATTCACAAATTAGTTAAATACGACCACAATCGAATTGTGTACATATGAGAGCTAAACCTATATATATGCATAGGTGAATATTAAGTTAAAAATAAAATACAACCTGTTGTGAGAGGAATTTGGTACAACACTTCGAGAGAATATCGCTGGAATAACGGATGAATCGCTTGATTTCCGGCTGCAGAATCGGCGTTCAAGCGGTTACAGCCCGGCGTTCAACTGCCAGAGTGGGCGGTTGTTTGTAATGATTTTGGGACTGAGTTTGCAAGGTCACCGGACAGCAAAGACGGAGTAAATCCTACTCAGTCGATCCTAGCTGCCAAAGATGTGTATTGCTCAAGTTTCTACATGATTTTTGTAGAGAGAAGTGAGATTCAACCCTTGCAAAGTGCCTACATATCCTATATTTATAGGAATCAAGTCCAATGTAGTTCTTGATAATTGAGCCACGATTTGATAAGCCTTATCCTCCTCAACCAAGCTGATCCAGTTGTTATATATCCATAAAAGCTTAATTATCTTCATATTTATATGATTTTCCATCATATATCCATGTATATATACATAATCCATGTATATATAATGATTATCCACCATAAGAGAGGTTGTTGGGTCGTCCATGATGTTTAGGAGTTATCATAAAGTCAGTTAGAGTGATATATATCCGTTCTCCTACAATTTAGGAGGCTGCTGGGCCAATTCCCGCGGACTGTCGGGGTACGAGTGTGAACCCCTGCCTGGAAGCCCTTCACCTGCATGAACCCCTATCAGGCCTCCCACACAGCAGTACCTCCATCTGGGGTTCAGACACCTGAACCCCTGCATGAATGAACCCCGAACCAGATGCCAGAATCTTCTTCTTTCAGTATATTTCCAAGCATATTGGGCCCATGCATCCATGCCTGACCTATCATGTTCTTCCATATCCACACAGATTGGGCCTATAACCTTAATGGGCCTTAAATCAAGCACATGGCGAATTTTGGGCACAACAACTACCCCCGGTTCCTTGTAGCCAGTGAATGCAAAAGGAACCAAAATAAATCGAGGCCCAATCCTTCCTTATCTTCCTCAGAGAAATACATAGCTTCCACATCATGCTTCCAAGCTTACATGAGCTAACTCGGCGTAAGAAACAGGAAACATAATGCTTCCACATATGTACCCCATCTGAATCCTTAAATGAACTCCTTCCACATACCTTAGACTATGCATAGCGTTCCAGTTCCAATCATGAGCTTTTTATCTTTATCACCTGAACCTACCAGCTTCCAACCTCCTTCCTTGAAAACCATAGCCTGACTTCTTGATATATTTCTTTTCCTTGTGAGGTTGGCCTCCATGTGTGAATCCTTGTGGGTGAAGCCATGAAGCTTCCGTTGTTGCATATAGGCTTCAACCTTCCAGAACCCTGTGCTACCAAGACAACTAGAAAAAGTGATTAGTAACATGAGCTAAGTAGCTCACATATATAATGCACATAGCGCATAGATATATAATGCATAGATGCAAATATGATTATGCGAGTGCATATGATTTTGTATAAATAAACCCATTACTGCCTTCACACTCAAGTAGAACCTTGGCGAACGCACTCCTCAAGACATATGCCACAATATTTAGAGATTTTCATGAAACCATCACAATGGACCTCCCCAGATATTGCTAAGTATTTGGAGGACTTCTCCAATGATGCCCAGTGTTGTGGGACTTCTCCAAACTGTTCCCATAAACCATGGGACTTTGCCAAACCAGGCCCATAGACTATGGGGCTTCTCCCACGTGAACCTATAATCCATATGATGCAGATGATCTTATATGCGTACCCCAAGAGGGACCAAGGTAAGGTTATAAAAACCTTCTCAATTGTAATTATGTCTTTCCAAGTGGTTACGTTATGAGGCATATAGTATGCCCAAGTACCTATCAGCCAGCAAGTTTGAAAATAATTTTGAAACTCATGCATAATGTAAGTAAATATATGCCATGATGAACCTTTGTGTATAAATCCATGCAAGTGTGAAATCATGTGATACACACATCCAGATGAACATGGGTTAATGTGTGATAGAAGATAATGATCCATTTGAAAAGATGAACTTCGCAATGATGTTTTTGGTTAGATGCTATATAAATTTCCTTGTATGCATAGAAAACATGTGTGATAGAGAATATGTAAAAGAATGAAAGTAGAACTTATCTCTTCTTTTAGCACGTCAATCCAAGTCAGGGTTCAACCATTGAACCCATAAGGTTGGGGATGCCACCCTTTGAGCTTAAGATGAGGACCTCATTCCATTATGTAAGCCCTTCCATGGTGAGATGTTGAATTACCCCTTGAGGACTAGATTTCCTTCCCGCACGATATGTAAGTCTACCTCCGCTTGAATCCTTGAATCTTTGTCCGTGCACACGCCATGTGTAAAGTAGACTGCTTAGGGGTACGTACAAGTCCTAGGGGTTCACCCAGTTGTACCCTTGAATGTTTTATAAATATCGAGGCTTCACGCAATAGCTTTAACTTGTATATATTTGCTCACCACTACCTGTCAAGGGTTCACGCGGGCTCACCACACTACCTGTGAAGGGTTTACGTGGGCGTAAGATTGATAGGAGCTTTGCTCACCAAGGATACCTAGGGTCAATGCGAACCCGAAAAGAAGGTTCCACTACCTATTGAGGGTTCATGTGGACCTAGCCGCACTACCTGCGGAGGGCTTGAAGATAATATGAGCATTGTTGCGTACTCATAATGTAAATAATAAGAGGACACCACCACCTGTTAAGGGTTCACGTGGGCCTGACCACACTACCTATCAAGGGCTTACGTGGGCTTTAAGTTGATGGGAGTTTCGCTAGCCTAGTGTCCCTAGGATCGACGCGAACCCATGACATGCATAATCCATACATGTTAAAACCTACTCATGCATAATCCATACATGAGAAATCCAATCCATGAGATCCAAATCCAAATCCAAATCCAATTCAAGTCCAAGTCCAATCTAAATCCAATCCAGATCCAAATCCAATCTAAATCCAATCCAGATCCAAATCCAATCCAAATCCAGATCCATACTCCTAGAGGAAGCTCGTATCTAGTAGGTCCATACAAGTACTACCCCCTAGAGTTCTCTTGCGTAACCTATCTCATAGTAAAGAACTAGGTTCACGTAAATAATAACACATGAACACACAAAGAAGGCATGCGAACATAAGACATGAAGCACATAAGTACATATAGCACACAAAGCATATAAGTACACATAGTCATTCACAGCAGTTAAGCAAATAAAGGCAAAGATAAAGTGATCATAGTTTTAATAAAGTCATAAAAATTATTTCACAGATAAGCGCTCATATCTTACCCCCGGGCTTCCACTAATATAAGATAGAACCTCTTACCGACTGAACCCCTAATCCTAGACCGGTCTTCGGGATCAGACCTAGAGTTCATGAAGAATTCCTATTAACGAGGTTCCATCATAGGAGTTTCCCTCGACCAGGTTCCATCCTCGGAGATTCCCTCAACGAGGTTCCATGTGATTTCCTCACAATGCTAATTTCCTCACGATGTTAATTCCCTCACGATGTTAATTTCCTCACGATGTTAGTTCCCTTACGATGTTAATTCCTATCAATGTTAGTTTCCAAGAGTTGAACTTCACTTACCCAGTTTCCCTGGGGTCGTGGTGAAGCTGTTTGCCAATCCAATGTGATATCCTCACACCGCTAAAGTCCTTAGCGTTCTAACCTCACTCACCCAGTTTCCCTGGGGTCGTGGCGAAGCCGTTTGTCAATTTGTGTGTAGCTTCCACAGCTGTAAATGAGTCCCGAAACGGGGTTGGTTATCCACCAACGTGATTACACGGAATTTTACCGGCGTTACGCCTGGTCAGGGTTCAAACGAGTGAACCTCCAATATGGGGGAACTTTATTGGCCTAGTGTCCCTAGGTCCAGCCTGCCTTGGGGTTCCAACCCATTCACACGTAATCCACATGTGATGCATGTATAATCCATACATGTTCCTGCCTTGATTCATGTATAATCCATACATGTGCCTGCCTTGATTCATGTATAATCCATACATGTTCCATATAGTCCGTGTAATCAATTAGCACATAATCCATGTGCTTCTAATCCTGCCTTGCGCACGTAATCCACATGCGATTCATGTATAATCCATACATGTTCCTTTAGCATATAATCCATATGCTATAAATCCTGCTCATGCATAATCCATACATGAGAAATCCTCTCCATGCATAATCCATACATGGTAATTCAAGCTCATGCATAATCCATACATGAGAAATCCTTTCCAAATCAATTCATGAAATCTAATCTGCATATGCTCCTTGATCTAGCTTCCAGGGGTACCACGAATTAGATTCCATTAGCGGTTCGCATACCAGAACCTCAAGAATCTCATGGTCCTGAGCCCTGACCCATTCATTGTAAATAAGTTCCGTTTGCTTAAAAATTTACCATTTTCAAGATACCATCACGGCAGTATACCATCCACTACCCCCCGGTTCCTTTTAGCCATTAATGCAAGAGGAACCTAATGTAATCCTTACTCAGGCTCAATCAACCTTCACCCTGAACCTCTAAGCTTACGTGAGCATACTCATTGTAAGAAACAAGGGGTTTCAAAGGTGAAGCGACTACTGCTCGTAAATTCCTTCCAAGAAAGACCATGTATTTTTTCTTGATGATGACTTCATAAATTCTATTCTTGAACCTCCAGGGTTCGGTTGTCGTACCCCTACGTCGTGGTTCCATCAATAGACCTTCCAGCCTTTTATGCTCGGTGCACGTACGCCCACACATGCTTGCCATCCTCGCACGCCTTTGAATCTTGATGATTGTATCCATATCACCTTATATGGTATTCCAAGGATCTCTTTCAGGTTCCAAGTTCGAAACCTTATTTCACAAACCTCCTTGGTACCAAAAATTCACATAAATCAAGCTTCTGTAGGTTCAATTGACTGAACCTCCCGCCACAGGTGTCAAGTACGCATGCCTTTAAGATCCCACCCCAGGCATATACCATGGACATAGTTATGACCGCCTGTAAATCCAACCATGTTGATTGCTGAAGATCCCGTTTTATGTTAAGTTTTGTTGTTGTAACCCAGTAAGGGGTTCTGAGGCTGAAGGCCGCCGAGGGTTCACGTACCTGAACCTCCTGTGTACATCTTCTCATTTGAAAATAGGGCGCATCTTAGAAATCCTCCATGCAGCCTGGTATCCACTACCCCCCGATTCCTCGGTGTAGTTTGTCCATGGCCAAAATTGAACCTTCAGTGTTTTTCCTTCTATTTAATGAAAGTTGTTGACAACATCATCCTGTGGGAAGTTACCCTTGATTTCCTTCCATTGCCCTAGCGTATGAGGATCCAAGTCTATTCCAACCCAGATTCCATTCTTAGCCTTGCTATTTTCCCTAGCTTTTAAAGCTTCTGGTTCCTCCTTTTAGGCGTTCATGTATGAACCTCGTACCATTTTCTTCAATATTGACCGAGAGGTCGCTCGTACCCCATTCTTTGTATGGTGGCATATTTCCAGAAATTTATTGAGATTATAATCCTCAGCTCCTTCTGTAATTCCTTCGGTGAGGTATCCCTGTGTTCCAACTTCTGATGTTTGAGGGGCTTATAGCAGGGGAACCCCTTTGTGGGAAACCTTCCAGCTTTTTTGCGCTTAAGGGGTTTATGGATGAAAACCTTCAAAGCCATGTTATAAATTGATTCCACCATTTGCATCTTCTTCAGAACAGGTCATCCTACCATAGTGTTGTAGGATACGCTCAGAGGGGTTCATCCTTCAATACTATCAATGACATTTTCATTTCGTGAGATGTTCGAGTCCACCTTCAACTTCCATGACAACCTTTTTTCTAGAGCTTCATTTAGGTCACTACTTGAGACCTTTCATTTAATGCTTTTAGCTTGATATTCTGACCTTTCACCTTCCACTGTTAGTGAAGTTTTCATCGTGAGCACCTTTATAAGCTGCTTTTGCCTTTAGTGGGGCAACCTCATTTCTCTGAGCTTCATTGATTCATTTTTTTTTTAAATCTTCTCAACTATTGCTTCTACATGTTGCATTCTGCCTTCATAATCCTCCATTAGAGCAGCCATTTACATCAACGTAATGGGTGGTGCTACCCCCACGAAAAACTGGAACCACTTTATGGGGTTCCATCAGCAGGGCTACTGGTAACATGATTCCCCAAGTATCCTGAACGGAGCTTCCATCGTATCCGTACAGTGAGGTGTCCACTTCTAACCTTTTCCTTGATTTAACCATTTTAGTATCCCATACCAGTTGTGTAACGCCCATTTGTTGCATTAGAGGCCAAACATGGCCAAGATTGTTTTTTCTTGATGAATCCCCTTTAGGCACTAATTAATTCTTTTGGGGTTCTCATGTCGAGTGATACAACCTCCATAGTGGAACCCCTATATTGAGTTTCAATATTTTTCATTTTGGCTCAAAGCCTTTGAATGGGATTTTCCTTGCTTAAACCCTTTTTCAGATTGCCTTCAGAGTTCTTCTTGCTTATTGTGGGGGCTTCTCATTGTTCAGCTTCTTACTTATAATCAAGGGGCCTTCCATCATCGAACCTATCGTATACGAACCCCATTTCTAGGAAGCTCTTTTCCAGGGAGTCCTTTTACCAATCTTTTCCATATTTTTATTCGACGAGCTTCATATTAAGCTTCATGCCCAGTCTATTGAACATACTCGGGCTTCTGTTAAATGAAGCCTCGGGGTTCTAGGATTTATCTCCTTGAACATGTCATCATCGAACCCCTTGTCCTGGTTCCTCCCACCAATAAACCTCTTTTACCTGGAAGCTTAGTCTTCCAGCTCATTCGCGTTCTCATGATCAATGTTGATGGGAAACCCTCGTACCGAATACCAATGAGGGAGTACATATCTTTGCCATCATCCAGGTTTACCTACTGATCCTTAATCCTGGGGTTCGCATCCCTGCTTCAATTTGGGTTCACCAGTACCCCTTAAGTTAGGAGGGTCACACCCTTGTCTGCATTGGGGTTCGCCTGTTACTCTCGATCAGGAGGTTCGCACCCTTATCTACACCGGGGTTCACCTACAGCTCATAAATCATGATGTTCGTACCCCTATTATCATTCGAGTTCAGCTATTTACTTCCTTCATGGATTAGTTGTGGTGTGAACTAGTGTTGTGCTCCACAATTTTTAACGGAAACCCTGGACTTGTTTAACCCCAAAATTGTTGAAGGGGAGCGTTGATAGACCTTAACCTCCAACTAGTTGAACCCCAAGATTGATATTCTCCACTTTCTGGCTATAAAAATTTTCTTGGTCAGATGCAAAAACCAAGTATTTGGGTGTTCATCTGCGAGGAACCTTCTGGCTGAGAAACTGGGGGTTCATCTGTGTGGAACCTTCTGTCATGGGTGCGACCACCAGATTGAGGCTTCTCCAGCCTTTACCGCTTGAACCTCTTAACTAGTACCTTTCCAAATGGCCTTTATCTCCATCAACATGTGGACATTCAGTTCCTCGTACGTTCTATTATATGTATTAATGCACCTGATTGGAGAAGTTTCTAGATCGCGGAACCCCGCATCGCTGAACCCCTAAGCTGATTCTTTCCTGTCGAAATTTAGTATCCAAAACACTTATTTTTCGGCCATTCTATCCAAGACCTCAGAGCCACATCTCTTCTTTTATGCATTTTACCACCAAATGACCAGAATACAGGCGGTCGTGGCAAACCTTCCTTCATCTTCATCCTTTTATTTCGATAAGCCATGATTTTTACCCCGTTTTTTCATCTTTTTGTATCTCTTTTTCCAGAAACTTTATTTCCCAGTCCATATACATGATATAATCCGCCATATCTCGATTGGTGACCTCCTTTCTCAATTTCGTGGTCACCTCCGTTGTTCTTCGGTGTATGTTCATCGCCGGAGCTTTTCATTATCTTTCCTCTCAAAAGATCATCCAATCCCCTCCTTCTAGCGCCAAAAATGTTGTGAGAGGAATTTGGTACAACACTTCGAGAGAATATCGCTGGAATAACGGATGAATCGCTTGATTTCCGGCTGCAGAATCGGCGTTCAAGCGGTTACAGCCCGGCGTTCAACTGCCAGAGTGGGCGGTTGTTTGTAATGATTTTGGGACTGAGTTTGCAAGGTCACCGGACAGCAAAGACGGAGTAAATCCTACTCAGTCGATCCTAGCTGCCAAAGATGTGTATTGCTCAAGTTTCTACATGATTTTTGTAGAGAGAAGTGAGATTCAACCCTTGCAAAGTGCCTACATATCCTATATTTATAGGAATCAAGTCCAATGTAGTTCTTAATAATTGAGCCACGATTTGATAAGCCTTATCCTCCTCAACCAAGCTGATCCAGTTGTTATATATCCATAAAAGCTTAATTATCTTCATATTTATATGATTTTCCATCATATATCCATGTATATATACATAATCCATGTATATATAATGATTATCCACCATAAGAGAGGTTGTTGGGTCGTCCATGATGTTTAGGAGTTATCATAAAGTCAGTTAGAGTGATATATATCCGTTCTCCTACAATTTAGGAGGCTGCTGGGCCAATTCCCGCGGACTGTCGGGGTACGAGTGTGAACCCCTGCCTGGAAGCCCTTCACCTGCATGAACCCCTATCAGGCCTCCCACACAGCAGTACCTCCATCTGGGGTTCAGACACCTGAACCCCTGCATGAATGAACCCCGAACCAGATGCCAGAATCTTCTTCTTTCAGTATATTTCCAAGCATATTGGGCCCATGCATCCATGCCTGACCTATCATGTTCTTCCATATCCACACAGATTGGGCCTATAACCTTAATGGGCCTTAAATCAAGCCCATGGCGAATTTTGGGCACAACACAACCGATTTTAGTCAAGACGAATAATAAATTTTGCGAGGTCTTAATTTAGGTGTAAGTTGATGTAATTATAAGTCAATTCTATGATTTGCGGTCTCGTCCATTAATTTGCTTCTTTTGAAATGGAAGGCATAATCTTTTTCCCCGAATGAAAATGAAAGGCATGTATTAACAACTGGTATCCACAATTTTTCTTTAAGAACTTTTTTATTCACAGCTAAAGTAACATGCTCCAAGAATATGTGATGATATGAAATCTAGAAATGTTTGTGGATGGTGTGGATCTAGATTTTTCTTTCATAAATTTTATCCTAATGAAAAAAGGGCTTGAGGTGCCTGAGGTTGTCCTCATGAGTTTCTCATGGTTAAAAGATTTGCAATATAATTTTAAGGTTATATATGTAAAATACTATAAAAAAATTACATTTACAAAATTGCTCCTGCAGGGCCACTTAATTTATAGGAACAAAACCTTTTAACCTCAGGAAGATTGCTTGAGGACAATCTCAGACCCAATTTTCTCATGAAAAAATGTACTTTAGAGCATTTCCACCATACATACCCCTTAGCTAAAATTGTATCGGAAATATCATAAATAAAAATTATGAAAAATGTGTACAAATATTTCATCTCCAACGGAACATAACTGTTAGCTAAAATTTTACATAATCATCATTTTAGCCAATTATTTTAGTCAACTAGCATTTTGCCCGTATTTCGTACACGGCATTTTATTTAATTTAAAATGACAATACCAAAAATTTAATAAATTTGATTGATTTCTTAAAAAGATATTGTATGCAATTATATAAATAATCAATTCTTAGAAAGATATTCTATATAGTTATATAAGTATTTAATAAAATAATGATATGCTAAAATTTATATAAAAAAGTAGCATACAGTTTTATTTTAACAATCTTGAAAATTTATTTAATCCATCAAAAGTAATAAATACTTTTACAAATATTGTTCTCTGATGAAAAACAATAATAAATTGTCTTCATTATTCAAATGCGGAAATGATAATCCCTTCACCCCCAATGACTCCAAAACATTAAACCTCATATAATATCAAGAACATATTATATTAACTATGAGACATCATAGTTAATATAATATGTAAATGTTGGAGAACAATGAGACCACATTTCAAGCAATATTTTAATTTTTTTTGTTAATTTTTTTATGAATGGATAGAGGGTAGAATTATAAGACTTTTTTGTGAAGATGCCCCTAGCGGAGCCCTTTAAAATAGCTTGAAATGTAGTGAATATGTGTGTTCTCATTGTTATCATTTTAATATTTGTTTTTAATTTTTTTTATGAATGGATAGAGGGTAGAATTATAAGACTTTTTTTTTTGTGAAAATACCCCTAGCGGGGCCCTTTAAAATAGCTTGAAATGTAGTGAATATGTGTGTTCTCACTGTTCTCATTCTCACCAGAGCATGACCATTAAACTGTATTAGTAAATTCATGTATGAAAATACAGTGTATATATATTATTAATATAGATTCTTTTATTAAAAATAAGTAAATTATACAATTAAATAAGCAAGTCAAAATATCAGATAAATATTCTAGTAGATTTATAGTTTATATTCAAATTAAGGTCTTTCACCATGGCTCTCGCTTTCAGAAATTGTTGAATTTTTATTTTATTGACTTTATTATATTAAAAGTATGTTCTTATTGAAACGAATATAATAATTTGAATATATTTTTAAACTACTTATTTTGATGGGTTGTTAATTTTTTTGTGATCAACTTAGAGGGGTGACCAAAAATAAAATTAATGGGAATACATAAACCCATTACCCACGTTATGATAAACAGTACCTATAAAATGGAAGTTGCTTCTGTGGTTCAGACTTGTTAATTACTGTTAGTCACAGAGGCATGCCTGTTTACATCTAATAACAAGCCTAATTGTTTGTAATGCTTTGCATTACTTACATGACCTCTTAACTGAGGGAACCTCTAGTTGTAGAGTCTCTACTTGTTTTGTACTTGTAATAGGCATCAAATCCTAGTTGTGTAACTGTACTTATATAGTCAAGAATAATGCTTGAAAGAAGTTCCAAGGTTCATGCCTCAAGCAAGAAGATAAAGACTGTCAAATAAACACAGCTGGGATTTGAAGAAATGAAAAATTTGCCTAAGTACCAATTCGAGAAGTACATTTGTCTATTCGAGAAGTCTAGCATTCGAGAAGTCAGAGATTCGATATCTGAGAAGACACTGTTCGATATCTCTAAATGAACTGTTTGATATCTCATTCAATATCTCATAGATTCGACATGTCTAAATATTCTATTCGAGAACTCAAGAAGTCAACAAGTCAAAGTGGTATTCGAGTTCTCAAAGAGTCAACAAGTCAAAGTTCCATTCGATGTCTCAAGGACTCAGAAAGCTATTCGATATCTCAAGGATTCGACAAGTCAAGTGTTCTATTCGACAACTCAAGGAATCCTGGAGAAAAGTACTATTCGAGAAGTGATTCGATATGTCAATCATACAGTATTCGAGAACTTAGAGTTATCTAATCCTAGTTCTCGAATCAATCACTTAGCCACTTCTCGAATACATTCTTGGAGACAAAATACTGAAGAAATTGTACAAGCCTGAAACCTGCAACAAGCCAATGTACTTTATGGACCACAATCTATAACGTACTCTGGAAAGCCTACAAGGAAGCTTGGAGAGATATAGAAGAGACAGAGCTAAAGAAGTGGATCTGAACATAACTTTGCAAAGTCAAATCTGTAGCCGTTTGGATGCTTACTCAAAAAGGATAGACATACAAGAAAATAATTTATCCTGTAACCTTATTTGTAGTAACTGAGTTGTATTCATGTTCTATAAGAATACAATCTCACTTCTTTAGTTAAAAAAAAAGAAGGTTTTTCATACACATTGTAAGACATATCTCTCTGAGAAAAACGAAGCTGAGAATACTACCATTTGTATTCACAGATTGTAGCAACCTTTATCTAATAATATATTATATTAAAGTGATATTGTGTCTTGTGTTATCTTTATCCGCACCTATACATTTGCACACACAAACACTTATCTGCTACATAGATTCAAGAACAAAGAAAAGTTCAAGAATCCATTCACCCCCCTCTGTATTCTTTTACTGTATTCAATGCTCAACAAGTGGTATCAGAGCGGGCTGTTTATTCAAAAACAGAAAAACGATCATGAGTTCGAAATACACCAAAGTCCACAGGAACGGTGAAAGTTTCTAAGTTTGACAAAGAAAATTACAACCTCTGGAAGATAAAAATGATGTTGTTCATCAAAGCCTCTCATCCTTTATATCCTGAGATTCTCAAGAATGGTCCCTTTGTTCCACAACAAGAAATACCTGAGAAGACTGTTGGAACCATAACTGTTCCAAGATCTTATGTGGCCAAGGAACCATCCAAATGGACAGAATCAGAAAAGGAGATGGTTGCTCTTGACAATCACCTCATGTTGCTAATTATTGATTCCATGGACATGTCAATGTTTGCAAACATTGCGTCGTGTGCATCTGTCAAAGAAATGTGGGATCACATTGAGGTGTTATGTGAAGGGACTGATGAGGTCAAGGAAAACAAGAAACAGATACTGGTCACACAGTATGAAGCTTTCATGGCACAACCCAAGGAAAGCATCACTGAGATGTTTGAGAGATTTCACAAGCTAGTTACTGAGTTGCAGATGAATGGCAAGGTTTACAGCACCAAGGAGTTGAACATGAAGTTTCTACTATCTTCACCAAACCACCTAGAGCAGAGGGTCATCTCTCCAAGGGAAAGAGATTTGAACAAAATCATATATGATGTGCTCTATGGGGTTTTAAAAACTCATGAGATTGAGTTGCTTCAGAAAAGGGCTATCCAAGCCAATCAAGGCAGAATGATAAACACATCATGTGCCTTGATTGTCAACAAATCTATTCAAGACCTAGAAGCATCTACAAGTCAGCTAAGGATAGATGAGATAGTGGATGATGAAGAAACTGAAGCTGAGGTAAGTGAACCTGTTGAGGAAAAGGAGGAAGAAGAGTTCTACACTCTTGAAGAACTTGATGGAATGGAAAACATTTCATATGCTTTCATGGCCAGAAAATTTCCAAACATCAGATTCAAGAGGAACCAACCCTTCTTGCTCATCATGTAGACCATCTTTCTTTTTATCACTTATGTTGCTGCTATGTAGTCTATCTGTAACTAACATCTTTCTTTTTATCACTTATGTTGTGGCTATGTAGTCTATCTCTAACTAAACATCTCCCTGCTTGTAATCTATATTTATAAATGCAAACTTCTTCTTGTATTGTATTTTGTTTTCAATATTTAAAATTATGTAGCTGGATGAGAAGATAAAGGCTGGAGGTGCAATCGTAATACTACAGCATTACTGAAAATAAGTACAATATCATAATAGAATTTTTTGTTTCAATATAAATTGGGTCGCTCCAAATGCCGTGTAATGATAAAAAGGGACATTAAATAAATAAAGAATTTAAAAAAATGAAGGATAATACTGTTTACCAAAAACATAGGTCTCCGCAAGAAGCTCACTTATTCACTTTTATCTTCAAATAATGTATGATTACAATTTATAACAATCACATTTTCCACTACCTATTCTCTCTCAAAAAGCCAACTAAACTGAAAAAGGGAAAAGGTAGTGTTTTTATATTTTAATGTGAAGCTCAAGTGAAAGTGCTAAATATGAGATCATATATGAAGTGAAATTGAACGCGAGTAAAGAAGATATTTAGAGCATAAATAAGAGCAATGTTGCCTGACCAGAGGGCGAGGCTTGTGCCGTGGGTCTGAGCTTTTAAGTATGCTATTCCATAGTCCCTTCGGAGACATCCGATAAAAAGTATGCTATTCCATAAGATCTTCTGGTACGTAGCATGTCTACCCCATGAACCTTAAGTTGAACAAATCCTTAAAGAACATAAACTTGCTTGAAAACAAAATAATGTCTATAATGCTAGATGTATCAAATTGAGTCCCAAGATTATTTACAAATAACATGGTACAAGTAACGTGACATCATGATTGGTTATAACTGATTGTCCACATATTTTTATTTAAATTTAAATATAAAGTAGTTCATTACATTTAATTAAAATACATAACCAATTAAAATGTCACATGACATGTGGGATTCCGCCATTTAAATAAATTATTTGATTGATTTCTAGTATGCCCTTCATCCTTGCTACCTCTTGTATCGGTACTGTGCCAATGTTATTAACTGGTAATCTTTCCAACTACCTTTGTTATTATGACATGTAAATTCGAAAATTGAAAGGCCAAACAAATATTTTAAAAGTACCTTTCTGGTGTCCTGTATATTATTATAACATCGTGTAATTCATTAAAACTTTAATTCTTAAATGCAAAATCAAAATCAAAACCAAACAAATATTATCATGTCTAATTTTTAATATTGTGAAATCAATAAAAACTAAACTTTTAAGGCCAAATTAAAAATCAGAACCAAACATATATGACCCGTCCCTACTTCAGGGGGTTGAGATGTTAATTTGGTGAAAAATCCAGCTTTCAAATATGAAAAGTGCAAACATGCGTCAAAATCCAGCAGTGTGAAGATTTGAGCGGCTTGGACTTGAAGGTGAAAATGACAGAGATAGATTTGGGTAATGACAAAAAGGAGCATCAAAGAAATAAAGAAAGATAAAAAAAAATAAAGGATAATAGTAGAGATTTAGATTTGGGTCGATCCAATTGGGTTACTCCAAATGTTGTGTAATGACAAAAAATAGTATATGTTTAGATTTTGGTCGATCCAATCTAAATTGGGTCGCTCCAAATGTTGTGTAATGGTAAAAAGGGGCATCAAAGAAATAAAGAAGATCAAGAAAATGAAGGATAATAGTATCGCTGACGGAATTCGAATCTTGAAATTTTAGTAAATAAATTTAATCATGTAATATATTTAATCATTAGATCTAACGGTTCTAATTTTTAACTAAAAATTTAATGGATATTATTAGTTGTATACGAATTTTTATAATATTTTGTTAGTGATTAGAAGATATGATGTCATATTTTTGGGTATGTATTAATTATTACAATATTATGTTTTAAATTAAAAGTCGAAGTGTTTTAATTAGAGAGAAAAAAAATTACTGATTGAAATATATGATATTTTAGGTATTTATAAAAATTCGAACCTTGAAATTTTAGTAAATAAATTTAATCATGTAATATATTAATCATTAGATATAACAGTTCTAATTTTTAACTAAAAATCTAACGAATATTATTCATTGTATACAAATTTTTATTATATTTTGTTAGCGGTTAGAATATATGATGTCATATTTTTGGGTATGTATTTTGTAAATAAATTTAATCATGTAATATATTTAATCATTAGATATAACAGTTCTAATTTTTAACTAAAAATCTAACGGATATTATTCGTTGTATACGAATTTTTATTATATTTTGTTAATGGTTAGAAGATCTGATGTCATATTTTTGTGTATGTATTAATTATTGCAATATTATGTTTTAAATTAAAAGTCAACATGTTTTAATTAGAGAGAAAATAAATTATTGATTGGAAGATATGATATTTTAGGTATTTATAAAAATTCGAACCTTGAAATTTTAGTAAATAAATTTAATCATGTAATATATTTAATCATTAGATCTAACAGTTCTAATTTTTAACTACAAATCTAACGGATATTATTCGTTGTATATGAATTTTTATTATATTTTGTTAGTGATTAGAAGATATGAAGTCATATTTTTGGGTATGTATTTAGTAAATAAATTTAATCATGTAATATATTTAATCATTAGATCTAACAGTTCTAATTTTTAACTAAAAATCTGACGGATATTATTCGTTGTATACAAATTTTTATTATATTTTGTTAGTGGTTAGAAGATATGATGTCATATTTTTGGGTATGTATTAATTATTGCAATATTATGTTTTAAATTAAAAGTCAACGTGTTTTAATTAGAAAGAAAAAAAAATATTGATTGGAAGATATGATATTTTATGTATTTATAAAAAGTAATATCATCAATTATAACTAAACATCTTTTAATTGAAAAAGGCAATCGGCTAATTATCATTAATTATATTATTAATAGAAAAATGAAGGATAATAGTAGAGGTTTAGATTTGGGTCGCTCCAAATGCTGATTAGAGAGAAAAAAAAAATATTGATTGGAAGATATGATATTTTAGGTATTTATTATAGGTAATATCATATCAATTATAAGTAAACATCTTTTAATTGAAAAAGGCACTCGGATGATTATCATTAATTATATTATTAATAAAAAAATGAAGGATAATAGTAGAGCTTTAGATTTGGGTCGATGCAATTGGGTCGCTCCAAATGATGTGTAATGATAAAAAATAGTATAGATTTAGATTTGGGTCGATCCAATCTAAATTGGGTCGCTCCAAATGCTGTGTAATGACAAAAAGGGACATCAAAGAAATAAAGAAGATTAAAAAAATGAAGGATAAAAGTAGTAATTTTCCTGTGTAATGACAAAAAAGGGCATCAAAGAAATAAAGAAGATTAAAAAAATGAACGATAAAAGCAGTAATTTTCGAAATGCTATACTAGCAGACATTAGGAATATATTGATATTGATTGATACCATTGGAAATGCTCTTAATCAAGAATTTTAAATAAATACTCCCTCCGTCCCGACGATTTCTTTACATTGCCATTTTGCACGGAGACCAAGAAATATTGTTAAGATAAATGAAATAGTGGTGTAATAGTGATTTTATTGTTAAAATAAGTGAAGTAGTGGGTGTAATAGTGATTTTATTATTAAAATAAGTGAAGTAGTGAGTGTAATAGTGTAAAGTGTTGAAAAAGTGGAAAGAAGTAGTGGATGTGATAAGGGCCCGTTTGGGAAATCTTATTTTTCAGAAATAAGTTACTTATTCTGGAAAAAAGTTAAGAAATATGTACTTTTTTCAGAAATAATTAACTTATTTTTGCAAGATAACGAATATTAAACTATCCATACACATTTTTCTATAAAATAAAGTATGTAAATACGAATTTTTTTCCGAAATAAGTAACTTATAAGCTCAACTTCAGAATTGCCAAACGGGCACAATGTATTTTATTGTTAAAAGTTATTATTTTTAGTAATGTAAAGAATTGATGAGACGTCCCAAAAAGGAAATTGTAAAGAAATGGATGGGACAGAGGAAGTAGCATTTTTTTTTGGAAAGTAAATAACATATTTATCTTTTATATAATTTTCAGTTTCTAAATACTTCAAAAATCCCGCTCCCAAAAACAAAAATGCAAGCTAAAATTTTGATTTAAACAGGTGACAGGTGACTAGGTGAGACCTAGCCCCTAGGACCAGCATTTGATTACGTCCATGTTTGTGAACCTACTAAATACATGGGTCCATTCTGCCGGGAACTGGTTTCAGAGAGACGCGCAAATATGCAGAGTTGTATAGGCTATTATTCTTTAATCTTTATTGCAGCTATTATGACACAGATATTTTCAAATTCATAGAAAATGAAATATATTAGTAAATTAATATCTACATGAAACATATACTACCAAACAATAACATCAAACTTCAGAGGCTATTCTTAATGAGCATTGGTAGGAAGTAGGAATTCTAAAAAATTTGTATAAAATGATATGATATGCTAATATGATAAAATCGAGAAATTAAGTTGATGAAATTAATGTGAATGTATGTGAAATTATTTCATTAATTTTTTTACAACCAATCAGAAGCGGACATATTACATTTGAATATTTTTTTGGGATTTTCTTGTTCCTAACATTTTTCATTCTTAATATTACAAAAGAAGAAATATCAAATATTTAGGATTAGCCGTTACATCAACGAGGTGGTAGTCTAATAAACAACTAAGAACAAATATTCAAATTCATCACAATTATATATGTTGATTAAGTTTATTAAGGATGATTCAGGCCAAGTGTTAATAAGTGAAGACGCCATTAAGGAGAGGTGGAGTTCTTATTTTCACAATCTTTTCAATGGGGCGACGAGAAGTGGTGCCAATGTGGCGCAAGAGGTCACTCTTTCGCCCGCTCGCTCCGTCGGCCCTTGTGATCGTATCTCGAAAGAGGAAGTCAAGGGTGCCCTTCAAAAGATGGCTAGAGGGAAGGCGGTAGGACCGGATCAGATACCAATCGAGGTGTGGCTCTGTCTTGGTGAGGTTGGCATTCTATGGCTATCAGATATGTTTAATGCACTCCTATCGGGTTCTAAGATGCCAGAGGAGTGGCGGCGCAGTATTGTAGTCCATTTCTTCAAGAACAAAGGTGACGCTCAGAACTGTAGTAACTATCGAGGAATTAAATTACTCAATCATACTATGAAACTTTGGGAGAGAGTGGTTGAATCTCGGATTAGAAGAGAGGTTGAAATCTCAGAGAACCAATTTGGTTTTATGCCGGGAAGATCGACGACCGAGGCCATTCACCTCGTTAGACGCCTTATGGAGAAGTTCAGAGAGCGTCGCAAAGACCTCCATATGGTGTTCATCGATCTTGAGAAGGCGTATGATAGCATCCCCCGTGAAGCTATTTGGAAGAGCCTTGCGGAGAGGAGAGTGTCGTCGGAGTACGTCAGGGCGATTCAAGACATGTACTCTCAAGCTTGTTCCTGCGTTCGGACCCCAGTCGGTGATGCTCGTTATTTCCCTGTGGAGATTGGGCTACACCAGGGGTCGGCCCTTAGCCCTCTTCTTTTTGCCCTAATCCTAGATGTTATGTCGCGAGGGATTCAAGACGCCATCCCTTGGTGTATGCTCTTCGCCGATGATATAGTGCTAGTGGCGGAATCGAGGGGGGAGGTGAATGAGAAGTTGGAGTTATGGAGATCCACTTTGGAGCCCCAAGGACTGCGTCTGAGCAGGTCTAAAACCGAATACCTCTGGTGCAACTTCAGTGGTGACGTCAACGAGGAAGGGGTGGAGGTTAGGATTGAAGATCAGACCGTCCCCCGTACGGATAAGTTCAAGTATTTGGGTTCGATCATCCAGAAGGAAGGTGAGATTGAAGATGATGTCACTCATCGTATCAACGCGGGGTGGCTAAGGTGGAGGGCTGCGTCAGGGGTGATGTGCGATAAGAAAGTCCCGTTAAAGCTGAAAGGGAAGTTCTATAGAGCAGCTATCCGTCCTGCGATGTTATATGGTTCGGAGTGTTGGGCGGCAAAGAAGGCCCTCGAGTGCAAGTTGGAAGCAGCTGAAATGAGGATGTTGCGCTGGTCCTGTGGCCGCACGATGTTAGATAGAATCCCGAATGTGGTTTTCAGGAACGAGTTGGAGGTGGCACCTTTTGCTGCGAAAGTTAGGGAAGGGAGGTTGAGATGGTTCGGCCACGTTCGTAGGAGGCTTCCGGAAGCCCCGGTGAGGAGGGTCGAGAGTCTTACGGTTGTTGGGGTGAGGAGAAGAGGCAGACCGAGGAGGTCGTGGGAAGAACAGCTCAGGATGGATTTGAAGGCCTTAAACTTGGACGAGAACGCGATAGCTGATAGGAGTTGTTGGAGGCGCCAGATTAGAGTTGTTGATTCTCTTCTAGGGATTGGTTCTGTGGTTGAGAGCCTCAGAGTTGGGCTCTCTCGTTTAGCATTAGCTTAGAAGCTTGGCTTTTATCTTCATATTGTCTTCTGTTTTTGCAGGCGCAGGGAGCTTGGACGGAGGTCTTCCTAGATCAGGAGAAGAGTGCCCCTTGCCCGAGTAGGTAAGCCCCATGAGACCCAGGCCATGGGCCCAGGTTCGATCGACTACTTTACCCACCATTATCATCTTTGTATTTAATTCATTTTGCTATTCGGTGCACTAAGCCGGGGGTCTTCACGGAAACAGCCTCTCTACTGTAAAGTAGGGGTATGGTCTGCGTACATTTTACCCTCCCCAAACCCTGCTTCATGCGGGATATACTGGGTATGTTTGGTTTGGTTTGGTTTAGATACATGTCGAAACGAAAATTTAAGCTAAATTCTAGTGCAGATCATTTCTGTAAAAAGACATGTTACTAGTAGATACGAAAGGCTTAGGTAAACAGGCGTGAGAAAAGAGAATAAATGAATCCAGGAAATTGGGGACAATGCATGATGAGGAGATCCAAGTGTGAGTCAACAAAAGGACCCCCTCCCATGTGACAGGGCCGGTTCTCCATATACGACTCAAATAGTAATCGCGCTCTTTGTTTAAAATTTTAAATGACAATATAAATAAAATGATTTAAAACGAGTCTCCAAATTTTTTTTTAGAATCTCTTCAAAAAGTTAAGAGATTCTTCTTTATATTTTATTTTATGAGCGACTAGTAATTTTTAACTTAATATTTTAATAGTAAAATAGTCTTTTCTCTATTAAATGTTTGTCCTAGTAGAATTGAAATATAAATAAAATATAAAATAAATAGGCATAAAAGAGAGCATTGTTGAAGTTGACACGCATATCAATATAGGGTTGGACTCCATATAAAACACCTTATATAACAAACAATAAAGAACACCTCATATCTAATAGATCCATTACCCTTGACGGGGCCACCCAATACAAAAAGTTCTTATTTTTTTACCCTCTATCCATCCATCATCTCAAAAAAAAAAAATTTAAAAAGTTACTGTTCATGATGATGACGTCATCAGTGACGTCATCATGAACATTATTATTTTTTTAGTTTTTTTTAATTTTTTTTTTGCTGGCTTGATAGAGGGTAAAAAAATAATAACTTTTTGTATTGGGTGCCCCTGGCGGGGCCAAAGGATCTAATAGATCTAAGGTGTTCTTTGTTGTTTGTTATATAAGAGTGTTCTGTATGGAGCAAAGGCCTATCAATATAATAACTTGCTAAGAGTTTAATTGTTTATAATATATTTAGGGGTGAGTTAAGAGACACTTGGAGAAACTCTAAGAGCAAATCCAATAGCCTCCTCGTATTTTACTTCATGATCCTCTTAACTTTTTAAGGAAATAAGAGGTTGTTTGAGTATTATTTTAGACTAAATTCCTTATAATTTAAATTAGGAGCTCATATAAGGGATCTATTGGACTTGCTTTAAGTCCCCAAAAATTTAAGGTCCTAGACTTTTTTTAAAAATATATAATATGTATATAATATATTTTGAATAATCGAATTTAAGATTATTAATTTTTAGGCCTTAAAAAATATGAATTCCTGTTACAGTTAATAAAAAATGGTTTTTGATTAAAATAAATTAATTTAGAACTTTTACTAATAATTTAAAAAAAAACTAAAATTTTATAAGTTTAAAGCTAGATAAAAATTTGTGCTCATTTGAATATAATAGTATCTAAAAATTATTATTTTTGAATCCTAATCCTAATATAAAAATAATAATTTTGTAAGAAGGATAATTTCAAAGATTTCACATTTATATGCAAATTTTCAAACATAATTTGATTTTAAAAATAAAAATTACATAATTCTAACTTTGGAATATCTCATTTTCTTTATATGCATTCTAGTACCTTTGACGTAATCACATATTTACTTTTATATCGAAAGAAAACAAAAGGATGTAAAGTTTTTTTTTTTTTTTTTTAATCAAGAGGAATATATTCCTTAGATGGATTGCATCGAATACAATATTCGTAAGGTGTTCTTTCATTCAAAAAAGTTTATCATCTAACCAGAAGACACACATGTTGTCACTGGACGCTTAGACAATAGAACTTTAATGTCTGAGAAGAGACCACCCAATTGGTAAAAACTGTACACATAAAAACGAACAATTAGAAGGAATAGGGGAAAATAAAAATTACAAGTCCAACACTCCAAAAAAAAAGTATCTTGGTCGATCTTCAAAAGTCTTAAAATCCAAGTCACCAAATTCCAACTTTTCCATAATTTGTCACCAGCCCACTATGAAAACCTGCATTTCTGCTATTCAACCCAATCAATAGGGACACAAACGGGAACAAAAAAGGGCCTCGTTAAAAACCCACAAGAGCAAAACCCTTTGGAAAAAAAAACTCAAGTGGGAAAAGAGTGCCCTCCATGAAACCCAAGATCATCGAAACACAAACTCAAACCATCATTTGCTTACAGATATGCTTCTAAGAAACTGGTTTTCTGTCCATTCTCCACCTGGCTAAAGCAAACTATTTCCTGAAATTTAAAAGCAAACAATTTTCAATATCCGTTCGACACAAACTTTAATAAGAGCTCCAAAAATAACTCAACACTATACTATCGTCCCAACCAAAGGGAATACCTTTGGTTAGACAAAACACGTACAAAGTTAGACATCTCAAATAATAATCAATAATTTATTAATAATATGAAAATTATTATTTAAAACAATATATATATATATATATATATAAAGTTGAACAAATAAGAAGCAAAATAATCTTAACAAGAAAGAATAAGTAAAAATTAAAAAATATATATATTATTATTTTAATATTAAAGACCTCATCATTGAATTTCGTCTAAAGCCTCACAACATCCGGCACCCCTCCTGTCCTGCCGATATATCGGGTGTGACTCCTTCCTCCTTTTCCTTTCTTTTAACACAAAAGAAAGAGGAGCCAGAGTATTTCTTTATTCATTTATTTATATATGGTTGATGTCTTGATGATAGTTCATACTTCATAGTAGGCCCAACATTGTCACCTTCCCACCAATTCATGCTCTAACTCTCTTACCCTACCCTTTCTCAATTTCAAATACAAGTACACATATATATTTTTTGCTTGTTCAATTAGTCTCATCCTAACCATCTTTCTTCAAATTCAAGTACACATGGGTACAATTAGTCTCATTCTAATTAACAATGCACTTGCATTTACCTGATTATTTTTAGATTAAGTGGAATTGGGTGAGAATAAAATATTAAGTAATGACAATAGTACATAGAAGAGTGCAACATTAACAAAAAAAAAAATAGAAGAGTGCAACACTTGATGAGCAAATTAAAAAAAAAAGAATGCAACACTTATCAAAGAAATAGTTACAATATTTTGTGTGAGGCAGAACAAATCATACATGTTTCAATTTATATATAAACATTATTATAAATAGGTGTATAAAATTATTCAGGTAGAATATTGAATATCCATTTACTCAAGTATCAAATTATTCTATTTTTATCGTATTTAGATTTGGATTTGGAATATTTTTATTCGGATTTAAACTGATCTCGGATATTGAGATTGGAATCTGAACCGAATATAAATCAGTATAGCATTTTACTTTTTTAGCCACGTTATTTGTAATACATAGAATATATACGAGTCAAACATGGTCTTCTACAAACAGTAAGTATAATTTTTATTTGAACTATTATATAGATAGTTATTTATTCTAAAATAAATATAATATTATTAAAACATAATAATTATTAAAAATTAAAAATTTAAATATATGATGATAATTAATTAGATGAATAACTCGTATTTTATGAAAATTTAACGTTAAAAATGATATAAAAAAAATTAATAATATGCTATTTAATTATAAATGTATTGAAATAAATATAATTCATATTCGTTTAAAACGAATACGGATTATGAATCATATTCGGCTATGATGATTTTATTAAAAATAATATAAGATTTTATTGATGGGGTCCAGGAATGCTCATATCTGAGTTTAATTTTTCCACAAAATTTGTATTATTTGTAAAATAAATATAAGACATGTATTATATTTTTGAAACTAATATAAGCAAAAATATGATATAATTCGAATTAATTTACAATCCTAGTTACAAGATGACATCCTACGGGATCTCGATCAATATCCATCATTTTATATCATCATATATCTGTTTGTAGTAAATCAGTGATTCTCAATCGATGCAGCACGTCCAAACCTTGTAAATACCTCCACTGAAACATGCAGGTCCACAACCCTCTTAAATTCAATGTTCTCTCCTACCGATTTAAATGTTGAAGGAAAATTGAATATTAAATCTTATGCGAACACAAAACAAAATCTTTGCCATTTGAAGTTTTGAACTAGAGTTTTTTGATTTGCTTGTTACCAAGTTTTTTATATAACTGATTTCGCAATTTTGTTGGATGTCTCAAAACAAAATCCCTCTCATTTCTTTACAATTATTTTTAATTGGTTCACACGTATTTTAAGTTGTATATAAAGTATAGTTTTATAATTTATTTTTTTAATAAAATTTAAATTATTCAAAAAAAAGAAAATTTTAAAAATGAATTATACAACTATACTTTATATAAATCTTAAAATGCGTACCAACCAGTGGAAAATAACCGCAAATAAATGAGAGGGACGGAGGCAATAACTTTTAAATTTTATATTTCTTAATCACACTCATATTTACAGTTTTTTCGATAGTCATTTCAATTTTTAGAAGTTATAATTTTTTCACCCTTATCTCTTTAACTACTACCTTGATGTTTAATCTTATTTACATTTGTCATTAATATTAATTAAGATGTAAAATTAGCAGTATAATTCTGACTAGCTAAATTTGTGTTGAGTACAGTTTTGAATCTTACCTTATTTTCTTTTGAGTTATTTGCAATTTGCACCCCCAAACTATTGTTCAAAATCAATTCTGTACTATGATTTTGAGATAAACAATTTGCACCCCTTAACTTTCAATCTTGATTGCAATGTGCACCCCTTTAATAATTTTTTTATTATTATTAACCTTTATTGTTAAATTAATGAGGGGTAAAATCGGAACTTTCGTATCAACTTTCAATGACATTTATATTTAGAATTTCAAATAAGTTTAAAAAATTATACTAATAAATTCTTTTATAATAAATATTTGTATTAAATTATAATTTTCCTGCTACATTGATAACAACTTCAAATAAAAATTTGTAAAGCAAATTTTGTATTTAAATTTAATGTATAATTCAAGTTAATGTTAAATTTATTTAAAAATTAATATTAGTAAAACATAAATTTTGGAATTAATATTTTGTCATAAGAAATGTAATTCTAATTATTAGTATGATTTGGATATTAAAAATTATTATTTTATAATTTTAAAAAAAGATTTCGATTTTAAAAATAATTTTGAAAATTTGAAATTTATATTACTTAAATTTTATATTGAAATATCTATTTTATCCTTCATAAAATCAAAGAAAATGGTCAAGGGGTGCACATTGCAATCAAGATTGAAAGTTAAGGGGTGCAAATTGTATATCTCAAAATCCTGGTACAGAATTGATTTTGAACAATAGTTTGGGGGTGCAAATTGCAAATAACTCTTTTCTTTTTTGACAGGTTGAATCTTACCTTTCTTACACCTACCACACTAATAGCAAAGGATAAAGAGTAGTGCTAGGGATACCAAATTGGGTAACAAAATTTATTATCAAATGATATGGTAGAAATTACTTGGCATTTTGGTATGTTTATTTAATTGAATGGCTCTGGTGGGCCCATTATAATTATAATTAATCAAAATTATTTGATAACAATTTTTTGTACCCAATTTGGTACATCTAGCATTTTTCTAAAATTAGTGTAAGGTTTTATCTTACACTCGTATAATGTTACAGGATATTTATAATGTTGTACTCTTGTACTTAGTAGGGTACTCTTTTTCCCCCTCGAACTTTTTTCCCACATAATTTTGCTCTAATAAACTTTTTGTGTGAAGGAAACTCTTTTCCTCGGTATTTTCATGAATGAAAATGTCAATTCTGTCAAAAAAAAAATTATAAGAAATAGAATGGAAAAACAAGAAGGAAAAAAGTGAAAGGCACGCAAGATTCTTACCTCCATTTAAACCTTTCCCAACGGGCTAACATATTTTTCCTTAATGTTTTTCCTTAATGCATGTAATCATGATAACGTAGAATTCAAATATTATCTTACTAATACTTGATTACTAGTAAGATAATTCTTTGAATATTGCTTTTAGTTACATGACGTGTTTGTTTAATGCAAGTACACTACACTTGAAAGATTGTCCTCTGCATTCTCTCAAGGTGACTGCCGAGACAAGTACGAGAAATGCAAGTGTCCGTTTTCTTTCTACTCCGTATCAATTAATGGTAGCTTACATTCTTTCATTTTAGAAATGTAAAGTAATTATTTGTTCTGAAACCTTATTTTCGTAAAGTAAAGAAGGTGTTAACGCAAGTTAATGTGAAATTCCAGTACAGGTGAATTGATTAAAACTTGATTGCTGATTGATTGGACTGTATTTAAAGCGTGCTTTGATTTTTCAATGCTTATAATTCGAAGAAGGTCTCACTTGCTTACTGGTTCAAGCTGATCTGAGGGTTTTGGTGTAATGGTGGGTAAATACTTAAAATAATTATACAAACTATTACTTGCATATTTTTAGTTATAGGAAAAATAATAAAATAATAATTATTACACAAATCAAATAGTACTCCTATATATATAACGGGTGCAGGAAAATAGTAGTAACAAATGTTAGATTAATATAAAAGCATATATAGATGACATAGAACACACGCCACACTGAATCACTGATTGTGATATATATTATGCCTAGGCTTCACGCAATTTCACTGGAACCTTGTAGTAGTATCAATTATCTAATGGAGTAGCTAGCTTAGCTAACTCTTATCCAAGCAACAATCCCCCATTGGAATCCAATCCCCCATTGGAATCCAGAGCTCCAAATATTCCATCATATCCTACTTTCATTAACATGCATATATGTACCACAATTTTATAAACCAAGTCAAACATCACAGCCAATGTTTTTCTTTTTTGTATAAATTCATTCAAAACATGACTCATCACACTAAAAAAAAAATTGGAACCAACCACAACACAAGGAGAAAATAGAAAAAATATATATTTTTTACGTCAAAATTGACTATTCTAATTAATATTTCTCTGGGTATGCAAATTCACAACCACAATATTTCATTCCAACAATGGAGGAATCAAAGACTTGGCTTACATATTATGCCACCATAATACATACATCAATCCCAAAAGTAATTAAAACAAACTAGTAACTAAAACCAAAACTAAAAGAACAAGATTTATTTACATGATTTGAAAGTCGAAGTATAAGATGAAGGCGGGTGATGAAGATTACATCGCTTAAGCCTTGAAGCACCAAACATGGTGGTTGTGATGGTGATGACCATTCCCATGGTGATGTGAATTTTCCTGGTCAATCATAACTTGAACATTACGAAACTCCTCCACATGACAAGGAATATTAATAGGCCCTTGATGATCGAATCCATACTCTTCCTCGGCTTCTTTCAACAGCTGCATGAACAAAGGATGATTTATATAAATCACGGGTATTATGAACTTTTGTTGCTCCTCTCCTTGCCCTACCATCACTGCTAAACACCCTTTCGGTATTTCCTTCATCTCTTTCTTGTGGTTGTGGTGGTGGTGATGATGGTGAATATGTAGGTGAAAATTCATGAAAAGATTCTTGTAATCTCCGCTACCCATATATATTTGCTCTCCTATATCACAAAACCCGAAAAACCGAAAAAACCGAAAATTGTATATGTTTTTTCACCTTTAGTAGGTGAGGGAACTAAGATTACAAGAAAATAAGAGCAATAGAGAAAGGCCAAGGATCAGAAGAAGAGATGGCTAGTTTAAAGATGGTAAGAGAAGAGTTTGTACAACAAGTTGGAATATTGCTCATGATAATTTTTGTGTGTTTAGCATAAAGAAAATTGATTTTGAGATGAAAATTTTATGAGGCAGAGAAGGGGTATATATATTGAAGGAAGAAAGTGCTAGAGAAGTTCACTTAAAGGATAAACAATAGGAAAGGGTAAAGAAAAAGGTTTATTCTAGGTAGGGGATTTGGAATTGGAACGGTGTAACCGTTTGAAATCCTACTTAACTTGATAAGGCCAGGTAGAAAATTTGCCGTCTCCGAGTCCTAAACGGTTAACGGAAAGGTATACATAATTGACTTTTGATATGCTGTGAATTAAATACAACCATTTGCTAACTAAGCACACAATATGACCCTGATTTTATATTGTGCCAAAAATCACATCTTCACTTTTATTAATCACTTTCTTTTTGCTCGACTAATTTCCACATAGTATTTTAGAATATTTTTTATGGCACATTTAAATATTATTTTAATTTATTTTGTAAATTATTATTTTACTTTCATATTTTTATTTATAAAAGATAAACTTGAAAATAATTGTTGTAATTATACGTCAAAATATATTTTTGTGTTGACAATTATAATTTTGATATGTGTATGCCAATTATAATTTTCGTAAAAATTGAAATATATGCTTCTCAAAATGTGTTTTTAAATTTTACTAAATAATTTTATCAAACAGTCATTTATCTACAGCCAAATACAATATGCCTATAACCATAGTTAAGTATTTAACCACTATTATCAAATATAAAATTAATTAGGAAGAATGAAAAATTAATATCATTTACATTGTATTTTATTAAATTGATTTTCACATGCCGACATTTCAGATGGCTCAGTCTCAGCCATAGCCATGAAAATTTTATACGAGTATTTTCTGTCTCTTTTAAATGTCAAATTCTATATTTCATGAAAATATCTGAGGCATGAATCCACTATTCGTTTAGATTAACAACGTTATCATCTTCTGAATGGTTACAAGTTTTGACATCCACTTAGCAGGGGATCATTAATAATAGCGAGAAATTAAATTATTAAATTATTACTTGGATGGTAAATATATTAATAAAATATTAATTTTTGTGACGGACCGTCAAATTATAACATGCAACAAAATTAGTGTTTTCTGTCACAAGTTAAACTTGCGACTTAAAGTTACTAAATTTCTGTAACAAAATTGCCACTGGTAGCAAGTCATAAATAAATTTTGGTTTATTTTGGATTCTGGTGCTAAACTTACTCTTACTCTTACTCTTACACTTTCTAAATTTGTTTTATCACGATAATCTTAATCTTAATATGTGATTATCTCTTCTTTTTTTTTTTTTACTTCAAGCCTTATTTTACCATTCTACAAACTTATAATTTATAATTATTATCTTTCTAAAATCGATTTTCTCGTACATGACTAATATACAATAACATCCATATTTTTATAATTCTAAATTTGTCTTTATTTTTTGTATTTCATGATTCTAAATGGATAAATTTTATTTAGAATTTTCTAGGAATATAAATATATTTATGAAGAATAAAAATATTTTTTATAATCCGATCATAGTGAGATAATTTGTTTCAAATTTAATAATGTGAATACGAAAACAAATAATCATGTGTGACCATTTTACTTTTTTTTTTTTGACAAAATGCAGATATCATATCATTAAATCATGACGAATACAATCCTTAACTTTGACCGGAACAGAACACCAACCAAAGGTACGATCAGGATACATATGAGACTCATGAGCAAGTTCATGTGCCGACATATTCGTAGATCGTTTAATAAAATACAACTTGATGTTGTTTAACTGACAAGCTAACTCCCTACGATTCTCAATTATTAAACCAAGCCCAGAACGCAATGGTACTGCACTTCTTATTAGCTGAATTACCACTAAACAGTCTGACTCCATTGTGACCGTTTCCCACCTCATCTCCTTAGCCCAGCTTAATGCTTCCTTGACTGCTATTGCTTCTGCCAGAGTGGGATTCGAGGTTTCTGAAATCAATTTCGTCTTGGCCAAAATTAAGTGACCCTGATGATCACGAGCAATGATTCCACATCCCGAGACTCCATGACCTTCAAAGACTGCTGCATCTACGGTAATCTTTACTTCATTTTGTTGTGGCTTTGCCCAGATCATAGTCTCATCACCCTCTACAAGGGATTTAATAGGCACACAAACTCCTCTATTCTGAGTCGCATTCCGCTGTGAAAGATATTCCCACGCTTTTGCAACTATCCTCAAAGCTGGCCATTTCATGTTGTTCCAAACCAGATCATTCATAGACCTCCAAATAGACCAGCACAACGTGATGATCTTAGCTTTCATATTGCTCGACTAACCTGTAAAATTCTGCTGTAGCCATTGCACAGTATCCCTGTTCCCATCCATATTTATGCCGGGCTTAAATATCAGCCAGCACGTAGCTGCTACAGAGCATTGAACAAGGGCATGAAATATTGTTTCTGGTTCCTCCCTACAAACTGGACAAAGACTAGTTACCTGCACATGCTTGGTCTGCAGTTGAGTCATGGTCGGTAAACAAAGTGTAGATGCCCTTCAGACAACATTTAACACCTGAGGTGGTGCTTTTATTTGCCATAGACTTTTCCAAAAACCAGTTGTGTCACCTGCGATCCATGCTCCTTTCTGAGTTTGTAACAACCTGTACGCACTCTTGACTGTGTATTTCCCTGTATTCTCCAACTTCCAGCTCAAAACGTCTTTATCAAAGTCATGTTCGATGTTGGTATGAAGGATACTTTGCTGGTCTCTGGTCTCAAAAATATCTTGTACAATGTCAACATCCCACTCCTTAGTGCCCATACGGAACAATGAACACACCTTTTGATTAATAAGTGCCGGAGAATCAGTAGTAATATAAGCATTCTCCACACTAGCTAACCATGGTTGATTTAATATTTGAATGTCTTTGCCATTGCCAATTCTTCAACTTGAACCTTCAGATATAACTTTCTTAGCTTCAAGAATGCTACGCCAAATAAGGAGACAATCACTACTACAGAAACTGTCTTGCATAGCGTTTGTTTTTAAACTTGCATAGCGTTTTTAAACGCTATGCAAGTAGCCGCTATGGAAGTGCACGAAGCTTCAATAGCGTTTATTTATACGTTCTGGTAGTACGTTACTTAGAAAGCGGTTATGTAAACACTAAGGAAGTAAGTGTAATTCAAGTAAATGCACTCCAATAACACTTCTATAAACGTTATTGAAGTGAATATTCGTATTATGCTTGCTTACTTGCATAGCTATTCCATAAACGCTATTGTAGTGGGTACGTAGTATTTTAAAATAATGCTATTTTTTTCAGTTCTATATATGCACAATTAAAAATGCTAATTAAAATACATTTTTACCTGTAATTTTAAAAAATATCGTAGACAATAAATCCATAACCAAAAATAAAAATAAAATAGATATAATCATATTACTTGAGTACAATTGAAATAAGGGAAAGATCTATTCATAGTCAAAAGTCTAAATATTTCAAGTTGAGTTTCCAAGGATTTTTGCTTCTAACATACAAAACTACAAAACTACTTGATCTTCAGCAACTTGTTTCTGAGAAACCGATTGTAGAAGTAGCCTGCCCAATTTTTCTGGAAGCTGATCATCTTATCAGGAGGATAGGTCTTCAATTTTGGGGAATGAGTAAACTATTCATCAACAAAATTATAAAAACAATTAGTCATGTGCAAAAATATACTAGCAAAAACATTAAAAATACTAGCAAAAACATTAAAAATACGTACATTAACATCGATTGTTGTTTCATTCCTGCATATTATATCCTCGATAAAGCATCCGACATAATAGGCGCAATATATGCCATCATCCAAAGCCTGCTTCGGGCACTGCAAAACAGAGCATTTCCAACCATCCAAGTTCATTTGGTATAGCATCACTAAGAACACAAATTCTACAACTTTCAAGCAACACTAAGAGTACAAGAACACTGCAATTTTGTAGCTATTCGGTACCATCTCTGCACGAATAGTTACTAGTATAGTTTATTATACTACTGCAACTAAGACTAGGAAATAATTTAACCAGCTAGAAGATTCACAATATGTTTCTAGTTTCAACAGGCCTGTTTTTGTATATTAGTTTCAACAGGCCTGTTTTTGTATATTAGTCCTGTTGTACACCCCTACTCGTAAATTTGCTACTCAAAAACGTCTTGTAGATAGTGAGTAGTACCCACCATTTATAAACTAATATTCGGCATATCAATCTAACATATGGGCTAGCACCTTCATTTGGTATAGCATAAAACAGATGGGGTAGATTTATTAAATCCCAACAACAAAAAGGCGTAAAAAATTATAGTACGATTGTTTGGCAAGGCAATAAAAATTCATCAGAAAAGGGACAGAACAGGATATAGGACAAAAAGTCTGCCAAGAAATTGATTGTGAAAGGTCATGTTCCAGAAATGGGTCCTGACAGAGATCAATAGCAAATCCAAATTTGTAGACAAAGTGGGGTTTAGGTTCACAAAACTTGGGTAATACACCATAGCTCCTTGTCCTTGGTTCAAATTACCTCGGTAGGTAATCGCACAATAATTTTGTTTAGTACCATCAGCAAGTGTGAAAAACTTTGTAATATACAATCCCATATGTGGACAACCCTTGTTTAGATAGGAATTGCTAGCTCAAACAGAAAGGCGTGCTTGATTAAGTAACAAGTCTCTCCTGTTTACAAATTTGACCTTGCTTATTCAAAGTCTGGCTCACTCTATTCTAAACCGTGGAAATCTATGGACAAATCGATCCTCTCATGAATAAGATTGACCTCAAGCAGCTTAACCATACTTCGAGTGGCTTGTCTATAAGCAAGTTTGAGCTCAAATACAACTTGTTCAGGACTTTATTTAGGCAGAGCTCCAACTATAGCACATGCATCAAAAACATGGTTCATCTCAATTTAACATATATACTTCCCTAGTCTGCACATCCGTCAATATGTTGTACTTGCTATAGGACAAAAATATCAAAAACTTGGTTCATATTTATATTTTTGTTAATTTTATGAAATATGTTGCAGAGGCAAAAGTTTAAAAAACAAAATATGAGAAGCCGCTCTAAAAAAATATTAAGTACCTGTACATTCATCCATGTGAAACTATTAAAAGCTGTCCAGGTATAGCTCTTTTTATTGTGAGTGCGAAAAGTCCTTAGAGCACTATAAAGACATAAAACATAAACACATTATCGGTCATATGCAACTTAAATTATAAACATATAGAGACAATTTAATTTTTACTGACGTTTCTACAAGTGTTTTCACATCCTTGTAGTATGTGTTGTTAGTCATCCGAGCCGGATCCATAAAGTAGATGACCTCTGTTTTTGTATTAATGGCAACAAGTACCCAATGTTTTCTAAAAAAAAAAATATTCTAGTCAGGGGTAATTGCATAAAATTAACAAAAATATAAATATGCATGTAAAAATATCACTTACGAAACATTGTAAGGCAACAGAAGTAGGTGATCTTTGTTGATATGTCCCAATAAACACTTTGCCAGGGTTGTATCACTATTCTCTACCAAGGGAGACACCATATGCGGGGATACAAAAGAGAATTTGGATGCCAATTCCAAATTTTTTGATAAATAGACCTCATACAAATACCTAGAATTAAAAAAAAACGACAGATCAGAACTTGGTAGCAAAGTTCTTTGATATGTTAACGTGTAATACAAAGATTTATTTCTAATTATTCATTGCATTGTAACATAGTTTATTGACCTCAAACTCTACAAATAAACAGGCAACAGACAGATATTGGTTCATTTATCATGTTGTAACTAATTATCCCAAGACACAAACAACTACCAGAGAACAAAAAAGTAAAACATCTAATATTTGGAAGATTGATATCAACTAAGGCAGAAAAGAAATGGTTCAAAGAATTAAAAGACATAGTTTGTGCTATCTAAATCTAAATTTGGGAAAAAAAAAAGGATTAAAAGTCATAGTTTGCTTTATCCCACTCATCTTCTACATTCCACTATATATGCAGGCCTGCCACTATGTAGATGCTAATGGTGATAGGTCTCATTCACAGGTCAGAAAAGCATCTAATTTGATCTTTCACACATAAGCTTCTCAAATTAAGCACTGTGCACATCTCATCACTACTTCTCAAGTTTCTCCAAAAATAAACCGGATATTACAGTTATAACTTGTAAGAACACATTCCAAACAATCACTAACTAATTAGCTTAATTTTTTATTTGACTAAACTAAAGGATATAACTTACAATGTAATGAACACAGTAATATTAAGACACATAGAGCAACGCTCTGTTAGGGTAACTAATGACAATGAGAACGGCCCAAGAAATTGTGCTTAATAATGGGTTAAGGAGGTTAAGGATATAACTACTACTTCTATTAGTAATAAAAGGAGGTTAAGGATTCGGTGGAGGCATGTGGACTACGTATATAAATTTTATGTTAAAGTTTATAAGAAAATAAATTGATAACAAGGGTAGTTTCCCAGAGCAGGACCTCATTTGTTTTGATGGCCTTAACACTGCAATAAGGTAGGAACCCTAATGGTTGTATTCATTTTCTTGGCCATCTGGCCTGGACCAAGACCAGTCCATCTCTGCAGTCTAAAACAAAACAATACAGATACCGTGTCCAGAACTCCCATTATTAAGCACAAGAAAATCTACACTACAGACATATTCATTGACCTAGAATCTTTAATGCCAGAATCTTGAGTTTTCTTTAATGCCAAAATCTTGAATTTTAGTATTTCTTGAATTTTTTTGTTTTAGTCTGGTAAACATAAATTATAAGATAAAGGTTTGACCTATCTATAACTGCTTTAATATTTCGTTGCATATTGATAGTTTCGGAATAAGAAGTAAAGTGTCACAGAGAGGGGCCAATTTCATAGAGGACTAAAGAACCATTAACCAAATTAGTGCATAACTGTCTACAGAGTAATTTGTGCCCATTTACATATCATCATTCCTATGGCAGTACCTAGAATTTTGGCAACAAGGACAATCTTAACATTATTTAACCGTGATTAGAGGAAACATAAATCGGTTAAGAATAACTTGCAAAATTTTGCAAAATACCAATCCTCCAGGTATGGAAATATCTTGATGTTATCAGTTATCACAGTATGAAAACACCACTTCTCCTTATATTTAGGGGGGTAGAGGTAGGTAACCAGGAAAAAATTGCAAATTTCTCAGTTACCAGGGTTTCATTATATTATTAAACTGTTTGTTGTTGTTGTGATTGTTAGGGTAACAATCACAATGAATTCACACAACCGAAACAGCACCCTACCAAAAAATTGTTCACAGAAACACAATCCCCTCAACTAAATAAGAAATTATTCACAGATAATAAACACTATGCCCTCAACTCAATACCTAATAATCACAAATACGTACACACACGAAATCAACTACACAAATACACATAGAATACCTAATAATCAAACACAATGTAAAACTCAGGCACAAAAATAACACAAAGTAATCACAAATTCGTATTACCTAATAATCGAATTGCAAAACTCTTTGACGACCGCCCTAATTTGAAGAGAAATCGCTGATGAACGATCTGTAATTTGTCACTGAAAACTCGCGGCTGTTGGGTGTACTTCAGAGAAACGTTGTGGGTTTTAATTAATCTAGTGGGTATACGTATTATGTTTTAATTTTAATTATAAAATGATATTAAGACTACCTGGGATACACTTAGTACAATAACGTTTCTTGAAGCGTTACCCAATTATCAACAATTATAAAATAAATTAATTCAAAATTACTTAAAATACATTATCTTCCATAGCGGTTTAATAAACGTCATAGAAGTGTACACTTGGATAGCGTTTGTACAAAAAACGCTATTGTAGCATTTTTCCGTTTTTATTTTTATTTTTCTAATTTTTCAATAATTACTTCCATAGCGTTTATTAAGAAAAACGCTATGCAAGTCATCTACTTCCATAACGTATAGTATAAACGTTCTTGTAGTACCATGTCCTAAACTCAAATTTGTAGTAGTGAATGGGTCTCCTTGTCTCAGTCCCCTACTAGGAATGATAGGTCCCATCTCAAATTCACCATGAATGATTTTATACTCCAATGTTGACACACATTGAAGGATTAAATGAGTCCACCAGTTACTAAAGCCCATTGTCAAGAGCATTCCTTTCAAAAACTTCCACTCGATTCGATCATAGGCCTTGGACATATCTAGTTTAATGGCCATACACCCTTCCTTTTCAAATTTCTTTCTTTTCAGATAATGCATGACCTCGAATGAAATCATGATATTGTCCGATATTAATCGACCTGGAAGAAAAGCACTTTGAGTGTCCGATATTACCGAATCCAAAACCTTTTTCAGATGATTCGGAATAACTTTTGTAATGATTTTCATCACTACATTGCATAATGCAATCGGTCTCAACTCTGTCAACTTAGTATGATGCTTCTTTTTTGGAATAAGCACAATGTTAGTAGCATTCATGTCCTCCACTAACTCCCTTGTTTCAAAAAAATTCTCGTTAATAGAATGACTTCCTTACCTACAGTAGCCCAATTTTTCTGAAAGAAAGCCGAGGTCATTCCATCCGGCCCCGGAGCTTTGTCAGGATGCATATGAAACAAAGCATCCTTCACTTCCTGATCAGATATCGGTTTAAAAAGTTCCTCATTTTGCTGCTCCGATATAGATTTTGGAATACACTCCAAAACTCCCTTTATTTCTGTATGTTCCTCCGTAAAAACTTGCTAAAAATATCCTTTGATCAATTCCTGCAAACCAGAATTCCAGTCAATCCACTCTCCTTCCTCATTTTTTAAACGTTGAATGCGATTATTACTCCTCCTTCTACTACATGAATCACGAAAATACTTCATATTCTTGTCACCTGCTTGCAACCATAACTGTTTAGATCGCTGTCTCCAGAAAATTTCTTTTTGATCTAAGACCAAGTGAAGTTGCTTTCTTGCCATCTCATACTCAGCTATGGACTAGGAATCTTGCTTATTTATGAGGGACTTCAATTGAATTTTACATTCATTTATTTCTTAATTTCTTTATGAGCCATATTTTTCTTTTTTAATTAAGAAGTGTTCTGTGTCCATGTGTATTTTTATTTTACTTAATGTTTGTATAACTATAATAAAGGAACACAAAAATAATTATAATATAAATGTAGTTGTGAGGAAAAGAAAGATTTCAATTCAGAAAATAGAATACAGGCATAAAATAGTTACTGTGCTACTAATAATGAAAGATAAGGGTGTTTTAGGCAATTGAATGTAAGAGGTTGGGTAAAATGGAGTGCTGCTACCGGAGTGTTGTGCGATAAGAGTGTCCCTTTGATGTTGAAAGGTAAATTCTATAGAGTTGCAGTTAGTCGTCATTATTATATGGTTCGGAATGTTGGCCATTGAGGCATGTTGAGGAGCGTAGGATGGAGGTGACGGAAATGCGTATGTTACGGTGGATTTGTGGTTGCACAATGTTTGATTGTATACCTAATGATGCTTTTAGAAGAGTTTTAGGTGTTGAGTCTATTTCCAAGAAATTGAGGGAGGGGCGCTTACATTGGTATGGACATGTTCGGCGCAGATATGCTTCAGCTTCGGTTCGCAGGGTTGAAAGTATTTTGGTTTGGGGGAAGAGAAAGAGAGGTAAACCACGTAGGACGTTGCAAAATCAACTGAGTTTGGATATGGCAGCTTTGAATCTCACAGGTGATATGATATTTGATAAGACTGCTTGGAGACGACGTATTCGCGTATTAGAGCTTGCCTCAAGCGGGTCTCGGCAGGATCCATAAGTATATTATCATATTTGGTCATGCAAAAGCATTGGACTTGAGGTTAGTCCCGTGTGTATAATGTCACGGGTTCGGATATTGTCCCAAACATTACTCATTTTTATGCAATATGCACTAAGTCGGGGGTCTGCACAGAAATAGCCTCCCAACTTTCAGGGTAGGGATTGGGTCTGCATACAATCTAACCTCCACATCCCGTTCTAAACGGAATATACTGAGTATGCTTGGTTTGATTTGATTTAGGGTGCGAGAGTGCGCATATTTTAGAAACATGTGGTAAAATAAAAAGTTTTAATTTGGGGATTAATATGAATGTATGTCATCCATCATATTAATTATTTAGTTAGCTATAATAATAAGACATGTATTATTTTGAACATTTTTTTTTGAAATTTTTGTTTGATTTCCTAATATTTTTCTTCATTTAAACAAATAATAATAGGCTTCAATAATAATTAAAGTTTAATAACAACATGTTAATTTTATATATTTCATTGTTTACATGAATTTTACTTTTTTTAAAGAATATTTAGTTTTACGAAATATATAAATTAGAATGCATTGGTATAAATTCTAAATTAATATGTAAGTACTTTTTTCATAAATTAATAATTTTAATAAGTAATTATAAATCTCGATGCAAATTGTCATTGAATTTTTTTCCCTTTTTGATAGGATGTTATTGGAGTTTAATAGTTAATTGCCCTGGTAATTTTAAGAATAGAAAAAGCAGTCGATCACCATTTGTCCATTCCAGCGATAAAAGCACATATTTTAAAAGGCATAATGCACCAATTATTTATGTTTCTTCTTCTAATTTTTGGTTCTACTGTTACGTACATCCTAATAATTGATATAATAAGTTGTAAATTCATTTTCTAATTTTTGAAACCTATTTGCATTAGTATATACTTTATCGAGTTATATTATATTTATTATATTAGGATCGAAAAAAAGTTATTTTTATTAAATTATTAAAAAATTACTTTAGATTCAACTATATTAGATTTGTACACCGAGTTATTAGAGCCTTTATATTTTTAATTTATTTCCAAATTTGCATTCAAAAGAAAGCTCCAACTATCTATATATATTATAATGCCGAGAGATCGTAAAGTTACCAGAAACATTTAAGGTATTTTTCTTGAATTTTCGGTTTTTTAATTTTTTTTTATTAATTTTTTTTTTCTTGCATTAAAAAGATCTAAATGGCATATTAATTAGTCATTAATTATACCTAATAAATATGTATTAAATTTATTTTATTTATTTAATAAATTCTAAAACATTATTTTGAGCATTATAATTATTATTTCAGTATTAAATATTAATTACATATATAATTAAGTTTATTTTTAGGTAAAATGATGACTAAAAATTGTTTACATTGCGTAATTTTTTATTCCCTATCGAATACTACTCCAATTTCTTTTCGGACAATTATAGTACAGACGACCCTTAACTTTTCAAGCAATCTTTATAATTAATAATTATGGAAATCGTAATAAATTATAAAAGTATGTAAATGTTCGCTTAACACATGTAATAAAAATAACATTTGTTATGACCAAACTGATTAAATTGAAAAAATACATTTTTATCGGTAGACTAAATCGATAAAAAAAATTACATACCCGTTGTTCAGTATATTATGTCGAAATAAATTAATATTCTAATTAAATAAATTCTACACTATAATTGAACATGTAGGAGAGGGGCGTCGGCTTTAAAAAGTGTTATTATATATACTCCCTCCGTCCCAATGGGATGTTAACGTTTGCTTTTTGCACGGAAACCAAGATAGTGGGTGTAATATTGTTAAAATAAATGAAGTAGTGGGTGTAATAGTGAGTTTATAGTTAAAATAAGTTAAGTAGTGGATGTAATAGTGTAAAGTATTGTTAAAATAAGTGAAGTAGTGGGTGTAATAGTTTTAAAACTTACTATTTTAGGAAATGTTAACAATCTATTGGGACATCCCAAAATAGAAAGTGTTAAGAATCAAAAGGGACGGAGGGAGTAATATTTATCACTTTTGATCGTAAAGATTACGTTTGTATTATAATTACTACTTTTTATGTTTATGATATTTTTGAGATTATAAAAATTTTAGATATATAAATAGAATATCTTCAAACTTATAATTTATGTAAATTATTTTGAATCATTTTTTAAAAAAAATCTTATGAGACCAATCAATTTTTAAAAATAATAAAATTAATTCATTTATTTTTAATATTTAAAAATAAAAAATTTGTAAACCGCGCGAAGCGCGGATAAATTGACTAGTATCTCTTAAACGAAAATTACTCTTGCCTAGGAAGCTGTTTCAATTTTTACAATTAGTGCTGTGAAAATACAAAGAAGTTTAGTGTATGAGATAGGTTAACAAATTTTGCCGCAATATCTTATTGAATATTTTACAATTATTTAGTCTTTATAATTAATAGTTTGAGGTGGGATAATACTTTTTGTTTCATTGGTTAACTAGAATTCGCGGAATATGTTATAGCCTCTGTTATTAAATTGGCCGATTTTTGAAAAATTGTTAATAAATTGATTAAAAATGGGTCAAAATTTTGAAATTAATTTAACCGTTTTTTGCAAAATTGCTGATAAATTGTCGATTTTTCAACCGAATTACCTGATAAATTGTAAATCAGTATAATTCCAATTTCCGAAATTTGCAACACTGATTATAACCTATAATTTATTTATTTAAATTACTAATATTTGCCTCTTTCAACGGAACCAAAAGACAAAAACTTGAAGTCAAACTGTCCAAAAACTTATTTTAAATTAGCATAAATTAGATCCAGTGCGCCTTTGAATTTTCAAGTACCATCTATACTATTATATTAAAGCCGAAACATTGAAAGTTTTGGTTTTCTCCTAAGTTTTGGTTTTCACTCTAATTATTTAATTTTAAATTATTTTTAATATAAAACAAATCAAATGAATTCCGTTAAACCAATCTTTACATACACAATCTTAAAACCTCCGTTAACATTATTAAGAGTAGTATTTTATATTTACACCATTACTAATACAGCTAAACTTAAAACCTCCGTTATACACAATCTTTTCGGCTTTTCTCTTCTTTTTCAACACCATATATCAAACATAAATACTTTTCACATAGTCGTTAGATCTAATAATAATGAATATTCTTTATTTAAATCCCTCTTCCAAAGATCAAGGTTCAAATCCCATCAACAACAAATTTACATTAAGATTTTATATTATTAATTCTAATTTATAATATAAAACAAATCAAATAAATTCCGTTATTGTCTTTAATCCTAAATACAGAGTAGTATACTATTATATTAAAGCCGAAACATTGAAAGTTTTGGTTTTCTCTTAAGTTTTGGTTTTCACTCTAATTATTTAATTTTAAATTATTTATAATATAAAACAAATCAAATAAATTCCGTTATTGTCTTTAATCCTAAATACAGAGTAGTATTTTATATTTACATCATTACCCGTTAACAACAAATTTACATTAAGATTTTATATTATTAGTTCTAATCAATACATATCATTTATTAAATAACTATTATACAGAGTAGTATTTTATATTTACACCATTACCCGTTAACAACAAATTTACATTAAGATTTTATATTATTAGTTCTAATCAATACATATCATTTATTAAATAACTATTATTATTATTATTATTATTATTAATTTTATTAATTAATATTACAAAGTTAAATTCCATAATAAAATATTATACTCTATTTTATTTAATCACATAATTTTAAAAGTATTTAAAAGTAACCCGTGTTTTGCACGGGCCCTAAGCTAGTATAATTTTATAAATTAGGTGAAGTTACGGGCTAGTTACAAAGAAAATCAACATCATAAATGACGTTGATTATTTTGTGATTTTGTCGCTAATGGATTATAAATTGGGATTGATGTTCCTGAGGTTATCTCAGCCTGAGCTAACTATGATTCCCATATGAATGCACGAGGGTATAACTGTAATTACAGACTTTTTTTAGAAGATTTTCAATATTTACAAAAATACCACAATATTTTTATACTGTAACCTCAGGTAACTCTCCTGAGGTAATCTCAGGAGCTTTTTTCTCTTATAAATTAGTGAGTACACTGCTACCTTAAATTTCAGCCAGTGCTGTCGTGCGATAAGGTGGTGAGTGGGGTCCAAGTAACTATTATGTGTGGAACTTGCAGCAACACGTCATCATCACATGCAAACTTAACCACTAGCATGCTTCCACCATATCTATTGGATTGTTTGGTTGTCTATTTTATAGCCTAATCCGTCCCTTTTTAATTGGCACATTTGCAAAAATAATTGTTCTTAAATAGCTATTACATTTCTTATTCCAATACATTTTTTTACCAATTTTTCCATATACACCCTTTATTTCTAATACCAATGTTTGACTTTATATTTAATATACACACTCATAACTCATCATTTAATATTAAGATTAAGGGTAAGCATGAAAACAAATTACATAATTAAAATTTTCTTAATATGTGTGTTTTTTGCAAACGTGTCAACTAAAAAGGGACGGAGGGAGTATAAATTAACATTATTGAGATTGATAAATTTGTTTCATTTTATAAATAGTAATAATAATTAAGATTAAATTTATACTCACATTATTATGTTAGTATCAAATATTGATATAGAAAATATTAATTTATAATAAAATATTAATTAATTGAGAGTTTACTATATTTTGTGTGAAGATTCTTTTTTTTTGTTTGACATATAATATTTAATTTTCAATTTTAGTTTATATATGAAAACTTGTTCTCTTAATCAACATGATTAAATTTGTTATTTGATTTTTTGGGCCTATTACAGGATTGCCTTTACTGGCTTGTTATCGGTCGTTCGTTTTTATGAATAATTTATCGGTCGTCCGTTTGACGTACAAATATTATCGGTCGTCCATCTGACGAATTTTATATCTTATATTTTATACACTATTTTCTAATATACAGTTGTATACGGTTGTATTTTATTTTATATTTCTATTTTTCTATTTTATATCTATATTTTATACAGTTGTATTTTATTTGGCTGGATTTTAAATTTATATTATCTCATTTATAATTTTTTTTGTTTTCGAAAAGCATTACATTTTATTCAATTTTAATTATTTTTATTATTTTCATCTAAATGTAATATTAATAACTTTTTATTTAATTTTAATTTTTCTTAATAGTTTATATAGAGGTCTAACCAAAGGGATCTCCTTTGGTTAGATTATATTTATACTTATTTTTACTAATATCTTATCATCGAAAATAGAATTTATTATTAAATAATATAATATATTTTTTTTTGTTTTATCTCAAATTTATGTCTTTATTTCAACTTAGTTTTCTTGATTTGTATATGGTTTTGGTGACTTTTCAGATTTACTTGGATGAGAAGATGGAAAATGAGATAGTTGAAGTCGGGAATTGGATTGCTATAGCAGAAGAATTAAATAGAATCTAACCTTTTATTCATTGAGGCATGATGTAAATTGATGTTTTGTCGATCGTTGTAGTGTGGGCACTCTTTTTCCCCCTGAGTTTTTTTTCCTACAAGGGTTTTGCTCTTGTGGGGTTTTAACGAGGCCTACTTTTGTCGTGAGTTTTCTTCTTTGATATGAATGTTTTATTGTCTAAACTTCCGGAGGAATCTCTTTCTCATATCAATCGTAATCTAGGTTACGACCCATGGATTGGTTAAACATACTTTTCGGTTACATGATAAGTTTTCGTAGATGAAAGAATGTCTCTTTTTCCATTCCTTTTCAGGATTGTGTAAACTCTATCATTGATAAATGAAAATTATTTTTCATTTTGCAAAAAAAAAAAAAAAAGAACCATCGTCTCTTTAAGAAGTGTAATCATAATTACTTTCCCTTTTTGTATTAAAAACAAAAATAATTCAATTTGAGTAGCCTTTTATTAGTATGAATTATTAATATACAATAAAATAGTTCATATTTATTATTACATAAAAAAATTATTTTGAAGAATTTCTAAGCCACTAAAAATTATTTTAAGAATAGAGCATCGTACCAAACAAATCAGTTTCAATAATAAATTCATATGCCTTCGTAGAGGTTGAATGGCTGGTATAACATGTCTAGATTGTCGATCTACATTTTTGTTTTCAATATTACTTGTTTAATTACTTAATTAAGTCTAAATATATAGTAAACATAAATTTAGATGGATGTTGCATGTAGACTAGGCTCTACTTGTCTACAGATTCTCCCCGGTCCCAAATGAGTGAAAACATGGTTATAAAAAATTTATTAAACATTATTATAAATAGTGGCGGATCCAGGATTTAGTTACAAGGGAGCGAAAATATATGTATTAATTTTCAAAGATCAAGTACACCTCTACGTAATTTCAAAATTGAAATCGCTGAATGATATCTTCAGTTTTTACAGTCACAAAAACATCTCTCTCAACATATGTGATTAAAAGATCGTTTAACCACTCATCTCCTGTTATAGGGAGAATATTGTATAACAATATTTTGGAGGTTTGCTGGATTTATGGAGCAAAATACGGATATTTTGCTATGAACACGAAGAACATGGGAGGAGATTGGTGTTTGTTTGTGGCTGCACTTGATAGGTGTTTTTAGTGATGAACTGTTTTTCATCCGTATCAAGGTGCCTACGTACCCTATTTATAGGGATCAAGCCGTACGTAGTTCTTGGTGATATAATATATTTTATATATAATTTATAGGATTTTGTTCCTGCATTTACGGTGCTTTTGTGAATAATCGTGTAGATTTAATTAGTTTTTGATAAGTTTTTGTGAAGTGTTTCAGGTGTGCCATTTAAATTTTGGAGGAAGTAATTTTGAAATAAAAAGTGAGAATGAGTTGCTGAAAAAATTGTGGAACAGAATTTTCATGTTGGAGCTGCTATTTGTGAAACAGTTATGCGGTATTTAAATTAAAAAAAAAAAAGGCCTGCGGTGTAATTATTAAACCTGGGGTGCGGTTTCCCTTGGTCCTGTAATCAGTAAAAGTCCTGCGGGATGTTTTCTCTTCCCACGGTGCAGGAGGCTCTGTGTATATAACCAATTTACACGCCTACTGAATGAAGCAACCACGCGCCCGCCTTCTGTTTGTACCTCACGCGGAGATTGTTGGAGGTTAAATCTGGCGCGTGCCGCGCACGCGCGATCCAGGAGAGTGGGTTAGTTTTCTTCACGTGCCAGCACCAGTACATGTCTCCTAATTAAATCTTGCAGTGCATGTCTCATTACAAACCTGCTGCGGAAACAAAAATAGAGTAAAACACTGGACCCACATCACATGGACCTGTGCAGAAATTTGACAACTTGTCCCGTATTTTATTCGAATTTGTAAAATAGCTGGGAATCTAATTCAATTGTAATAATTATTTTAGCCTTGTAACCTCTATATAAATACTTTTAGGGTCTATTTTTGGGGATCGAAAATTATATTATTAGACACAACTTAGTAAACACTTTCTTCTGGAGATTTTTGGGGAGAATATTTATTTTCTTTGAAGATCAAGATTAAAGGTTTTTCTTCTATTCTTATAATTATGTGTTCAATTATTAATTCTTGTTTTATTAATTCAATCATGAGTGAGTAGATAATTAATCTAGGGTTAAGTAGAACCCTAGTTATGATTGATGTGTGAATTTCCTAATTCCCCCAATTTGATTGTTTAATTGCTCTTGCTTATTGAGTTGTTTTAATTAGCAATTACAAATCAGACGTGATTATGTGTATTGTTTGAACCAATATCTAATTATCAACGAGAGTTGGATTAGAGGGTTGTGATTTATCCAGTAAGAACATGAAATTCTCCATGAGAATAGGTAGAATGGATTGTTAGGAATTTAGGGTGCTGTAATTAATGTCTCTAAATTACATGATACCATGAGAATAGGCTTGATTGAATTTTAAGAGAAGCCATTAATACTCGAGAGAGGTTATTGGTATTTATAGGGCGCATCTTTCCTGTTGAGCAGCGTACGATTAATTGGGGCGGGAATTCACAATTACATAAATTCATGCTAGTGGGGACACTTAATTCTGGATGTTTTTAATATTTGATTAATACAAACAAAATTCTCTTTAGTTTAAAATTAGTTTAATAATCTCTCAATATTTATTGTGTTACTTGCTTAGCCGAATTAAATCAGAAACAACTAGTGATTGATACGTTTGTCTCTGTGGGATCGACTCTGACTTACCCTACTACATAGTTAGAAGGATTTGTTAGATTTATTATTTGATAGGCACGCGACGGCCTTGTCAAATTTTTGGCGCCGCTGCCGGGGACAAAGCAGTGTTAGATTAGTTAATTTTGAATTGATTTAGCTAAGTATTTTATTTGAGTTGCTTCGGCTATTATTCCCTTGTTAATTGATCATCGTTTCTAGTTCTCTTGTTGCATGCACACTCGAAGTTCAGGTACTGAAAACTTAATTGAAATTGATCCTGAAATTGAAGCTACAGCAAGAAGGCAAGCAGGCAAGCGAAGGAAAAACAAGGATAAGGAAATTATGACTGATACAACAGCTAAAGCTCTCAGGGAGCATGGTATGCCAGATGCTACAGGTGTACTCTCCAGTATTGTCAGACCAGCAGTCACAGCTACACACTTTGAGCTCAAGCCTCAGTTCATCCAATTCATCTCCAATGACTCTTTCGCAGGATTGTCCACTGAAAATCCTGTTGATCATCTTGAGAGTTTTCTTGAAAAGTGTGATACAATAAAGCTGACTAATGTTAGTGATGATGCTATAAAGCTGCGCTTATTTCCATTTTCTCTTCGAGATACAGCAAAAGATTGGTTGAAAGATGAAGGACCAAACACATTCACTACTTGGGATAGTCTTGCGAAGGCTTTTCTACTTAAATTCTTCAGTCAGAAGAAGACCTCTAAGCTCCGGAATGAGATCTCTAATTTTCGTCAAGATGATGACGAGTCACTTCATGATGCTTGGAGAAAATTTAAGCGACTTCAGAGACAATGCCCTCACCATGGAATTCCTGACTGGTTGTTGATCCAAACATTCTATAATGGGTTGACACAAGAGTTCCGAAACTTTGTTGATGCTTCTTCTGGTGGTTCTATTATGAAGAAGAGTACTGAGGATGCGAAAGTTTTGTTAGACGAGATAGCGTCTAATGACAATTATCCATACAGTGATCGAAATCATCCTAAGAAAGGTGGTAAGTATGATGTTGATGCTCTAACCATGATTAATACTACTATGCAGGCTATGGTAAAAAAGATTGAGCAATTGGATTCCAGAAGTTCTTCATCTACTGTTGCTTCATGTGAGATATGTGGTGTTGTTGGACACACCAAACTTGCTTGTCAATACAATCCTTCTGGAATGGCAGTTGAGCAAGCTAATGCTCTTTACAATCAGAATCAGAGGCCGCAGTATAATCCTTACTCCAACACGTACAATCCAGGTTGGAGAGATCATCCAAATTTCTCCTACAGGAACAATCAGGGTCAAGCTCAATCTTCACAGAATAACTTTTCTCAGCCTCCTGGTTTTCAGCAAGCTCAGCCACAGAAATCTAACTTGGAAAGTCTTATGGAAGGATTTATCTCTACTCAATCAAAGAAGAATGAGCACTTCGATTCAAGCATCAATGAGATAAAGGCTCACAACAAAATGATGGAAAACACGATCACTCAAATTTCTCAACAGTTGAGCCAACTTAATAAGTCTTCAGGCCAACTTCCTGGCCAAACTGAGCAACCGTCAAGGGGCCATATCAATGCTATAACTTTGAGAAGTGGTAAAGAATTGAAGGAGCCGGAATTGAAAGTGAGCAAAAATGTTGTGAATGCTAAGGAAGGTGAAGAGGAAATTACAACTGAGAAACCGATAGAACCAGAGATCGTGGAAAAAGAAAAGAAAGAATCAGAAGTTGTTCCTCTCAAACCATATGTGCCGCCTGTTCCTTTTCCACAAAGGTTGGCACAAGCGAAGCTAGAGAAGAAATATGGTAAGTTCCTTGAAATCTTGCAGAAGCTACATATCAATATCCCATTCATGGATGCTATCACTGAGATGCCATCTTATGCAAAATTCCTGAAAGACATTTTGTCAAGAAAGAGAAAAATTGAAGAAAGCTCTACCATCTCATTAACGGCAGAGTGCAGTGCCATCTTGCAAAATGATCTTCCGAAGAAGTTAGCGGACCCAGGTAGCTACTCTATTCCTGTTCAGCTTGGGGATGTCGAAATAAAAAGAGCTTTGTGTGATCTTGGAGCAAGTGTCAGTTTGATGCCTTTGTCGATTTGTGAACAGCTTCAGATGGGTGAACTAAAACCCACACGTATCTCTCTACAACTGGCAGACAGAAGTGTGAAATTTCCATTGGGAATTCTTGAAGATGTGCCCCTTAAGGTAGGAAAGTTTTATATTCCGTGTGATTTTGTTGTCATGGAAATGGAAGAAGATGCAAATATTCCTATCATTCTTGGGAGGCCTTTCTTAGCAACAGCTGGAGCTATCATTGACATGAAAAATGGAAGGATTTCTTTTGAGGTAGGCGAAGAGAAGATGGAATTCAAGCTGCAAAGTACAATGGGACATCCTTCTACGGATGAGTTTGTGAATAGGGTGGATGCACTAGAGGAAGTGATCGACATGAAAGCCAAAATTCTTTTATCTGAGGATCCACTTCAAGCTGTTCTTGAGGGTACTGTTGATGAAGAAAATGGAGAGTGTCAGGGTTACGAGAAGCTTTTGGATGCAGCACCTACATATAAGCATGAACATTCTAATGTGCTACAGCATGAGGAAGTTAAGGAGAGTTCCACGCCTCCTAAGGTAGAACTGAAACCATTACCTGCATCTTTGAAATATGTGTTTATGGGCCCTAATGAATCATATCCTATTATTGTTAATTCTGAGCTTGATGACATTCAAATTGAGCAGTTGCTCACGGTCTTGAGGAAATATAAAAATGTTATTGGGTATTCCATTGATGATATCAAGGGCATTAATCCATCATTCTGCATGCATAAGATTATTTTGGAAGATGAGCAAGCTTCTTCTATTGAGCCTCAACGGAGACTCAATCCTAATATGATGGAGGTGGTCAAAAAGGAGGTTTTAAAACTTCTTGATGCAGGTATAATCTATCCTATCTCTGACAGCAAGTGGGTTAGTCCTGTGCATGTTGTTCCAAAGAAAGGAGGAATGACCGTTGTGAAGAATGATAAGGGTGAGTTGATCTCTACTAGAACTGTGACAGGGTGGCGAATGTGCATTGATTATCGAAAATTGAATAAGGCCACAAGGAAAGATCATTTTCCTCTCCCTTTTATTGATCAAATGCTTGAAAGGTTGGCGAAACATTCTTACTTTTGCTTTTTAGATGGATATTCAGGTTTCTTTCAGATTCCTATCCATCCGAATGATCAAGAAAAGACGACTTTCACATGTCCCTATGGTACATTTGCATACCGCAGAATGCCGTTTGGTCTATGTTGTGCTCCTCCCACTTTTCAGAGATGTATGATGGCAATTTTCTCAGATTTCATTGAAGACATTATGGAGGTTTTTATGGATGACTTCTCAGTTGGTGGAACTTCTTTTGATGCATGTTTACATAACTTGGAGAAGGTGCTTCATAGATGTCAAGAAGTTAATCTCATTCTCAATTGGGAAAAATGCCACTTTATGGTACAAGAGGGAGTTGTTCTGGGTCATGTTGTTTCGAAGAGAGGCATTGAAGTTGATAAAGCCAAGGTCGAGGTTATTGAGCGCTTACCACACCCTACTTCAGTCAAGGGGATAAGAAGTTTTCTGGGTCATGCGGGATTCTATCGCCGCTTCATAAAAGATTTTTCAAAGATTGCTCGACCTCTTACCGAGCTCTTGGGTAAGGAGGTACCTTTTGTGTTCACTGATGCTTGTGTTGAGGCTTTTGAAACATTGAAGAAAGCTCTTGTCTCTGCTCCAATTATGCAACCACCGGATTGGAGTCTACCATTTAAGATCATGTGTGATGCTAGCGATCAAGCTATTGGTGCAGTCCTAGGCCAAAGGAAAGATGGAAAGCTTCATGCTATTTACTATACAAGCAAGACCTTGGATGGGGCTCAGATTAATTATGCAACAACGGAGAAAGAATTGCTAGCAGTGGTGTATTCTATGGAAAAATTTCGATCCTATCTCGTTGGTTCGAAAGTTATTGTTCACACTGATCATGCAGCTTTGAGATACTTGATGAGTAAGAAGGATGCTAAACCTCGTCTGATTCGTTGGATTTTGCTTCTTCAAGAATTTGACTTAGAGATTAAAGATAAGAAAGGGGCTGAGAACGTGGTTGCTGATCATCTTTCACGCCTTACTCTTGATGAGGATGATGGTAAATCTACTCCAATTGATGATTCTTTTCCTGACGATCATCTACTTTCTCTTGCAAGTCTAGAGATTCCTTGGTATGCTGACATAGCTAATTTCTTAGCTAGTGGAACTGTTCCTCATGGTTACTCGTCGCAGCAAAAGAAGAAATTTTTCTATGATGTGAGAAAGCACTTTTGGGATGATCCTTTTCTTTATAAATCATGTGCTGATGGAGTCATTAGAAGATGTGTTCCGTATAATGAGATTGCTTCTATAATCTCACATTGTCACGATTTGCCAAGTGGTGGTCATGCAAGTACTACGAAAACTGCTGCAAAGATTCTTCAGTGCGGTTTTTATTGGCCAACTCTTTTTAAAGATGTCCACCAATATGTTCATTCTTGTGATCGTTGTCAAAGAACGGGGAATATTTCAAGGCGCAATGAGATGCCTCTCAAAGGCATTCTTGAAGTGGAGCTTTTTGATGTTTGGGGAGTAGATTTCATGGGACCATTCCCTCCATCTTTTAAGAACAGGTATATCTTGGTAGCTGTGGATTACGTCTCGAAATGGGTTGAAGCCATTGCATCACCCACTAATGATGCTCGTGTTGTGAGCAAGTTCTTCAAGAAGACGATTTTTCCTAGATTTGGAGTGCCAAGGATTTTGATTAGTGATGGAGGAAAGCATTTTCTCGAAAATCGTTTTGAGGCCATGTTGAAGAAGTATGGAGTTTATCATAAGGTGGGACTTTCTTATCATCCCCAAACCAGTGGTCAGGTGGAGATCTCTAACCGTGAAATAAAGAATATCTTGGAGAAGACAGTCGCAAAATCAAGGAAGGATTGGTCTATGAAGCTTGATGATGCACTTTGGGCTTATAGAACTGCGTTTAAGACACCTATTGGGACAACTCCGTACAGATTAGTATATGGAAAAGCATGCCATCTTCCCGTTGAGTTAGAGCACCGTGCATTTTGGGCTATCAAGGGTCTAAATTTTGATATGTTAGCAGCGGGTGAGAAGAGACTTCTACAACTTAATGAGCTAGATGAGCTTCGTTTTGAGGCTTATGAAAGTTCTAAGCTTTACAAAGAGAAAACAAAGAAGTGGCATGACAAAGGGCTGTTACGAAGAGAATTCAAGGAAGGGGAGTTAGTTCTTCTGTTTAATTCAAGGTTGAGACTTTTTCCCGGAAAACTTCGTTCTAGGTGGTCAGGTCCGTTCAAGGTACGCAAGGTTTTTCCCTATGGTGCAGTTGAATTGATGAATAGCCATGGAGAGTCATTCAAGGTGAATGGGCAAAGAGTAAAGCACTATAGAGCTGGTGAACCAATTAACGAGGGGGTGGATATTCTGTTGTCTTCTCCTTCTGCTGATTGATTGATGAGTCGGTGTCGGGCTAACGACGTTAAACAAATGCGCTACTTGGGAGGCAACCCATGGATTCTGTATACTGTGGAGGACTGGTGCACTTCATGCTTCGGCATAGGGGAGTATTTCTTTCCTTCTTGTTATTAGTTGATATTCTTAGTATTGTGCCATTGAGGACATTGCCACATTTAAGTGTGGGGATGTGCTTTGTAGTAGTAAAAAAAAAAAAATTTAAAAATGAAAAATACCAAAAATAATTCTAGCCATGCAATTTGATTAGTTGTTGTATTTTGCTAAATACACCCATGCATGCGTAGGAATCTTGTGTTTATGGATGCTTTTGTATGAGAAGTGATATGTAATGTTCTTGTGCACACACTTACACTAGCAAGTAGAAACTAGTAGACTTTTTGAATGTGCTAAGTGATTAGAATGACATGAATATGTGCAAGGTAATTTGGTCTATATGCTTTGAATACAAGTAGGTGCGTTAGAGAGACTGTTATTTGGGATTGATTATGCTTTGTTACACCAAGTGAGATTTTGAGCCTATATGCATATCTTTTGCATGATTATTCGTTTGCTTGAGTGTCCACTTGTCGTTTGCATTGCTAGCACTTGCTTGAAGTCTTTCCTAAGATGCATGACATTAATTGATGATAACATGATAAAGGCAATTAGGTATAACCTCATATTTCCCATATTTCCAAACCATTTATACATGATCCACTAGTTAACCCTTTGAGCCTAATCTTATTCTTTCGGTGACACACCAAGTTACTTGCCATTATCCTTTTTATTTTATTGGCCTTGCATTAAATTTGAACCCAATTGTCAAAGGCTAGTATTGTTCGTAAGGGAGTGATAAGGTGTGTATAAAAGGGGGGTTTTATTGATGATCATAACTTTGGGGGAATATTTGGGGTTTGGTTCATAGCTTGTTAGTCGAAGTTTGAAATCATATTTATGGGATCGTTGTTCTTGCTATTATTTTTGCTCTCTTGAAAAAAAAAAAAAAAATAGAAGGGAAAAAAACAGAAAAAAAAGCAGAAAAATAAATTTGAGAGCATTTTTATCTTTTGTGATCCTACTTTGTTTCGACTAGTCAAGTTGTTTATAAATAAAAGTTCAAGTGTGGGGATGAAAGTATGGGAGTTGTTTGAATTTTATTGTCAGGTACTAGCTTTTGACTTAACCTTCTTTGGCTTTCTTGACATACCTTGTCCCTAGCCCCGTTACAACCTTAACAAAGACCTTTTGATTGTCATTGATGATGTATGTTGCGTTAAAGGTTAGATTGATAACAAGGACGAAGCATGTTTATGATATTGTTGGAGTTGAGTGAAACACTTACCCTTTGTTTTGAGTGAATATTTTTGTGAGTGAAGGGTGAGTTTTTGCTTTTGGCATAGGAGATCCCAGAATTTGTCTCAAAGATGTGCTCTTGTGTGCTTAGCATGTTTACCAACCTATTCTTACATTTGACATGAATTTCTATGATCTTATGCATCTTCTTTGAGTAGACTATGTGGATACTTGCACTTTAGACACCAAGGCATTGCATTTTCATTTTGATTCTTAAGCTGATGTGGCATGAGAGGATTTGTGTGTGTGGTGTTGTGTTGGCATTAATCTTTTGCATGGTTGGATGAATTTTGTGGGTATATTCACTATAAACCCTCACGAGACCTTACTCGTCCACTAGGGCTACCTAGGGGTTTAAAGGGCTTGTTGCATATGCCAAATGCAACCGTGATCACCTACGGAAGTGGTACTAATTAGTTAGTATAATTATTATGTTAGTTTGCACGAGGACGCGCAAAGTGCTAAGTGTGGGGATATTTGATATAATATATTTTATATATAATTTATAGGATTTTGTTCCTGCATTTACGGTGCTTTTGTGAATAATCGTGTAGATTTAATTAGTTTTTGATAAGTTTTTGTGAAGTGTTTCAGGTGTGCCATTTAAATTTTGGAGGAAGTAATTTTGAAATAAAAAGTGAGAATGAGTTGCTGAAAAAATTGTGGAACAGAATTTTCATGTTGGAGCTGCTATTTGTGAAACAGTTATGCGGTATTTAAATTAAAAAAAAAAGGCCTGCGGTGTAATTATTAAACCTGGGGTGCGGTTTCCCCTGGTCCTGTAATCAGTAAAAGTCCTGCGGGATGTTTTCTCTTCCCACGGTGCAGGAGGCTCTGTGTATATAACCAATTTACACGCCTACTGAATGAAGCAACCACGCGCCCGCCTTCTGTTTGTACCTCACGCGGAGATTGTTGGAGGTTAAATCTGGCGCGTGCCGCGCACGCGCGATCCAGGAGAGTGGGTTAGTTTTCTTCACGTGCCAGCACCAGTACATGTCTCCTAATTAAATCTTGCAGTGCATGTCTCATTACAAACCTGCTGCGGAAACAAAAATAGAGTAAAACACTGGACCCACATCACATGGACCTGTGCAGAAATTTGACAACTTGTCCCGTATTTTATTCGAATTTGTAAAATAGCTGGGAATCTAATTCAATTGTAACAATTATTTTAGCCTTGTAACCTCTATATAAATACTTTTAGGGTCTATTTTTGGGGATCGAAAATTATATTATTAGACACAACTTAGTAAACACTTTCTTCTGGAGATTTTTGGGGAGAATATTTATTTTCTTTGAAGATCAAGATTAAAGGTTTTTCTTCTATTCTTATAATTATGTGTTCAATTATTAATTCTTGTTTTATTAATTCAATCATGAGTGAGTAGATAATTAATCTAGGGTTAAGTAGAACCCTAGTTATGATTGATGTGTGAATTTCCTAATTCCCCCAATTTGATTGTTTAATTGCTCTTGCTTATTGAGTTGTTTTAATTAGCAATTACAAATCAGACGTGATTATGTGTATTGTTTGAACCAATATCTAATTATCAACGAGAGTTGGATTAGAGGGTTGTGATTTATCCAGTAAGAACATGAAATTCTCCATGAGAATAGGTAGAATGGATTGTTAGGAATTTAGGGTGCTGTAATTAATGTCTCTAAATTACATGATACCATGAGAATAGGCTTGATTGAATTTTAAGAGAAGCCATTAATACTCGAGAGAGGTTATTGGTATTTATAGGGCGCATCTTTCCTGTTGAGCAGCGTACGATTAATTGGGGCGGGAATTCACAATTACATAAATTCATGCTAGTGGGGACACTTAATTCTGGATGTTTTTAATATTTGATTAATACAAACAAAATTCTCTTTAGTTTAAAATTAGTTTAATAATCTCTCAATATTTATTGTGTTACTTGCTTAGCCGAATTAAATCAGAAACAACTAGTGATTGATACGTTTGTCTCTGTGGGATCGACTCTGACTTACCCTACTACATAGTTAGAAGGATTTGTTAGATTTATTATTTGATAGGCACGCGACGGCCTTGTCACTTGGAGAAGAAGTTACCTAGGCGGGCTAGGGTTTTAAGAGATAAGCCAAAGTCCAAGCCCACTCGTTTGTTTAGGGCTGATGTGGCAGTGATTCATCAACCCTATCCGTGATCCATGGCCCAGCTGTGGAAGCCCATAGTCTCGAACGGATAGAATTGGCCAGTAGAGAAGTAACAAGAGCCTTGCATGCAACCTCGAGGGATCAGGCCATGCGAAGCGATCCCTTGCGTCCAGCTACTCATGCGACCTTGGGTCTGGCCATGAGCCTTCTAGTAAAGAGTGAGATAGCGATCTCTTGTAGTATGTTGATGTAATAATAGTGCGAAGCGATCCCTTGACGGGAGTTATACGCGAGGCGATCCCTTGACGGGAGTTATAAGAGAGATGATCCCTGTAGATGCGACCTTGAGACCGGGCTAGCATGATGCTTAAATCAACTGGCCTCGCTGACGAGGCGAATGGAAAAGCTGCATGGCCTCGCATGCGGCCTCGCTGGGCTAGTCATGCGAGGTGATCCACGCTGTACGGAGATAATTATACTCACGCGACCTCGCTGGGCCTGACCGTAAGCCTTCATAATAAATATGCTCTAGGCCTCGCTGGACCTTGTAGAGAGAGTATTCTAGGCCACGCTGGACCTCTAGGCCTCGCTGGACCTTGTAGAGAGACATGCATGATAGATGATATCCCATACTAAGGACTTTGTTGGCGAACTCGACCCGCAACTTGGGGTCGCAAACTTCCACATTGTGCTTGATAGTTTATTGGACTGACTCCTGGTGGTGGGTTTTAGTGAACCAATCTTCATCTCTAGGCCCATTATGAGTTGTGGACCTCTATTCTAACCCATTAGACCTGCTTAGGGCTTATGCCAAGATTTGGGCATAACAACTACCCCCGAGTACATATTGTCATTGAAGATGCGATGTGGACTCAAAAACTGCTTTGTCAAATATTCGATGCGAGGCATGTGCTCGCTATAGATTGCTGTAGATGAAAGCATAGTTATCTCAAGTGCCTTGGGATCGCATCGCGACCCTTATGAATTTGAATGGTTTCGAATAGCTATCGTGTCTCGAGATCTGCTCCCAGCCGCTACGATGATGACACGTGTTGTGTATCTTTCAATTAATTTGAAGCCATGTATAAGTGAGTAATGGCGACCTCGAAGGTACTTCCAAGCGTAATGGCGATCTTGAAGTCATAAGTTGTTATAATTATATCTTCTATCATGCTGATATGTGAGCTTGGACTTTCACCTATATATTCAGGTCTTCTTAAAGTATGATGAAAGTGTTCTCCTCTGCTCCTTGTTATTATGATGAGAGGCCTCCTCGTAAATTGAGAGGACTCCTTATAGCTTCATATGTTGCTAGGCCTCCTTGCAGCCTTGTACGTTGCGAGGCCACCTCGCAGCCTCTTACATTGCGAGGCCTCCTCGCAGCCTCATACGTTGTGAGGCCTCCTCGCAGCCTCTTACATTGCGGGGCCTCCTCGCAGCCTCATACGTCGCGAGTCCTCCTCGCAGCCTCTTACATTGCGAGGCCTCCTCGCAGCCTCATACATCATGAGGCCTCCTCGCAGCCTCATACCTCGCGAGGCCTCCTCAATTCTTGTAATGAGTCTGCTTAGAGTTTGTATCAATTTTCAAGCATAGCAACTAATTATGGGGGGTCCCATAAGATTGATTTTGTGTCCATTTTTTTTTCTTCTGCCGCTGGTTTCGTGGACTCCATCTTGTTTAATTTTATTACTTTTTTTTTTTTTTGTCAGGCTAATTTTATTACTTTTGATTCCTTAATAAAGTACTTTTGTCTCTTCTAGTTCCTCTTGCTCCGAGTTTTTTTTTGTCGCCCTAAAAATGATATTCGTTTGTCCTCCACAAACGAAAATTTCCCCTCCATCTAGCGCCAAATGTTATAGGGAGAATATTGTATAACAATATTTTGGAGGTTTGCTGGATTTATGGAGCAAAATACGGATATTTTGCTATGAACACGAAGAACATGGGAGGAGATTGGTGTTTGTTTGTGGCTGCACTTGATAGGTGTTTTCAGTGATGCCTACGTACCCTATTTATAGGGATCAAGCCGTACGTAGTTCTTGGAGAAGAAGTTACCTAGGCGGGCTAGGGTTTTAAGAGATAAGCCAAAGTCCAAGCCCACTCGTTTGTTTAGGGCTGATGTGGCAGTGATTCATCAACCCTATCCGTGATCCATGGCCCAGCTGTGGAAGCCCATAGTCTCGAACGGATAGAATTGGTCAGTAGAGAAGTAACAAGAGCCTTGCATGACCTCGAGGGATCAGGCCATGCGAAGCGATCCCTTGCGTCCAGCTACTCATGCGACCTTGGGTCTGGCCATGAGCCTTCTAGTAAAGAGTGAGATAGCGATCTCTTGTAGTATGTTGATGTAATAATAGTGCGAAGCGATCCCTTGACGGGAGTTATACGCGAGGCGATCCCTTGACGGGAGTTATAAGAGAGATGATCCCTGTAGATGCGACCTTGAGGCCGGGCTAGCATGATGCTTAAATCAACTGGCCTCGCTGACGAGGCGAATGGAAAAGCTGCATGGCCTCGCATGCGGCCTCGCTGGGCTAGTCATGCGAGGTGGTCCACGCTGTACGGAGATAATTATACTCACGCGACCTCGCTGGGCCTGACCGTAAGCCTTCATAATAAATATGCTCTAGGCCTCGCTGGACCTTGCAGAGAGAGTATTCTAGGCCTCGCTGGACCTTGCAGAGAGAGTATTCTAGGCCACGCTGGACCTCTAGGCCTCGCTGGACCTTGTAGAGAGACATGCATGATAGATGATATCCCATACTAAGGACTTTGTTGGTGAACTCGACCCGCAGCTTGGGGTCGCAAACTTCCACATTGTGCTTGATAGTATATTGGACTGACTCCTGGTGGTGGGTTTAAGTGACCCAATCTTCATCTCTAGGCCCATTATGAGTTGTGGACCTCTATTCTAACCCATTAGACCTGCTTAGGGCTTATGCCAAGATTTGGGCATAACATTTCCTATTCGATTATGCACAACCATTACGATAGAATGATCTTTCTACCCAGCCGTTACTATAGTCATCTAGTCATGTAGAGTGAAATGAAAAATATGAATGAATAATTACTAACCTTATGACTTATGTTGTAATCTGTAAACGAACTATGACTGTGAGCAGAGAGAGACAGAGAGTTGTGACTCGTGTTTGTGAAATTGTAAAAGGCGAGAGTAGAATTAGATAGCTTCTGTAATATAATTCTGTTTAGTTATACTTTTTTTATTTTAACATAATTTTTTGTTTATTTTTTTTTTATAAATAACATAAATCTTTTATTAATTATTTTTTTGAAACATTATTTTAATTTCATAATTTTACCAACATCTATTATTTTATAACTAATGTACAAAATTTACAACTTTAAAAAGTTATTTTGATATTTCTAAAATAAATTATCAAAAACTACAAAACTAAAAAAAAAATTACGGAAATTTTGAACCCAGCGTACTCGACCGAGTACGCTCGGCACAGATTACATCCGCCACTGATTATAAAAATTCCTTACAAGTTACAACTATTACTCGTAATATTTTATTTTAATGATGTTACTTTTCAGTGCTGGTCCTTGTAACAATTTTGATGTGAACTTTTAATAACAATCATATTAAAATCTTTAAAAATTATGCAATACGGAGAAATGGCATTATTTTTCATGTACAGTGAAATCTCGTTAAATTAATAATATCTTTAAGTTATTAATTTTTTCCGATCTCAACTTGGATCAATTCAAAAAATGATCAATTTCGATAAGATAATATTTTTTTTTGAAAAATACTATATGAATATATGGTCCCAATAATATTATAAATTAATAAGTTCAATATAATCATAAAATTATATTTATTACCCTTTTGTAAAATATGATTCTAGGGTATATGAAACTCATCCTTAACTATCTTTGTTACATCCGAAAGTTCGAATGTATTATTTTCGTAAAGCATTAAAAAGTTAATAATCATTGTTTTTTATGTCTTTAATGCTTCTTTATGTGTAAAAAGTTCCAAAAATATATTTTATCTTTGATATCATCTAAATATACAAGAATTTTTACTTTGAATCTCACTAATACTCATTGAATTTGTAAAGTAATGTATATTGAATTAAGTATAAAACATAAATTGTACAATCATTCTATTTAAATGTATAAAAATTGAAAATTAATTTTATTTGATGTCAAAATTTTCTATAAATTAATAATTATTAATTTATCGATTAATTAATATCTCTCTAAATTAATTCTCCAGTACCCACTATATTAATTTATAGAGGTTTATTGTAGTACGAGGAGGAAGAATTGAGAACTGGCCCAATAAGCAAAACCCAAGGATAAACTATCCAAATAAAAATGAAAAAGCAAGACACAGACCATCGATGCATGTTGCATTCAAAGCCCAACTTGATTGTCTGAATTTAGCCCAATTCAAATTTGGGGAAGAAGGATGCTAAAGATTTAACATTAGGTTGTTGCCTAAACCTGAAGTCCATAGCAAAAAAAAAAAAAAAAAATATTCATATGTCACACAGCAACTGCAAGTTTTTCTTTTAAAAAAAAATATTAATTTTAGAAGTTAATTATTGTAAAACTGACTAAATTAGCTCCAAATCTCAACAAATACATATAAAATTAATAATGTTATATATAATAACAAACTGTTTTTCCGACTTTGTATATACTTTATATGAACATAAGCTCTTTATTTAATCATAGTTTTCTTTAAATAAATTTTAGAAATTTCGAAAAATTGTCCCAAAACTTTTTCTAAGTGCTTAGGTATCACTTGCTCATTTACTAACATTTCTCATAATAATACTCCTACTATTTCATTTTAATTATCATTTTTTGATCACACACATTTATTAAAGTGGAAGTCAGCATTTTTAATAGATGTGTGAGAATGTTATGATCATATGAGTGAAGTCTTTTGAAAAAGAAAGCTGCTCGAGAAGTTCGGAAGTTGAGGAGTTGTTATCTATTAACAATATCCTTAAAAATTTAAAGTTTTGGAGCTGCAGAGATAAGGTACTTTGGATTTTCTCTAAAGACACCTTTTCTGTAAGAGATGGAGTTAGGAGAATTCAAGAATTTTTCCATTAAGAAACTGTAAATTGGAACATCTTTTGGAATATCAAGGTGTCTGCAAAAGTTCTTATTTTTCTATGGAAGATTCACTGTAAAGGTTTACTTACAAAGTGTTATCTCTTCTGTCTATAGTCTTTGTAATGCTTATGATGAAACTCTTGACCACCTTTTCTAGGATTGTTTGTGTTCAAAATCATGCTGGACCCTATCTTTGCATCTAAAAAAGTGGTATTTGGATAGTACCTTGCCTTGTACATTTTGCTTACCAGGCTGTTGGGATTTGTAATCAGGCGCCAACTTTGTTTCCCTAATAAAGCCAGATTAAAATCATGCATATTTCTAAACCCAGGCCACCTACAGATTTCTTCTTACTCATTCTATCCCATCCCATCCAGTGAATGCCTTTGTTTTTGGTCGAATCTGTTTTCCACCAATATCGACACATGATTCTCTCCATATCTGAACATATTTGCTTAGGGAGAAGAAAAATGTTCATTGCATAGTTTATTCTTTAATGAATATGGAGGGCAAGGAATGGGATGCAGATTTAGTCAAAGACATGTTCAACAGTAGAGATGCTAGCCTCATCTTAACAATTCCGATTCGATCCACGCATCCTGACAACTGGTACTGGAGAAGGGAGAAAATGGGACAATACTCAGTGAAGAGTGCATATGCAGTTTTGAATGAACAAAGAAACTCTCAATCATCAAGTGCAAGCTCAGGTTTTTGGAGAAAATTATGGAACTTAAAAATCCCATTAAAAATCAAATATTTCTTATGGCGTGCTTCGACAAATGTACTTCCCACAAAGGAGCAACTACGACAAAAAAAGGTTGAGGTGTGTAACCTTTGTCCGGTTTGCAACTTGACCCTGGAAACCACTTTCCACATCCTCGTTAGTTGTAACTTCGCGACTACGTCCTGGAATTTGGCAGGATTCATAAACGTTCACCAAGAAGCAACTACCTTTCAAGAATGGTTTGATGGAGTAACGAAGACCTACAAAAAAGATGAGATTCATGTCATAAGTATGATCAGCTGGGCTTTATGGCAAAACAGAAACAACATAGTTTGGAAGCAAAAAGGGAAAGAGCCTAAAATGGTAGTTGACACAGCTATTCTCGTCCTTAACCAATGGCAAGATGCACAAGACAGGTCGTTTGATCTTTCTTTTGGGTTTATAACCCAGTCAGACGGCGAAGTGCAATGGAAGAAACCGATGGAAGACACAGTTAAGGTCAATACTGACGCAGCTATTTTTTAGGACTCTGGACATTTCAGCTTTGCCATGATAGCAAGGGATCACAACGGAGACATGTTGGAAGCAAGAGCATGCTATAAACAAGGCGCTGTAACTCCAGAAATGGCAGTGGCCATTGGTGTAAAAGAGGCCCTCAGTTGGTCGAAGAACAAAGAATGGACAAGACTGATAGTGGAATCAGACTGTCTACTGCTAATTCAAGCAATCAGATGTTCGTCAATTCATCTATCTTACTTTGGCACGGTGGTGGAGGAATGCAAAAAACTTTTACATGAATTAGGAAATCGAAATGTAATCCTAAGCTTTGTTAAACGATCCGCGAACAAGGTGGCTCACTTCTTAGCGAGACATACTAGTTCTTTGGCCGATCGTACTTGGAAACAGGGTGAGATCAACCCGGAGTTCCAACTTGTTTTGTGTGACGATTTGAAGTTTTAATGAATTTCTTTTTCTAGCAAAAAAAAAAAAAATCATGCTGGAGATCAATCTTAGATTGGTGGGGGCTCTCAAATAAAAAAGTCTTCCTTAATATGGCAAAATTGTGGAGTTCATCCACATGGTTTACCCTATCTCCTTTGAAGAAAATATGGCAAATGGTTCTAGTGGCTATTTTGTGGACATTATGGTTATTGAGAAATGAAGTCATCTTCAAAAACCAAAAGTTTAACCTGGATTATGCTATCTTCTTAGTAAAATTCAGAGTCAAAGAATGGGCTTTGGCAATGGGTCTTATTAATAAAGATACTCTAATTTGGTGGGAGTTAAACCCTGTTGGATCAGTCACAAGATCAGAGAGCATGAGATTGCAATGCTTGTTCTTATCGGGTTATGATTATATTGGTTTTATTGATGGTAGCTGGAATAACAGAAATGGAGTTATTCAAGCAGGGATTGGTGGTTTTCTGAAGAACTCTGATGGTGATATTAAAATGTCTTTCTCAGGTCCAGTTTCTGAATCAAGTCCTTTCAATATAGAACTTGAAGCACTTAACACTTTCTTGAAGCTGGTTTCAGGTAAAGGTCTTGTAAAGATTAAAATGGCAGTTTACACTAATAATGCGTCTCTGGTGGACTAGTGCTCAAATTTAAGGCTGTAGGTTTAAGACAAAGTCCTCAGGAGGAGAGGCTGGATTTATTACTTAGAGAAACTCATATTTCAGTTATTAAAATCTCCAGGCACGAAAATTTTGAAGCAAACTTGCTTGCAAAAAAAGGTGCAAAAATCCCTAACATATCATGCTCGTGGTTTTAGCTTTCGTTTAGTATATGTCTATATGGCCGTTATTGGGCTTAGGTTGAGTTTTAGTTGTGAAGTCAGTTCAATATAGACTCCTTCAGAGACTCTTGGAAATGTATATTTTTACACAGGCCCACTTAGTTAAGCCCGTTTATTAGAGGGACGGAGAGGTGTACTCTTTTAGTTGCATGCATAATCGATTCATTTCTCTTCTAGGGAACTGTGCAGACAACATTGGAAACTTAACACTGGGAGCTTGTACAAGTTAAATCGCCTTTATTTATAGACCTCATTGATAAGTGGATTTTATATCCACTTGGAACATTCTAAATCGGCTTAAATTGATTGTTTTGACCTCAAGATTTTGGTAGTTTTGATGTGTTTGTTTAATTGTGCAGGGTTGGAATAATGATGATTAAGATCGTTGTTTCCGTTACTTTTGGAGTTGGAATCGGGCTTAATAATATAGAATGGAGTCTTGTTATGGTTCACCATGAGGATTCCAAGCATAGAGGATTGAAAACGGAAGAGAACGCAAAAAGAACGGGAGCAAACGGAGCAAAAACGAAGGAGAAAAAGCTAAAAAACGAAGGAGAAAAAAACGTGACCAGAAGTAGCCTGGGCAAACTGCGCCAGTTCTTGAGCAAAGTGCGCCAGTGAGCAGAATTGGCTTGAGCAAACTGCGCCAGTTCTTGAGCAAAGTGCTCGGGGTCGTGCTGATTTTCCAGTTTTGCCCTTATTCGATCTGAAATTGTATTTTAAGTGGTTTTTGACATAAAAATCGATTTCTAGTTGTATTTTAGGTATTTTTCTTATTGGGCAAGAGTAGGAAAAAGCCTATATCAACATCCAACCCTTGTAATCATAAGAGACATACGTTATTTAATATAACCTAGTTCTTGGGAAGAGAAAAAAGGAGAAGGAATTCCTCCAAGCTAGTGACAAGCAAGGATTATTCTTGAACCTTTGTATTCTTCTATTGTGGGGATTTAATTCTAAACCTTATTACTTCTTCTCTATTTTTACTTGTTTATTTTAGAGTTATGCTTTCAATAGAACCCATGATGACAATTAGGTCAATTATGGGCTAATTCGTTATCATGGGGTTTTAATGGATTTTGCTATGGATTCTAGAAATTGAGTGTTAATTATGCCTTGGTGTGTGATTGAATGTATTGATTGCCTAGTGTGTTTATGCTTACTCGTTATAAGTGCGTCGCGAACACTTGTAATTGTTTGTTTAATCCTAGTGAATGCGAAAGTGGATATAGGGTTTAGAACAATTCATGCTAGCATAGGTTTTTGCATGTGAAGAACATGTATTAATTTGTGATGTAATTCTAACCGTCTTGCATCGACTATGTGATTTAATGGGTGCTTGATTTTCAACCGGTATGTGTTCAATTGCTATAGACATATAGGGACTACACATATTTGGTGACTACTTGACTTCTATCAATTGTGGATGATCAGTAGGATGGTATATGCACAACGAAAGTTGGTGTGTATCAGTTTAGTGCATCTAATCAGTAATCAACTCGGTCACATGCTAGGCTAAGGGGCATAAGATTCTAGATGAAGTAGTAAATGAAATTGAAATCCCATGTTTGTTTATTATAAAGTTAAAGTTAAGTTATTTTCTCGTAATTGGCTTAGTTGGTAATTAAACAATAGTTAAATCAAACCAAAATTGTGATTGTCTTAGCAGTGAGTGTAAATCATAAGCTGGTGCATAAGTGGACATAACGAACAATTTGAGTCTCTGTGGGAACGAATCCTATTTACTCTATATTACTTGTTGACCACGTTCTCTTGCGTGAATAAGTGCGAACAAGTTTTTGGCGCCGCTGCCGGGGACTCAGTTCATTGTTTGTTTAGTTTATGATCTTGTCATCAATTTGGATTAAATTCACTGACTCAGACGTTTTTCTCACTCATTTACTTTTGGGTTTCTCAGGTACTATCTTGAGCGTGTATGCTTACTCGATCTCAAGCTCGTAAAGAAAATCTGGAAGAAGAGAAGCACGAAGAGGATTTAGTGGAGGACAGTGAAGAAGAGTTGGAAGTTACTGGAGAAATGGCAGATAACAAGGCGCTGAAGGATTATTCTCAGCCCAAGATTAATGATATTCAGTCGAGTATTGTGCGGCCGGCTATTGCTGCAAATAATTTTGAGATCAAGCCGGGCACGATCCAAATGGTCCAGAACTCAGTCCAGTTTGGGGGTTCATCTGTTGAGGATCCCAACATGCATATCAGGGACTTCATTGAGATCTGTGACACGTTCAAAACCAACGGAGTTTCTGAGGACGCTATCAAGCTAAGGTTGTTTCCCTTCTCTTTGAGAGACAAAGCAAAAAGCTGGTTGCATTCACTTCCAGCAGGTTCCATCACTACATGGGAAGATCTGGCACAAAAGTTCTTGACTAAATTCTTTCCTATGGCAAAGACTGCTGCCATGAGGAATGCTCTTACACAATTTAGTCAGCATTCTGGTGAATCACTGTGTGAAGCTTGGGAAAGGTACAAGGAGATGCTCCGGAAATGTCCCCATCATGGGATGCCGAATTGGATGGTCATCAATAGCTTCTACAATGGGTTAAGTCATTCTCGAGCAATGCTTGATGCAGCATCTGGAGGAGCTCTGTGGGCCAAAAGCTATGAAGAGGCCTATGACTTGATTGAAATGATGGCTGCAAACGAGTATCAGAATCCTACACAGCGTATTTCACAAGGTAAGGTTGCAGGTGTACTTGAAATGGATGCCACAACGGCTATAGCAGCCCAGCTACAGGCTCTAACCATGAAAGTGGACTCATTGGCTAAGGTGGGGGTTCAACAAGTCGCCATGGTCTGTGAATTGTGTGCGGGGGCTCATGACACTAATCAATGTGCAATTTCTAGTGAGTCGGCACAGTTTGTCAGCAATTATCAGAGGCCTTCACAACCTGCTCCCAATACATATCATCCCAACAATAGGAATCATCCTAACTTCAGTTGGAGCAACAATCAGAATGCTGTGCAACAACCATCTCAGGGTCAGCAGTACAGTTCAAGGCAGTTCAACAATTCGGGTTATCAACAACCCTATGCCCAAAGGCCACCATACAATCCACCTGGATTTCATCAACAGCAACCTGGAAGTCATGTGCAATCTAATGAGAAGTCAGAAATGGAAGAATTGCGAATGATGTACAAGAGTCAAGCAGCATCTCTGAAAACTCTTGAAAATCAAATGGGCCAACTGGCCAATGCTCTTTTGAACAGACCTCAAGGGCAATTACCTAGTGACACGGAAGCTAATCCGGGTAAAAAGGAGGTCAAGGAACAGATTCATGCTGTTACGTTACGTTCTGGAAAGGTTACAGGTGATCTGGGAGTCAAAAAGCAGTTTAACGAAGAACTTGAAAATGCTGTGAACAGTGAGTTGGACGCGGGCGCGTCTGAGGGGTCTATCCGGTCTTCTAATTCAGCTCTCCCGGTCATTCAGAAGGCATCAGGTGAGGAAGAAAAGGAGAAGTCAGATGGGAAAACAGGTTCAGAAATTACGGAAGCTAGCAAAGAAGTTTATCCGCCTCCGCCATTCCCTAAAAGGCTTCAGAAGCAGAAGTTTGATAAGCAATTTGCAAAGTTCTTGGAAGTGTTCAAAAAGTTGCACATAAATTTACCATTTGCTGAAGCACTTGAACAAATGCCAAGTTATGCCAAGTTCATGAAGGGCATACTTTCGAGGAAATTGAAGCTCGAGGAGTTAGAGACCGTTGCTTTGACGGAGGAGTGCAGTGCTGTCTTGCAACAAAAGTTGCCACCTAAGCTGAAGGATCCGGGGAGTTTTACCATACCGTGCATCATTGGAAATTTGTCTTTTGACAAGTGTTTGTGTGATTTAGGGGCAAGCATCAACCTCATGCCCTATTCGGTTTTCTTGCAACTTGGTCTTCCGGAGCCTAAGCCTACCAACATGTCACTCCAGTTAGCTGATCGCTCAGTTACTTACCCTCGAGGAATTGTAGAAGATGTTCTGGTAAAAGTGGACAAACTCATCTTTCCCGCGGATTTCGTCATACTTGATTTTGAAGAAGACAAGAAAATCCCTATCATTCTTGGGAGACCATTCTTGGCCACGGGGCAAACCTTGATTGACGTGCAAAAAGGGGAACTTACGATGAGGGTGCATGATCAAAATGTCACCTTCAATGTTTTCAAGGCTATGAAGTTTCCAACTGAAGAAGAGCAATGTTTGAAAATAGACTTGGTGGAGTCAGCAGTGGAATCTAAAATTGAGCATCTGCTCTTGAATGACACATTGGAAAAAGCACTGATTAGTGATTCTTTATTGGAAGAAGATGAGATAGATGAGCAACTGCTACTTCTTGATGCTACTCCATGGCAAAGGAAATTCGAGAGACCAGTGGAATCGTTAGGTCTATCTGAATTGAAGGGGTCACATCAGCGGTTGAAACCATCCATTGAAGAAGCTCCAACTCTAGAGCTCAAACCATTACCTGATCACTTAAGGTATGCTTCTCTTGGTGAGTCATCTACTTTACCTGTGATTATTGCTGCTAACTTGTCAGATTCTGAGGAAGACAAGCTCTTGAGAGTTCTTAGAGAATTCAAATCAGCTATTGGATGGACCATAGCAGACATCAAGGGAATTAGTCCAGCTTACTGTCAACATAAAATTCCTTTAGAAGAAGGGAGTAAACCAACAGTGGAAAATCAGAGACGTCTAAATCCAATCATGAAAGAAGTTGTGAAGAAAGAAATCATCAAATGGTTGGATGCAGGGATCATCTATCCCATTTCTGATAGTTCATGGGTAAGCCCAGTTCAATGTGTGCCGAAGAAAGGTGGCATGACGGTAATCACCAATGAGAAGAATGAACTTATCTCTACTCGCACAGTCACTGGTTGGAGAATCTGTATGGACTACCGGAAATTGAACAAGGCCACTAGGAAGGATCATTTTCCTTTGCCCTTTATTGATCAGATGCTGGACAGACTTGCAGGTCAGGAGTACTATTGCCTGTTGGATGGATATTCGGGGTATAATCAAATCTGTATTGCCCCTGAAGATCAGGAGAAGACGACTTTCACATGTCCATTTGGCACATTTGCTTTTCGGCGAGTTTCTTTTGGTTTGTGTGGTGCACCTGCTACTTTTCAGAGGTGTATGATGGCTATCTTTTCAGACATGATTGGCAAGACCGTAGAAGTTTTCATGGATGACTTTTCTGTAATCGGTCTCTCTTTCGATGAATGTTTGAATAATCTGGGTGCGGTTCTGAGAAGATGTGTGGAAACTAATCTAGTGCTTAACTGGGAGAAATGCCACTTCATGGTTCAGGAGGGAACTATTCTTGGGCACAAGGTGTCACGGAGAGGTCTAGAGGTGGACAAGGCAAAAATAGAGACGATTGAAAATCTTCCACCACCTATTTCAGTGAGAGGGATTCGTAGTTTCCTTGGTCATGCAGGTTTCTACAGGCGTTTTATCAAAGACTTCTAAAAAATCTCCAAACCGTTGTGTAAGCTCTTGGAAAAGGATGTTCCTTTTAAATTTGATGAAGAATGTTTGACCGCTTTCGAGACTCTGAAAAAGAAATTGGTTTCAGCACCAGTGATCATTGCTCCCGATTGGAGTGAACCTTTCGCTATGATGTGCGATGCTAGCGATTATGCAGTGGGGGCTGTTCTTGGTCAAAAGAAAGACAAAGTGTTTCATGTGATCTGTTATGCAAGCAAGACTCTTAATGATGCTCAGTTGAACTACACTACCACTGAAAAGGAGCTGTTGGCCATAGTCTATGGTTTTGAAAAATTTCGTTCTTACTTGCTAGGTACAAAGGTAATGGTGTACACGGATCACGCGGCTATTAGATATCTGCTCTCTAAAAAGGACTCCAAACCTCGTTTAATTCGTTGGGTACTTCTGTTACAAGAATTTGATGTGGAGATTAAGGACAGGAAAGGGACAGAGAATCAAGTAGCTGACCATCTTTCTCGTTTGGAGGACTCTGGTCAATTCTCTCAAGACGGTACCATTATTAATGAATTCTTCCCGGATGAGCAATTGTTTAGGGTGCAAGAAGAGGAGCCTTGGTACGCAGACATTGTGAACTTTCTGGTTAGTCAAGTCATTCCATCTGAATTTTCTTATGCACAAAGGAAGAAGTTCTTGCATGAAGTTAAATGGTATCGTTGGGACGAACCATATCTGTTTAAACAGAGAGCTGATCAGATTCTTAGAAGATGTGTGCCGTATAGTGAAACAGAGGCTATTCTGAGGGATTATCACGCCACGACATATGGGGGCCACTATGGAGGTGAAAAGACTGCTACTCGTATTCTTCAAACAGGGTTCTATTGGCCTTCTCTTTTTAAGGATGCTCATCAGTACGTCTTAAGGTGTGATCGTTGTCAGCGTGTTGGTAACATATCGAGGAGGGATGAGATGCCCCTTAATGTAATGTTGGAAGTGGAAATTTTCGATGTTTGGGGAATTGACTTCATGGGACCCTTTATCTCTTCATGCAACAATCAATATATCTTGCTAGCAGTTGATTACGTCTCTAAATGGGTTGAGGTCAAAGCACTTCCGACAAATGATGCCCAAGTCGTGCTTAATTTCCTTCAGAAGAACATCTTTACCAGATTTGGTACTCCTCGAGTCATTATCAGTGATGAAGGCACTCATTTTTGCAATCGCAAGTTCACTAATCTTATGGCCAGATACAATATCAATCATCGGGTAGCTACAGCATATCATCCTCAGACCAATGGCCAAGCTGAAGTGTCTAATCGGGAAATCAAACGTATTCTAGAAAAGGTGGTGAGTCCTTCAAGAAAGGATTGGTCTCTGAAACTCGATGAAGCCGTTTGGGCTTATCGAACGGCATATAAAACACCTTTGGGAATGTCACCGTATCAGCTTGTCTTCGGGAAAGCTTGTCATTTGCCGGCGGAATTGGAGCACAAGGCTTATTGGGCTTTGAAAAAGCTAAATTTCGATCTTACAGCCGCGGGTGAGAAGAGAATGGTGCAACTCCATGAGATGGACGAGTTTCGCTTGCAAGCTTATGAGAACAATAAACTCTATAAAGAAAAAGTGAAGAGATGGCATGATCGTCGTTTAGTTAACAAGGTATTTGTTCCTGGACAACCTGTGTTATTATTTAATTCTCGCCTTCGTCTATTTCCAGGAAAGCTAAAATCGAGATGGTCAGGACCCTTTGTGGTAAAAACCGTGTTTCCGCATGGAGCGGTTGAGATTTTTGAGAAATCACCTGATCAGTCGTTCAAAGTTAATGGTCAGAGATTGAAACCGTACTTTGGTGAGGTATCGAATCGTGGGGCTGAAACCGCGGTTCTTGCAATTATTGAATAAATCATGGAAGTCACGTCAAGCTATTGACGTAAAAGAAGCGCTTCTTGGGAGGCAACCCAAGCATTGTTGTATACAAGATTCTTCTAGTAAAAAAAAAAAAAATAAAATAAAATATAGAGAACAGAAGCTTTCCGCGCAAACTGCGCCATTTCCGCGCAGACTGCGCCTGTAACGCAGAACCCAGCCGCGCAACTTGCGCCATTTCTCGCGCAGACTGCGCCTGCGCTTCCAGAATCCTACGGCGCAAACTGCGCCAGTTCCCGAGCAAACTGCCCCCTAGCCCCTGTTAGCTGTTCTTATATATATAAAAAAAAAAAATTTCCCCCAAATTATATACAGCTCTTATACCATATACTCATACACTCTCAAATCAAAAACCCTAACACCTCCTACTCCAATTCTATATCTAATTCCTCTCCTAACCCAATTCCATCTCACCTTATATATACATCTCTCTATTTTTATACATCATCATCCATTAACAATTCCTCCATACACTTTTCTATACATACACTTCTCATTCACAAACTATACCCATACATCAATTCCAAGCTCAAGGGGAGGATATATTCGGATTATTGGAGGCTTATTCTTGCAAGGACACCTCTTCAATTCGTATGGTATTGTTCTAATCTCATCTTTGTAATTTCTACGAATTGTGTTCTTGCCAATTAGGGTTTGGTTGTGTTCTTGAATTGGGGGTTTTTGTTGAAATTCGAATTTTGTGGTGTGGATTGTTGTTCTTGTTGTTATGGCTCCCAAAAGACAAAAATTGGTAGGTAGTAGTAGTAGTAGCCGTCCATCGGTGGATGAGGATGCTATTGTGGAAGAAGGGGTAGTGAAATTTGTGAATTCGGAGGCCGAGTCGGAGTACGGTCGATTAGTTCGTAAGGGAGTTATAAAGGAGAGGAGGTTTGTGCCTCGTGATAACGAGGAGATGGTGGCTATGGTGAATGTGAGGGGTTGGAAGGTATTTTGCGAATTGGCTAATGATGTGCCATTGAATGTTGTTCGGGAGTTTTACGCTAATGCTTCAGTAGAGCAGAATAACTCCACGATTGTTAGGGGACAACAGGTTGATTATTCTCCTCGAGCAATTCGGAATTTGATTGGTCAGTTGCCTAAATCTAGGGGTGTTGAGGATTGGGGACGAAAGACGGTGGGAGATGTTGATCTTGATGTTGTCATCGGTGAGTTGTGTGTTCCAGGGGCGGTATGGAGGTGTAAGGCGGGTACTAACGAAAAGAGGAATTTTCCGTCCGCATCATTGACTAAGTTTGCCCGTGCATGGTTCTTATTCATATGTACTAGTATCCTTCCGTCGTCTCATGTGACGGAAGTTACTGTTGACAGGGCTATCCTTTTGTGGGGTATTTTAAAAGGTGAGTATGTCGATTTGGGTTACTTGATTAATCAAACGATTCTTCGGTTTTTGAAGGGTAATTCGACAGCTAGTATTCCCTATGCTTCCATTATTACGGGATTGTGTGATGTTGCAAAAGTGCCACCGCGTGTGGATGAGCCGGTGCAAAAGCCTGGGGCTCCTATTGCTGATTCGTCTATTGGGCGAATGAAGGAGGCCGAAGGTGGTGTTAGTGGTGCAGGTGGTCATGTAGCCGAGGGATCGGGAGTTGCTAGAGCCGGTTCACAGCAGAGTACGGGGAATATGTCCACTCTTGAGTCTTATTTGCGGCGATTGACTAGGCGGTTGGATGTTATGCATGATAGCAGTCGCCAATATTCAGAAGACATGGGCGTAGCTTTGGAGGCAAAATTCCAGTCACCGAGTACTCCGATTCAGTGGCCTATTTTTGGATCCCGGATTCCGTATCCTCCAACTGATTCTTCGGAAGAGGATGAGGAGGGTGACGACAGCGAGGATGAGTAGGTATGTTTCTACTATCCCTTGTATTTACTTCCATTCAATGAGGGCATTGAATATGTTAAGTTTGGGGGTGATTTGGGGGATAGTAGTTGTATGTTTTGTTGTATTGTGTGGTCATATAGGATATCATGTTGCATAGTAGTGATAGTTCATGCATGATTGTTATGTTTGTATTATCTACGTTTGTTCATATAGGACATTTTGTTTTATTGTCGTATACCATGTGAGTTTTCATTTAGTTGCATTTTCATGGCATGCATATTTCATGATCCCTTAGGACGAGCTGATTCTGATTGATAGGTGGATGTTGATTTGGGTGTGATGATGATGAGTAGAGGGCTGATTTATAGTTTCTATGAAATTGACTTGCATGTTACGGGAACAAAATTTATTACACAGTCTCATTGGGGTGCTGTTGGGCTAGGTTAGGGTCATGCCTGTGGGATGTTTTGAGATTTAATCACTTGTTTATATTTAGAATTTTCGTTATTCCCTTTATAGCGTAAGAACATTAAAGTCTAAGTTTGGGGGAAACCAGGAATTTTCATGCTAGTTGTTAATATTTGTCAATAAAGGCTAGGCGTCAAATGGCTAGTAGCCAGCTCATATTTATATGAGTAGTCTAGGGTTGGAATTGAGAAAGGCTCATTCCAGATTGCGGAAAAAATAAAAAAAAAAAAGAAAAAAAAATATAAAAGATAAAAAAAAAAGAAAAAAAAAGAGTCATATAAATAATTTAAATGCAAAATTAACCAGAGTGAGCTCTTTAATACTCGAGTAATTAAGTCTGAGGGGACTTAGTCCTAGTGACCTAAGGCTTTATAGTCTGGGATCCACTGACCCAACATTCGCTACATGGGTATTATTGTATAAGCCTTTTGGGGTCTCATTCATTGCACGGTTAAATAAGCATGCTTATTGTATATGTAGTGTCGTAGTATAGTAATAAAGCATGAGTTTCTGTCTACCTTGGATAAGGGTGGAGGTGTTCCTAGGTTATGGAGTGTCTACAGTCTATTCTAGTTATAAACCTGTGATTGTCTTGACGGAAAGCATGTATGATTTTTGACCTAGTTCTGGGGGTATTTCTGATGAGCATTGCACACACGCACGTTTCTGTTCATGTATTGTTAGTATACGGGGACTTAGTCGAGCTCTGCTTGGATTTGTTACGTTCATTGAGATATTTGCTTGTTAGTTGGTTTTGGTGAGTTTGAAGGGGATCTTGCATTTTCATAGTAGTTGCATTCATGCATTGCATTGCATTGGATTTTGTGGGTACATTCACTATAGGCCCTCACGAGACCTTACTCGTCCACTAGGGCTGCCTAGGGGTTTAAATGGCTTGTTGCATATGCCAAATGCAACCGTGATCACCTACGGAAGTGGTACTAATTAGTTAGTTAGTTGTAATTGTATATGCTTGAGGACAAGCATCAGTTTAAGTTTGGGGGTGTGATAAGTGGATTTTATATCCACTTGGAACATTCTAAATCGGCTTAAATTGATTGTTTTGACCTCAAGATTTTGGTAGTTTTGATGTGTTTGTTTAATTGTGCAGGGTTGGAATAATGATGATTAAGATCGTTGTTTCTGTTACTTTTGGAGTTGGAATCGGGCTTAATAATATAGAATGGAGTCTTGTTATGGTTCACCATGAGGATTCCAAGCATAGAGGATTGAAAACGGAAGAGAACGCAAAAAGAACGGGAGCAAACGGAGCAAAAACGAAGGAGAAAAAGCTAAAAAACGAAGGAGAAAAAAACGTGACCAGAAGTAGCCTGGGCAAACTGCGCCAGTTCTTGAGCAAAGTGCGCCAGTGAGCAGAATTGGCTTGAGCAAACTGCGCCAGTTCTTGAGCAAAGTGCTCGGGGTCGTGCTGATTTTCCAGTTTTGCCCTTATTCGATCTGAAATTGTATTTTAAGTGGTTTTTGACATAAAAATCGATTTCTAGTTGTATTTTAGGTATTTTTCTTATTGGGCAAGAGTAGGAAAAAGCCTATATCAACATCCAACCCTTGTAATCATAAGAGACATACGTTATTTAATATAACCTAGTTCTTGGGAAGAGAAAAAAGGAGAAGGAATTCCTCCAAGCTAGTGACAAGCAAGGATTATTCTTGAACCTTTGTATTCTTCTATTGTGGGGATTTAATTCTAAACCTTATTACTTCTTCTCTATTTTTACTTGTTTATTTTAGAGTTATGCTTTCAATAGAACCCATGATGACAATTAGGTCAATTATGGGCTAATTCGTTATCATGGGGTTTTAATGGATTTTGCTATGGATTCTAGAAATTGAGTGTTAATTATGCCTTGGTGTGTGATTGAATGTATTGATTGCCTAGTGTGTTTATGCTTACTCGTTATAAGTGCGTCGCGAACACTTGTAATTGTTTGTTTAATCCTAGTGAATGCGAAAGTGGATATAGGGTTTAGAACAATTCATGCTAGCATAGGTTTTTGCATGTGAAGAACATGTATTAATTTGTGATGTAATTCTAACCGTCTTGCATCGACTATGTGGTTTAATGGGTGCTTGATTTTCAACCGGTATGTGTTCAATTGCTATAGACATATAGGGACTACACATATTTGGTGACTACTTGACTTCTATCAATTGTGGATGATCAGTAGGATGGTATATGCACAACGAAAGTTGGTGTGTATCAGTTTAGTGCATCTAATCAGTAATCAACTCGGTCACATGCTAGGCTAAGGGGCATAAGATTCTAGATGAAGTAGTAAATGAAATTGAAATCCCATGTTTGTTTATTATAAAGTTAAAGTTAAGTTATTTTCTCGTAATTGGCTTAGTTGGTAATTAAACAATAGTTAAATCAAACCAAAATTGTGATTGTCTTAGCAGTGAGTGTAAATCATAAGCTGGTGCATAAGTGGACATAACGAACAATTTGAGTCTCTGTGGGAACGAATCCTATTTACTCTATATTACTTGTTGACCACGTTCTCTTGCGTGAATAAGTGCGAACACTCATCATTTTTTCTCTCCCTTTTATTACCATATTAGAACACATCTTTTGTATCTAGCCATGGTGGATGTGTAGCCAAGATGAGAGTTACCAAGGAGAGGATTTGTAAAAATTAACGTGCATGGTTACTACTCTAACCAGAGGCTTCCAAATGGGAATGTAAGTGGTATTGGAGTAGTAGCTCGAGATCACAGAGGTAACATTCTAAGTATGGTGGTTGGATTCCTTGGCAGAGAAAGAAGAAGGAATAATGAATATCATGCTTTTATGGAAGGTCTGAAACTCGCTTTTGTCAAGGATTACCCCAAAGTAATCCTAGAAACTGATCATGTTAACGCGTATTGGGAGTGGAAAGATTCAATCGAAGCAGGTTGTCATCCTGATGATGAGTTCATAGTGAGATAGCTTAATACGAGGAGAAGGGATAGAAATTTTCTATTGGAGATTCGATTGGCTGACGCTGTGGATAATGAACTTGCTTCTTACATTGCTCAGCATGGAGCAAATCACTGAAACCAGATGATTCTTATCAAACAACCCTTTGGAAGGGTAGTGGAAATCTGGAATCAAGATATGGGTCTGGGTATGAAGCAAGATTGGGTCCTGGAAGAAGAAGTTAACGTAGGTGCAATGGAAGATGTGGTGTTCAACCCTGAGATGGAGCTTTTGGAAGATTAAGGTGAAGATCAGATGCTGCATGCTGGGAATGTGTTCGTGGGAATGGATGCTTGGTAGTCCAAAAGTTTCTGAGAATCTATTAGGCCAGTCTTTTGTTTTGTGGTATGGGATCTTTGTTTTTTATTTATGGTCTTTTATTGTTTAAGGTTTATTTTAGTTTCTTTTCTGCTGCTATCTAGTATCTCAAACTTGGTGTTGGGCTGGTAATCCGAGTATTGTTCGAACACAGCTTTTAGTTTCTCTTTGTTCCCTGGATATTTGGCCTTTGGCCCAATGAATGGTTTTCTGCTTTTCGAAAAAAAAGAATAGTATTTATTAGATTTTTTTTATCACTAATGTAATTTTATTTTCTAATTATATCTTTATAATCTTTCCCTATTTAATACTACTAATACTTGGAGAAGGGGTACGTTCTAATGATTACTTTGAGTTGACAAATTTTAATTGGTTAAAATTTTTGAGCAGAGAGAATCTATTATTATTATTATTAATAAAAATAAATTAATTAAAAAAAATGTTAACTAAGCTAGGAAACCTAGGAAGCAAATAGATTGGAGATGTGGGCTTGTTTGGATTCCCCATTGGAGATAGCCCACATACTATAACAACCAATTATGTATTAATCTTTTTGTTTGAAAATAAATTTATTATTTTGCTGTGAATTTGATCAATTTTTAAAATTGAGAACATGTTACTTTATTGCCCTGAGTAAAAAGTATTAAAGCTTTGTATTTTACGCATCCGTCAGTCTAGGTTTCCGACAAACCATTGTTACAACATATTTTTTGTTTTTGATAGTTAAACACATGCACATCCAGGAGTCGAACTTTTGACCTCTGTTAGAGAAGTTAAGACCTCGACCACTGTACCAACCCTTTGTTGCCATATTTTTTGTTTCTTCATATAATTATAGGGGCTAGTTATTCTTACCACACTTAGAAATTTAACGATTTTGCCTTATCGAACTTAATAACGTATTAAATATGCTACATTTTGTGGACCTTTAGAGATTTTATACAAGGGTCCCGGTCTATGGCAAACGTATGCCATAGACCTGTTATACAACATACTGTTTCTGTGCTGTTGGATCAGTCATCCAACAGCTGGGGTTTAAAAAAAATAGATATCATACCGCAGAAAGTTTTTGCGGTACGATGAATAGTAGATTTTTGGTGTGAAAACAAAGGGACATTTGGGTAATTTCTCCTTTCTACGATGCGATGATGATTTTTTTAAACCACAGCCGTTGGATGGTTGATCCAACGACTCAGAAACAATATATTATATAACAGGTCTATGGCATACGTTTGCCATAGACCAGGAGCCTCTATACAATACATGCATAACATTTATGTATACCAGCAATATCAAGCTTTATGCGATTGTCGAATAATATGTAATAGTTCTCGGTGAAGGCCCAGTCATGTATCATCAAGTGAATATTATGTATTATTGGGACATACATTAGAAAAACCGTTTAATATTATAATTGTAATAAAAGGATATTTTGATAAAAATAAAATTTGTTTGTCTTAAAAATGTAAAAATGACACTTAAATTAAAGTTTAAACTTGATTAAAAAACGATACTTAAAATGAAATGAAGAGAATATAAAAAATACGTAGCATATAAGTATATTTGTGACCACAAATTAAAACATATAATATGTAATATGTCATGCCATGTCAATTGAAATTATTTTAGAACACCTAGCAGACTACTAGTTCTCTAAATATGTATTCAGTGGAAATCTTAACATTTGTCTAATTTTTTTCTATGTTGGTTTGTAGTTAATTTTTCTTCATACAACTAATTACAAAAGATGAAGTACTCGTATGCTCTATTTTTGCTAATATTCATTACTTTTGCCGCTGTATTGAGAGTATCCCCATCAAGTTATAACGTTAGAGAGATTGAAATTAATTTGTACGTAAGTTGTAAATACAGATTTTACATTTTACGTATCATTTGTACTCTATTTTGAGTGCATGAGGAAAATAAACAATATATATTTCTGGTTAAAACTAAATTTGTAACTTGAAGAATGGATGAAACAGAAGTCCTTGGCCAACAATTATTTGTTGAGAGAATGATTGTGGTGTGCCTTAGCGAGTTTGCAGGTTTTGCTACTTAGAAGTCTTTCCCAATCAGTCACATGTTGAGAGAAGAATTGTGATGCTTCTTTATGAGCATATCAAACTTCCCATATCCAATAAAGGTTCTCATCATGTTTGCAGACTGCAGATATATCTTTGTTTTTAAACGTACCAAGAAAATACTGGTTCCTGATGATCTCATATTAGTATGGATGAATACATGATTATAGGATTCTTATCCAAAGGTCAGCAGTCACCATTGTTGAGAGCCGTAAAACAAACTTGGGACCTATACTGCACAAAAAGCATATGCACCACCTCAACAAGTTGAAAAGACTTGGTGAAACTGTAGGTTGATTCAAGATACATGTAACACTGGCCCCTTTTCAAAGGACACAAAATTCAAACACTTTTGACATTTTTACTTTTAATTTAAGAAAATAGGCTAAAGTGAGAAAACGTGTTGTGCAAAGTGTACTCCAGTTCTAATGTAGTTGCTCTCACAATTCTAATACTTATCCGCAAAGAATAAAACATTCAATCAATCCCCTTCTGAATACTGTGACATTCATGCATGACACAAAGCAACATTTACTTTGTAATCATCATATGAAAAGCCCATTTCCAACTCCTAAGTTGATAAAATTATGACACTTGATTATCTTAAATTAGACAACTCTAATTTTTGGTCCACAAGATAACCCTTCAACAATCTGAATATACTCGTCTAACGATAACATGTAATTTTAGTATCTATTGTTAGAATATAATATAAGATCCATATAAGGCCTCCCTCTAACACCTTAAGGTTTTAGATAAGTTGGTTACTTATCATCTATATTAGAAATTTCAGATATTCAAGTGATGCGGGAGCCTAGTACATTGAAACGACTTCATGTATATGTAGTATTTGAGAATTGAATACACCTAGCTATACATGACAGACATATGTTGGTTTCCGTTACCGTTGTCATATTTTGCACCTCAGAACATCTGACTCATGTCCAGTTTTAGGTACCCATCTGTTTTGATACTTGGAATTTAGAGGTACAATTCATTAGTATATCAAGAACCAAGAAATTTGAAAGAAACAACACAAAATAATGGCCGTTCAAGACAAAGAGCAGGTCATGTTCACAAAGAGTTGGTATGTGATAAAGAGAAGTGGTGGAGCCATTCAGAATGGACTTCAAGGGGCCAAATAATGCTCACAAAATTGACATATCTCCAGCGGAATTAACTGTTCATTGCATCTTTGGCCACACATGCGACAACTCCCCCCAAGTGGAGGGGACATAACTCAATCATGAAATGGACAACTCACTCTCGAGTAGGCCACGTCGAATACCCTACTGTTGACACGTCATCTATGGTATCAAGACGTGCCATTGATGATGACATGGACAGGAAGCATGCCACGTAGAATATTTTAAATGAAGACACATTAAGAGAGATCCATATGAATACAAGTTAGGAAGCTTTCAAATTTCAAAGATAGATATGTGGCTTCTCTTGACATAAAGGAGGAAAAAAAGAAAAGAAAAGAGAGAATCTTTTTAAAAAAATTGGTCCTATATTTGTCAAGAATGTGAAGTTTCCTTGCTTCTTATAGTTGGTAACATTATAATCCTTAATTTGCTGCTGCTCCCCACTTTTTCAATCTCTATACTATTAAAGGCAACCAATCACAAATATAGGATTACAGTAGAACTGGTGTTTTAATTTCATTTACTTTGTCTTACAAATATGATATGACTGAAAAAATATAACATGATTTCACACTGAGCAACAGAAACAAAGAGTCTCTAACAGAGACTATCACAAGAAAAACTATGTTATGCATGAAAATGACGATTCTAACTTGGTTTTCGGGGAATTCATGTTTACGCAAAACCAGATGTGGTGCTACTGTCAATTTCTGATAAGTGCTCAGGGGTGTTCCATCAATTGCAGTAACTTTATCACTGAAGCCAGCATGATTGTTAAGGGGGCGAAATTGCACTTATAATTATCGGGGGACCAATATTCACTTACCAAGGGGCCAAAAATAAAAATCAACCATGACTTACATCCCAGAAAATATCCCTCTTTCTTTCTGATTGTAGAAGATTATAGCTAGTGTGAGGTATGCATGTGAGCATTGATTTTTTTTTCCCGACTAATTTGGAAAATAATAATAGGGTATGTTATTGATACCCTATGTTAGGGATGACAATTTGTCCCGACCTGATGGATACCCGACCCGTTTCGATTCGATTGGGTCTAATCAAATCCGAATTTTTGGATCTGGATCTGGGTTTGAAATTTATTTTTAGACCCGAATAAATTTTGGGTCGGGTTTGGGTTTTATGCTAACCGAACCGAACCGGACCCAAAACCCGAAAAATTGAACCGAAACTTTATCAAACCCGGATCCGAAGTATAAATACATGTAGATTTGTGTATAATATATAGTGTATATATAATATATTTTTAATTATTAATATTTTAATAGTCTAATTATTTTAATGCTATTAATTTAACCCCCATTCAACTTAAAGTTACTATATAGTTTCTTGTAATCTCGCCAACAGTATTTGTTCTGTTCATAAATTATAACAAAAAACTCATCTAATAAAGCATTCAAGTCAATTTGTAGCATATAAATGTTATAAATTGAGAGACATATTTTTACTATTCATCTTTTAATTATATATATTTGATGATGCATGCGCTTATTTAGAATTTACATTTTCCTTCATATTTGATTAAATATATTATTCTAGTAGATTAATTATTGTTTCAAAAAAAATTGTTGATAAACAATTATATATATCAATTGAGATCCGATTAAAACCCGAACCGAATCGAAATCCGACGGATCAGGTCTGGGTCCAGGAATTTGGGTTTCAATCTGGTCTGGGTCTGAATCTAGGTCCAATATACATATTTGGATCCGGGTCCGGTTTTCACAAAACCCGAACCGACCGACCCGTTTGTCATCCTTACCCTATGTGCATATAATAGTTATTATTCCTCTAATCAGTCATTTATTTAAAAGAAGTTAAACACACATGTTTAACTTGTATGCGGGACAAGAAACTATAGCTCTCCTATCCCCACCGCAACTGTTAAATGTAGAAACTTAGATTACGACTTCACTTCATAATTAGAAATAGAAGTAAAGGCAAGAAACAAGATTAGAAATGCTAACAAGTGACAGGAGTAAAAGTGGCACACGAAATTAAACACCACCGCTGATCAAGAGAAATCAACAATGAATTTAAGGCATGCATGCCAGGTATGTACTTCCCTTTTTTTCTTTTTCTTTTTTCAATTTTTTAAAACGTCAACAGGTGTCCAAACTTTGTAGATCATTCGATTCGACTAGTCTCATACATACGCATCTGACTATATATTTACTTGGCAACGTATCTAGCAACTTTGTAATAAACATCCTCCTACAAGATAACCAAGTCCTCTATATCTTCTACAACTGCACAACAAGTTAAAAATTACAAGGGCATACTAGAAAGGGATGGAAGAGGAAGATTTTTCTTCGTCGTTTTCAACTCAGAGGAGAAAGAAGAACAAAAACACCAAGAGATTCAGTGATGAGCAGATAAGATCATTGGAGTCCATCTTCAAGCTGGATACAAAGCTTGAACCCAAAAAGAAGATTCAGCTGGCAAGAGAACTTGAGCTGCAACCTCGCCAAGTTGCGATATGGTTTCAGAACAGAAGAGCAAGATGGAAGTCAAAGCAACTGGAACAAGAATACCGGGCACTCAAAACCAATTATGATAACTTAAGTTCCCAATTCGAATTCTTGAAGGAAGAAAAAGAATCCTTGCATACACAGGTGCCCTTTTTCATGCTGTGACCAAGTTTATCTTAACACATCTTCTTTTTCCTCTTTTTTTATTGTACGAGTTTAAATGACTCTATATTCAACAGTTACAGAAGCTAAATGATATGCTGAAAGAAATTCATTCTACAAGCGAAGCAAGCAAGGGTTTAGAAGAAAGAAGCACAAACCAAGGATTGGATGATGAAAACAACAATAGCGAGATAAAAGCAGACACGAAAACCTTAACCGATACACTAGACAACTGTTCAATGATGCATTCAGATGCTGACGAGAGAGAAAACACAGGGGGCCTTCTTGATCAATATGAAGGAGCAGAACTTATGAGCTTCTGTCAACAATTAGATGGCTCCTTGCCACCAACCGAAAGATGGTGCAACTTTGGCTCTGGTGACATTTCTGATCAGGTCGGCAATTCAAATTGGTGGGACTTTTGAATTCGAGACAAACTAGGACATGTAGACTGTGTACAAAAATTGATTTGCGATGTATGATGGCTTTGTGGGAGAGTAAGACAAGTATTAGGATGTTGGTCAGATACCAACTGGATTAGCGAAGCCAACAAATGTAAACTAGATACTCAATATTGTTGTAATTACTTCAGGCTACAAATGCAACATCTGCATAGAGAGACCTAAGCATTTCCAATTTCTTTTCCGGATTAGAGCATTTAGTGTACCACATTTGGCTGAAGATCTTGGGGTGTTACATTCTACACATAACATTAGTTTTAGCATTGGAACAGAGACTAGGATAGCTCTTGTAGATTGTTGCATGTACAATATATATATTATAAAGTACTCTAGATCTATCTTCAAGATATATAATACGGAGTATATATTATATAGTTGTCAGTGGTTATGTGCAGACTGCAGACGGAACATCTGACTACAATTGTGTAGCATGGATTATAGTTAGGCAATAACATAGAATATATAGACATTACACCATCATACTTCAGAATTGCAACTTGTAAATCATAACTCCTTAGAGGAGTGTATCTGTTTTCCCCTGCATTCCTGTTACAGGTTCCAACACCACAACTCTAAATAGTAGTATATCAATAGCTACATAAAGATTACATATCAAACGCTAAAAATGAACAAAATCTGAATGGAATGAACTATTAACACATTAGCTGATATACAGATTAAGTCTTGCTCTTAATGTTTGAAGATTTCGGAAAAGTTGATAACAATAACATCTCTAGTACACCTATATATAATGCGAGGTATCAAGTTCCGTTGAATACTCCTATTAATATTGTAAAAAACAAGTCATAAATGATACACTAAACACTTTGGTTTGTTTTTCATCTTCTATTTTTTAATATTTGGGGATGGTCAATTACAGAAATTTAAATACTCCCGCACCCTAAATTCGTCGAGATCCTAGTTAACATGAGGGATATGTTATTCTCATGTGTTACAAATTGGTTAAATAGTACTCCATTAACGTCATGATTCAAAATCATTTTCTTGCTCATTTACCCTATTCCAATTCACACGAACAATCCTAACGCCTCACTGTGTTAAAAGAAAACCTAAGTATGCTTCATATTTGGATAAATTGTTTTTTTTTCTTGAATCATACATTACAATTTGATGATTATACAAGATCAAGAGTATTAGTTAGCAAAAAGAAAGAATAATCAAAACATACAATAATGATTAATGAATCCCATGTTGTCTGTTTTAATCATCTTAAAGGTTCAACACAGAATAACAAATTCTCTCTCAACTCTCACATGAGAGTCGCTTAAACAGTTAACCCATAGCCGCCTCCCCCCCCCCCCCCTCCCCCTCCCCCTCCCCCTCCCCCCACCCCCACCCCCACCCCCACCCCCACCCCTCCGACTCCACCTCTCCATTTTCCCCTTCACCACCGCCTTTTCTGTTAACCTCCGTAGCCATCTCTCCAGATCTCCTTCACACCAACGCAGCTCCAATCCATCCCCGGCCCACCATTTGCCGCCCGGCCTCCGCCGCACCTCCGCCGCCCCTCCGCCGCCCCGCCACCTGCTGTCTAATTCAATAAAATCGAGTGTTGTTTAAACCTCGAAGTTTCCGGTTTTTAGTTGATCTTTGTTTAATTCGGATCTAAGGATTTTAAGCCTTTTCCGATTGTAAGATCGATTTGTTTTTTTGTTGTCTCACCTTCGTGTGAGTTTGTTATTGTCTCACCGCTTGTTTGTGTGAGTTTGCTTTTCTCTCACCGCTTGTTTGTGTGAGTTTTGGTGCTGGATTATATTATCTTGGAGGCTTGTACGGATAATATGGATAAACACTTTGATGAAGTGTTGTTAGTGTGTTACACACTTAGGTCTGCGAATATTGTAGCTCATTGCTTAGCGAGGGCGACATATTCTATGTCAGGTCTTTCGGAGTGGAATGTTTCCGCTCGAGATTGTATCATCTGTAACCTTGAGATATTTTAATGCAAGTACGATTTTATCAAAAAAAAAAAAAAAAAAAAAAAAAGGTTCAACACAGTTCCCATAACTAGCAAAGCAACCTAGAAACTGATTTGTATGTGACATGAAGAATTTTGGAAATAAATTTATGAATATCTCAATCTGTATGCACAAACCTGCCTAGAAATTGTTAAATGCATGCAGTTTTGTGTTAGTTTAATGAAATTCAAATCAATAACAAAAAAAAAAATGTGCAAAAATCCTAAAGTAAAGATATAAGAATAATATTAGCGTATCGTAGTCACGTGAATAACTGATCGCTTCCAAGGAAAGTGAGGCTGAATTGCAGACGTGAAAGCATTGAAAAGGTCTCTACTCTCTACCAAAGAAAAAACAATAATGTTGAGAAAGTATTTTTTATTATATTCTTGGTTTATATATAATGTTTCTTGAAATCCAACATCAAGACGGTTTGGCCGAGTGGTCTAAGGCGCCAGATTTAGGCTCTGGTCCGAAAGGGCGTGGGTTCAAATCCCACAGCCGTCATTCCTTTTTTTTTTTTTTTTCCCACCTCCCTATTGTTTTTCTATGTTCATTTTTTTTCCCTTCGTCATAGTATTATTTATCTGGAAGTATCATTCAAATGACATTTTTTTAAAAATGTAGAAAGACTGATCTATACATATATGTTGCTGAATCTTAATGCAACATCAATTTTTGCCTATTTTAAAATTTATTGGAAGATTACGCAGCTTGTTTGCAACATCAATCTATACATATATGTTTCCAACTTTAAACTCATTTTTACATTTTTTTTTTGGTTGAACCATTTGGTTATTAGCCTTCTTGTGCTTTGATGGGGATGTGAATAGATTTAACTAATGGCTCCCGGTCCCTGGCAAACGTATGCCAGGGACCTCTTATTTAACATACTGTTTCTGGACCGTTGGATGGTTGATCCAACGGCTGTGATTTAAAAAAAAATTCGCACCGTACCGCATAAACTTTATGCGGTACGGAGTAATTACCAAAATGTCCCTACTGTTCACGTACCGCAGAAACTTTCTGCGGTACGGTGAACAGTAGATTTTTTATGTGAAAACAGGGGGCATTTTGGTAATTACTCCGTACCGCATAAAGTTTATGCGGTACGGTGCGAATTTTTTTTTTAAATCAGAGCCGTTGGATCAACGATCCAACGGCTCTGAAATAGTATGCCAAATAAGGGGTCTGTGGCAAACGGTTGCCACAGACCGGACCCCTTAACTAATTCGCTAATGTTTTAAACAATTCTAGCTAATTCGCTAATGTTTTATTTGACAAAGAATAAGGACCGAGGCAAGTAGCAAACAAACTTGTTATTGCCATGACGTTAGCTGCACGTCTGTAGCATCTCGCTTCTGGACATACTACCAATGCTCGCAAGTATATAATGTTTTTTTCCTCAGTTCTAAGTAATTGCTTCTCGAGATATTTGAGTTCTTCAGAATATTTGCTATTGGCCTAATGATAGATAGTTCTTTCTTCGATCATATGCCTTTAGTAGCAATACTAAGAAACCATAAATATCGACTAACCACTAGCCATTAGTTAATTCACTAGGACAAGCATTCCATTACCTATTTATAAGAGCAATTCCAAAATACTCTTTATATGAGCTCTTAAATAAAAATTTAAGGAATATGATCTAATTTTGCACTCCAACAATCTTCTAAATGATCCCTTAAAATTTAGCATATGTCTTCCATGCCTTATTTTTAAGGATCTCCTAATCCTCTCTTATTTAATTTTTACCAATAAAATATTCAATTCCCTCCTTTTTTTTCAACATCTTTTTATCTTTTTTTCTAACTTTTCTCTCTCTATTTATTATTATAATAATAATAATAATAATAAACACATAAAAGGAGTATTGTTACATCAACTACTCCTAAACTTATCCTAAATGACTAAGAGTTCTATTGTTTATAATTGTTTTAAGAAATTTGCAAAAAATCTCTTGGAGTTGCTCTAAGTAACCACTAGCCATTACTTATTTCATTTTTATGAATAAAAAATTCATTTCTATCCTTTTCACTAGCTTTTCTCTCTCTTTTTTTTCTACTTTTTTTCTCTGTCTTTACAAATACATAATAATAATAATAATAATAATAATTATTATTATAATAATAATTATAATTATAATAATAAGGAATGAGTATAAGTGCATCTCCAAGGAAGATAGCTATAACTGTTAGCTAAAATCAGAAAAATAGATGATTATGTTAAATTTGCTGAATCTATAAGCTTGTGTGCTCCAGCGGTGTTAGCTATAAACGTTGGCTATATTTAAAAATTTGTTACTTTATTATTTTTAAAATCCTAACGACTATATTTTCAAATAGTAGTTATTAATTCGGGATAAAACTCAAAAACAATTTTTTTTTCCTAAATTCAATCAAATAAACTTTTTACATTAATATATATGTTATTTATTTAATTTAAATATTTTATTATTTGAAAATATGTTATTTTACTATTGTCAAATTCAATCAAATAAAGGTTTTATATATACAAGGATATATGTTATTTAATTAATTAAAGTAGTTTTATTTTATAATACAAATTGTACATTTTTTTAAATTTAATTTCATTCCTAATTTTTTAAAAATATTTTAAAAATAAAAACTTCATATTTTGTTAGCAAAAAATAACATATAAATTATTTGAATTTGACAATAGTAAAATAACATATTTTTAAATAATAAAATATTTAAATTAATTAAATAACACATATATTAATGTAAAAAGAGTGGGAGAAATAGAATTTTAGCGGGAGATGAGTTGGATGGGATTTAGAGGATGGGCTGGAGATTGCTAAATTTGGAAGACTAGAAGAGGATAGGTATAATTTTAACTAATGAGAGTTCAGCGTTGGAGTGAGTTTTTTTGTAGAGAATAGCTATATACATGGACACGTAGATAATATACCTAACAGGTGACTCGCGTTGGAGTTGCTCTAAGTAATGTTGTTGAAGTTGATAGGCAAAATCTTGATAGGCAAAATCAACTCCCTAAATTATTAAGACTCATTATTATGTAATTTTTATAAATAACACATTAGGACATTTGGGGTGTTTAGGGAAATTTAGGCCATGTTTACTTCAACAATTTTCCAGAAAATTTTTCTAAGAAAATTAGAAAACTAGAAATCATGTTCAAGTCAGGTGTTTTCAAAAAAGAAAACTGGAAAACTAGAAAACAAGGTTTTCTAAATTGTAACTACATTTTAGAAAACTTTGGAAAACATCATTTTAGTGTTTTCTGAATTTAGAAAAATAAAAAACACGCTAACCCTACATAGATGAGACACCCATCGAACCTCCATAACCACATCACTTTTAAATTTAAGTACTACAGTATTAATGAACTAAACTAATATATATCTAAAATTTATATAATAAAAAAATTAACAATAAACATTATAATTACAATACATCGAAAATAATACATATTTCAATTTACTGAATAACTTAGATGGAAATTATATCATTTTTACTATATATCATTTTACATGCCTGACACAATTTTTATTAATAAATTAACAATTTTTAAATTTTGTGTTGTGTACAAGTTTCTTTTGAATAAAATAAAACTTATGTGTCGTATTATAAATATGATAGAATAGAGTTACATATTGTTTTCAACAAAAATCAAACATATTAATATGAAAAGGATTTTCGGAGAAACCTGCTCTTAGACAAGATAACCCAAATTAATTACAAAAATTAATATCATAATTAGTGATAAGTTGATAAAATAATTAATTACTTAAATTCATGAATTTAGGAAAGTAGAAAAATGATTATAGTTAAAAGTTGGTTTGGAACATGTTTTCACACTTTTCATTAGTTTTCTTAGAAATTAAAAATTCAGAAAATTTTAGAAAATTTAAAAACTGGAAACTGGAAAAATTTTGTGTAAATAAATAGTCCCTTATTTTTTAGAATAAGTCAACTTATTTTAAGTTGAAAATTAAGATTTTTAACTTTCCAACTTATTTTCCAACTTATTTTTGCAACTTATTGAATCTCAAACATACATTAAATACTTATATTAAAAAAATAATCAAAATATAAAATTTTAACCCGAAAATAAGTTCATAAGTCATTAAATAAAGCTGAGCCAAACGGGCCCATTGCTGGACTTGTGTATACATAAGCGTTGTTGATTAATTAGTTGATATACTTGTCATCTCCCACCGTACCACTTGATGTTTGTTAGGTCCTGTTTGGCTGAACTGATAAGTTGGTTTATTGGACTTTAAGTCCAGTCCAGCTTATTTACAAGTGTTTACCTACCAACTTATTTTAATGATTTATGATCTTATAAGTTCATAAGTTGAAAGTTAGAAAGTCCCAACTTTTTTCCGGCTTATTAACTTATTTGTACTATTCCCTAAATCCCTTCGTTTTTAATTTGTTTTTTCCCGTTAATCGACGATATTTTTTTCAAATCTAACTTCACCATATTTTTCTCCATCTCTCAACGATCATTTTGCATACCATATGTGCTATATTTCGATACGATTTAGAAAAATTATATTAAAAATATGTGTTCTACAGTAAACTTATAATTTTCGATTTACCAAACACTTAACTAACTTATAATTTCTGATTTACTTATCACTTATAATCAACTTATTAACTTAAAGCAATAAGTTACTTTTTTTTAAGCTACCCCAAACGGCCCCTTAGTTTTGGAAAAGAGAACGTATGATTTTGTATTAGTTCTAAATTTTTTTAAATACCAGCAGTACAATTACGTCGTTTCAGGTAAGAATTCTTTTTCAAGTTTGTTTCAAGATTGATTGAAGGGGTTTTGCCTTTGAGTTTCGATAATACAAGGAAAACACCTTCAGTTGAACTAACTGAAATCATCACTGCATTGTATAACAAAATTTAAGAAGGAAGAAAAAAGAAACATTGCAGATTTTCTATATATAAAAAAATCGTCAAGAAAGCGAGTAAGGATGAGAAGCAAAATGATTTCCCGGATTGGTGACCTCTCATTTAAATTGGGAGGAATAAATTTCATTCTCTCCAACCAAATACAGTTAAGCTCAGCTAAGTGCGACCGTGGTCTACAACTATGCAGTTAACTAAGAAAACAAAAGAACTTAGCCTAGTTAGTGGTATAGTGTAATCTCTTTGTAGTTTGTATAAGAAAGTTCCAGCTTTCTGCATTTTTTGTTTACCAAGTCTTAGTCACACCGTGTTGAGAATGATGAAATATCAAGTGAAGTTCAGGCTAGCGGTGTGGCTAATGCAGTGACAAAGTTGCAGTACAAGATTGATATTCACAAGGCAGTGATTTCACAGATATTAGTTCCTCTTAGACATTGTTTGTGGACTTAGTCTATTTCTACTTGGGCCATATTGTCATATTATTGGGCCTATCTATTTGCTTGTTTTGTTTGACTCTATAAATACTCTGGTTGTAACAAACTTTGTCAGTTAGTTCATTTGTATAACAAATTCTGCAATGTTGCTCCTTCTTCTTCTTCCTACTTGATATTATACATATATACATTATGTTGAATCTATTATGGTATCAGAGACATCCATGGCTAAATCTACGTTTTAGAGCTTTATTTCTCATCATTTCTTTGATCCAGAGCTTCTACTCGTCTGTAATTTCGTATTCTTACTTTTTCGCGCCAATTTCATACGATTTTATTTTGTTTTTCATCGGAGATTGTTCGTGTTGTTTCGATTGAGATCGAATAGCATAAGTGTATGAGTTGCTTCAGATAAATTCAGATTTGTTTCTGTTGCATTTAGATTGTACGGATTAGTATTGTTTTACATCTGAGATCTACGATTTAGTCATGTTGTCGAATAGTTATGCTATTGTTGTTCAAGGACGTGGTATGATTAATCCAAATAGTACGGTTAATCAGCATACTACTGGTAGTATTCATTCTCAAGATGAAGATGAGAATATTGAAAGAGATGCACATACGACAGCTCTTTATAATGTGAATGTTATAGATAACAATTCACATCCTCTTTATCTACACAACAATGATCATCCAGGTCTAGTGTTGATAGCAAAGAAGCTGATAGGACCTGAGAATTTTGCTCCATGGAGTAGGTCAATGCAGATAGCTCTTAATGCTAGGAATAAGTTTGTCATTGTCAGTGGTGTTTTTGCAAAACCAGATGAAAATTCTGTTCTGTATCCTCAATGGGAACGAGTGAATGATATGATCATCACTTGGATCATTAATTCAGTAGCTGATGATATCAGTGATAGTCTGAATTTTGTAACCTCAGCTCGAGAAGTTTGGAATGAGTTACATGAGAGATTTTCTGGAGTTAATGGACATCGAATTTATCAAGTAATGAAGAACATTCACAGTCTCGAGCAAGGGAATAAGTCAGTGGAGGTATATTTTCATAAGTTGAAAGGCTTATGGGATGAATATGCTGTTCTTGAGCCTAGTGTAGCTTGTGTCTGTGGAGCACATAAGACACAAACTGAAAGAGATCAGAATCGAAAACTTTTACAATTCTTGATGGGATTACATGACAGTAATGCTACTGTGAGAGGACAGATTCTTATGATGTCACCATTGCCTTCAGTATCTCAAGCTTATGCCTATGTCAAGCAAGATGAGAAGGCTAGGCAAGGTTTTCACACTTTAGATTCAATGCCTGGAGTGAATGCTGTGTCAACATCTCCAGATCCTGGTGTTGTTACTTTTACTAAAAAGTATCCTACTGCTAAAGGATCTAATTCTGTCAAACCTGTAGTCAAGTGCAGTTTCTACAATTTTAATGGTCATACTAGAGAGAATTGCTACAAACTTATTGGATATCCTCCAAACTGGAAGAAAAGAGATAAAGTCACTAATTCTTCTACAGCAAATTCCAATACAACTCAACGATCAAATTCTCAGTTCAGGTCTTTGCCTTCTACAGCCAATCAAGTCAGTGTTAACAATTCTCAGTCTCAAGTACAACAGATGCAACAACAGATCAATCAGCTTACCAAGATGATGCAATTCTTTGTTAACACTGATAACAACATGAAAAGTCCAGAGGAACATTTGGCAGGTATGGCCATTTCTAGTCTAAACTTGGTACATACTGTCAATTACAAGAATGTTTGGCTAATTGATTCTGGTGCTACGGATCATATGTGCTGTTCTGAAGATTTTTTGATAGACATTCATCTGTTGTTCAAACCTGTTAGTGTTGATTTGCCAGATAGCTCACATATACTAGTTACACATTCAGGATTTTTGACAATGGGTAACTTTCACCTTACTGATGTGTTTCTGGTTCCCAATTTTAGTTATAATCTTATATCTGCCTCTAAAGGGATTAAAGATACAAAAGGAATTGTAAATCTTTATGAGGATCATTGTACTTTTGTATCTTTACCTCAGAATATAGTGCTTGCAACTGGTACAATGTCCAATGGACTTTACCTTTTAGATTTGGTTTCTGGATCTGATATTGTATCCAGTTCTTCTACCATGTCATCCTCTGTAAACACTGTAGTATCCAAAAACACTCTTAGTGCATTATGGCACATGAGACTAGGTCATGCTTCTTCACCTGTTCTGCACAAAATTTCTTGTGTTGCTCCACATTTGTGTGATGATAGTAATGAAAAATGTCCTATGTGTCCACTTTCAGAACAAACCAATCTTTCTTTTCCTATAAGTTCTAGTCATGCAGATCACATTTTTTACTTGATTCATGTTGATCTGTGGGGGCCATATATGCATGAAACTACTACTGGTTGCAAATACTTCCTTACCATAGTTGATGATCATTCAAGGGCAGTCTGGACTTATCTTTTGCCTATGTAGACAAACAATTTCACACTTCTATCAAATCTTTTCATAGTGATCATGGCATAGAATTTGTTAATCATGTTTTTACAACATTCTTACTTGATAAAGGGGTAGTACAACAGGCTTCTTGTGTCCACACTCCTGCCCAAAATGGAAGGGTAGAGCGTAAACATAGACAACTGTTGTCTATAGCTAGATCATTAAGGTTTCAATCTGGTCTTCCTATTAAGTTTTGGGGGAATGTATCTTGACACCAACTTATATCATAAACAGGTTACCTAGTCTTGTTTTAGATCATAAAACACCTTATGAGTGTCTTTATCATGAATTACCAGACTATTCTCTTCCCAAGGTTTTTGGGTGCCTTTGTTATGCCTCTATTCATGAGAATGACAAATTCAGTCCTAGAGCACTTAAGAGTGTTTTTATTGGTTATCCTCTTGATCATAAAGGGTTCAAGCTTTTAAACTTGGAAACTCAAAATATTTTTATTTCAAGACATGTTGTTTTTCATGAAACAATATTTCCTTTCTTGAATTCCAAGTCTGAGTCAACTCTTACTGGTATCAATCTGCAAGACTGGTTAGTTGATGATTCTATGATTGACTTGCCATATCCTAATGTTTTGAGTAATGGAGAATTAGATTTGACAGCAAGGGCAGACATTCCTATTGTTACTTCTGATGTCAGTTCAATTTATAGTCCTAGCAACTTTCAGTCAAATAATTCACCATCAACTGATGTTAATGGAGAAGATGAGGATTAGATAACATTACCTCCTGATGTGGATACTTTAACCACAATGCCAGAAAATGTTTCTGATGATCAAGTTGTTCTCAGAAAATCTACCAGAGATGTTAAAAAGCCTAAGTGGTGGTCATATTATGCAATTCCACATTCTGTTGCTAATTCTATTTTTCTTAAACTTCTCAAACAGAAGTCAAATATCCAATGACAAATTATTTTACTACTCATTCCCTTACACCTTCTCATACAGTCTTTCTTGCTACTTTGGTTCAAAACAAAGAGCCAACTTCTTTTGCTCAAGCAGTTTTAGATCCAAATTGGATTTCTGCTATGAACAAGGAATTAGAGGCCCTTGAGTCAAATAATACCTGGACACTAGTTCCTTTACCACCTGGAAAGCAAACTATAGGATGCAGGTGGGTGTATAAGATTAAGTATCATGCTAATGGTGAAATAGAAAGGTATAAAGCTCGATTGGTAGCTAAAGGCTACACACAAGTTTCTGGAGTAGATTTTCATGATACTTTTTCACCAGTGGCAAAAGGAGTCACAGTAAAGTCTGTGTTTGTAGTGGCAGCTTCTAAAGGTTGGTCAGTTTTTCAGCTAGACATAAACAATGCATTCTTGCATGGAGATCTACATGAGGAAGTTTATATGGATATACCACTTGGTTACAAGTTGGCTGGATATTCACATTTGGTTTGTAAATTGATTAAATCAATTTATGGACTTCGACAGGCATCTAGAGAATGGAATACTAAGTTGTCTGATTTTCTGATTGAATATGGTTTTACTCAGTCTCTTGCAGATTATTCCTTGTTCATTCATAATGAAGGGGATTTTTTCACTGTTGCAGTTGTTTATGTAGATGACATACTGCTTACAGGCAATCATTTGTCTTTTATTAATTCTCTCAAGACAGCTTTACATGATGCTTTTAACATTAAAGATTTAGGGGAAGCAAAGTATTATCTAGGACTAGAGGTTTCTAGATCGGATGAAGGAATAATTCTCAGCCAAAAGAAGTTTATTCTAGATATGCTAGCTTCTGCTCAACTTTTGAATTCTAAACCTCTGTCCATCCCTCTTGATCAGCATGTGAAACTCTATGATAGTGATAAATCTGGTACGCTAATTGAGAATCCTTCTCTTTACAGAAGTTTGGTTGGGAAAATGTTATACTTGACATTTACTAGACCAGACATTAGTTATTCAGTTCACTTGCTGAGTCAGTTTATGCAAACTCCAAGAGAAAAGCATTTAGATGCAGCCTATCGAGTTTTAAGGTACTTGAAATACACTGTAGGCCTAGGTTTATTCTTTTCTTCATCAAATGAACTGAAACTTACAGGGTATTGTGATAGTGACTGGGGAGGTTGTACCTTAACTGGCATATCAGTAACTGGTTTTTTGTCTACAACTTGGTTCAGCATCTATTTCTTGGCAAGCTAAGAAGCAGAGTGTTACATATCTTAGCACAGCAGAGGCTGAATATCGAGCCCCGGCAACTATTACTACTGAAATTATGTGGTTAAAATCTTTACTTGCAGATCTTAATGTGGTTATTGATTATGTTGTGCCTGTTTTCTGTGACAACCAAGCAGCCATTGACATAGCCTTGAATCCAGTCCAACATGCCAGAACAAAACATATTGAATTAGACTGTCATTTTGTTCGAGAAAAGGTTCAATCTCTAGTGATTCTACCTCAGAAAATTGCTTCAAAGTTTCAGTTGGCTGATATTTTTACTAAGGCTCTTGGAGGTCCTGCTCATTGGTATATCTGCTCCAAGTTGTACTTGCACAATCCTTGTACAATTTCAACTTGCGGGGGTGTTAGGATCTAGAGTGCGGAAGCGATATAATTCAACCAAAGATTTAAAGAGAAAAATATAAAGATTGTAAAAATAACACCGGGATTTTTAGGTGGAAAAACCCTCTTTGAATAGAGGTAAAAAACCACCGGCGAGAGAGCCAAAAATATCCACTATAATAAAATGGGAGTACAAGAATATTTCCTTTTAAGGCTAACAGAAAATAGCCCAGGTTAACAACTCTCTACGGGTTAAATAATTATACCCGAAATATAGAAAGAGAGGATGAATAAGAGAGGAAATATAAGAGAGAAGTAGAAGAGAATGATGGTGTGGTTTTTGTGTTCATCAAGCATGGGTATTTATAGTACTCGGATGTGGTGTGAACAATAAATGTGAAAATGTGAAGCCACCCATTTCTCTTTTCTTCCTGCACCAACCCCAGATTGCTATTTTCTTCCTACCATTCTTTACTTTTGTGAATGGTGTGCCACCGTCCAACAAATCTCCACCTTGACTCACCATTCAGCAAAACGCTCTTCTCGCCATGAACACCTTGATTAGGTGTGGATGATACCAGCTAAGTTAAGACAATGATCAAACTTAGCTGATGGAAGTGGCTTGGTTAACATGACTGCAGGATTATCAGCTGTATGAACCTTCTCGACTGTAAGATTTCCTGCAGCAACAGTATCTCGGATAAAATGATGCCTTATATCAATATGCTTGGTTTTGGAATGATATTTGCTGTTCTTGGTTAAATGGACAGCACTCTGACTATCACTGAATACCACCAGAATATCTTGTTGTATACCAAGTTCGCTTACCAAGCCTCGGAGCCATATAGCCTCTTTCATACCTTCAGTAGCAGCAATGTATTCTGCTTCAGTGGTTGATAATGCCGCAATGGCTTGTAATGAAGAATACCAACTGATTGCAGAACCACACAAGGTAAATATATAAGCAGAAAGAGATCTTCTCCGATCTAAGTCACCACCATAGTCAGCATCAACATATCCAACTACGCCTCCGGGATCAGCTCTGTGTCTATCAAATACCAAACCAATATCAGATGAACCCTTCAAATAACGAAGAATCCATTTCACTGCTTCCCAATGTTGTTTTCCTGGATTGTGCATGAATCTGCTAACCATACTAACAGCATAGGCCAAATCAGGCCGGGTACATACCATGGCATACATTAAACTTCCAACGGCATTAGAATAAGGAACGTGTGACATGCGCCTTTTACCTTCTTCGGATTGTGGACACTGTTCTGATGATAATTTAAAATGAGCAGCAAATGGAGTATTAACAGGTTTACAATCTTTCATGTTGAACCTGTCGATCATCTTCAAAACATAATTCTTCTGTGACAACAGAAGCTTACCTGCCTGACGATCTCTACTAATCTCCATTCCAAGAATCTTCTTGGCGGGACCTAAGTCCTTCATATCAAATTCACTACTCAACTGGGCTTTTAGCTTGTTAACGAGAGATTTATCTCGAGCAGCAATTAACATGTCATCGACATAAAGCAACAAGTACACGAAAGACCCATCTAATGTCTTCTGAAAATAAACACAATTATCATAACTACTTCTAGAGTAGCCGTGTTCAATCATGAAGGAATCAAACCTTTTATACCATTGTCTAGGAGACTGCTTCAGACCATAAAGAGACTTCTTCAACCAGCATACACAGTCTTCTTTTCCCGGAACTATAAACCCCTCAGGTTGATGAATATAAATTTCTTCTTCGAGATTTCCATGAAGAAATGCAGTTTTCACATCTAACTGTTCCAACTCCAAATCATGCAACGCAACCAGAGCAAGTAATGTACGAATAGAGGTATGTCGGACAACAGGAGAGAATACCTCATTGAAGTCAATGCCTTCATGTTGATCAAATCCTCTAACAACAAACCTTGCTTTGTGTCTTGCACTTTCAACGCCAGGAATGCCTTCTTTCTTCTTAAAGATCCACTTACAACTGATGGCTCTTTTACCCTCAGGTAACTTCACCAGATCCCAAGTATCATTTTTATGAAGACTCTCAATCTCTTCTTGCATAGCTGTAACCCATCTTGCTGAGTCGGTACTAGAGATAGCCTCAGAGTAACTTCTGGGCTCATTAGAATCATCAATCTCTTGCGCAACAGCTAAAGCAAAAGCAATGTTGGCACTTTGGTCAACGTATCTTTGAGTCATCCTTTTTGGTCTCTGTTCAGGAAGATTTTGAGCCATAGACCATGGTTGTGGTAAACCTCGCCTTTGTGGTTGACGTTGTGGACTTCTGTGGTCAGCAACAATAGTTTGATCGTTTGAATTTTGTGGAGTGGAGGAAGTTGGGACATTTTCCTCTTCATCTGAAGTTTTGACTTCGAACTCCACCTTCTCTCCGGTACTGTCTATATCATTTGTACCTGTAGGGGAAGCAACAACATCTTTTCCAGAAGATAGCATAATATTTTCATTAAATGTAACATTTCGGCTATGAAAAACCTTTTTAGACTCGGGGTCATACAATCGATAACCTTTGACCCCTAAACCATAACCCAAGAAAATGCATTTTTTCGCACGAGGTTCCAATTTTCCCTCGTTCACATGGGAATAAACAGGACAACCAAATATTCTAAGGTTAGAATAATCAACAGGTTTACCTGACCAAACTTCTTCTGGAATATTGCCGTCAAGTGAACTGTTTGGGGAGCGGTTTATCAAATAACATGTCGTGGATGCCGCTTCTGCCCATAACTCTTTCCCTAAGCCAGAATGAGAGAGTAAACAACGAACTTTCTCCAATATAGTTCTGTTCATACGTTCTGCAACTCCATTTTGTTGCGGGGTCCCTGGAATGGTGTGGTGTCTGGCAATACCTTCCTTTTTGCAGAAAATATTAAATTCAGTAGAACAGAATTCAAGACCATTGTCAGTTCTCAATCTTTTCACCTTCCTACTAGTCTGGTTTTCAATCAAGGTTTTCCAATCCTTGAAAGTTGAAAATGCATCATTTTTGTGTTTTAGAAAATAAACCCAGAGCTTTCTTGAGAAATCATCAATAATGGTCAGCATATAATGACATCTTCCTTTAGAAGGAACTCGTGAAGGACCCCAAAGATCCGAATGGATGTAATCCAATGTACCTTTAGTTCTATGAACGCCTTTTGAAAAACTAACCTTTTTCTGCTTACCAAAAATACAGTTTTCGCAGAAATCAACCTTACCGGTACAATGGCTTCCAAGTTTTCCTTCCTTGTTGAGGACCTGCATTCCTTTTTCACTCATGTGGCCCAAACGCATATGCCACAAATTTGTATCATCAGTGGATGAGATAACATCTGCAGAATCTGAAATAGTTGATCCATGCAGCGTATACAAACTACCACCAGATCTATTTGCCTTTAGTAATACAAGAGCACCTTTGGACACTTTTAGAACTCCACCTTCAGCTGAATACTTACACCCTAGTGATTCAAGGGTGCCTAAGGAGATGAGATTCCTTTTTAAGCCGGGGACATGTCTGACACCGGTCAAAGTTCTAGTAATACCATCATGAGTTTTAATTTGGACTGTACCTAAACCGACAACTTTGCATTGAGCATCGTTGCCCATTAAAACAAGACCACCATCAATTTTCTCATATGTAGTAAACCAATCTCTATTAGGTGACATGTGAAATGTACAGCCAGAATCAAGTATCCACTCATTTCTAGACCTTTGTTCTACGTCAGCCGCTATTAATAACTCCCCATCAGAACCGGACTCCACGACACTAGCTTCAGCACGTTGATCAGGTTGTTTAGCTTTACCCTTATCTTCTTTATCTTGCTTATTTTTTAATTTAAAGCATTCAGAGACTTCATGTCCTTTCTTCTTGCAATAACGACAAAACTTAGAGTTTCTACCTCTTGATTTTGATCTGGACCTATTCTTACTGTTACTACCAATTTCAGCATTTCTCCCTCTAATAACCAAGCCTTCACCCGAATTTTCAGAATGAATTTCGGTATCAAATTTTTCCTTTGACAATAAATGTGACTTGACATCTTCAAAAGACAAGCTAACACGATTTCCATATAGCATAATTTCTTTGAAGTGTTTATACGAGGGTGGTAGTGAGACAATAAGTAAAACGGCTTTATCTTCATCATCAATAGTGACATCTAGGTTTTCTAAATCAACAGTAATTGAATTAAACTCATTTAAGTGAGTTTGAATAGGAGTACCTTCTGACATACGGAGTGTGAAGAGACGCTCCTTAAGCCGCAATTTGTTTGCAAGGCTCTTGGTCATGTAGAGAGACTCCAATTTAGTCCACATGCTTTCGGCGGACTTTTCTTTAATGACCTCACGCAATACTTCTCGTGATAAACAGAGCTGGATCACGGATAACGCCTTTTCATCAATTTCAACCCACTGATCTTCTGTCATAGTGGCCGGCTTCTTTGATTTACCATCCAGAGCTTTCTTTAAACCATTTTGGATTAAAACGGCTTGCATTTGGACGCGCCATATAGCGAAACTAATTTTACCGTCAAATTTCTCAATATCGAATTTTGTCGACATAGTAAAAATCTTAGTTGAAAAATGTAATGGCTCTGATGCCAATTTGTTAGGATCTAGAGTGCGGAAGCGATATAATTCAACCAAAGATTTAAAGAGAAAAATATAAAGACTGTAAAAATAACACCGGGATTTTTAGGTGGAAAAACCCTCTTTGAATAGAGGTAAAAAACCACCGGCGAGAGAGCCAAAAATATCCACTATAATAAAATGGGAGTACAAGAATATTTCCTTTTAAGGCTAACAGAAAATAGCCCAGGTTAACAACTCTCTACGGGTTAAATAATTATACCCGAAATATAGAAAGAGAGGATGAATAAGAGAGGAAATATAAGAGAGAAGTAGAAGAGAATGATGGTGTGGTTTTTGTGTTCATCAAGCATGGGTATTTATAGTACTCGGATGTGGTGTGAACAATAAATGTGAAAATGTGAAGCCACCCATTTCTCTTTTCTTCCTGCACCAACCCCAGATTGCTATTTTCTTCCTACCATTCTTTACTTTTGTGAATGGTGTGCCACCGTCCAACAGGGGGGAGTGTTGAGAATGATGAAATATCAAGTGAAGTTCAGGCTAGCAGTGTGGTTAATGCAGTGACAAAGTTGCAGTACAAGACTGATATTCACAAGGCAGTGATTTCACAGATATTAGTTCCTCTTAGACATTGTTTGTGGACTTAGTCTATTTCTACTTGGGCCATATTGTCATATTATTGGGCATGTCTATTTGCTTGTTTTGTTTGACTCTATAAATACTCTGGTTGTAACAAACTTTGTCAGTTAGTTCATTTGTATAACAAATTCTGCAATGTTGCTCCTTCTTCTTCTTCTTCCTACTTGATATTATACATATATACATTCTGTTGAATCTATTACACTGCACCTTATTGATGCAAAATTGCAAATAAGAAAGCCACCATGCCACTCTAGAATTCCAACAAAGTTAAGAAGTTTACACAACAATAAACTAAAAACAGTTGCTATGAGCAGAAATGCTGTATACAGTAGAATGTATAAACAATCAACAATTCCATTGAATGACCTTCATATGTTATATTATATGCAGGAATTGCAGAGACTCATATATTACAAAAATTCTTCCACAGTGTTCAAATCATATAAAATGTCAGATTTAACCTCCTCCGGAAGTGCAGCAGACGGGCCTGCTTTGCAGTAGAAGCTAGCCAGTGATCTGATGGCTTTTTCAAGCATGACGTGAGATTCCTGTGTTTAAGTACAAGTACGATCATAAACCAAATTTTCAATACCAGAAGTTGCCAATACCAATAACTACTCTTAAGGATGTAAGTAAGGTAAAGCATTATAAACACATGCACTTGACTCACCTTGTTGATCGTATCCTTGACAAAGGGGCAGTGAATTAGTGATTGCACGGCCAAGGTAGGAACTAGTCAGACCTAAACGGTTTAAGGTAGTGCCTGGTTGCTTGTCTAAAGATCAAATTAAGGTATGAATTTCTACATGAGTACCATACAAAATTTCAACCCCTTTGAAGAATGGAAATTGATAAATAAAATGAAGCTTTAATGTTTAGTACAATACGATGCTCTACCCCCAACCATGCTCAAGTACGAGAAGATGGTCTGGTATACGAACATTTATCTGAAAATTTTTTATTACATGTTCTCCGATATGGTTGATTCTCAAAGATCTAAAGATGAATTGTGTGAAAAAAGTATGGATCAAGCTATTACACCTTCACTCCCGCTGTTAATCAACACTCTAAAAGCCCTTTGTAGATTATTCGCATTGATGAGCATGTCCATCCACCTCAATCATCCAGCAAATTCGAGTTCCGAATAAGAGTCCCGCAAAGTGAGTTGGGTGAATTCGGTATCGCATACATGTAAATCAATCTCAACGATGTCGTAATATGCTGCATCATTAAGAACGATTGGACCCTGTGACTAGTAGTCATTCGAGGTCCCGCCAAAATCCATAAAAAATGACCCAACTCGAAAAAAAGGTTGGGGAAACAATGGCAACCCGTGCCGAAGCACAATAAGCGAAATTGTCATTAACCTAATATCCAACAACATAGTGATCATGTGACCTTAACATTAAAGTTAATTGATCATTGCCATCTGTAAGTTGAACATATGCCAGGTAGCGTTTGAGAGTCATTCGATCCACGTTCATCCGTCTGTGTTGATTGACTCCATCCAGAGGATCGCTCACAATGTCGGTTAGAATCCGGTAGAATTCACTAAGCTGAGTCACCGTGCGAAGATCAGAAATATGAAACACCGACGAGGTTCTCTTATATGTAGAGGAGGAGCTACACGAGGAAGACGAAGAAGAAGAAGATGGTACATTGTGAGAAGGAAGATGAAGAATTAGGAATGAGATTAGGAGGCTAAACTCAATAGATACGAGCGTTTTGGATCTTTTCACTACCGGAACCCATCTTTTTCGTAAAAGATGGGGGTAAGGCAACGAGAAAACGGGGAAGAGAGCGACGGGTGAGTAGGAGTGTAGGGTTGAGTGTAGTGTTTTCTATCTACCACTTCTATTAATTATACTTAATTTTTTTTTTTTACCATTGGATAGAAAATATCAACATGCAGAAAGATTGTGTGTAGGGTTTCCTATGTACTACTTTTATTAATTAATGTTATTTTTTATTGGATCGTTGGATAGAAAATATCAACGATGGTGAAAGTTATCACCTCCTTCACGCGGCATATTATAAGTGGCTTGTCCAAGATCACCTATATTGCTAATTTTTTATCGTTGATGAGATTGAAGAAACACAAAATGGGCTAATCCAGATCATTAATTCAATAACGTTTGATCTGGTCGGAGTAAACAATAACAGTCCATGAGATGACCCATGAGATGATGTTCTCATTTTGTGTCACAAAATTTAGATTCCAAGCACTAATAATACTCATTTACTCTCTTTTATTCAAATTCAAATTTTAGGTACTATTCACAAAATTTACAAAAACCCTTTTTTTACACTTGAACACCAAGTACCTTTTTTCAAAATTAAAGTATACATGTATATAGATGTTATTTGGATTGAAAACGGGTTGGATTGAGGTCGAACCGAAAGCAATCTACAATATGTGAATTTTTAATTTAGTTGAACCGGAACCGCGAACCATATTTTAGTTTCGGTTCGGATCAGTTTAAAATCTAATTGCTTTATGTGAATTATGCGATTTAACCCGAATCAGAATAAGCCCTAAAATTTAAGAATATCTCGATCTGTATGCACAAACCTCTTTTAATACCAGGGCTTAGAAAATGTTAAATGCATGCAGTCTTGTGTTAGTTTAATGAAATTTAAATCAATACAAAAAAAAAAGTTCAAAAATCCTAGAGTTGCAAGAATAATACTCCCTCTGTCTCATAATCTTTTTCCCGTTTTGACTTTTGATACTGTTCATTCTAAGCGATTGACTACTAATTTACGCATAATCTATAAGACCAAATATAATCATGAGTGATCTTGTTGGATTAATATTTTTGAGTACTTTAATACAGTGAAGTTTTTATATTTACTACTAATACGAAATTGAAGATATTAATAATAAAAAATGTGCATTGACAAATGTGATAATGATGAATGGGAAAAGTTGAGTAGTATTTGCGTATCGTACTCACGTGTGTAACTGGTCGCTTCCAAGGAAAGTGAGGCTTAATTGCAGACGTGAAAGCATTGAAATTTGAAAAGGTCTCTAGCAAAGAAAAAACGTTGAGAGGGTATTTTTTATTCTATTAATGAAAATGTTTTTTTTTCTTTACATTATTTATATATTTTCTCTAGAAATCTAACATCCAGACGGTTTGGCCGAGTGGTCTAAGGCGCCAGATTTAGGCTCTGGTCCGAAAGGGCGTGGGTTCAAATCCCACAGCCGTCATTCCTTTTTTCCCCACCTCCCTGTTGTTTTTTTTTTTTTTTTTTTTTTTCATTTTTTCCCACCTCCCTGTTGTTTTTTCCCCATGCCTTCCCCCTCCCTGAATTACATAATTTATTTAACTTTTTATTTTTTATGTAGAAAGACTAATCTATATATTTATGCTACTGAATCTTAAATTCAACATTAATATAGTTCAACTCATGGTGACAAGAAAAATTATGGATTAATATTAGTATTTCCAGAAAAATTTAATCATTTTTTATTCTTAAATGACTAAGAGTTCTTATTCTTTCAAAATGGTTTTTCTAACATGTGTCCAAGAAGGCAAGAACACACAAGAACAGTTTAGTTGACATTTTTTATTGATTTCTTTTCATTAATAATATTTTGTATGCAAATATTTTGGACTCTTTTTCTGGTGCTAAAAAGTCAAAATGTCGATCGCTAATATATAAAAGTAGATTGATTTACAATCGACATTTTCGGTGTACAATACTGTCAAATGCATGGTTTTTGGCATGTTTTTTATGGTATCATGTTCCAACTTTAGCTCTTTTCTTAAATTCTTTTTTTGAAAAATGCTAGATTTATATAAAATTTCACAAAATCATAATTATTTCAATTTGATTGATTATAACTCAATAGGTCACAGCATTCACAATAATATCAATTAATAAAAATTTATTTTAGTGGGATCCAACTCATTATGTGCAAAAGTTATGTAACCAGTTATATGTACCTAGCATTACTTTTTTTGCAACAACTATTTTTGCTTTTTTCAAGTGACAAGTGCATGTTGAGTTTACGCCTAAGTAGAGATGCACAAAAAGCTCGAGCACGAAAATCTGGCCCGGCCCGATCCGGCAAAGTCCGGTCAAAGCCCGGCCCGGTCAAACCCGGTCCGAGGGCCTTAAACTGTCCCTATATTTTTAGGCAAAGCCCGGCCCGGCCCGGCAAAAGCCCGGTCTTAGCCCGGTCTTTTAAAAAGTCCGGTCTTTGGCCCGACCCGATTAAAAGCCCGGTTCGGCCCGAAAAAGTCTGGGTAAAATTCGATTATTCTAGTATACTTACATAAATATTTATGTATTTACACTTCCTACAAATATAAAAATAATTTAAGTACATATTAACATATATATTTACATATTCATTATTTTTTTGAACAAAAAGCAATCAATTCATTAATCAAAAGCCATACGGCATCTACAAATACAATCGGCACAGACGCTTAATTGGATCGCTGTTGAATCCTTCCTAGAGGCAACCAAGCGATTTGAATTTGATTGAAAGTATGTACAAGTAGTTTTTTCATTATTAATAATAAGATTATTTATATGCATATATTACGGTACATGAACGAAAACAAGTTAAGTACACGTGTAATTAATTAATATATCATCAAATCAAAAAGTAAATCGATAAATGTAATATTTGTATCGGCAATATAGATTGTTTAACACATGTCTGCCATTATTACATAAAGAACATTCTTATATAACATAAAATCTCGATCCGATTTGATCCAGAAAAAAGCCCGATCCGGCCCAGCCCGCTTCGGACCCGGAAAAAAACCCACCGCGACCCGCTTCGAGGGCCTAAACGGGCTCACATTTTTCACAAAAGCCCGGCCCGGTCAAAGTCAAAGCCCGGACCGGGCTTTGACCAAAAAGTCCGGGCTTTTCAAAGCCCGGTCAAAGCCCGGTCCGATGGACCTTTTGTGCATCTCTACGCCCAAGTAGGGGGAAGGGGGTTCTATTTCAGAGGATAATATGTCTAAGAGCAACTCCAACCCATCACTAAATCACTATAATAGTGATGGATATAGTGTCATATCCATTCTAATGCAATACTAAAATAGTGACCCAAGATCACCAAATGAGTTTTGGGTCACCAAATTTGGTGACAAAAGTACATTTGGTGACTTTCAAAATTCCAACAATGCCCCTATATTTGTTAACAAAACAATTTTTTTCCCATCTATGTCCTACTATTTGTTCTTGTAATTTTTTTCCAACTTATTTGTTTTTGTAATTTTTAACTTTAAATTTTTATCAATTGAAACTTGTTTTCTTCTTAACTCTTGTTAATTCTAAAATATTTTTTTAAAAAACTTTCACACAAAATCTTGAAAAAAAATCTTAATCATGAATTATAAACAACACACCAAATTTAATTATAAAAATAATATCATAATGATAAATAAGAAGTTACAAGATAATAATTATAAGAAATGAAGATGTCAAATTTCAAAACTTTGCAAGTAGATATGGACAAATCAAAGATAAGGAAGCTTATTTTGAACTTCGCAATGCGTTGATTGAGCACCTTTGGAGAAAGAATACGGCAATTCAAAAAATTAAGTCAAGCCTTTTCCACTTTTATTTCTTAGATGTGGCAAATGGGAACATTTGTTAATTGTGATTTATTCCTTTTTAAACTTTTGACTAAATTTTAACAAAATTTGGATAATTGTTTTTTTATAATTAATTTTTTATATTAATAAATTTATATTATGCGACCATAACATTACAATTTAAAATATAATAGATATTAATAATGTAAAAATTGAACAAAGTTAGAATATTCTATTTTATTGGTGAAAGATTCTTTTTAGTGTCAAGTATAGTGACCATGGGTTGGAATGAATTTTATGAATGATGTAATTTTGTCACCAAAATAGTGTCACAAGGACACTATTTTGGTGTCTTGGATTAGAGATGGTCTAAGTTAGACCTCAGTACAAAATTAGCCTTCTTGTGCTTTGATGGGGATGTGAATAGATTTAGCTCAAACAATTTTAGCTACTTTTCTATTGGTTTCTTTGAGAATGAATAAGGACCGAGGCAAGTAGCAAACGAACTTGTTATTGCCATGAAGTTGCTGCTCATCCGTGGCTTCTCACTTCTGAACAGTTTATCAATGCTCGCAAGTATATACTGTCTGTTTCCTCAGTTCTAAGTAATTGCTTCTCGATGCATTTGAATTCTTCGGAATTTCTATTCAGTCATCAGTGGACTATAAAAATGACTAGATTACTAAATAGTATATATACAGTAGCAGATTATTTGCTATTGGCCTAATGATACTGCTAACTGCTCTTAGTCTGGTAGATAATGTAGAAATTAGAATGGTCTTTCGGGCATTTTCTTGGGTCGAGAGTCTTTCGATTGATGGGGTGAGGAGGAGAGGCAGATCGAGGAGGTCATGGGAAGAGCAGCTTAGGTTGGATTTGAAGGCCTTAAACTTAAATGAGACCATGACCGCTGATAGGTGTGCTTGGAGATGCAAGATCAGAGTGGTGGATTCTCTTTTAGGGAGCAGTTCTGTTGCTGAGAGTCTCAGAGTTTGGTTATCTCGGTTAGCTTTATCTTAAAAGTTTGTCTTTTCATACAAGGAAGGTTTTTATTGAAGCTTTATCTCAGAGTCTCAAATTTCACTTCGAATTACAACCCTTCACTAATATTCTAGACAAAAAAGGAAGGTTTTTATTGATGAATGAGACAGATGCATAAAGGTATAAGAGGTACTATGTTTGTCTTAACCCTTAAAGGCCTACATCCATCAAGAAAGCCTTCCTTTTTGGTCTAGAATATTAGTGAAGGGTTGTAATTCAAAGTGAAATTTGAAGATAGGGGTTGCAAAATGCTAAAAAACGTAAATCTGGACCAATTTGACAAAACTCATATACATAAGGGGTACAAACTGTCATTTAGTCTATACCTATATACTATTCAAATTTAGATTAAATTTCTTATTTTAAATTAACGTATTACTCCTACTAAACATATTGAACGTTTGGTCAAACTAAAAGAAAGGGACAGGTGTCACCCTAACGAGGTAGGATACATTTATAGACCTATAGTGCACAACTGCACACTCCACCTACACCTGATGACTCGACTCATAAATTAAAACCCAATAATTTGATTCTCCAAGATAGATTAGAACAAAAGGGTAACCAAAGCATGGGTTCAGCCAAAGGAAAAGGTGATGTCAGAATATTTAACAAACGAGAAGATTTATCAGTGTCACTTGCAAACTACATTGCTCATCTTTCGGACAAGGTTATCAAAGACAGAGGTGCTTTTACTATTGTTTTGTCTGGGGGTGATCTCTTCGAATCTCTCGGGTTTGTTTCTGCTGTTCTTTCTTTCATCTTCATTTTTATTATTACTTACAATTGCTATGTTTGATTTGTGTGGGAATGTTTGATTGTCAGTAAATTAGTGGAAGCTCCTTATAAAGAATCATTGGACTGGTCCAAATGGTATGTGTTCTGGTTGGATGAGAGAGTGGTTCCCAAGAATCATCCTGACAGCAATTACTTGCTTGCCTATGATCATTTCCTCTCCAAGGTTCATCTTTTTCCCCCAATTTCTACTATGTTAATTGCTATACGATGGTGTTTAAAGTTTAAATGATTGCTTTTTGTTTGATGATTATGTTGCCCGAAGCCTCAAAGCTGTTTTTGTTTCGTGGAATTATATATTCAGGACTGTTAGTTTATTTACCATTTATTTCATCCCTTGAATATGGACTGATTTCAATCACATTTTCCAAATTATAAGGTGTTGAGGGAAATTACTCTGAATTACTATATGTTTAACACTGTAGTGATTATTTTACTCAAGTTTGGCTTTATGATTGTTTTGTAATTACAGCCCGCGTACCCTACTTATTACAGTACTATGCTATGTTGCTCGGACTCAACTAGGAAGTGTGGGACACGACACATGTCCAACATTCGGACTCTTAGTATTTTCTAGAATTTGGTCCCTATCCTATTTTAAGACATGGGTTTGGGGTTAGGGACATGATATTACTTATATGTAAACAAGGATATTAGATAAAATTACATAGTGAACACTAATAATAAAGTGAAATCAAATATGATTTTGTAAAGCATTTTGCAAATCTGGCATCCTCTTTTTTCACATTTTTCTTCCCTCTCTATTTTTTGGCATCATAAGTTTGTATCATATTCTAGTCGAATATCCACATTTCAGCTAAAGGATTCAACATAAAGTAAGAGTTATCCCGAGCTTCGAAATGTCTGACATTAATAAAACGGACAAAATCAAAGAGTTGAAGTAATAAAGCTGCTGTGGATGCAAGTGAACTGAGTTGATCAAAAGCAAGTCTTTGATCAGCTTTGAAGCTCTACTTTACCTTGTTATATATGTAGATAAGTGGAGCCTTTTCTTTAAAAATAAAATAAAATTGGGGCTTAAGGCGTGAATATCCTAAAGACCGGCTTGGATAAGCTCATAAAAAGGAGGCTTTTCCTATAAGCTAACCGATGTCTTTTATCAGCTGTTTGTTGCAGGACAAAACTGAAGGTAGCACTAGAGTTGAATAGGTAACTAGGTGCCTGGCAGTTTAATTGTTATCTTTGTTTTCAATGGACAAACATTTGCAGTTAAGCCCCTTTTAAATTTATTTATTTTTCTGAATAAAATAAAAGTGTATGTTGCAGCGATCTTTTTTTTTTTTTTTGATCACTATGTTGCAGCGATCTTCAAAAATCTGTCTTTACATTTGAATGAAAAAAAAAAAAGGCACCAAGACTTCTCCATTACAGTTTGGAGCTAATTTAACTAACTTGTTTCAAGCATTGCCAAATTTGTTTTGTTAGACGATTTCCAAATGATTTCTCTTACCTTTTTCTCTGGCAGGTTCCATTTCTCCCTGGTAATGTGTATTCTATTAATGATGCTCTCTCGGCCGAAGGTGCAGCCGAAGACTATGAGACATGTCTTAAGCATCTAGTTAATAGTACTCCTATAATTACTCGATCTGCAATTAGCAGCTTTCCGAAATTTGATCTCATGTTAGTAGGTATGGGCCCGGATGGACATGTGGCCTCTTTGTTTCCTGGACATCCTCTTGTCCAAGAGAAAGAAAAGTGGGTTACTTTCATCAAAGACTCTCCAAAACCACCTCCAGAAAGAATTACTTTTACATTTCCAGTAATCAACTCCTCTGCAAATATCGCACTTGTGATAGTTGGGGATGCTGCAGCGCACGCAGTGCATGTGGCCCTTGACGATGTTGAAAGTTCTAATGTGTTGCCTATCCAGATGGTCTCACCTGAAGGGCCGTTGACATGGTTCTTAGACAATGGAGCAGCTTCAAAACTGAAGATTGTAACTGATGTAGCCAAGTGAGTTGACTGCATTGTGTTGAGTGAACTACCCATCTTTGTGCTTTTGTGTTGCATTTGAGGAGTTTTAATAATAATACTAGTGTTGATCAATAAGTGACGGACGTGTGTTTGTCCAACAATTTCTGCCAACTGTTGGTTTGTGTAACTTTCAGCTTCTCGTTACATAATTATTCTTCTCCCGCATTCTTGTGTTTTATTGCTTATTCTTGTGTTTGAAGGCTGAGATTCTTAAATTTTTTTGGTAAAGTTTGCAGTACGAAGAGGAGAAAGAAGTGGAGGCTGCAGTTGGCTAGTTGCAAGCCTGCAATTCTAGCTTGAATGAATCCTTATTGTTGCTTTCTATACATAAGTAGAAATTGAATTTGCTTTTCTTAATTTGCAAGTGCAAAGGCTGAAGTAATTAGAAGTGGGGAAAATCTTTCGTGAACGACAAAATCTTGTGTCTCACGTATTTTTCTTAAAAATTACTCTGAATGGCATAATGGACCAGCAATGTTAGGCCGAGTACTTGTTAGCATGCAGATTGTAAAAAATCTGAAAAGCCCACTGGACAGGAAAGCCACATACAAACAAACACTCAATTCTCACCTTTCATGTATTATAGTAGTAAATTTCAGCTACATCAAACCTAATACGTAAGAGTATGTAAAAAATCTCATGCTAAATATGGTGCGTGTGTGTGTTTGATATGCCCTCCACCTTTTTAAAATGGCTAAATGGCCCTCAGTTTCATGTTACCTCAGAAACAGATATTTTTAATATTATGATTATTGCCGTAAATGAGTCGAATCGAGCCGAACTCTTAACTGTTCGTGTATCAGCTCGTTATAAATACATCGAACTCGAACTCGAGCTCGAACTTTGATCGAGTCAATATTTTTGTTTGTGTATCGACTCGTTAAGAAAATTTTTATTCACGAACATATTTGCGAACAGTTCACGAACATGTCTAACGAGATACTATTCACGAACATCTCATAAATAGTGTTCATGATTTCGTGTTCATGAACACTTCAACCTTTTTTTCCTAGAAAATTTTTAATGCAATTAAAATAAAAATAAAATTGGGGGATGAAACATTAAAAACTCGAGAAATGCTTCGAATTTAGACTTTTCAAGGAATCAAATTTGGACCAAGTTTAGTTAATACATAACGAACTAATGTTATAATTTATAATGTGACATATGTATAATTTAATTATTATTAATAAAAATAATTTATAAATTTAAACAAAGAAAATATAATGAATAGACAAAATAAACTAACATATTACTTCGTAACACTTACTTATACAATTATTTACAAATTATCGTGAATTCAAGAACTCCCGTTAAATGTTAAGAAATTATGTTCGCGAACATATATATATGAAGTTTGTGCACAAACTTATTCATGAACCATATTTACGAACAAGGTTCACGAACTATATTAATGAACTTGCTCATGAACTATATAATCGAACTTGTTCGCGAACTTTCGAGCCGAACTATGTCGTGTTTGGGTTCAGCTCATTTACGAGACGAACCTCAACATCGTGTTCATGTTCGACTTGTTTACAACTCGAATCGAACTTTTTTCGAACCGAACACCGAATTATTCGTGAACGTATCGACTCATTTACAACCCTAATTATGATCAATAAATTAATCATAATGATAATTAATAATATATGGAGAAGCCAAGTTGATGCGGCAAGTGGGAATGTGGGATGTATATCAGTATATACGTCTGTTTTTGCATGGATGACTATATAGATCCACTGTGCACTGTCTGTTTTTTTTTTCCCCCTAATTCACTGTCTGTTTTTTTTTTTTGCTTACCCTTACCACGACGAATTTAAAACATGTAGTTAACTCCACTTGCCTCTAAATCTTTATCACTGATTCACTAACAAGTAGTAATAGCTTTCATTTGTTTATTGCTCATTTCCTATAATTTAAAGTATATAATATATTTTAGGTAAGGGGAAGAAAGCCTAAAGTTAACTTTAGGAGAATTATCTAAAGTTAATCATTAAAATCAGGACACATCATCATAATCACTAATATTACTAATGTTCTTGCGGGACCTTAATAAATAAAAAATAGTAAATTATTATAATCACATTTTAAAGGTTAATTTTAGGAAATTTTCTGTATTAGCATTTTGGATATCAGACCATTTGAAATACTAGATTGTTAAAATTAACGTTTGCTATACTGCTTTTCTAACTTTTTTATAATGTATAAATACTCATCAAATTAATTTAACACCATCAAAAGATTCAGAGATAAATTCGTCTTTTATTAATGAGAAAATGCCCAAAATACCTAGATTTGGAGCCCCAAGACCCAAAATGCTGAAAGGCGGAAGCAGGGGGTCCAAAATACCGACGGATCACGCATATCACAGATGCGTGTCCCGTGATTCGCATGTCTAACATGCGTAACAGGGGTCACGCATCTCTGAGATGCGTGATGACGTCATCTCACGTCATTCTCCCATTTACAGATTTGAGCTTCTCTCTCCCTTAAAACCGCACTCCGTTCGCTACCGTTCGTTCTCGACATTCCGGCCACGTCCAGTGTTGGTGAGGGTACCAAAATGATGCCCAAACATTGCTCATCCTTTTACCTCGACTAATTGTTGGTTACGGCCCCGCAGGGGCGTGTACAAGCAAATCGGAAAAAGAAGTCGGGGAAATATCATCGATTTGGGCCTATCGATTACAGCGAAACAAACTACAATCCAAGGACATAGGATTGTAGAGTGTGCAACGATGATCATTTTGGTGTATCACATCTGAGTGATCGTTGCCTGTAGAGAACAAACGAGTCGGTTGAAAAAAACCGAGCAAAAAACGACGGCGACGGATTGGAGAAAACGGTGAACCGTGCCTAAGACACGCATGTTGAACATGCGCATCTCATGACACGCATTCTCAACATGCGTGTCTCAAGCTATGTTCACCTGTGCAGAAATCGAATTTGTGAAGGACACGCATGTGTCAAAGGAGTGTCCGGATACTCCTTTCCCACATGCGTGTCCCGTGGGTATTTAGGGTCATTCCTTTCGAAAATTGGTATTTTGGACCAAATGTTTTGAGAGGTGGGCATTTAGGACCATCACCCTTTTATTAATCATCTTCTTCCTCCAACTCATTTTTACTATTGATAATTTTTATGAGAACTTAAAATACGAATATATCATTCATTTCATAATGAATCTTTCTTCTCTACAATGGGATATTGGGCGATATCAATTATAACTATCAAATATTGACTTTAAGGAATTCGTATGTATAACCTTTTTAGTTATGTACTTTTAAATAATATCAATTTGTAAAGGAGAAAAAGATGATTTTATTGTAATTTAAATGATTTGATTTCATTAAAAATGAATGAGATTTTCAAATTTTAATTTCTTAAAAGTTTCAACAATGATGGAATGAGTTTGAGAATGAAGATAATAATGAAAGATTGAAGAAAATTAATTAAGCTAATCAAATTTAACGATTATAGACACGTTATACAAAAGTTAAAAATTCAATATGACAAATATTTGTTTTAGAAGTCTAGTATTTTAAATAGTCTGACATCCAAAGTATGAGTATACAAATCACATTTTACTCTTAATTATCTAAAGATCGTAGTTTATTATCAACTATTCGTTTGCATAGCGTTTACGTGCATATTTTCCATGTACAAAATTCCAACTTGGTCTTTACATACGTATATGCACATTCTTGATGCTTTAATTCTAATCTTGCTATTGGACTTTTGAAATGAACATCTTGTATAAACCAAAGATTTGTCATGAGCTTCAACTGAGATGATAGAGTCATCACTTTACGATCTTTATTTTCGAGATCGAAATATATTGAATAACACCTGGTACATAATATCATTTTGTAACAATTTTGCGAGTTTTTCATAAGGTAGTTTTAAGGAATCGGTCATCCGTTATTTGTTTTTTTTGATAATTCGGTGTTCGGGTCAACTTTCACCCACTTCAATTAATTCGAAGAATTTTATTTGTTGTGAGTAATTTCATGGGTTTTGAAAATTGGTGTCACGCAAATAATATTCCATAGGAGATTACGAAGTTTCAAATGATGAGTAAACATTAGATGGGTCCAGAAATCGGGTGCATAAGCCACAAAATGTATAGAAAAGATATACCGCAATCAAGTGGTTTGGACATATAAAGCTGAGTCAAGAAATGTGGAGTAAGTAGGGTTATGTGTCTTTTTGTAATGGAGCATATATCAAAAGAGGTAGGGTCTTTGTTTATCTTTACATACTTACGACTTAAATCCTTATTTGATTCGGCCTTATCATCATCAGCAATATTTCTGGTGTCCCCTGACCCTTCCATTCTCCTTTATACTTTACTCATCACCTTCATTTTCCCCTTTAACTTTTATATCTTGTAAACCATAATTGTATTGCCATCTGCTTTGTTATTCATTGATACCTTGGTTAATCTTGCAAGTTACAGTTGAATCATGAGTTTCTTGTTACATTAATGTTTCTCTTTTTTTTTTTCCAATTGCTCAAAATACCCATCGAGAAAAAAGCATGTGATCGGCCTTTTCTGGAATACTCCATTTCGAGATTGTTATAATTTGGGATCGTTGGGTGCTATTGCGCCTATCTCAATACGGAAAATAAAAAGGGAATGAGTGAAAAATTTATCCGAAAAGAATTGAAGACACAAGTACAAAGCTACCCTGAAACTCAAAGGATTATGCATGCCTTCTTCACTTGACAAATAATTATAACGAAGCCACGCCTGCTTATTATTTGTAGCTGCATAACATACTTGAGCTTTAAATAAAGAAAAGGCTTCAGTATTCTTTTGACCCTGGAGCATGCAAAAAGGAAACGGAGAAGAAAATGAAGGACTAGCTAGTTAAAGTTTGTATCTTCTTGATTCTACAAGTAACCTTAGATATATCAATAATTAAAATGCAATACCATGAGTCTTTCTTGTACATTTTTCTCAAAAAATAAAAGTTGGTTATCATCCCAAAAGATGGATTAATTAAGCAATCTGTGAATAATGGCACATTAGCACATGATTCTTGTAGTATCATACATTGTCAACTTGTCATTCGGTATCCACTAATCCAAACATATAAGTAGTTATCTAATCGTGATTAGCGAAAGCACCATGTGCTGCTACCACGGACTTATGATAATTCGGTGTAAATTATTTTCCTAATTCAAAAATCTTGACTGTGATATTATATTAAGTCGCCATTGTATATGAAAGAAAATTGATCATATATGTCTTGCTCAACTACGTTTGGAAGTTGATGTGAAAGACAGAAATAGATTTTACCGTAAAATAGTGATAATATTTGTTTGAATAAAATCACATAGTTTAAACTTGGTAGGTAAGTGATTTTAACGACTTCATGCATATTAATTATGATTAGAGTAATTTAATCATGAATTTACTACCAAACCTTATACGAGTATATCTCAAGAAATTGAAGCAGTCATAATAGTTCTAGCAACTGCAAAGAATACATTTTGAACCGTTCTTGTGTGCCTCACTGCCTTGGAATATTGTTTTAACTATTTTATTCGGAAATTTGGTACTATTAATAACTAAATATTATATAGTATTAATATATAATTTTATTTCATTTATTCAAATATTAAAACAACAAAGAAAATAAGAGTGAAACAAGAAGTAGACAAAATTTTTAAGCTCAAGAATGAGTCCACGACGGGGTGTCGTTTTCGAGATCTAAGATTTACTTACTAACTACTTGCTTAAATAATATGGGGTTGAATATCAAATTGGTCACTGAAGTGGTGGTCGTATATCACTTTACTCATTGATTTCATCGGGGTCTCATTTGAATCACTAAAGTTAGAATAAATATTAAACAGATACCTATAAATATGTGATCACGAATTAAAATAATTTTTTGTTAAGTTCTATACATTTTTCTTCAATGCCACCATAACCAAATGAAAAGTCATGGGTTCTAATATTTTATATAATATATTTAAATTTTTTAAAATCTATTTACTATTTATTTACTATTTATTCTTTGCAGTTGCTAGAACTATCAGTATGCGTATCCTATCTACGCAAACCGCCAGTGCGTGGCTCCGTGGTTATTTTGGAATCTGTTCGCGCACATTGTTATTTTGGGCAATTGGGGTGTGTTTTTGTGTTATTTTGATCATTTTCTCCTAGTTTGCTTATTATAGATTAGTATAAATATATAATTATAAGCTGAAATATTTGAACCTAAAATATTAAAGTAGATATTGAAGTTCCATATTAAATCTCAATTTGGTAAATATATACTCCGTAGTACCTAATAGGTATAATAAATATGAGATTAAGAATTCTAAGATTAATTTTAGTGTATTTTTCTTGAGATCACAACAAATGCGTGTAAAATAATAATCTTATCATATATTATTAAATATTTATTTACCATTTATTTTACTTATTTATAAATTAAAAATGTAAATAATTACTTGCCTAATCTAATATACTGAAATCATTATTCCCTCCGTCCCATTTATTTCTTTATATATTTTCAGCATTATTTGGTACGAATTTTAATCTGTATATAAGTATAGTTCCATAATTTATTTTTAAAATTTATTTTTTGAATGAAAATTTAAATATTAAATTTTTATTCAGAAGAAAAAAAAAATTAAAAATTAATTATGAAACTATATTGTATATGAATATTAAAATACGTGCCGAGACTCGGTGGAACAGAAGGAGTATAAGCTAAGAAAACATATCTTGAAAATAATATTAGAATCCTTATTCTCAATAAATGTTTCAACAAAAAAAATCTCTAAAAAAAAGAAATGAAAAATATTCAAAATAACACAATCCAAAGAAATCAAAACTAGATTTTCACAATATTGACATTAAACCGTTGTTCTAAAAATTCCCGATTTAACCGATTAATCATCTGTAAGGTAACCAATCGATTCGGTTTTTGAAATTCGATTAATTCTGTGAATTTAATTAAAATAATATATTTAATTGTAAATTAGACTAATATATTAAATATTATTATAATATCCAATTAATACTCCGATTAATCCCCGATTAATCTTAAATCGATACCTCAACCGATTTTTACCGATTACCCATTTTTACAACTATGCATTAAACTCATAAAGATGCCAAACATTAACAAATATCCCTTATATAATGGTCTAAACTTCAATTCATAATTGGACATTTTTATGTTACAAAATACTTTAATATGTTAAAGATTAAAACAATAGAAATAAGAAAGTGGGGGAAATAAAAAGGGAAAGTGCAGAGGGGGGAAGCAGTGAAAAGAGGGGAAAGCAGTTGAGAAGAACGAGTTTCAGTACTTAAGTTGCTTCAATTTCCACCATAGCGTGCTGCTCCCATAACCTATACATACACCTATACACACAACACAAACAAGGTTGGTTATTTCCGTCCCTTTATATTTCATGTTCAATCCTTCTTCACCGCCACCAATCTCTTCACCGGCGGACTTACCGGAATTCAGGCGGAGGCTCATTTCAACACCGCCGTTCATCCACTAGCCTCCGCCTTACTTTACTTGAATTGAGTTGTAATAATTAGTACAGTAAAAGAAGTGAATTTATGATTAAAACCCTAGAATTTGATTTATATGTTTAAATTATATGTTTATAGAAGGTGTTGATAAATGAAAGCTCTAAGACGAAGTCAAACTTCGTCATCGTCGTCTTCGAAGTCGTCGTCGTCTTCGTCTCCGTCTCCGTCGTCGTGGATACATTTGAGATCAGTGTTGTTTGTAGTTACTTCTTCTTCTCCGGCTTCTTCGTGTTCTTCTTCTGATCGGTGAGTTGTTATATGTTTTTTTTATATTTGTTTAATTGCTTATTGTTAGTTGGTCTAGTTTAGCTCATAGTTTGCTGTTTTTAACTGTTTTTTCGATACAGATCTCGATCTAAATCAGTTGATTTTGTGGTTTGTTTTGTCATTCCAGCTCAATTTCTATTAGAAGCTCGATTAAGATAATTTATTTTATGTTTTAAGACTAGGCTTTCCGAGTGTTTTTAGTAAAGATTCATTTGACTTTAAAATGAGTCTTGAGACGAAAACAAAAAATTTAAAATTGGTCCGACACTTTAGGTCCCTTTGAGCATTGTGCTGTCTGTTTCGGTTTGATGTGTTTATTAGATATTGAATTTCGAAGATATTTTATGAAGTGGTAGAATTGTTTTTGGTGGAAGGTTGTTTTTGGTTTAGTGTATTGACTAGGATCAAAGTTTTTGCTATATAATTTGAGTGATCAGTTGACGAAACACATATTCTGTTCAAAGGGAAGATTGTTTTTCTGCTCTGAGAACTATAAGTTGCCCCATTGTATCACATTCCCTTTAAATTAACACTGACCGACTTCAAAACGTAGTGGGATTCTTCATGTTTTTTGGTTTTATGTGACAATAGCAGGCTAAGGACTGCATAGACTAGCATGAAGGTTCTTTAGTCATGTAGTTAATTTTTTTTCCCTTATTTCTTGTTTAACTTTAAGTCTTTAACTAATATTGAATTCCAGGAGTCGTCTTAAATCTCCATGGTCTCGTAGAAAGAGAAAACATGCACTTTCACCTCAGCAATGGAGAAGGTTGTTTACGCCAGATGGGAAACTTCGTGATGGCGGAGTCCGATTTTTAAAGAAAATACGCAGTGGGGTAATTTCCTCTCCATATAAATGTCATGAATCATAATACTAAAAGTTTCCGTGTATATTTTAGCTTTATTTTAAAATTTTGTAAATGAATTTCATTTCAGGGTGTTCATCCTAATTTAAGAGCAGAAGTTTGGCCATTTCTTCTAGGAGTGTAAGCATCTTTAACTTGAGCACACTTTGCAAACATTGACCTTGAATTATAATATACAAGCATGCTTTTAGTTCTACCCACAATGGCTGCTCTTATCTATCGAATAGAGAACATTCTCCTACCCAAGACCTCTAATTCACCTTCGCATCCTTATCATAAAAGATGTTTGTGAATGTTTTCCTTTGAGTTTGGGGCTCAGGTTTGACCTTCTATATGTTATCCGTTGTCAAGAATACTTACTGGGTTCTAGGCATAATGTACGATTTACCAAACATAGTTAGTCCCATGAAAGTCTTCAAATATTCGTCACTCTCTTTGGTCAGTTACTAGGCAGGATTATATACTGAATACTAGTATATATCCTGAACCAGTAATATAACGTTATATATACTCTGTAAGTCCAACTACATGCTTTTACTGTACAATATCTGGACATCATTCCGAGGCAACTCCTTTTCTTCTTCTCCTCATATCATTGTTATTGTATAGTTAGAAGGTGATGTTTTTTAAACTTCTCTAATATTGGAATTGGAACCCGTTTGATGCTATTGCTTTCTGTCTGTCTCTATTGCTTGGATCCGTAAAGATTGTTGAAGGGAATATATCTAAGCTTTTTTAAACCTACAAAGATTAGGAGGCACCTGATAAGAAGTTGATGTTAGGACTTATTATCATAGTTGTCATTCTCTGCTTGCATGCAGTAGTGTCGGTTAATATCGCTTTTTAACTCTATTGCCTCACCAGTCTAATTGATTTTCTTGTAGTTATGACTTGAATAGTTCCAAAGAGGAAAGAGATAATTTAAGAACAAAGAGGAGGTATGTTAAGCTGATTTTGTAATTTTCTGCAACTTAATAGAGGAGACGTTTCAAGCTTAATGTGTTAGCAATATGTATCAATTTATTATGTCTGATATATGGTTGTAGGAAGGAGTACGAGAAACTCAGAAGACAGTGCCGCCGACTTCTAAAGTCCAACAATGACAGTTTGAACTTGAAGGAAACTGGTAGAACCAGCAACAGCGAAGATGGTGGGAATGTCACCCCAGGCATGGACTCTGCTGATTCCGAAGATGTTGTCAGTGCTAGGGAATCTTTATCTAGTGAAGATATGAGCCCATCTATTGACTACTCAAACGACTTCATTAATGCTGCGCTTGATAGATATGATGGCTCAAAACGAATTACAGATCCTAATACTTCTGACACAGAGTCATCAGACTCAGACTCTTCTGTAGAGTTGAGCCTCACTTTTTCCTCCACAGCTTGCAACGAGGAGAATGATCCTGGGATGCTTTCTAGCGAGGGTTCTTCTTCAAATATGGAAAATCAATCAAACATTAGCACATCAGAAGATTTTGCTACTTGGCAGCGTATTATACGCCTAGATGCAATTCGTGCTAACGAAGAATGGGTACCATATTCTCCAACTCAGGCTGCAGTATCTGAGGAAAGGGCAAGACGTTCCGCCGAGGTTGTTGGGCTTAAGGATTATGATCACCTTGAGCCATACAAAATCTTTCATGCTGCTCGACTTGTTGCTATTCTTGAAGCTTATGCCCTATACGACCCTGAAATTGGCTACTGTCAGGGGATGAGTGATCTGCTTTCACCAATAATTGCAGTGATAACGGAAGATCACGAAGCTTTCTGGTGTTTCGTTGGGTTCATGAAGAAGGCAAGGCATAATTTTAGGCTTGATGAGGTCGGGATTAGAGGCCAATTGAGTAGAGTGTCTAAAATTATTAAATTTAAGGATTCCCATCTTTTTAAGCATTTGGAGAAGCTTCAGGCAGAGGATTGCTTTTTTGTGTATAGGATGGTGGTGGTTCTCTTCAGGAGGGAATTAACATTTGAACAAACAATTTGCCTCTGGGAGGTAATGTGGGCAGATCAGGCAGCAATTCGAGCAGGGATCGGGAAGTCTGCATGGAGTAGGATAAGACAGCAAGCACCGCCAACAGAAGATCTGTTGCTTTATGCTGTTGCAGCATCTGTATTACAAAAGCGGAAACTTATTATAGAAAAGTACAGTAGCATGGATGAGATAATTAAAGAGTGTAATGGCATGGCAGGACATCTTGATGTATGGAAGCTCCTGGACGATGCACACAATTTGGTGGTCACCCTCCACAATAAGATTGAGAACCCCCTTCCTGATATAGCTTAAGTCTGGGGGTTTTTGATTTGCTAATTTATCTTTAATACCGTCATCTGGCCTTGAATTTGGAGGTCTACCCTTCTGAGTCCTATCAAACCGATGCTTGAAGCGAGCATATGGGTGTATTACTAGTATCTGATGGTTATTTTGACGCTTCCTCACTTTAAAGGCTATATATAGTATTTATGGGAAAAGATTCCACTGCTCTTTTTTCTTTTTCTTCTGTGAGGGGAGGGGAGGGAGTGTCAATATATACTGTCATTCTATCTTCTGAACTAAAAGGATTGGAATTATGATAAATGATAATACATTTCTAATCATTTCTGCTATATTTGTTGTTGCTCTCAGTTGCAGATGAAGTCTGTTGGAAGTTCAGTATTAGAGTTCAGGCCAGTTTTTACATTGTAAGTTGTAACCTCTTTCTCAAGATTCACTTATACTAAACATTTTCTTACATGTTTGCAATCATGTATTTCTGTTGACTCCAAGAATATTTTATTGCCCTTAAAAATGAATGTATATATCTCTAAGAAAGGAATTCCATCTCCTTTTTTTTTTGGGCAACTTTACTCCAGATTCCATTTTTGTTTTTATTTTTGCTAATTCATGTTTAAAAATTAAAACTCTAGATCAAAGTATCACTCAAAGAAGTATGAATAAAAGTCTGCTGCAAGAAGCGGGATATATGCAACTCGAGGTGAATTCATCTTGTTGATATGAATGTCACTAAACTAGAAGTTGCAGGTTTTTACCGAGAGAAAAATGAGTCTTGACTCTTGAGCAGAATTTTTCTCTGAGCCCATTTAATCGATTTTCCTTTTCTTCCTCCAACCAAAGAAGAACATTCGATAACCATTATCATTCACAGACTTCTCCAGGAATGTGATTCCATGCATGTATATATGGCCAAATATAATAACTTTAAAAAAAAATTTAACCAAAATAACGTTTTTTAAAAGCAAGCACACAAAATACAATTGTTACAACCAGTTTCCGTCGGTGTATCCGTTCGGTTGGACCTGCAATTGAAGAAGAATGCGAGGGCGTGGCCCCCCGATTCACCTCTATAAGTTAACTGATTCTTGATGAGTAATATTGAACGTAGAGTGTTTGTATTGTGAAAAATTGTGTAAGTGATTGAATGAACCTGACTTTAACACTCTCCAGGCGGTTACCCGAAGAGTGGGCGTCGTGTGCCGACGTGTCCCACGTTCGCAGGAGGATGAACGGTATGACCGTTGTGGATATCATGGCCGGATGAATATGGGCTTTCATTCGGGCTTGAGGCGCTGGATTATTGGTTCGGCCCATTAAGGAAACGGGCTTCTAACAACAATTATCATGATATTTGTATCTTCACCCAAATTTCGGTATTATTATCATGATCTTTGTGTTTGCTGCTTTTGTCACCGTTAAGATGTTTTACTTTCCAGATTTCATAAACAGTGTGCGCGAGAAAGACAAAACACTTACTCGTCACAAATAGAAATCCTATATAATAAAGTAAAATGCAAGTAATTTTAAAGGAATAATTTATAGTTATTTTGTCATTTAACAATAAATTAAAAATCTAGTCTTGACTCTCAAGTCGAACATTTTGTCATTTGGATGCACTACCCCGAAGTTGAACATTTTGTCATTTTTGATCGGTTATTGCCAAATAAAATTCTTGTAGTTGGTATTTTACAACATGACTTAACAATTGATACTTTTACACACCTAATTGATGCTAAACAATTTACTTGAATACAAGGAGTGACAGGTGGACTCGGGGACCTATTTCATAATAAACACTAGCCACAATATAAAGATGCATAATTGCATATGTAACCCTTGGACCAACGACAAAAATGGTGGATTCTAATTATTCAAACACCCTTCAAAATATTTCTAAAGACCATGGGTCTTATAAAAAGAAATGAAAGTTTAAAAATCTGTGATTGTAACCAAACAATATAAAAAAGTTCAATAGTTGGTGATACACCTGTTTCCTGAAGACATCCAATACTCCAGAACCAATAATGGACTAGTACACTAGATATTCAAATTAAGCAGGCACAAACACATAACTAAAACAAAGGTATTGTTCTGACTCTGCAAGGGCATAACATGACCAACCATCTAATCCTTCAACCCCTGCAACCTACTTCTCTTTGGTGTATTTGCGGACTACGAAAGCCAAGCCCAAAATGAGGATGGGAACAAGAAACTGCAAAATCTTAATGACAAACTCCGAAGACTTGTCCGGGTTGTAGTTGCTTTGCTGTGGTGAACTGAAAGTACGCTTCTGGGGTACAGTTGAAGCATCTATCTCACCAATGTAATACTTCTCCATCATCTCCCTAGCATTATCACTGTGGCCAACATCTTCAAAGTCATCAGTTGCATCTTTCCCTGCAAAAGTTTGAAATATATTTGAGAGCCCATCCAACAGAACCTACAAGTAATTCTGTAGATGCATAAGATGCAAAATAGCACTATACCAGTTGATGATAGCAGTACTTCATCACCTCCAGGATGATCATCCATAAACGGTGTTACATCATATACCTGACACAGTAAGATTCGGGTTACAGAGCAAGAAAAGATCTTACTATTAATAATTAAGATTATATAACTGGAAGAAAACTTGAACCAGTATCTCTTTTCTTAACAAAATTCACAATATCTCATGTTTAGGCAGGCTACACTACTAGCAGTTCATATAGCATTAACTGATCAATTCAAAGGGTTCAACTTATTCAGTCAAAATAAAATAATTTGGAAGAGTAACATTCATCATGATATACTTTAAATATGAACCTCCTACCGCATGGACCTATGTTATCCAGACTCTTTATTTGACATTCACTCGGACATGGGTAATGACACTTGACATTTCATTCTAGGCCACAAACATGACCATCTCATTGCCTAGACTGATACTTGGATTCATAACCACGTTGGACATCTATCCAAGTCGAGGTCACATAGATGATGAATGTTCATTTAGACAGAGTAGACAGTCACAACGTAGTTAATTACTGATACCAAATGTAAAACAGTTTTTTAGTATGACATGATAGCTGCATGATATATTTGATATTACTTTAAATCCAGAAAACTTCCATGTGAATTTGTTTCAAAAACAGTAGGAGTTCATATAACAAACCCCAAAATCTAAAATCAGTTAAACTTCATTTATTCTGGGCCAAAAACATGACAAAATTCTTAAATATTGCCATGACTGATACTTGGATCCGCATCCCTCATTTATTCTGGGCCAAAAACATGACCAAATTCTTAAATATTGCCTTGACTGATACTTGGATTCATATCCCTGTAGGACATCTATCCAAGTCCAGGTCACATAGATTATGAATGTTCATTTGACAGAGTAGACAATCACAATGTAGTTAATTACTGATATCAGATCTAAAACAGGTTTTAGAATGACAAATGATAGGTGCATGATAAATATGATGTTATTTTAAATCCAGAAAACTAATATGTGAATTTGTTTCAAATAGAATGGGAGTTCATATAACAAATCCCTACATCTAACATCATTTAAATTTCAATTATACAATCCGCTGTTGGCTCTGATGAATAAACAAATGTAATCATCATTTATTCAAGCAAAAGTGTTGTATTATCAAGCCATATAACCCCCAAGCTAACCTGAGGGTTCCCTTACACAGACTCGAGAGGAGCACACAAAGTGCTAAGATCAACACTTAAAGAGTCAAAACCATACCCCAATTATTTACCAACAATAATCGGGTAATAAAAAATGCAACTTTTAAATTCCGCAGACATTTTCTCCTGACACAAGTCAGGGTTTTGGGTCAAAAAAAGAAAACTCAGACAGATCAACACAAGAAAAACTTATAAAACGTTTATATAACCCAGATCACTATGCATCCTGGCATGGCCATGACTACCCACATAAATTTTCAATGCATATACAACAAAAACAAATTCAAACATCATAAGTAACAAATAAACACCCAAAAAAATCCCAGGTCAAACACAGATCATTACATATCTACACACATTCAAACAATTAATCTAATCACCAGCCCTTAAATTCATCAAAAAATCACAATAAGTCCCACAAATATCAAAAATCAAGAATAAAAAGAAAGGGTAAAAAAAAAAAAAGATCTGACCTTTCCAGAAATAACCAACCAACAATCTTTAGTCTTGTTGTGCTTAGCCACTTCATCAAACACATGAATTTTCGGATCTGACCCCATCTTTCTCTGCTGCTACACCTGCACACAAAACAAACACTCAATATTCAACACACCCTTTACACAATAACAATATTTATACACACAAACACATAAGAATAATCGAAAAAATTGCAAAAAGATCATCTTTTTCTTGTTCTTTTTGGTCAGTTTTAATAGTATATATAATATTCAGTTCAGATTCAGACCCATTTTTATATTCTTTTTTAATTTTTATACACAGATGACAATGATGTGGTAGGAAGTGAGCTTACTTTCTCAGGACTCGAGTGTGACCAACACAATCTCAACAAGCCATTTTATATAGCGCACACAAGTTATTTCTATGTATGCCCTTTATGTTTCAGATATTTACAATGTTGTCCAAAATTTATCTTTTATTTGCAATATAAATATATTTGTTCAGGATTTTAAATTTTATTTATTAATTATATTAAAGGAGATCTTCATAATATCCCAAAGAACAGTTATGAATCTTTTTTCCGAAATTGAATAAATAATAATGAGATTCAAATCTTTAAATTCAAAAAAATACTGGTTAAAAAGGAAATAACGTATTCAACACATGATTCTTGAAATAACGTATACGGGGTATTTAATTTTCTTAAGATTTGGAAGATTCTAGAGAAGTCTGGAGCAGTTTGTGTCATCTTGGTATTACTCCAATCAGTCACCAACTCTTGTGGCCGGCCTACATTTTAGTTATGCACTTCAAGTACAACAAGGTTGCTACTTGCTTGCTACCCCGTGTTTGGTACCTCAGTTCCTAATTGATTTCTTGTTTTGACTTTTTGGTACTCCCTCCGTTCCAGTCAGTTCTTTACATGACGGTTGGACACGGAGGTCAAGGATAGTGAGTGTAAAGTAGATGTAATATTATTAAAATAAATGAGGTAGTGGGTGTAATAGTGATTTTATTGTTAAAATAAGTGAAGTAGTGGGTGTAATAGTGATTTTATTGTTAAAATAAGTTAAGTAGTGGGTGAAATAGTGTAAAGTATTGTTAAAATAAGTGAAGTAATGGATGTAATAGTGTTAAAACTTACTATTTTGGGTAATGTAAAGAAATGGTGGGACGGCCCAAAAAGGAAATTGTAAAGAAATGGATGGGACAGAGGGAGTACTATTTATTATAAATAATTAATTATTAATTTACGCATAATTTATAAGATACTTCCTCCGTCTTCTTTATTTGTTTATGTTGGAGGGGGACACGGAGACCAAGACAATCCATAAAAAATGAGTAAAGTTAGATGAAAAGTGGATAAAGTGGTGGGACTTAATAGATTTGAGATAGTGGAAGAAAGTAATGGGTGTAATAGTGTTTTTTATTATTAAATATGAGATAGTGGAGAAAAGTAGTGGGTGTAATAGTGAAAAAGCTTACTCCCTCCGTCTCAAAAAACTCTTCCCATTTCAAAAAACACATTTGCCAACGCACACTTTTGATCGTTAATATATTCAATTTCGTATTAGTATTAAATATAAAAACTTCACTGTATTAAAGCACTCATAAATACGAATCCAACAAGATCACTCATGACTATATTTGGTCTTATAGATTATGCATAAATTAGTAATTTGTCTCATGTTATGAACAGTGCCGACATTGTAAAGGGGAAGATCATTTTGTGACGGAGGGAGTACTATTTATGGAACATAAAGAAATGAGAGGGACATCTCAAAATAGTAACTATAAATAAATGAAAGGGACAGAGGGAGTAAAATATAATCATGAATGATCTTGTTGAATTCGTATTTATTAATACTTTAATACAGTGAAGTTTATATATTTAATAATAATACGAAATTAAATATATTAACAATTAAAAGTGTGTGTTGGTAAACGTGTCCAAAAGTAAACAAAAAAAACATTTAGGAACGGAGGGAGTACCATGTTTTTACTTTTTTGCGTACTTGTTAATAGGTTCCAATCCGTATAATTAGAATTATTATTTTTAGTAATTTTTTCCCTAAACTAAAATAATAATTATATACTTTATACAACAACAACCATTTAAAAGTAATAATCAAAATTATGTGAATAATATATTTTAAAATGCGTGTAGAAAAGTCCCGCATTTTACCAAATAGAATATAATTTAATTAATTGACATTTTAATAATACGAAATGTCTAGACAATGATAAATTTGATTGACAATTTTCTTTATTAAATTTTAGGATACTCTTTAGTTATATATACTAGTTTATAGCACGTGTAATGCACGAGTTACTTTTAAATACTTTTAAAATTATATGATTAAATAAAATAGACTATAATATTTTATTATTGATATAATTTAACTTTGTAATATTAATTAATAAAATTATTAGTAATAATAATAATAATGGATATAATTTAACTTTGTAATATTAATTAATAAAATTATTAGTAATTATAATAGTTATTTAATAAATGATACGTATTGATTAGAACTAATAATATAATATCTTAATGTAAATTTGTTGTTGACGGGATTCGAACCTTGGATCTTTAGAAGAGGGATTTAAATAAAGAATATTCCTAACGGCTATCATTTATTTACTAAATATCTAACGGTCACTATTCCTTTAGATGATTGAACTAAACAACCAAATTATACCCCTGTTTGCTTATTATATATTAGAAATATCTAACATTCACTATTCTTTTAGATGGTTGAACCAAACAACCAAACTATACCTCTGTTTGCTTATTATATATTAGTATAGATATGGATATATGGATATATGAATATATATTGTCAGGACTCAATTTATGCCTCGGACACACCTACCTTCGGTATGCCAAGAGCAGGTTTCAGTAGCTCCTGCAAAGAGAAGAATGCGAGGGAATTACCCCCCGATTCACCTCCGGTGTGAGAATCAGTATAATGTAGTGGAAACGTAAACGTAAAGCTTATGTAAACCAGTGTATCTCGGTGTGTGTGATTGTTTTTATCACCTGATAATTGTGTCTATTTATATTGTGTCTAGGAGTAGTACCATTGATGATCCTCTTGATTCTCAGTTATGGAGGGCGATAAATGATAAGGCGTTACATTGACAACGGTCGACTGTTTTTACTGACTTTAGCTGGGTTGTTCGGATGGGCCTGGTCCAATCGTATGGTTTTAACGGTCATGTGCCCAAAGGCTTATTGGATTGGGCCCTCTAACATGTCCCCGGGCTTCGGTCGGTTTGGAAATAAGACCGAAGTCTATCATGGCCGAAGAGTCTAGTTGATCGATATCTTTCCCTTGAAGGCGCGTCTTTTGAGGCGACAATTGTATTCAATTTACATCCCTTTTATTTAAACTGTCCTCCACGTGTCATTATCTGGCACAAGTATATTGAACCGTCTATGCATCTCAACCATTCATTTCTGTATATATATTTACGTCCTTATTTCTTGCTTACTCTATTTGCTTTCTGGATTCTTTTTGTGCGAGCCCTCAGAGCAATCAACGGACTCTCAACCTCCAACATCGACCACTCTCTTCAATAAGTAAGTTATACTCCGTCATTCCTTTATTGATTCTTCTTGCATATTTTTGGAGTTCTCATTAAGTACTTTTATGCACTTAATTTACTCATCAAATAGAGTCTCTTAGAGTTTCCCATTTGTTTCCTTCGATTGTGGGTGTGGCCAAGAACTTCTTTCACTGTAATCTGTTTCTTCCTTCTCGATTTGATGTTGGTCCATTCATGCTCGGGGATTTCCTTCGGCCATAGTTTTATTAGTTTGTTCTTGTCTTTCTGTCCCCGAGTATTGGACTAACGCCTCGTCTTCCTTTTTCAGATTCGATGTCAATCCCTGAATCGGGTCCTTCGGGACATGTCGTGGGCCATGTTCTTGCCTTGCTTTTTGGGGATGGTGCCGAATACCCCGCTGTCAATTTAGCTTCTATCTTGAAACAAGAGGATTTAGATACTTTTAGGGTTAAATTCGATTTTCTCGAAGGTTATCGTTGTTTTTTACCCGACTCTACCGATCGTATATACGACACCCCGGGCATATCAGTCAATGATCAACCCGAAGAGGTCGCCACAGGTATATCGGAAACTACTTTTATATGTGGGCTCCGATTTCCTTTGTTGCCCCTTATAAAAGTTCTTCTGAGGGACATGGGTATAGCGATCGGTCAGCTAGACCCGAACAGTTTCATCCATATGAACGTTTTCCAATACCGATGTTTGCAGCACGAAGTGCCTCCTTTGTCATTTCTCTTTTGGCACCATTATGACTTCCGAAAAAATGCCAAGTCTCCGGGTTTTTATAACATTACCCGAAGAGTGGGTCGTTCCGATTGGGCGGCCACCAACTCAAGCAATAAGAAGATGCACAATCACTGGTGCTATGTTACTGGCCCTGGTCTTCATAGATTTTCGGAGTGGAAGGAAGTTGAGACTGATAGGGTCAAGCTTAAAGCTCTTTCCGATGAAGAGAAGTTTCTTTATCGAAAACTAAATACTCCCTTGGCTCCCGAAGACAAACTCCCATTGTCTACTACTAGAGATGGGGCTTGGCTGAAGAGCATGATGGGTACTTTTAGTATTATTTTACTTTTTTGCCTCATATTTTTTAATAGCTGACCCTCTTTTATTGCTTTTCCTTCAGTGTCTGCAGCGGACGATATGAGGAGGAAAGCGGCCGAAAGGAGGGCCTTGTTAGCTGGTGGATCCGGGAGCACTCCTCAAGGAATGTTGCTTCGACTCCACAAGATGTAGAGGCTTTGCTGGTGGTGCAAGAAATTACACCAATGCAGACCGAAGGAGTAGAGATTCCTACTATTAACATTGTTGTTGTGATCCCTTCGGAATCTTCTGTATTGGATGGAAACAAATCTGAGAAGAAGAGGAGAACCAATGATTCAATTCTCGTCCTGAAGACTTATCGACCTTCCCGGGGTGTACTGGATACTGATTCCTTCGGTGCTCCTGCCTCGAAGCCTGCCAAGGAACTATGCCAAGACTTGTGCAGTTCTTTTATTCTTCCGGCCGATCGCTTGGTTTATGATGCAGCTCCTACTGTGGAGGCTTGTGAGAACATGCTAGGGCACCTTAGTTTGGTAAGTTCCCTTCAATAACTAAGGTAAGTTCCCTTCAATATTCTTTATTTTACATATTTATTCTTTCCTTTGTTTATCTCTCTCCATCTTGATACCTTTTATGGTGCATTTTCAGGCCGTTCCTTGGGCCGCAGCTGTGACCGAAAAGGTCAAAGATCAGGCCGCTATCATACGGGGATTTAATGCAGAGATTGGTTCTTTAAAGGATAAGGTTAGTCCTTTGGAAAATCAAGTAAAGAAGCTTGAGGATCTTGGCGAAATCTCAACGGAAAGAAGGCCTTCTCCAACAAGAGAAGAACGATCTTATCCTTCGGAACGACACCTTGATTGGGGATAAGCAGAAGCTGACCAAAGGCAAGGAAGCCAATCGATTGGAGTTGCGCCTTTTGAAGAAGGAACTGAAGAAGGCGAGGAAGACCATCCCCCGATCCGAAGATAGGGGTTTTGCTGTGGGATATGATGATGCTGTCATTGCTGCCCACAAGGCAGGCTTTGACTATAAGCAAATCCTTTTCAACCCTGAAGACGATCCAGTTCTTCGCCCGGAGATTCCCGATGTGCCTTTGGTTGTTTCCTCCGATCCCGATTCAGAATGAGTTAATTTTTTGTAATGAACTTATGCCTTCGGGCTTGTGATGTAATTTGATGTAATTTTGCCTTCGGGCTTGCAGTGTATTCACTTTCGGGCTTATTTTGCTGAATTTCCCTTAGCTTTTTTGATCCTTTATTCAATTTGTTCTTAAATAACTTTTTCCAAGTAATTTAATGAATTATACCTGAAATAACCTGTACGCATTTCTCGATAATTCCGGTATTTCAAAATATACTTGAAAATAGTTTTCGGAAGTAATTTTTGGAATTCTATGCTTCGGCCTTGTCGATCATGACTTTCGGGCGATGCCAAGACCTTCGAGATTTTTCATCCTTGTAACTTTTTCTTTATTTGAAGTATTAAGTCTCTTCGGACTCACCTCTTCGTGTTGCCCCCAAGTCGCAGTTCGGCCGAAGGTTTCTTCTTTCGGTTTTGGGCGAATCCTGCCTCCCGAAGACCTTTTGGGTGAACTGGGACTTAATTACTTGTGCCATGACAAATATTTTCTCCCCATACCTTTTTTTTAAAAATTTCGAGACTTTTAGTATTTCCCCCATTTAATGGCAGTTTGACCGCTCCTTTCTTGGGGAGACACGTGCCTTCATCTTAGGCAGAGGTTGTTCAAGCGGCACTTCATCAGGACCGTCAATTTTCTTTTTAAATATATTTGTGAGTTCAATCGCAGATTACTCTATCTTCAATCTCGCTCAAGATTTCTCCATCATTTCCCTAATTTCTGTCGAACTTCAGTCTCTTTGAATTCATCTTGTGGATAATCAGTAAGTGTGTTCGTTTCTTCTATCTTGATATGTGGTTAATCTGATATTTTGTAGTGATTAACACTTTTTCCTTTTGTTCCAATGTTGAGTCGGTCAGAAATGAGGAGGAGAGCAGCGGAGAGACGTGCTAAGAATATATCGGCTACTGGTTCTTCCGTTCCTCTTTCCTCCCCAAAGGATGATCTTCCGAGCATTTCAGAGAAGAAGGGCCATGTTGAAGGTACATAGTTTAATGTAAACTCTTATCGACCTTCATGGGCTGTGATGGAGTCAGATTCTTTTGGGGCTCCTGCTTCGGCTGCTTCAAAGAAGATTGATGGGAATATGTGCCAGTCCTTCATTCTTCCGAAGGACCGCTCCATTTATGATTCTGCTGATACGGCTGAGGCTACTGCCAATCTTCTAGGGCATCTTACCTTGGTAAGGAGTGTTTTACACCGAAGTTGTTCTTTTTGCCTTATATATACATTGTTTTTATTCGCCTCTTTTCTTTCCAGGCTACCCCTTGGGCTGCTTCTGTATCCGATAAGGTGAAAAATCAGGATATTCTACTTTATCACCAAGGAAAGCAGATTAATCAGATGATTCCTTCATTGGAGAAGGAGATTGAGGAGTTAAAGTCCAAGCTTTCTTCTGCTCGAGCCGAAAATGTTGAGCTTCTCCATGAGAATGATGCTTTGTGGCAACAGAATGACAAGATGATGGCCGATATAGAGGATCTGCTCGACTGGATGGAATGCCGAAAGGTCGAGCTAAGCCAACTGAGGGAGTCTGAACTGGAGAATGCAGTCCCTTGACTTATTGTATTTTTTTTTTCTTTTGCCTTTTTTAGTCTAATTTGTAATTTTAATTAATTAAATCAAAGCCTTCGGTAACTTTTGTTTCATATTGATTATTGGGCAAAATTTCAGATTTTTAAGTTACTTTTTTTTCCCTATGCATTGGCAATTTTCGGATTTTTAAGTCACTTGTATTTCCTTTTGCTTAAACAATTTTTGAGATTTTTTGGCCATCCTCTTAGAGGTTTTCAGGCTGGGTGTTTCCTATACTCGAAGTAATTTTCGGGAAAAAAACGTTTCCCTTACTTGGAGTAATTTTCGGCATTCTATGCTTCGGGCGAAGTCTCTTCGGACATTGCCCTGTGTTGCCCCCAAGCCGCAGTTCGGTCGAAGGTTTCTTCTTTCGGTTTTGGGCGAATCCTGCCTCCCGAAGACCTTTTGGGCGAACTAGACTTGTGTTTCGGGATTTTTTTTTATTCTTCCCGGCCGAGTAATGTTTCGGCCATTCGGGTTGTATTATCGATAAAAGTATAAATGGATCAAACAAAATTAAGCCTTTATTGATAATCGAAATTGAAATATTTCTTACAAAAAGCTTACTGATAAACCTTGCGTAAACGGGAAGCATGCCACGTGTTTTTGATCAGACTCCCATCTTGCTCAGTTAGTTTGTAAGTCCCTAGTCGTACGACCTGAATAATCACATAGGGTCCTTCCCAGTTTGGCTGGAGTTTCCCTTGCTTGTTCGGCATAGAAGTTGCTAATTCCCGAAGAACTAGGTCACCGACTTTAAAAGACCTCTTCTTTACACCCGAGTTATAGTATTGAGCAGTTTGCTGTTGATACTTGATATTTCTTAGATATGCCACTTCCCTGGCTTCTTCTAATAAGTCCACATTAGCTCGGAGGCCCAACTCGTTTGTATCGAGATTAAATACTTCGCTTCGGTATGATTCTAGGCCGACTTCTACTGGTACCATTGCATCGGTCCCATACGCTAGACTGAAAGGGGTTTTTCCGGTCGAAGATCTTGGTGTGGTGCGATAAGCCCATAGCACATATGGTAACTCTTCAGCCCATAACCCTTTGGCTTCTCCGAGCCTCTTCTTTATCCCGTCAAAGATGACTCTGTTTGCGGCTTCTACTGCCCCATTTCCTTGTGGGTGACCAACTGAACTGAATTTCTGTTGAATTCCGAAGAAAGCTAGAAACTTCTTGAACTTCTTTCCGACGAACTGGGTCCCATTATCTGATACACATATCTTGGGAATCCCGAATCTGAGGATTACTTGCTCCAACATAAATTTCTTGGTTGCTTCCTCGGTAATGGAGGACAAAGGGCGTGCTTCTACTCACTTGGTCATGTAATCGATTGCCACAATGCAATATTTAGCTTGCCTGGTGCTCGTAGGTAGAATTTCGACGATATCCACGGCCCACATGGCGAAGGGAATGGGGTTTAAGACAGAAGTCATCTCTTCGGGAGGTTGTTTCGGAACGTTGCTAAAAAGCTTACATTGTTTTCATTTTTTCGCATAACCCAGTGCATCGGCTCGTAGGGTCGGCCAAAAGAATCCCTGTCTTAGAATTTTAAAAGCCAAAGAACGGCCTGCCAAGTGTTCTCCACAGATTCCTTCGTGAACTGCTTCTAGAGCTGTTTTTTGTTCTTCGGGAGCCAGGCATCTCAGCAGTGGTTCGGTAGCCGATCTTCGGTACATTTTTCCTGCTATAATTGTGTACCTGGTGGCCCGATTTCTGATTTTTTGAGCCTTGGTTTTTTCCAATGGTAGTGTCCTATTTTCTAGGAATAGTCGAATTGGAGTCATCCAATCTATCCCTTGGTGAATCTCGAAAGATACCTTTTTATTGATGGAGGGCACTTTAACTTCATTGAGGTAAATTGAGCCTGTGAGATTCTGAGTGTCGGCCGAAGCTAGTCTAGATAATGCATCTGCTCGGCTGTTGTTTTCCCTAGCAACAGTGGTTAATTCAAAAGACTCGAACAATAAGGAATTTGCTTTTACCTTGGCTGCATAGGCTTTGGTTCGGGCGTCCCTTTGTTCATATTCTCCTGAGAAATGCTTTACAACTAGCATCGAATCGCTGAATGCTCGAAGATGTCTGACTTCTAGGTTTTCTGCCAAATTCATCCCAGCCAGAAGTGCTTCGTATTCAGCCTCGTTGTTGGTTAAGGAAAAAGTGAATCGGATGGCTTGACATATCTCAAAACCTTCAGGGCTTGTAAGAATTAGACCGGCTCCGCACTTACTTCCAGCCACCGAACCATCCATAAACAACTTCCAATTGCCAGGAGCTTGTATCAATTTTTCTTCGACTTGCAACCCTTCGGAACCAGTGAACGAGCACTCTACTATGAAATCTGCCAGGGCTTGTGCTTTTATCGCAATCCTCGGCACATACTCACAATCAAATTCTCCCAACTCGATGGCCCAGGCAACAACTCTGCTTGAAGCCTCTGGTCTCTGTAATATCTTTTTCAGAGGTTGATCGGTCGTGACTTGTATCTTTTAGGGATGTCTTCAGATTTCATGGCGATTTGATGATAACCGGAGAAGGCATCTAGGAAACTTAGGATTTCATATCCTGATGTAGCATCAATGAGCTGGTCGATGTTGGGAAGTGGATAATGGTCTTTCGGGCAGGCGAGATTAAGATTGGTGTAATCGACGCACATCCTCCATTGCCATTTGCCGTTTTGACCACCACCACATTGGCTAACCATTCGGGGTATTTGATCCTTTCAATAAAGTCTACTTCCAAGAGCTTTTCCACTTCTGTCTGAATTACCTTTTGTCTTTCCATGGCAAAATTTCTCTTCTTCTGTTTGACTGGCTTGACCCCTTCTTTCACATTTAAACTGTGTTGGGCAATGCTCGGATCAAGTCCGGGCATGTCTTCAGGACCCCAGGCAAATATGTCGTGGTATTCTCGGATCACGGCAATCACTTTCGCTTTCAAGTCATTGTTCATATTTCTCCCGATGCGGATCATATTGCTACATTGATAATGCTATTCAACGTACAAAACCTAATTAGATATGATTTAAATCTTTAACATACATCTTTTCGTATTTCAGTATAAATACAATTTTTAGTTTATAAACATATTAAAATATAAAATATTTTTTTTATGCAAGATCCAACGGTTTTCATCTATCTATTTTAATATCTAACGGTTCTCATTTATTTTATCGTACGAAGGACCAGACTACATATAATCAAAGTTTTGGACAAAATCCTTCTCACACTTATTATTAAAATTATTTTTGGTTGTTAGTAGAACTATCTTCAAATAATAATAAAGGTATTTTGATAATCAAAACGAATTATAAGTACAATTCATAAATCAGATTGAATTTTCAACGTAAAAAATTGTTAATTTCTTCTATCTTTTGTTTCTGCATATATTTAATTGGAAAATAATTGTTAAACCATCACTAAATTAAAAATTATTATATAAATTTCACGTGAAATCAAATTTTAAGAATTTAAGATAGATTATAAATATTAAATCAGACGTGTAAAAGTTTAAGAATTTAAGATAGAGTATATATATTAAAAAAGGAACCGTGCGTTGCACGGTTATAAGCTAGTAGTTATAAATCAACTAGCGAGTCTCTATCATTGCACATGAAAGTTATTTTATTGTACTTAAATTTAGTTTTTTTTTTGCTAAGTTAGTATATATATAAACAGCAAAAAATTTAGTTATTTTTAACATAAAGTATTTTAAAAGCAGGGTTATAAAAAGAGGATTTATTAATTTTCGGATCATTTTTGGATTTCGTGTTCGTGTCTGATTGTAACTGGTAGTTTCGGGTTGAATATTTGTTGACTCAAATTCATATTTTCTCGAATTGAGTTCGTGTCGTATTTCGAGTTGGGTCAGAAAATTGCCACCCTAATGAGAGAAATAAATCCAAAATTTATAGTAATAAAGGATAACTCTACCGTACACTTACTAGAAAGTGAAATACCACACACTTATTATGAAGTGAAAATTTTAAAATTTTGATACCCAACATAAAGAATGAGTTTATTTGATTGATCAATTGTCAATTGTTCCTCTTAACTTTGTCAAAAATTTTATTTAAAAATTTCAGAAGTTGATGGATAATATTCAAAAAAAATTAAAAAAATCCAGTAAAAAGTCAATTCCAATGTGTAGTCCACCTGTGACGAGTCCAAATCTTCTACACCATTTTAGGTGTGCCACTCCATATGCCACCTTAGGTGGTTGATGTGAATGCAGGGGAGTCCCATTTATATTAATGAGAGATGAGCCAATCAAAAACAACCACCTAAAAGTGGCACATGGAATGGCACACCTAAAATGGTGTAGAAGATTTCTATCCATCTGTGACCAAACGAGCAGTTACTTGAAAACAAATGAAGTAGGATACAAAAAAACCATTCAATCTTTTGACGAGTGAAACTTGAAAGATAAAAATACCCATTTTTTTAGATCATTGTAATAAAAATATTCATTCTCAGAATTTTTGATAAAACTACCTGGTGGGATATGCATTTCCCAAATGGGTATATGAGATACGCATTTGGCAAATGCGTATCTTATACAAATTCTTCTTTTTTTTTTTCAAAAAATCTGGTTTAGTTACGCATTTATCAAATGCGTGTGTTTCTTCCGTTTCTCAATATCAACTCCCGATTCTCGCTCCATTTATATCTATATTGATATAAACAAGTATTTCGTTTCGCTCGTACGTTCAATTTAATCACTTCGTAACCTTTACTTGATCACTGGACGGCTTTACCTTTGCTTTCAATCTGTCTTGTGTCACGTAAGCAAAACTCACTTGTTGGCTTACACAACTAGGCGTTAGGAGCGTAGAAGCGAGAGTGGGGTAAAACGAGAGTAATATACTTTACACGTACTTTTTAGCTAGATTTAGGTAGAATAAATATTTTAGGTGTTGAATCAGAAAAAGATATCTCCATTGGTTTACTTCCAATGGGCTCAAAAGTGGCAATTTATGTCAGTGAGGGATGAAATAACATATTAATAAAAAAAGACCCCAAACCTAAAGAGGGAATCCTTTGTTGAATTCATTACATGCTTATTAGCAGTTCCTCGATCGCAAGCCGGGACGTAAGCTTTCTAAGAGAAAGAGGCTCCCGGTCAAGCCATATTCTTCACTCGGATCTTATTACTTCTGAATTGCCCAAAAATAGGAGGGTTCACATTGGGAGTACAGTTTGACATCGGCTGGCATTCTTTTAAACCAATAACCTTTCCATTAGGGAGCTTGGTCTTGACTCTTCTGTGTGGTATTCATTCTCGTTCGGCTCTTGGAATCACATCCAGCAGTGGTTGGAACAGCTCGCAAAATCCAACCACTTCACCTACTTCATTGCCCCCAACCCTTTCTTGTACCTCTATTGAAACAGAATGGTTTCATGTTCTTTCATCGATTGGTTATTCCTCTCCGTTTGTATCTCTTTCTCCAATTTTGGTCTCGATTAGTTCACAAGATTGAATGGCCAATTCTCCTCCGAACCCTCGATTCGGTTGTTTTCCAAGAATGTTGTGCCGGGTATGCAAGCCATGTATGCCGAGAGCTAACTATCGAGACTTTGGACTATCTGGATAGATACTTCGTGAAATGGTTCACGCGAGTTCCGTCTATGGAGCCTAAAGCTTCAACCATGGCAGTAAGTAGTAAGCTGGCGCCTAGTCTCTCGCCCAACCTTCGCCTTCTTCAGTGGCCAAGTTGAAGCGTTCAACGGTTCTTCGGCCTACCAATGTTGGCGTGGCGGAAATGAACGAAAAGCGAGATGAACGTGCTATTTTAAAATGGATTGATAGATATCCTGATCTTTTTTTATAGATCGAAAGATATAGAGAGGAAATCTATCAAGAATAAGGGGAAATCCCCTATTTATATCTTTATATCTATTGATGAGACAACTTTCTATTATTGATCCATCCCATCAGAAAGAAATCAATATGTATCTGATGGAGTCTACATCCTACGTAGAGCGCCCAAGCTTGGGGCCAGCTCAGTTCTCTTATCTATCGGTCCAATGCACTGGCTCATCTCAAAAGAAAAAATGGAGTTGTCTTGTTCGCCGCCTCGACGCATTCCCTTCTCTCCCTGGCATCGTCCCACACAAAAGGAAAGAGCGCAGAGCCCCGGCCTGACCTGTAGGTCCGCTAACGTAAAGCGAAGAGTTGAGCCTGAACTGGCGAACCGAAGTAACTTTAGGAACCGTACTTCCTACAGCTAACATGTGTCCAGTCCAGCGGGAATGCGCAACGCAAATGAACGTGAACTGCTATACCGAATCCCCCGCCGGCCATCTGGGGCCGAGTGGTACGGCCATGATCTGCAGGGGAACGGATCACCAATTCTTCCATTGGGGACAGGTGCACGAACGACAACTCCAAACGTCACACATACGCCGCCTACCTACCGTTTAGGTGGCACCAGCGAGATCCAGCTAAGGTAAAGAACTTCATGTCGCGGCTGCTCCACTCCGCTGCGGTCTCATGAACTGAACTTCGTTGCCTTCCCGCGTGCGAAGCGAATGGGCACTGTGCTGTTTTTCGGGGCGGGGGGCGAAGAGAGACCAGAAGAATGATTCATTTGGATCGACGAGCTTTTTCAGCCCAAAAACTCAGAATCAATGGAATGTCTGTCTATCCATGAACATCTATTCTATCTATATGTCTAGGGGATCTCTCTATAAATAGAAAAGTTTTTTATGGCATTATATGATCGCCTAGCCGTAGCTGCATATCAGCTGCGCTCAATATGCGATGCGGGATTTCTGTTGGATCAGATCTTTTGCTTTGACGGAAGCTTTTGGACCTAGCGAAAAGGACTCTAACTTCGCGCAAGCAAGCGCGAGAGAAGCAAGCAAAGTAGAAGCTTTGCCAGAAGCAAGACGGGGAAGCGGAGCTGTCGTAGAAGCGGTAGCTTCCCCCGACCGATTAAAATACAACAGTCGCGACCTACTTTGATAAAAAAAGGCGAAGGGTTTGGCAACAAGCAAATGTCTTTCTATCATAGTTGCAAGGATTCCAAACCTTAACTAACTACTTAAGTACAGTACCAAAGGCTGCTGTTTCATTTCATAAGGGGGCTGTTCATTACAAGCTATTAGCGCTGTCTTAGATTGAACGGCAATAAGATAAGTCGACGTTCAATCTCTAAGGCAGGTTTCCGTTGAGAACGGAATAGTGTTCGTGCCCAAAGGTGAACAAAGCCCTAGCTTATAGAGTTCACTGCTTTTTCCATGCCGGAGAAGGGCTTATACTGCTCGCCTTTGTTTGATATGTGTCCATTCAGTACCAATACAAACTAAAACTACATCAAAGTAGAAGGGCCACTATAGAAGCTAGAATTAGCCTCTTTGATTGGTAGTTGGCCTAACCAAAGCGTCACGAAAACATAAAATTAGCCTTATGAATGGAATCTTGGGTAGGGGGCTTAGCCCGCCCGCCTACCAATCAAAGAGGCTGAGAATAAGCGCAAGCTCTCCCGTAAGCTCTTCGAGCTTCCCTTCATTCGCTTCGCGGGAGCCGCACAACACATATCTGGAAGTCAGAGGGCCCATACTACCTGCCTAGGCCTTCGCTTCGAGGGACCGTAGATCGGAAAGCGCCTTCTAAACCACCACATTCGTCCAAAAGAGAAGGGAAGGGGCCTATGTATTTGCATGACCCATGCAGATTAAAGCCTATCTACACCCGTAGCCAATCCCCTAGGTCTTGCCACCACGCCGCAGAACGGGAGCTCGTGTGAAACCTTTTATTTCTGGCGTAACCACGGTAAAACGTAAAAAAAGATAATGGCCGCCTAACACGGGGCCGTAGGTACGATAAACTCGGCCAAAATATGACACCCGAAGGGCCTGGCACGCAAAATCCTATCCGAGTCCGAGTTTACCCCTTGCACGCACTTCGGACAGCCGTCCGTAACATCATAAGGAGGGCCTCCCTTTCGAGGTACAAAAAGAGTACGGTACATAGGAGGTTGGTCTTTCTCAACGTGGTGTATAGCACGAAAAGCCTTTCGATACAAGATAGGGCCGTTCACATGAAAGAAACAAGTGAATCCTTTCTTCTCTTCTTTATCTTTCCCCTTCGAGAAAGATAAAGAGGGTCTTATGGAGGGGAAGGGCTTGGGCCTACCTATCCCGATAGAACCCCATAAAAGAACGGGAGTTGTTGAGAGGTTCCATATTACCGAGCCGAAGGGCAGCACTTTTGTACGTCATCGTAGTATGTCACGTCGTCTCGTCCCCGCTGCATCGAAGAGTACCTATGCACTATGTTCCGGTTCACTGATAAGAAAGATAGAGTCGGGGTGGGGGTCTACGATATGATACTAAAGTATGACCGGGGAAGATACCTGCTAACTATGGGTAGGAAGCAAGGAACCTTTATGTAACAAATTTCGGGGGGTTACAGATCTCTTATACTACCATCGATCGACAGAGCGGAATGACCAAAAAAAGAAGTGAAGTTAGAAAGCCGTATGATAGGTGGTAACTATCTTGTACGGTTCGGGGGGTAATCGGCGTACCCCGGGGAGGAATCTTTGGCTCTATCGAACATACAGGGAATTGGAGGTAGCATTCCACCGATGTCAAGTCATGGACTGGTTCCCTCAGCCCTTTTTCTATGTGTTGGTGTTCTATATGACCGAGACTCGACTTGTTAGATATTACGGAGGTTCATTGAGCACCATGCCGAATCTCCCTACCATTTTCTTCTCTTCCACTTTGGCCAATATGAGTTCACCTGGTACTAGCAGCTTTATCGGGGAATTTCTCATCTTAGTAGGAGCTTTCCAAAGAAATAGCTTAGTAGCCACATTAGCAGCGTTTGGGATGATTTTAGGCGCGGCATATTCCCTTTGGCTATATAATCGTGCGGTTTCTGGGAATTCAAAACCCGATTTCCTCCATAAATTCTCCGATCCAAATGGCAGAGAAGTTTCCATATTTATACCTTTTCTTGTTGGAGGGGCAACCGTCCGTTAAACTACCAAAGAAAAAAGGGTAAACCAATGCGATCATGACATTGTAGGTGCTTGCGATGGGACGGATGCGACTTCCCTCAGTTGGTTTGGATGGCATAGCCCGTTGCAGAAGTCCCCCTTTTTATTCATTGCTTTAGTCTTTAGGGAGCCAAAGCTTTACTTTACTAAACTAATAAAATAAGGCTCGCGCAGGGGCGCTCACGTTTTTTGCGGGGCCGTATCTTGCTGGGTGAGACCGAGAGAAAGAAAGGACGGGGGGCAACCATGCATGGTACTTCTCGACCGTGTCTCCGAGGGACAGTTGAACCAGCGACTCATGAATGCTGCCGGGTCGGACGAGCCAATAACTCGAACGCGTTCGGTCTTTTTTTGAGCAAGAATCACGGCGTTACCTTATCTTCACCATGATACGGACTCCAAGTTCTTATGGCAGAGCACGAGGAGATTGATCATCAATATGATTATGATGGGAATGGAAACCAGAAGCACGATTGGGGTCTTCGTGGTCCACAAAATAATAAAACCATCAGTAACAGTAACGTAAGTAGGGGTGAGTATTCGGTTTAAACCGAACCGAACCGAATTTTAATTCGGTTAACCGAAACCGAAATTCCAGAAAACTCCGAACCGAAAACCGAACCGAATTAAATTCGGTTTTTAACCGAAACCGAAATAAATATTTCGGTTATTACCGAAAACCGAATAATAAAACCGAATTTTACTTTCAGTGCAGGAAAAACTGAATAATAAGTTCATTTGGACTGAACAGTGAACACTAATAATGCTGGTATGAATGTAGCAGAGCACACCTTTAGCAGCAACATCAATATGCATAGATTCTACACAAATATAATACGTCTAAAATCTCTTTATATATATTATGTGCAAAACCAAATGTACATAACATACAAATACACGCAAGTTTAGCTAATGGTAATGCAACTGTGTAGTTTTAAACATAGTCCTTCTCTCGAATAATCGAAGGTTAGGAACTTCTGGAGAAAGGAAACTGAACTGCTTTGCATCTGATCAATAACTACTATAGCACTATTAATTTCGGTTATTTTTTCGGTTATTCGGTTAATCGCGGTTAAAAACCGAACCGAACCGAAAACCGAAATTTCAGAAAAACGGAAACCGAAAACCGAACCGAAATATAAATTTCGGTTAACCGAACCGAAATTATTTCGGTTATTCGGTTCGGTTTTCGGTTAACCGAACTGTATACTCACCCCTAAACGTAAGCATGAGACTTTTTGGTAGTACCGGTGAACCAGATGGCCGCAGCGGTGGAATCTGGGACGGAGGACTTGTAGTATCTCTCTAGATCTGGCAAAAACGAAAGACCCCCTAACATAATTCGAATGGAGGCTGGCCGCTGAGCCCACTCTGGCCTCGCGGGGCGGGCCCCTGTGGTTGCGAGCTGGAGCTGCCATAGCTTATGGCTAGAGCAATGGGGGGCCCCGACAGAGAGAAAAGTAAGGATAACGAGCGCTCCGCCCGCCAAGCGGGCGGCAGGAGCAGCGGGCAAGTGCTTGGTAGGCCAACAGCCCAGTGAACCGGGCGGGGCACTCGACGAAAGGGGGCACACTGAGCAAGTACGAGAAATTGGCCCCGCTCCTCTTTTCTTAAAACCAAGGACCTGTGGAAGTCGGGGCTCGTCCCCGGTCAATATTGGATCCAACAATAGGGGGCCGTAGCACTGACCTCTTTTTTTTTTCAATACAAACAATAGGGGAAAAGATCGTACAGTTCCTTACCGAGACAAACTCTCAACGGATCCTCCGCGTGCTGAGCATACCTCTTTCCGTGCGTCTTTCTCATGGCGGGAACAGAACAACAGGGATAGACCCGGCCGACCGGCCCAGAGCTTGAATACGCATTTGATAAATGCGTAACTGAACCAGATTTTTTGAAAAAAAAAAGAATTTGTATAAGATACGCATTTACCAAATGTGTATCTCATATACCCATCTGGGAGATGCATATCCCGATGGATAGTTTTGTGCACTTTTCCAGAAACGAGTATTTTCATCATTTTTCTTCAAAAATCGGTCATTTTTTCTCTTTTGACAGAACACTTGTTTCTTTATAAAAATTATTTAAAGTCAAGAATTTGGGTGATTGATTAAAAGAGAAAGAAACAAAAGCGCCTAACATTTGCCTACCATTGTGCCTAGCCTACCAAATCACCCCATTGTAGTATCAACTCATAACTAACCACTCAACAACCTTTTGTTTTTCTTTCTTTTCATCTTTCTTGCCAAATATACCTCTTTTCTTAATAATTTAATATACTTCCCTCTAAAAAGAGGAAAAATGTAGTCAAACTTTTACACTACGTTGCCTGATAGCCTCCGTTTACACTACATGTTCCCTTAATAAAGGCCATTAGATTAAAGTAATTTTCTTTGTTTACTTTCACTGCGATTTTGCAGCCAGGAAGTTCATGCAGATTGGAGGATTGACTTTAGCCAAAGCAAGAATAGAGGCAGGAAGACTCCACAAGCCATCTCCACATATCAAACCTGATGCAATTGCAGAAACCATGAAACTAGCCTTCTTTTTGTCTAGCTTATGCCATACAAATACAACCAAACTCCCAATGCACATATCGATAGCAAAGTTAGCCCCGACGAGAAATGGCACAGCTATCACCATTGGAAGTGGCATCCACTTCCCTACTTTTTGCGGAAAAATGTCTCTTACAAGATTGGCTGCTATGGCAAAAGCAAAAAATCCATAAGCAAGCTGCAAGCAATGATAAGGCAATGCAGAAAAACCTTCAACCCCTAGAATTGCCAAGTTTCTATATATGATGGCATATGGAGCTTTGTACTCTCCATCAGGATTTCCAATATCAAAAGCATGGTAGAAAATCATGAATGTGACAGGCGCTACCACACAACCAATTGCTGTTCCAATGGCTTGACTTAGCAGCATTGATCGAGGGGAAGTGAGGGTTAGATGACCTGCCTTTAAATCTTGCATTAGATTTGAAGCCATTGAAAGCATAGATTTTACTAGACCGCATGCAACGAGTGCTGCAATCACACCATTGTGTTTCCCAGATGAAGCTGCAACTATAAAGAGGGCTACTTTGCCGTAGTTATAAGCCATGTTTTGGTCTGTCAGGCCAGCTCCATAAGCATTGCAAAAGCTTAGAAAAGGTGCAAGAATGTATGTAACAAGAACATAATACCACTTGAGCTGAGGAAATATCTGAGGGATGATAATAACGGAGATGACAGAAAATAGCATGTATCCAACACAGGCTAGCCATAGGGGAATTCTATCCTTAAGAAATAATTCATTTTCTTGAAGATCATCAAGGTCATCCGTATTATCAACTGAAGCTGCAGAGATAAAAAAAAATCAATCAAACAAAAAATCAATGAATCGTAGGAACAGTTTAATGAGGTCACCCAACTTACATATTCGGTTTGTTTTCTTATTCAAATTGGCATATATGCTACTGGCAGTGAAAAAGAGTGTCTTTGAGAAATTGTAGACCCCGTCCCCTAGGATGAGAGCAATAGATATGAAAACCTGGAAATCGTAAATAAATTAACAATGCACTGATAAATTTACCGATAAATTTACCAAACTTTAAAAAAAAAATTACTGCATATCAGCAAACCTTATATCCATCTAAACTCTTCATGCTGCTCTCTGGCAGTGTTTTGGGAAACCAAACACCTTTTTGTTCTCCTATGAGTGGCCACATTAGTCCCCAAGAAAGCACAGCTCCAAACAGCAAGGACAAGTTCACTGTATGAGTACAGATCATCCCAGCTCCAATATATGTCAAGCTGAAATCAAAATTAAATCTGCAAGATGCAGTCATGTGTATCAGTGATATACGAAGAATAAGAAAGGTCATGTGGTTCCAAGTATTCAATGTGCCCAAAAAGAGAAGACAAAAGAAGTAGTAATCAAATTACGCACGATTGTTTCCGGGCTTGTAACCCAAATGTGGGGAAGTTTGCAAATCCACAACCTTTTCCACCAGAATAAAACCACTGAAAGAACCCCCAGAGAAAGCTAACTGAGAAATATTTTATGAATCCATGAATCTGCTTCCTGCAAAAAGATGATGAGAAAGTATGTAATTTCTATATTTCTCGTTAGCCAGATATCTACTTCTTTTCAGAAAAGGATCACATACTAAAATACGATTTCCTACTTTGCCTTCTTGTCTTTCTTGGGGGTATGAAACCCATTGATAAGCACTGCTGTTGCTGTACCACTTGGATATGCCAATTTATAGTCTATTACCAGAACCTTCAAAACGATGATCAACTTATATTAATCAAAACCATTTTCTTGCATGAATTTATATCTATCTAAATAAAATTGTATTGTTTGTTTGACAATGATGTAACAAGATAATGTAAATCATACCTTTCGGAGAGGTACCAAGGCCAACAACCCAACAAAGTTACTAACAAAGAGGAAGCTAATTAACCAACCAAGTGCAGGCTCCTTGTAGCTACCTGGTGGATTCCCCTCTGTATTTATCCCTGCTTGCTGATATGTCCTCTTATTCAGTCCCAAAACATATGAACCAAACCCACCTAACAATACCATATCAAATTTTTTAGCAACCTAGTTTTAAGCCATGAAAAGAACATTCACCTTCACATTTGTTCAACATTGAGCTGTTAAATATTGCAATAACAAATATCGAATGAAACACATTCAAGCAATGTCAAAATTTTACTGATAAGTACCTCCAAAGGCTATGCTATAACATGCAACGGCACAGGTCTGAATAACTGTATTTTCCTGTTTTGTGAAGGGAGATGAAACAAATCCAGCCTTGTGAAGTAGCATTGTCCAAGTACGGATAAATGCAAAAGCAACAAATGCTGCTGAAACATTGAAGTTTGGAGCAAAACCAGTGGTGAGATTGAGCTTCATTACTATCACACTGTAAATTATCCCAATGACTACACTAGCAAATAATCCGCGAATCGTAATGTGACTTGTCCATGGAGGAATGCTCTCTACATCCATAGCCTCTTCTATCTCCAGATTCCGTAAATTTTCCATTTATACTAGATTATCTATCACCAAAGAGCATTGTTTAGAAACTCAATGCAGAACTACAAGACTATGACGAAATACTACACAACATGCACCTTTGAAAAGGGCACAAGGACAACAATTGATAATTGATAAATCTTGATAAAGATATCGAACTGCACCATGTATATATGTTATTTCATATATGGTAACTCATTTATATCGCATAATCATAATAATAAAATCTCTCTTCTGCATTTCTTGAACAAGAACGGTGTAAATTTTCCATGGTATCCATAAAATAATCGAAATCCAGACCCAAAAAATGATTCGAAACGGCATAAATAGACACATACCTGTGAGCCTGTGACCTTCACTAAAATCACCACAAAGGCTTGTACACCCTCAGGCCTCAGCAGCAGAATTTTTATAGATTAGAATTTCATGGTGTATCAAATTTACAGTAGTACTTGTACAGGCACACACTCTTTTTACAGCAGTACAATCCTTAAATTGCAAGAAAATAGGCACTACACACCCTCTACAATGCTTGTAAAATTAAACAAACTTTATTAGTAAAAGGATTAGCTCGGGTAATTAAAGTTATTGCAAATCTGAAATTAGTCATTTGTACTGACAAGGTAGTAGTACAATACTAATCTGGTGTTGTAGTACAAATTTATACTACTACTCAACAGAACACAATAAATCATTTCTTCAGCACAATTCATTAACCACAACTAAATGTGGCCAAGTGAAATCTGTGACTTGTCTACTCTTTTTTTTAATACTCCCTCCGTTCCAAAATACATGTCCCTTTTGCAAAAAAAAATTATCCCAAATTACATGTCTCCTCTTCTTTCCATACAAATTATTTCTTCTTTCTATACAAATTTAAGTCTAATTTTCCAAAATTACCCCTTTATTTGTCTTTTTAATGCTTGGAATTTTTTAAAACTTAACTCTCTCATTTTACAATGCATTTATTAAGGTTATTTATTGAAAAACCTAATCCAACCAATTTTTTTCTTAATATGCGTATTTTTTTCAAAAGGGACATGTAAATTAGGACGGAAGGAGTAACTTTTTCGATTTAATCTTTGGGTCCCACTTGACAAAACTAGGAAAAATGAAATTCATGCCTATGAATTAGAGTACTATTGATGACTTTTTTCAAAAAGGATGAATCATGCTACAAATTTTAAAACAAATTTTGCTAAGATCCATGAATTTTAAAATTTGTTATAATAAAAAAAATATAAATTTTTGGATATCATCATATTTTAAAAATTTGGTAAAAGTCTAATTAAATACTATCATATTTTAAGCATAACTTAGAATCTTGATGGAATAAAAAAAAGTTTAGAATCATAATTGAATATTATCCTACAGTATTTCAATTGATCATTAAAATTCAAGTTTAATAGATCTGAATATTAAATTCCAATAATATTCCTCACAATCCAAATTGAATATACTCTCCTGACAAGGAAAATTGAATATACTCGTTTTGTAAATTTATCATTACTGTGCTTCTCTCTTTTGAAGTTTTTGTAGTTTTTGCAGAAAACTTACATTTTCTTTGAAAATCAAATAATTTATTAATAAAAAATTATACAATATTTATAAAAATAATTAAATTTTAATAAACACATGCGATAAATCCACATTTACTGACTATAATCGTTGAATAGACGCTTTCATCACACAACCTTTTTGAAGGAACAATTTAACGATCCATTGTAGTTGTAAAAAACACATAAATCTAATTTATCATGACGTATTCGAAAAATGAACCTGATAGGTGCCCGCTGTAAAGATGGTCCACTCGCGGGCACGCGCGCGCGAGTAGGTGCCCGCCTACAGCTCAAACATTCGTTACTCTCACAACACGTGTCATAAAGATATTTAGTTTCTTAAATTATTCAACTTGACAATAAATATTATTACAAAAATATTCTTGTACAAAATATCTCTCTATCTTGCTCTACAAGACAGGGGACAACACACTATTCAAGGAAACACAAGGACATCAAGTTGTAGCAGACAAACTCTGAACAAGCACAAAGCAAATTGTAGAATGGCGGCATATCAGGAAAAGTCACACCAATCACTGTAGCTTTTGCGGCTGCCAAGTGGGGCTCACTGTAGCTTTTGTGGCTATCAAGTGGGGCTCACTGTAGCTTTGACGGCTATCAAGTGGCCTACATTGGCTGGGAGGCTTGACCTATAAATACCCCATTCTGCACACAAGGTAAAGGAGAGGAAAATTAAGAACATAATTCTAGCAATACAAAAGCTCTCTACATATTCTTCACATTAGATACACTCTTACCAGCTTGATTATTATTATTTCCGATTATTGATTCTTACACCGGAGGTACTTGACGGCCACCACCCCCGGGCAAGCATTGTTTTGCAGATACCCGAACTCAGGTGACACGTCACGGAACAGTAGTCGGAAGCCTCTAATCAGCCGTGGGAGTTATCATTTGGCGCTAGAAGGAGGGGGAATTTTTCTTAAAGAGAAATCCTTCGCCTGCTCTACCTGAGCTAACTTCACGAGACAAAATACAAACAAAACAATCCCAAACACAATACACGCTAAAAAATGGCCCACAACACCAGATCTAAAGGCGCTACCACTTCAGCAAACCCAGACAGAATACCGCCATTAGAAAGAGAAGGAAACACAAACGGCGTCCCACCGCATAACCCGCTACTAAACACAGATCACCGCTTACAAACAAACCCCCTAGGGGAGACGACCAAGAGCAGATCCTTAGGCTTAACCTCGCAGGCTACACTCAACAGCAAATCGATTTAATCATGCAAATAGCTTCAACTTTCCCACAACAAGGCCAAAACCCGCCACCAGAGCCCAGAGATTCCCAAGCCAATCCAAACAATGACCGAAATGAGGCCCACAGCCGGCCTAGACGGGTCGATTCCGCTTTCTCCCGCCTAGGTTCCTCCCATAACACAAATCATAAAAGGCACGATGAAGGCCATCATCGGCCCGAAACGTGGGAGCAAAACAGAAAACAAAGGGACCTAAGAAAGATGATCATCGACAAGAAGGCCGCCTATGAAAAGGTCGTGGCCGAATATGAGAAGCAAAGACAGAGAGAACGATCCCCTGTCCGCCCAAAAGAGGTAGACGACGTACAGCCCACAAACGCAGATATGATGCGTACCATTATGGAGCTCAAAAGAACGATAGAAAGGAATAGCGAACCAGAGATGGGCGGAACGCCATTTACTGTGAGGTTGGAGGCCGAGCCCCGTCAGAAAGACATCAAACATCACATCTTCAATTCTTTTGATGGGCTAGGCGACCCCGAAGAGCATCTAAGTTATTTTGACCAGTTAACACTCCACTATGAATACAATGATCTGACAAGGTGTCGTTTCTTCGCAGCGACCCTTCGCGGCAATGCTCAGAGATGGTTCTGTAGAATAACCGCCAGAACCATAGATACATGGCTTGAATTTAAAAAACTATTCTTGAACAAATTTAAGGCAAACCAATAGCACGAGGTTCATACCGTGTTTCTAGAGACAGTCGCACAACGCAATGGAGAAAGTTTGCAAAATTACATTGACCGTTTCAAGGAAGCCGTCAACAAAGTTGTCTGCGTTAATGAGACAGAGACATTGGTCCACTTAAAAAGGGGTCTCAACCCCTATGAATGCGAGAAATACGTATGTCGTCTCATGGAAACAAAACCCACCACTTTGGCAAAAGCGTATGATTTAGCATCCCAGGCCATTAACGAGGCAGAATCCTTGAGTGTGCTCAAACAATCCAGGAGCCCACCAACTCAATCTCCATTCTTCCAAAGGGAAAGATTTACACCCTATCAAAGGCAAACACTGGCTCAACATCAAGTACAAACTACTCATGGGCCGCCATCTTCCTCCCAAAGGTCACAATCTGAGACCCCGATCAGAGACCGTTTGGGGCCGACCAACCCGCCAAGAGCAGATAAACGCCCAGAATCAGAGTGGACAAAGTTCACGCTCCCACAGGCGACCATTCTTTGAGAAATCAGGGGAAAACCATTCTATATGCCTCCGGCCCCAATGTTCTCCTCGCCCGATGACAGGCCAAAAGACAAACACTGTGATTACCATGAGACGCACGGGCACTACACAGACAGTTGTTTGTCTCTCAAATATTTCTTAGAGAGACAAGTTAAGGCTGGCAACCTGTCTCAGTATTTGCCAAGACAAGTGCAAGGGGCGTCCTCCTCGCAAGAACAAAACAAAAATATCGTTCATACCGTCTTTGGCGGCCATGCCTCACCGCCGAGGGAAGAGCACACCGTATATGCAATATCTGAAGGACCGCCAAATATAATTACTTTCACGGACGCGGATTATGAAGGCATAAATCCGAATCACACTGAGGCGCTAGTCGTGTCCTTAGGCGTCGCCAACAATGAAGTGAAACGTATCCTGGTGGATAATGGGTCTTCAGTTGATATATGCTTCAAACACACATGGGACCGACTAAAGCTAAACGGTGAAAAATTGGAAACATGTCTTGATGAGACACCTCTTTACGGTTTCGGGCACAATGCCGTCCCAATAGTAGGCATCGCCAGGCTCCTTGTTTATTTTGGCGAATCTCCTAAGCAAGTGTGTCGCATCATCAAATTCTATGTCATTAACACCGCCTCCTCTCACAACATGATATTGGGAAGGCCTGCCCTAAACATGCTCAAGGCAATCACATCTACCCCTCATCTTAAAATCAAATTCCCCACTTTAAACGGAGTGGGAGAAATCAAGGGAGACTCAGAAACTTCAAAGAGATGCTATGGCATAGCACTCACCTTGGGAAAAACTGAACCTAGCAATCTCCACCGAGAAAAAGCAAACAAAAGAAGGCGGGATAAAAGACAAAAGCACGCTGAGCATCAGCAAAATCACAACAAAAGAAAGAAAGAAGTACAATTCATAGACGGGCACGACCCGGCATTGGAGGATCCACCCCGGATAGATGCTAACCTTTTAAAATGTCTTAAACGAGAAGAAAAACCTCCAATCAGCCTCGCGGTGCAAACAAAAAAAATAGAAATTGTGCCCGGAGACTCAAGCAAAAGCATAAGTATAGGAGCGGGTTTGGACTCCATCTTTAAAACCGGCCTCATAGACCTTTTAAGACAGTATGTCGACATTTTCGCGTGGAGCCCAAAGGATATGCTGGGTTTAGACGAGTCGGTAGCAATCCACAAGTTAAACGTGGACCCGGACAAAGCTCCAAAGATACAAAAAAGAAGGAACTTTACACCAGAACGACAGCAGGCAATCGATGCTGAGATTGATAAACTCTTGGACGCAGATTTAATTTGCGAAGTCACCTACCCTAAGTGGGTTGCAAATGTGGTACTGGTGAAAAAATCTAACGGGAAGTGGAGAATATGTGTGGATTACACTGATTTAAATGCAGCATGCCCAAAGGATCCTTATCCACTCCCTTCGATAGACCAACTCATTGATGCAACCGCGGGCCATTTGATGTTAAGCTTCATGGATGCTTACTCCGGCTACAATCAAATCAAAATGACCCCTGAAGACAGAGAAAAGACAGTTTACCACACATAGGGGGGTATATTGCTACAAGGTTATGCCTTTCGGACTAATCAACGCCGGCACCACCTTCCAAAAAACCATGAATAAAATCTTCAGCGGTCAATTGGGCCACAATGTGGAGGTATATGTAGATGACCTCATAGTAAAGTCTCTCTTAACGGTTTTTCACCTTCAAGACTTAGAAGAATGTTTCTCAACTCTCAGAAAACACGACATGAAAGTCAATCCAGACAAATGCGCGTTCGCGCTGGACGCGGGCAAATTCCTTGGTTTCCTAGTATCACACAGAGGCATCGAGGCCAATCCCAAAAAAATAAAGGCAATAATAGACATGCAGCCGCCTAAAACCTTGAAAGACATACAAAAGTTCACAGGACGGTTAGCCGCTCTCAGAAGATTCATTGCTAAATTGGCAGACAGATGCCTCCCATTTTTTGACACGTTGAAGGGAGCAACGAAAACTAAGGCAATATCTTGGACGGACGAATGCCAAAAAGCTTTCGAAGATCTCAAAACTTATCTCTCTTCTGCTCCATTACTTACGGTCGCAGCTCCTTCCGAACCACTATCACTATACCTATCCGCCACCGATAAAGCTGTAGGGGCGGTACTCATTTAAGAAGAAAATGGCGAACAAAAACCAGTCAACTATGTCAGCCAAGTGCTCAAAGATGCGGAAACCCGCTATCCAAACGTCCAAAAATTTGCTCTAGCTTTGGTCATGGCAAGCAGAAAATTGAGACATTACTTCCAAGGCAGACAAATCAGGGTCATCACGGACCAGCCACTGAGAAAAATCCTACACAAACCAGACCTATCTGGCAGGTTAATCAATTGGGTCGTAGAACTCGGCCAATTCGACTTAAACTACAAACCACGAACCGCCATTAAAGCACAAGCACTAGTAGACTTCATAGTCGAATGCTCATTTTCAGCAATAGAAAAAGAAACTCCCACAAAAGACATTGCCACGACGGACAGAAATTGGCAACTATATGTAGACGGTTCCTCTACAAAAACTCACTATGGGGCGGGTCTTATCCTTTCTAGCCCAGACGGTTTCCAAGTCAAGCAAGCCATACAAAAACTTACAAGTGAAGAAAATCACCATCTACAATGACCCACAAATAGTTGTTCACCAGACAACAGGAGATTACTCAACAAAGGATACAAATCTTAGCAAATACCAAGAGATGGTGCAAGCAATGCTCTCCCAATTTGAAAAATACATCCTGGAACAGATAGACAGGACGAATAATACAATGGCGGACATGCTATCCAGACTAACACAAGGGACACAGATGAATTCTGACACGGTGTATTTCGAAGAATTGCAGGCTCCCTGTATAAACAACCTACCCGTCATGGAATTAGACCCGCCAGTAGAAAATTGGATGACTCCTTATGTCCGCTACTTGGAAAGCGGTACCCTGCCAGACGACAACATAAAGGCTAAAGTACTCAAATCTCAAGCAACAAAGTACTTTATACAAGAAGGCACCCTGTACAAAAGAAGTTTTGACTCTCCCATACTCAAATGTGTCGATGAGGAAGAAGCTTTGTACTGTATGAGAGAAGTCCACGAAGGCATCTGTGGCGACCACATGGCTGGGAAGGCGTTAGCACATAAGATACACAGACAAGGCTATTACTGGCCCAAAATGCACAAAGAATGCAAAACTTTCACAAAAAAATGTCACCAATGCCAGTTGTTCAGCAACATGTCCAGAAAAGCACCAGCCCTTCCAGCGGCAATCTTATCACCAATACCGTTTGCAGTTTGGGGCATCGATATCATGGGACCTTTCCCCAAAGCCAAAGGTGACCTATAATATGTGATGGTCGCTATTGACTACATGACCAAATGGGCCGAAGCAAAGGCACTCAAAAACATCACACAAGATGATGCAATCCATTTTGTCACAGAACAAGTCATTACAAGATTCGGAATCCCCGTAGTACTCATATCTGACAACGGTACGCAGTTTGTTGGATCAAAATTCACAAAGTTCCTATCTGATCATGGAATTAAACACAAAAAGGCTTTTGTATGCCATCCTCAAAGCAACGGTCAGGTCGAAGTAACCAACCGTATCATTGTCAGGGGCCTAGAAAAAAGGCTAACTACTTCCAAGAAAAAATGGCCGCTGGAGTTACCTAATGTTCTTTGGTCCTACCGGACATCAGCCAGGACAAGTACAGGTGAATCTCCTTTCAAATTAGATTTTGGTACCGAAGCCCTTGCCCCAATTGAGATAGGGTCCCCGTCTTACCGTGCCATCAATTTTGAAGAAGAAGCAAATAACCATGGACTCCGAACAAACCTTGACCTTCTAGATGAAGCAAGAGAGGCCGCTGTCGATAAAATGGCCGCCTACAAAGAAAAAACAAAGGAATTTTTTGGCAAACGGGCTAAAGTCAAAGCTTATGTACAAGGCGATTTGGTTAACCGGGCAACTGAAGCATCCGACCATAGACACACTGGCAAACTTATGCCAAAGTGGGAGGGTCCTTATAAAATCATTCAAGTACTAAAGCCGGGTTCTTACAAACTAGCACGCCTAGACGGCACAGAAGTCAACAATACTTGGCACGGAGACAAGCTGAGAAAATACTACCAATAAATGGGTATGCAGTTTGTACTCTCTTTTGTTTGTAATCGATGGCCCTGTGTTTTAATGAAGCATCTTTTGCACAAAAGCATCCTACTACAATAGCAAAGTCCCTAGACGGGCAAGCATCTTACTACAATAGCAAAGTCCCTAGACTGGGCAAACATCCTACTACAATAGCAAAGTCCCTAGAGTGGGCAAGCATCTTACTACAATAGCAAAGTCCCTAGACTGGGCAAACATCCTACTACAATAGCAAAGTCCCTAGAGTGGGCAAGCATCTTACTACAATAGCAAAGTCCCTAGAGTGGGCAAACATCTTACTACAATAGCAAAGTCCCTAGAGTGGGCAAGCATCTTACTACAATAGCAAAGTCCCTAGAGTGGGCAAACATCTTACTACAATAGCAAAGTCCCTAGAGTGGGCAAGCATCTTACTACAATAGCAAAGTCCCTAGAATGGGCAAGCATCTTACTACAATAGCAAAGTCCCTAGAGTGGGCAAGCATCCTACTACAATAGCAAAGTCCCTAGACGGGCAAGCATCTTACTCCAATAGCAAAGTCCCTAGATGGGCAAGCATCTTACTTCAATAGCAAAGTCCCTAAGTAGGCAAACATCCATCTATAATAGCAAAATCCCCTACACGGACAAGTATCTATCTATAAAGCAAAGCAAGTTACTCGGTAGCCGCAGTCAACTACAAAAGCTAAGTCCCATAAACGGACACACAACAGAAGTCAGCCTCCTCAGCGGACAGAAGCAATAAAGTCTCACCCAAAGTTATCTAAGTACAACAAGGACGCTAAAGCAAATTATTACAAACGGTCTACGAAAAGCTACGCAAGTACAAAAGAGATATGTTCAATATGAAGCAAAAGGAAAAAACAAATGGATACAATGGGAAAATACATATTTTATTCATAAAAATATTTTTATTACAAGCATGGGTTACAAGGATTAAAGATTGTTACATCTAAAACCCTTCATGTTTGAGGAGCCTTCTTCTTAGCATCCGCATCCTTCTGGCCAGAGCTCTCACCCTGCTTCGATGCACGGAAACGGAAGTCAATTGCATCCGTCTCCGGCGTTTCCTTTGCCTCCTTCGCAGCACGAGCGGCGGCGACTTTCTGAGCAGCCTTCCGGCACTCCTCAGCATTGTATAAATCACCCTCCTCCTCGTGCACGTTGGCTAAGGCTATCCAGGCACTCTCAGCCTCCTTCGAAGTATTAAGCTCGCGACCCCATGCAAACGGGGTGAAGAAATCGTTCATGTCAGAAATATCCATGCTACAGTATGTAAACAAAGATTTTTTCTAAAGGAAGGAGAGAAGAATGACCAGGATCAAACAAATCACCCTCCCTTTTATAGGGGGGTGAGAGTGGGATAAAATCAACCCACAGTCAAGATTTCTCCATCTCCATGCAGACTGCAGTAAAAGCACGGTCAAAAAACTATGGTTCCCATGCAGCATTTAATGCACAAAACAAATCCCCACGGTCAAACGTGTGATTTCCAGGTATCATTTCCCAAAAGTCTATTTATTTCTCCTTTGACAAACTTCAGAGTTCAAAACTACCAAATACATACAAAAATACACACAATACAATTATATTTCTCTGCGAAAATCGAAAATATATTCCACCAAACTTCAGAGTTCAAAAATACCAAAGTACAAAATACATCAACCTGTTTACAAGTCGCACAATGGGCAGACCCGTTGATTGATTTATAAACAAATAAAAGGAAAAATTCTACTTAAGTACAAGGCAAATCATCCCCACCGAGAAGCGCTCAACGAGCTTGTCATGCCGCTCAACAGCGGTGTAACAGCCTCTACGGCCGGAACCTCCTCAGCCACAGCTGTATCATTCTCAGCGGTTTGCATGCCAACATCACTTACAGCGGCATCAACTTGGCAACCAACACTTACTCGAGAATCTTCTCCAACATGGGCTTCAAGCGACTTCACTTTTTGCTTGGCTTTCCTTGCTTTGGACTTGAGCTTGGACGTTTTACTTTTCAAACGGGCGATTTCTGCAGCATTCTCAGCGGCCCTCTGCCTTAGCTCAACAACTTCAGCTGTCTCTTCCCCAGCTACCGCTACGAACCTCTTGGCGGTTTCCTCTTTCAAAATCTCCGCAAACTCAGGACTATTCCTGAATTTCCTTATTGCATCCTCTTCGGTAGGGCGAGAGTTAAAATGAGCCTTAGCATCTTCAGCACGCTCCTTCTCAGACCTTAGCAAAACTTTCAAATTACGTATCTCTTCAGATAAAATTTCCTTATCCGCCAATAGCTCAATTTTATCCTCGGCCAGGAAATGTCGAAGATCTACGCTATACGCATAGCTCGCCTTAATATCAGTCTTTTCCATCTCGATGTCGAACAAAGCTTTAGCAGCATTATCCTTCATCATCCTCTCAGCGGCCACCTCCGCCTCTAGCTGCTTCACCCTCTCTTTCAAAGCCAAGTTACTACTGCGGTATTGATTACCTCAAGCCATCAGACCCGTGTACATGCATTGGTTCTACACAATAAGAAAAAAACAAAGAGGTTACTAGCGGACACATCAGAAAAATAGCGTCAGAACAGTACTATTACAAAAATACTTACCCGCGCAGCATATTTTTGAGACAGGCGGCACATCCGCTCCCAACTCAACCCGTTCATCATCATCAGATCGTCATCAGTCATGGAGTCAACGGTAAAGGTATTAGGCCCCGACTTAAAAAGAAAACCATAATCGGGCCTCGCTCCAACATCTGCATCATTGACTTCGTTATCACTGCTCGTATAGTAAACGATCTCTTCAGAAGACTCTCTACCGTCCTCACCATCTCCTTTCTCAGTATCGTCAGAAGTGGTACCAAGGGGTTCATTAACCACCCGATTTGAAGGAACATGATCACTCACCCTAGTGGCCTCAATCCGCCTCCGTTTGGAAGGACCCGCTTCATCCACAGTTTTGCGTTTGGACCCTTGAGGTGGCACATCACCCAACACATCTTCAACATTAATCTCTGCAATTACCTCCTCTGTCCTGGCGGTGGGAATGTCTCCCTCAGAATCCAAATCAACAACTACTTTACTCCCACTTGCGGGAACCGCCTCAGAAACATCAAATGAGCCCCGCTCAACCCTTCGAATTTCCGCTCTATATTCCCTTGAAAGAATGTTAGGCTCACTCTCACTTGCTTCCAGGCTGGCAACATATAGCCTCGCCACAGTATCAGGACTGTTGCCACCAGCATCCACGACCACATCTCTCTCAACTTCAGTTTCAGCGGGCACAACGCCCTCAACGCCTACATCAGCCTCAGTAAAATCTTCAACTTCGACAAAATCATCCTCACCACTATCTTCCCTTGAAGGGTTTCCTCCCTCCTCCCGCTCAGAACTTGCGCTCTCATCAATGGGTTGACCCTCTCCACCCACAACCTCAGCATTAGAACCACCTACTAATTCCTCCGACAAAGACTCGGCTTCGGAATCTATGTCATCCTCGGAAAAATCCTATTCAGAAATGGGCTCTTCATAAGCGGTTTCAGGGTCGTGAACAGGGACAGAAGTTTCACCAACCTCAGCATTACCGGAAAGGTCAAAATCATCCAGGATATTATCAACAGCAAAGAAACCGGCACGAACCCGTTTGGGTCTTGGCGGGACAGTAAGCATGAAGTCAGCGTATAACTTTGCCTCTATCAACCCCAAAGTTGGGTACAGATCTAGCTCCTGCTTACGAGGATCCAACACTACAAAAATAAACAGGAAAGTCAGTCACAGAACACAACGAAAAATTGACAAAGTATAAAAGATAAACTTACAACAATTCCTCCTCAAATCAGCCGATTCGATCAAATTATTTTCTGTCCACACTTCACCTAGCACCATCACAAGGCTAATAAGGACGTCAACTTCATTACGGCTCAGTCGATTACGATTCACCTTATAAGCACACTCGACCTTTTTCGTAGAATTCCTCTACCAAGCAAACTCTCCACCACCAACTACCAGAAAATCCTCTTGCCATCCGGCCATTCATTTGGGAAATACAAACGGTCGATGACCGTGCAAGGCTTTCCCTATACGACTCTTGGGCTTCACAAACTGCAGCTCATAGAAAGGTTTTGCACGGCTGGCTTTCACATCAAATAAACAAAAAAATGCCTTGAACGTAGGCTGCTTCCTCTTTCTCTCACAACTAGCTATGAACCAGTTTATGGCCCTTATCGAATTAGGAGTAAACTGAGACAACGGACACCTAAAATACAGACGGAACAAATCCATAACAAATTTGTGGGGTGGCAAGCGGAAGCCCGCCTTTAAATGACTTACGGGTATGCACATGGACCCGTCATCAAATCGGTGGTATAATCTTTCTCCAGCCTCTACACGCCTCCAAAAGTAACCATCTTCGATTCTAAACATCCTCGGAACATACTCGGCCCACTCATCAGCCTTGAAAGTACTATCATGCTGAAGATGAGAAAATTCAGCAAATTCCTTGTCCATTTCCGCATTTGAATAAAGCGTCGGAGACACTTTGGTCGCCCGAAATAAACTCTCACTACTCTCAAAATACTGATAGCGGTTTCTGGGCAGAACGGCTGGAAATGTTAACTGGTTCGGGTCCGCCCACCGCCCATACCCGTTGATTAAAGCTCTTTTTTCGCCGGTAGCGACATCTGTAAATTCATCACCCATCTACAAAGAAATTCTAAGTCACAGCACAAATACCGCTTACAAGACCACAAGGTACACGTGGATATTAGAAATTATTTACATATTTCTCTTTTATATTATCAACAAAACGATTCAGATTCTATTTCCCTCCACAAACAACGAAACCCTAACATCACAAACAAAGCTATACACTATATCCAATACATATACACATATACACGGACCCTTATTTACATAAACACAATCCACATCATAGTTTTACGAAATTCAAGATCACAAAAACACAGACATTCAACTACCAACAAACACAAGAACAAGTTACCAAAGATCAAAATCGGACTATTTACAAACTACGAGAGCAAACCAAGTTCATTAAAACCCATTTACCTTCCCACAAAAGCAAACAATAAACACATCTCGAAACCCATCTACTCACACAGATTTCATAAAAATAGAGATACAAACATGGCACAGTTATCTAGAAATCACAAAAAAATATACAAAGAAGCAACAATATCACCTCGAAGCAGGAGATAGAAATGGCTTCAAATGGCGGAGATATAGTCGATCACCGGAAAAAGCACACCAAACAAAATCCGAGAGCAAAACAAGAAAATATAAAGAGAACAAGATACGAAGACAATGAAAACATAAAAAGAAACTGCACAACTCCCCTTCTTAATACGTGAGGCGCGTGAAAAGAGGGGGAAAACTGTAGCCCGCAACGTGGCAACTTTTGGTTGGGACACGTCAAAAGCAAACAGTAACTGCCTCGGTACAAAACACCAACTACTCAATTGGTAATAACTTCTCACCTTTCTCTTGATATTATAGCACAAAAGCACTTTCTCTTTCCACACAAGGGTCACTTCACTCATTAATATGCACCATCACTTATCATTTTGCATATCATTTGGTATTAAATATTATTCTTCCATTTATTTCGATTCTCATTTATTAGCAGAAAAAGCATTTATTTCACATCAGTTATGAGTATAAAACAAAAGCGCTTCAAATTACAAGCCCGTCAAGCACCAGCATCCAATGCATAAGCAGCCCGCCACAAAATTTTTCCTAACTCCTAAGTGTTGTCCGCCAACACTTGGGGGGCAGCGGCATCAAAATTTTTTCTAACTCCTCAGTGTTGTCCGCCAACACTTGGGGGGCAGCAGTTTCAAAAAATTTTCTAACTCCTAAGTGTTGTCCGCCAACACTTGGGGGCAGCGGCATCAAAATTTTTATAACTCCTAAAGTGTTGTCCGCCAACACTTGGGGGGCATCATATAGCAAAAATTTCTAAAAAACCATACTCAAACATCTACCACTTTTTCCCTCGATTTTTCTCCTCCCCCCATCCGCTTAAAAGCGCATAGAGGGAGTGGGGGCAATGATAGGATGGTTACAGTAACTGACTCTCGTGAAAGTAGCAAAAATTCAGAAAAAGATATTGGAGCGAAATTGAAGGGATTTATAACCAATTCAAATTTTTTGTATGAGCAGATTGAGGATGAAAATGAGAGCTATCAGTTAGAAGACCGTAAACATAGGAGAGGGAATGGTCTCGAGTTGACCCATATGGAAGTGGATTTGGGCAATCAAACATCAAAATATCAGGTAAATCAGGCTACTCTAGACACTGGTATTTCTCATGAGGATTTATCAGTATCTGCTAAAACTAGTCTGGCTGAGCTTGCAATGCAAGCCAGCCATCAGAAATGAATGCCATTGGTTGGAACTATCGAGGTGTAGGCTCATCTCGTATAGTTCGAGTGTTGAAGGAGATGTTAAAGTCTCATAGGCCCGACATTTTATTTTTATCTGAAACGTTAGCTGATAGTAAAAAGATTGAAAGTTTAGCTCTGAAGTTAGGTTTTGTGAATTTTTATTCTGTTGATAAACAAGGAAGAGGGGGGTTAGCAGTGTTGTGGAGGGTGAATGTTCTTTGTGAAGTAACATCAGCCTCTCAGAATTATATAGATATCAAAATTACAGAAAGAAGTGGAAGTGATTGGCGTTTGACTTGTTTCTATGGTTTCCCTGAAAGGGAAAGAAGGCAAGCTTCGTGGGATCTTATTCGTTTTCTTGCTGCAAGTTCTCAGCTGCCGTGGTGCATCTTAAGGGATTTTAATGATCTTCTATATAGCACTGACAAGAAAGGGAAGCATGATCATCCTCAACAATTAATGGAAGGTTTCAGAAAAGCTATTGAGGATAGTGCGTTGATTGAGTTGGACTTGAGAGGTGGCGACTATACTTGGGAGAAGAGCAGAGGTACTGCTCGTTGGGTTAGAGAGAGGTTGGATAGGTGTTTTGCAAACAGTTTGTGGTGGAGTAAGTTCCCCTTGTGTAGTTTATCAGTTTTTCATGTGATTAAATCAGACCATGATCCAATCAAGCTGGAACTGTTTGATACGTCTGTTACTAAAAAACAGTTTCATTTTAAGTTTGAAAACACATGGCTTAAGGAGGAGAATTTTCATAATGAGGTAGCAGGGCATTGGAGAAGCCTTCCAGCAATTCACTTGATTCCAAAACTGGCAGCTTTGTCGAAGTTTATGGAAAATGGGGAAGGGAATTTTTCAATAAGTTCAGGGAGAAAGTAGTAAAACAAAAAGAGATTATTGAGGACCTTAAAAACAGAGAGGATGATGATGGAGTGCAATTGTATTTTGAAGAAAAGGAGAAGCTTAATGATATTCTAGTTCACGAGGAAGCTTATTGGCAACAAAGAGCAAAGAATTTCTGGTTGAAAGATGGGGACACGAATTCAAAGTTTTTTCATGCAGCAGCATCTAGTAAGAAGAAGTTAAATCATATCTCTGGTCTTAAAGCTGAGGATGGAAGGCTAGTGACAAGTCATGGTGAGATGTGTTCGCTGTTAAAGAATTATTTTAGTAATATCTTTAAAGCAACAGAGGGGGATAGTGTTTCTCAGAGGCAAATGGCAACTGCAAATCCAATAATCACTCAACACCAGAACAACATGTTAACAGCTGAGTTGTCGTTTGTTGAGTTTACTCAAGCAGTTAAGAGTATGCATCCGGATAAATTGAGTGGTCCAGATGGCCTTAACCCTGCGTTTTACCATCATTTTTGGAATTTGGTTGGCAAGGAAGTCTTCCACTGTTGTCAACAATGGCTGGCTGACTGTAAGTTCTCTTCTGATGTAAATGATACGACTTTAGTGCTTATTCCTAAGAAAGACAATGTTGATGATCCTAGAGATCTTAGGCCTATAGCACTGTGCAACGTCCTATATAAAATCTTGGCGAAGGTATTAGCGAACAGGTTGCAAAGAATTCTTCCTGGAGTTATATCTGAAGAACAATCAGCTTTTGTCCCAGGTCGACAAATAACAGACAATGTTCTAGTGGCTTTCGAGTTGTTGCACTTCATGAAAAGAAAAAACAGTGGCTCAGATGGGGAGGTGGCATTAAAGTTAGATATCAGCAAAGCATACGACAGGGTCAGTTGGGATTATCTTAGCTACAGAATGCAGACAATGGGTTTCTCAGAGAAATGGATTAAGTGGGTTATGATGTCTGTCACAACTGTGTCATACTCTATATCGTTTCAAGGTTCAATGATAGGACCTATAATCCCTTCTCGTGAACTTCGACAGGGAGATCCCCTGTCACCATACCTTTTTCTGATATGTGTAGAAGGATTGTCTTTGTCACTAAAAGAAGCAGCTGATAGTGGTAGAGTGCATGGTTACCGTATATGTGACTCAGCCCCATCAATAACTCATTTGTTGTTTGCTGACGATAGTTTCCTATTTTTTAAAGCAAACTCAGCTGAAGTTTCAACTGTTAAGGGGATCTTGAATGAATATGAGATAGAATCTGGTCAAGCAGTCAATTATCAGAAGTCAGCAATCTTCTTCAGTTTGAATGTAAGGAGAGACAAACAAGGTGAGATTAAACAGGCTCTGGGTGTTCATAAGGAGATAGCTGAAAGTAAATATCTAGGGCTGCCGTCTCTAATTGGTAGATCGAAGAAGAATGTTTTCAAGTACTTAAAGGAGAAGGTTATCTAGAAAATAAAAGGTTGGAGCTCAAGGATGCTTTCTCGAGCTGGAAAATTAGTGATGCTAAAAAATGTGGTTCAATCAATACCTGCGTATGCAATGTCCTGTTTTTTGATCCCTAAATCACTATGTCAGGAAATTCAAAGGGTGATGAATGCTTTTTTCTGGCAAAACCAGTCTTCAACTGGCAAAGGCATAAGGTGGATAGGGTGGGAAAAGATGTGTATGTCGAAACGAGAAGGGGGTTTAGGTTTCAGGGATATTAAAGGTTTCAACTTAGCTCTTCTGGGAAAACAATGTTGGAAATTAGTTAATGATCCTAATGCTTTAGTGTCAAGGTTACTGAAGGCAAGGTATTATCCGAGTAGTCATTTCTTGGAAGCTAAAAGATCAGGTGGTGTTAGCTACACTTGGTCAGGGTTGTGGGAGGCAAAGGAAGAAATGAAAAAAGGCTTGCGATGGGTAGTGGGTGATGGAGAGTCGATTAATGTGGCTGTTGACAGATGGTTAAAAACGAAGGAGGATTTCTGTATAAACAAAGAACAAACATCCAGTCAAGGGTTACAATGGCGAGTCTGTGATTTATTTGATGGTACTGGGAGAGTATGGGATGTAGATAAGATAAGACTTCATTTTAACGAGGAGGATGTAGAAGCCATTTTGAATACTCGAATTCCACCAGTAAGTACTAGTGACAGGGTTGCCTGGGTTCATGCAAAGGATGGAAAGTACACGGTGAGGTCAGGGTATCACCAATGGTGTCGAAATCAACAAGTTAGTGAAGGTGTGCAGCAATCAAAAGGTTGGGGAAGACTGTGGAACCTGGACATCCCCCACAAGATGAGAGTCTTTTTGTGGAGATATTGCAGGAATACTTTACCAGTGAGAATGAGATTGAGGAGTAAGGGTATTATAGTCTCAATGGCTTGTTCAGGTTGTGAGGGAGATATTGAACATATGAGACACCTTTTTTTCGAGTGCAAGTTTGCTAAAGAGTGCTGGCAGCTGACTGGTATTGATTCTGCAGAATGGGACATGGAATATAGTCATGAATGGTTGTTGAAGACCATAGCTAAAGAGTCTATTGATGTTCTGATCAAGATAGCAAAGGTACTCTGGGGGTGTGGTTTGCTAGGAATAAACGTATCTTCGAGAATAAGAACATGACACCAGCAGTAGCAATGTCTTGGAGTGAGAAACAGATTACGGATTGGCAAGTAGCTAACAGGCGCAATGTTGCTGTGATTAGTCAGGAAGGGGACAAGCCAAGAAGCAACAACAGGTGGTTACCTCCAGCAGAGGGATGCTTGAAGATCAATGTGGATGCATCAGTGTTCGAAGGGCATGGTTCATTTACAGTTGGCATGGTTCTGAGAGATCACCAAGGAAGTTATCTAGGAGGGAAGGTTCGGAGAATTGGAGGGCATGTCTCGGTTTTGGAAGCTGAGTTAACAGGGGTCATCGAAGCATTAGGATGGGCATAGGAGCTAGCGAGGGGACCGGTGGTGATTGAGAGTGACTCGTTGAGCAGTGTTCGAGTAGTAAACCAGGGCACTCAGAACTTGCTAGAGATAGGACATCTCATAAGCTTTGGTCATGGAATTCTTAGAAGTAGTGATTGTTTTTCAGTTAGTTTTGTTCGGAAACAAGCGAACAAGGTTGCTCATAGCATAGCTAGAATACCTTGTGCGTTACATAGTTCCGTTGTAATCTCGTCTCCTCCGATTTATTTTTTGGAGACAATATTGTCCGAAAGTTTGTTGGCTTAATGAATTACTTTTATTTCAAAAAAAAAAGAGTCTAAAATTCAGTAATATCTTTGGTAAATCTTACTTTTCAGAAATAAGTCACTTATTTTTCAAAAAGTACGTAAATGTGTACTTTTTCTGAAAATAAATGACTTATTTCTACATATAAGGAATGTTAAATACCTATTAAATACTCGATACTAAAAAATAGTATGTAAATATGAAATTTCCCCCCGAAATAAGTCCTTATTTTTTGCTTATAAGAGGGGCCAAACATGGTATAGTTTTAGATAATTGACTTATTGTACGTATATATTAAATATTTTACATACAAATTTTAAGTTTATTGATTAATTTTTTATGAAATTATTAAAAATATGTATATTTTTTATTTTTTTAAAAAAAATTGATAAAAATTTATAAATAAAATTACAAATATTACATTTAAAATTTCAAATTAGGTTGCACTATATTTTGGGAAAAAAATTATAACATGAACTAGCTTTCTGCCCGTGCTATGTATCGACCGATAAATTATATTAATAAAGTTATATAAATATATTATTTTAATTTTTATTTAGAAAAATATATAATTTTATTAGAATGTTAATTAACGTAAGTATAAAATTACTTATATGTTAATTCATACTAATTGAATTAATATTAATATTATGAACCAATCATCAAAACAAATACAACCCCCGTTGAAAAGTTCAAAATCCCTCTTTATTGTTTCTTTTAAAATTTTGCTTTCATTTTATTTCTCTCTTTGTTAGAGAATATTTCTACGTATCATGTTAACAAATTTTACACCCGTATTCTGAGAATTCGGTATATTTATTAAATATCGAATCCTTAAAATATTTATTATATTAATTTATTGAAAATATCGTATGGTCATGGTTAATTTTTCGATTACATATTAAAAATGTGTAGAAATTTAATCCTCACGACTCCAATAAATCATTAAACTATCTATCAAAAAAAGGTTGCATGTTTCAGCGATATTAGAAATGATATCTATTGTGCAAGATATATGAAACGAACGTAGTTATAATAATAGAAATTTTCATCTAATCTAGTTTGCTATTTGATTGTTCAATGTCATTTTTACAAATTATATGTCCTTTTATTAATAAATTGATTTACTAAAAAAATATCAACTAATCAAACAAATTCAATATCGCGCTCTTGGAGTAACATATAATTGTTAGATTTTATGATTATTGTCCTTAGCTTATTTGTAAAAACAACTTAAAATGTGCATTTTCAGTTTGTAAGTTTGAATTTTGATATTTTTATTCTTTTCTAGTAAAACATGGAATAATAAATTTTAGTTTTCTTTTATTCTTAAAATAAGAAATATGAAAATGAGTATCACCTATCTTTTTTTAATTTGGCTAACTTGTGAAAATAAGTTAATGTTCATAAAATTGAAATCAAGTGTGTAATATATAAACACATAATCACATTGTTATATATGTGTCCTTGTAATTCAGATTTTGGGTTAAATAACATGAAATTCATTTTCCTTTAACAGTGAGTATATTTTTCCTAAATATATAAGAAGAAAAAGCTTACGTAGAGGCCTTACAAATCGTTTTGTACATTCATGTCATGTACTTTAGGGTCTTGAACGAAAATGACATGATATTAAATCGTGTACTCGATATTAGAACACAAAATGACATTAAATTACATAAATTTTTTCGTGTACACGAAATGAAATAAAATACGCGAATAAAAAAATATAACAATTATATGAAATATTACTATGTATCCAAGTTATGTAAATATATAATTATATGTCTTGTTCGATGTTACAAAACAAAACTAAGAGTAGCATGCTTGGTGTAAAGTCTCCCAAAAAAAATGAAACCCTTCTTTTTATTTTTTCATATTTCTCGTTAACAAATATCTCTCTTTGTATATAATCTTTCTACCAAGTTATTTAGTTTTCTTAGCCATTTTTTATGCTTTGTTGATATAAAAAAATATATAGTCAACCAACCAAGCAAATTCAATATATGCTCTAAAGTTAGGATATGAGAATTGATACTATTACTTTAATTCAAGAATACAAAATTCAAAAAGGCACCATTTATTAAAAATAATATATAATTTTAAATGTATCAACCCTTTTATTTATCATTAATTATTAATAATTTTTATAACAAAAACCGTAGCTGCTGCTCTCTCTCTCCACCTTTCCCAAAAGATACTACACTAAAGTTTAGGAGCTGATATCAGTTTTTTAAGTTTTTTTTTAAAAAAATTTTATTTTGATTTTTCTTTATTTTTCAATAAAAATATCATTGAGAGTCTAGTACCCCGTTGTCCGTTGGTAGATTTTATCTACCAAAATATTAGATTTTGTACTAACTCCTTGTAAATGATAAGTCTTATTTTCTTTTCCTTGATTTTACTTTGGCTTTCACTAAATATCTCTATTTATTGAGAGCCTAATATCCCATTCGTGGATTTTGTCAACCCATATATTAGATTTTGTTATATTAGTTCATTGATTTGGATAGTATAGAATCACAGTTCTGATCGGTTGTTTGAATACGTTATGACAAATCAGATATACATATTCCTCACGTTTATAACAAATTGTTAGATTATCTCGTCGAAAAGACTGTATAATTTAGTGACATAAGCTAGAGATGTACCATAATTGAAGATCTGTTCAATGACTGGATAAAGGAAATTAGTGATATAATTTACTATGTGTTTGTTCAATTTTGATTGTTTTTATAGATGTTGTATGCCCTTTTATTGATGATTTTTGCAGGTTTGATTATTTTTGTGTATGACATATGTCCTTTTATTGATGAATTAATTATCAATAAATAAATAGTGATTTATGAGAAAATCTGTCCTAAATTGACCAATTTATTATGGAAATATTCACTAACAATATTTTCATTTACTCTGTAATATATTTTATTTTTTGATTGATAATTTATACACCAAATAATGTATAGTACTATTTAAGAGTATATTTAATATTTTGAATAACTCAAATATATTGTAAGGTCAATTGTTTTTCCCATTAATTATTGCATAGTTAAACAAATTCGTAATTAAAATGTTAAAAGATGATTGGTTTAAAATTTATTCTAACATTTTAATTGGTTGATTAGTTTTTTTTATGACTGAATTATTTAATACTTTACATAACTTAAATTTTGAATGTGTATTTAGAATAGTGTGGTAAATAGTTTTATATTGTTAATAATTTTTAATTCATGATTTTAATTGTACCTTATGATTTTTGAATTGAAAGTTTTAGATATCAAAATATCTATTATAAATATAATAGATTCATGTATTAATGTATAAATTTTCAAATTAAATAATTACTGTATTTAGAATAAAATTGTTAAGTAATCACTGAATAACATTGACAACCCAACACTGTAAAAAAACATTTATCTATAGGCACACCTAATAATGTAAACAAATCTGTGTAATGTGATAAGGATTGATGCCTACAATTTAGTAAATTACTGAATTATTGAAGTTTGCTACTGAATATTCTAATGGGAAGTAAATCTGAGACAATCCGAACTAGGGATGATGATAACCTAAATCGTTTTCTATTTTTTCTTGTCAGAAACGTTTTTCTGTTGAATTAATTGGACAATTAAAACACGACACATATAATACATATATACAATCGAAATAAAATGATAATCCGTCCAAGTATAGAATGCCTTATAATAAAAAGATATAAAGTAGTACAAATTTATCATAATCTTATTGCTATAAATTTATAGTTCCAAATAATTAAATTACATGAAAATTTGTACATTCACATATTTTTGTATGAATTTAATATCCGTACGGTTGGAGTGTTCAAATAATAATTTATTTATCATATTTTAAGCCGCATTAATAGAAAACTTCTCTATTATGTGCTTTAGATAATTTTTTCCCTATAATTATTTAATATCAATTATAATTGTACAATATATTTTATAAAAATCAATTTATAATGTATGATAATATGATTGTGACTGGGTATATTAAAAGAGTGGTTGATTAATGAATGATTAATTATAAAATTTACTTTAAAATATATAGTGGTATATCGTGATTGATTTCAAATTAAAATTGTGATTTTGTAGTAAATATTTTTTGATTTAAAAAATAGGCATTTATGAATATGTTTAATAAAATCATTATTATATTTAAATTAGAAGTGTTAACTAACCATAGTTAAAGGGTATGGTGAGATTGTAAATAAGGAAAACTCTAAATTTTAGGAACTGGGTCTGATTGGTCCTAAAATAATTTCTCTGATTGGTTTAATAAAGGATATTTTTGATTTTTTTAAATAATTTATAAAGTGAGCTGGCCCCTGATACAAGGAACCGACTACAGAGATTTCTAGAACGAAAACCCAATCTTCTTCTTAGACTTCTAGCCAAACACTGCCTTATACCAAATCCAAAAGGACACACAAGTAATTTTAGCCCACTTAGATTGCTTGAGCCTTGAACCAAAAAAACACAACTCATCTTCATCGACCTCAAAACTCTGTTCCTGCGAAACCCTTAAAAAAACACACACCAAATCAAATAAAAAAAATAAAAAATATCCCAAGGATGAAATCAGGAGAAACAAAGTTCTTACAAGAATTGGTATTATATGCAGCAAGTGCAGCTTTTAGTTGTCTTGTATTGTTTGTGGGTATCCGACAACTTGACCCGAACCGAGAGGCTTCCAAGAAAGCCCTTGAAACTAAAAAAGAGATTGCTAAGCGTCTTGGTAGACCCCTCATTCAGACCAATTCTTATGAGGTAATCACATCCTTTGTATACATACATGATTTGTGTTTGTCCATCTTAATATGTCTTGTTTGTGTTTTTTTGCAAATTTGTTTTGTTATGTTCTTGATTATGTGGTAAAGACTTGATTTTTAGTAAATTATAGTGGAGTCTTATTTAAAGTTTTGATCTTTTTGCATTTATTTTATCTGGGCTGTTGTCTGTATTAAAAAATGTGTTAGTAAATTAGTTTATTTACTAAAATGTCATGGATGTTAGGATTATGGTTTATACTGTATATGATAATTGTAAGTTTCACTGTAGAATTAAAGATGTATTTGTAACTGTACAATATGGTGATGGCTACTTATTACTATTGAATTTCAGTCACGGGAATATGGGGTGCTATGTAATTATACATGGTAAAATGGTAGTAATTAGGAAGTTTACTGTAGTAGCTTGGGTATGATAGTAAGTTCGGTTTAAAATGGTAGTAGGAATTTAGGACTTGAACATAGTGATGTTACGTTGAGTTAATGTATTTTGAATTTATAGGTAAAAGAAAATGAAGAACTTGTAGGTAGTTATATATGTACAGAGTGCCTAATTGCCTATGTTTCTTCCTTTAGTTTTTTGTTTAATGGCACTACATGAAGGGCAACTGGAATGTGTCATGTATATAGTAGCATTATTGTTCAAATTTATAGACATTATTATGTAGATGTAGCTGTTGTAGGTGTCCTCTATTTATTTTTACTAGAAGAGCTACTTTTGCTTTTGCAGTTGCAAAGTTTTACCTATGTTGTTTTCAGTTTCTCTTAAGGTTTGCTTTTAGCTAATTGCGCACAGCTTGGCAGTTGAAGCTTCTTGGTTTTCGAAATTACAGGCTCCGTATACGACCACCCTTAGAACTGATGCCTTTTACCTAGATCTCTCTTCTCTTAGTCTGTGCTTTTAGAAGCTAAGCATACACTTAATTTAATATTGGAGATGATAATATGTCAAATCCCTACAAATCTTTTCGCTACTTTCGTTTTTGTGCTAGAGTTAAGCTTCTGCTACTATATCTTAAACTTTTTCATGGGAAGCAAATATATATATATATAAGGTAGCACTCCATAAAGAACACGGAAGAACATCATCAATACACTTCAGTTTTCATAAAAATTGATTTGGTGATAGTAGAATCACCAACAATAATTAAGATTAACATATCGAATCTAACATAGAATCTCATCTAAATTCTAAAAATCAAATGTAACATAGAATCCAGTTACCAGTATAGAATCTTATATGTAGTTTTGTAACAATGGAATTACTATATGTTATTATGTTATTTTTCCTAATATTTTGTTAGATTCTATTTTTATTCATAGAAAAACTTTTTTAATGTGAAAATTAGAATCTAAATGTAATTTTATGTAAGATTCAATGGTGTTCTTCATTGTTATTTATATAAGAGTGTTCTTCATGGAACAATAGCTATATTAAATTATATATATATATATATGGGTACAATGTCTCACCGGAACTGAGGTGATTACAAAATTAAAGTTTTCTACTAAGTTACAATTTTCAATGACTTGAATCAGGTGTGAGTGTGACACATTTCCCCTTGAATTCTAATAGTACATTGCATGTTGTTGTGGTCTAAATTTGTTTTGACCAAACTTAAAAGATGATTACTCCAGTACTGCACCACGATTTGGATTTTACCATGCTAAGAATTTAGTTTCCAGGAGATTGCTTTATCTTTTCTTCTTTTTTTAATTGCCAAGTGTACCTACGATAATCTAACATTTTAAAGGATACTGCAAGTTTATAAAAAATGCTTTATCAACAAAAATTTTGTCTGACCCTTTCTTCATCGAAGGGTGAATTGAACAAGGGGAAACAGTCTCGCTTTCTAAGTGTGAGTGTAGAGATCTTGTAATTCCTGTCTAACTTGTCACCTAATGATTTACAGGATGTAATTGCCTGTGATGTTATAAATCCTGATAACATTGAAGTTGAATTTGATTCAATTGGAGGGCTGGAAACCATTAAGCAGTCACTTTATGAATTGGTTATTCTCCCACTTCTTAGGCCGGAGCTTTTCTCGCATGGGAAACTCCTTGGTCCTCAGAAAGGTGTGTTGTTATATGGACCCCCAGGCACAGGAAAGACTATGCTCGCAAAAGCTATTGCAAAAGAGTCGGGGGCAGTTTTTATTAACGTAAGGATAGCAAATCTAATGAGCAAGTGGTTCGGTGATGCACAAAAACTTGGTGAGTGTATTGTGGCGCTAATTTTCTCTTTAAAATTTAGATCTATATTGTTTTTTATTATTTAATTGTTAATTGAACACCTGGTCTATATTCTATCAGGTTTAATTTTTGACTAATAATTTTCTTCAATCAATCATGTTTCAATTTTTTGATCCCCACAAGAAAAAAATGCTGGTTGTTTTAATTAGCTTTGGTCTGAGAACTTTTACTGCAGTTAGGCTGTTATATTATATGGTAGTAGTGAAGCAACTTTGCTCGTCACAGAGGGTCCACTGAAGCTTGTTGACTTTTTTATAAACTCTTAGAATAATTTTTTTTTAGAAAACATCACTTGGTTTCAACTACGCTTGAGGTTCTGCAGCAGTTCTTAAGGGCTCTATGTCCTGTATACTTAGTTCATCCTTGCATGCATTCTAGTTCCAATATATTTTATGTTTGAATTGTTATTTTCATTGAAATATTTGCAAATTATTTTGCAGTGGCTGCTGTATTTAGTTTGGCCCATAAACTCCAGCCTGCTATTATATTTATTGATGAGGTCGACAGCTTTTTGGGCCAGCGCCGTTCCAGTGACCATGAGGCATTAACAAACATGAAGACTGAGTTCATGGCCTTATGGGATGGCTTTACCACTGATCGTATGTTCTCCCGAAATATCAATAGCTAGCTTTTCTCGTATATACGTTGATTTAAAGTTCATCTCACCATTTCACTTTCCTTGTTATAACTGCGAATAGTGGTATACCAGGGATCAGGTTCTATAGCTTCTGTGCAATTATCACATGGTTTTATACATAAGATTTTTTTGACTAGATTTTATTCATTTTAGATTATTTTATGTAGAGAATGCAAGGGTGATGGTTCTTGCTGCCACTAATCGTCCATCAGAGCTTGATGAAGCTATACTTCGACGTCTTCCACAGGCTTTTGAAATTGGAATTCCTGATCGCAGGGGGAGAGTTGAGATCTTGAAGGTTATCTTGAAAGGAGAGAGGGTGGAGAATTCGATTGACTTTGACCACATAGCTGGTTTATGTGACGGGTATACTGGCTCGGATCTTCTTGAGCTCTGCAAGCAGGCAGCCTACTTTCCCATCAGGGACCTTCTTAATGCTGAAAAGAATGGAAAGGAATCTTCGGTCTGTATTTTTGTCCCTTATATTACTTTGTTTAAGACACCCTTTATTGACATTTTACTACTGCAAATGCGTTTTCCCAAGCACAAACTGTTAACTTTTTTCCCACAGCTAGGCGCTAGCAGGTCAAGTAGACTAGTTCCCATACTTAGCAGTCAGCATCTCATTGTCATAAACTAGTCCCATCAATGCATTTCAAACATTAATAGGGAAGTAGCAACTGCTAACTAGAAATCTAACATCTGACAATCTTGAAAATTTGACATTCTGGGATGGCAAGGAGCCGTGAGAGCCTTGAAGTATTCTATCCACTCCACAGGAACTTCCACCTACCTATTTAGCATTTGTTATATTCACTACACAAAAGTCCTAACCCCGGCTTACCCTTAAAGCAGTACAATTCTTATTTTAAAGTTCACTTAAAGACATAAAGTTGTTTCAAAATTAATGCAACTTAAACAGTCTGCCTTAGCATTAGATAAGTATGGGCTATAATAACTTGAAAGAAGATGTTCTATTTGAGATCTAGGTTCAGCATAAAATATCCTCTCTCTGTTTGTTAGGTCCCAAGTGGTGTTGCTTGAATACTAGACATTTTCTTGCCTTGTAGGTAATTAAGTTGAGTTTCAAATATTTTCATTATCGATGTGTGAATGCTGGAATTTGGTTTAGAATTAAACTTTTGGAAAGAAAACTATGTGTTTTTTTGGAATATGATGAATGTGCTTACAAAAGATAGTCCGAACTGTTTACTGCTTTACACACTATAGTTTGATTATTTCATCTCATCGTCATCGGCCATGGTATAATTGTGGTTGCAGCAGAGTTGGCATATTATTATTATTATTTTATTATTTTTATTTTTTCCGGGGAAGCCCACCCAATTATTATTATTATTATTATTATTATTATTGTTATTGTTATTGTTATTGTTATTGTTATTGTTATTGTTATTGTTATTGTTATTGTTATTGTTATTGTTATTGTTATTGTTATTGTTAGATTTACAGAAAATTAGTGGGAAGCCAAGATACTATTTGGGACCCACTCCTTAATAATTTAGCTTAATTAGCTAATAAGTAGTATCCATTCTTTTAAAAATCTTGGGTGAGCGAGAGTCGAATCCATAATCTGGGACAAGAGAGGTTGGGCTATCGATCGCACTTTGGCATATTATTTTTTTTAAGATTCAGGTTAAGCAGCGAGATGACATTTTCTGTAAATGGGATGTTAAATTTGGGAGCTTATTTGTATAATTAATTGTTTTTAAGGTGGTTTGATTCTTTGCTTTATTTTCGCATTTCTAAAACTAGTGAAACCAAAAAATATAAAAAAAGAATTGAATAATTTTGTTAATTTTTTTACATTTATTTTACATGTCCAAAATCCACTTTAGAAGTGGATTGAAATTATAACAGATTGTATCTAAAATTGGTTCAGCTCAATGACTTCGTTGGATATTTACATTTAGTCATAAGTACATTAAATTGGGACTATGGGACCATACAGGCTAGAATGTCCAACAGTCGAAGCTGGCGATATGTATCTTTAATTTAAAACTTTCATTAACTAAATATTGGGGATTATTAGCGATGTGACCATCAGTATAGAGGAGTTGCAGTGTCCAATGTGTTGTGACTAGTGATTAGTTGTAAGACATACATGCAGTTATCTGGGACTGTCCCAGCTTGTTGGGATTGTGTTGAATTGCTAATTTCGGAAATATAAGCTCTATCCTCTTTTTTTGGCCACTTGATCACAATTGCTTCAGAATCGAAATGTGTTAATATCATGTTCTAGCACCTGGCAAATGTTCAATAACTTAAATGTCAATAACTTAAATGGTTCTGCCCATGTCCCTCTGTATGAGTCTTCAGTGTCGTGTATTGTTTTTCAGGAACCCAGGCCATTATCACAATTAGATCTGGAGAAAGTTATTGGTACAACAAGAAAAACAAGGGCTGCCGCTAGTGAATACACCAGGGTAAGCTCACAGTCAACAGGATGGTCAGGCAATAGGGAGCCAGACGATTATCAGGTGCGAGCTGCAATTAGTGAGCTATCTAAGCTTATGGCGTCCCAAGTTTTGAATATTCAGGCCGACGACCAAGATCCTTGAGATTTTTATTTTTTATTTTTTTTGGTTTTTATTTGGAACAGTGAAGATCGACATTTGACAAAGATCCTGGAAAGAGTTTTACATGAGCGCTTGTGCCTGAAAGTATTTCAGTTTCTGTAAATACGTGTGCTTGAAGCGTATCCTATTATAGTCTTCCAGTATAGCTGGGATCTGGATAATTTAAAAAACAATAGTTGAGGGCTAATGGTGGCATCTATGGTTCTCTTCTCTTACCATCCTTGGGTCATAATTCCACTTTTTTGTGACATTTGTTGACAGATGTTTAATTATTCTATTGATTGTCCATTGAGTCTGATGAAGTATGTCTGTTTAGTCAAATGCAGATATATGGATTTGTATTAATAAAAATGCTGTTCTTATTAAGTAGTATTGATATTTTTTTGCTAAGTAGTATTGATTTCATTATAATATGAAGTATGTGTAACAGGGTTAGGTTCAAATTAGAACTTATTTTAGGTTCGAACTTAAAATCGGTATTGCTTTAGATATTGTTTAATCAACGATATGTATTCGTTTTATTGCATGGATTTTTGTTTTGCTACTGTTGAGCATGGAATACACAATAAGAAAAATACAGAGGTGGGGTGAACGTATTCTCAAAAAAAATTTTATTTTCTACGTTTGTGAACTTGTTTGAATTTGTTATGTGATTGTAGCTTTGAGTGTGTATATTTAAACAAATATGAAATGCGAAATAAGAATACATAAATTCATTTTAAATTTAATATTTTATTAGATTCGAAGTATGCTACATACTATGAATACAAGTATAGTATTATTAGAACATTATGCACATCTCGAATTATGACTTAGCCAAATTTTAAACTTCATTTCTACACCATCTTTATTCTTCAATTTGTCTTCAAAAAGTCTTGAGGCATGATCCATATATCTTCCAAGTTACATTCAGTGACTTATTTATGGTTACATAAATTGAAATTTACCTTTGAACTAAGTACAAGTGTAGAAGTGGTGTGTAAAGTAACTGGTCACGCGCTCGCGCGTGCAATTCTCCCTCGAAAGATAGGGTTTCTGGGTCTTCCTTGAAAGAGAGGCGGCGCACTTCTCCGGTCTAATGGCTGAGGAGATTATATCTAAGTGCTCAGCACTTAAATTGGCAGAAGAAGATGGGGATATCATCGATCTAGGAGCAATAAGGAACGAGGAAGCAGATGAACAGCTGAAACTACTTCTAATTGGGAGACTAGTAACTGAACGACCGTTCAACATCGAAGCTTTCAAGCGGACTATGAAGAAAGCATGGAATCCAATGAACAATATGGTGATAAAGGTAATTGGACCTAATCTCTTTGCTTTTCAATTCTTTCATTGGAAGGATAAAGAGAAAGTCATTAACGGCCGACCTTGGTGCTTCGAGAATCACTTAATTGTAATCAAAGAGGTTGAAGGGGATGAACAACCGGAGAAAATGAATCTTATGCACTCCCCATTTTGGGTCAGAGTAGAGAAATTACCATTTAATTGCCGCACGAATGGCGACATTAAAGCTATAACTGCGAGCTTGGGAGAGTTGATGGAAATTGAGGAAGATATTCTTGGATTGGAAAGATTCCGCAGGGTCAGAATAATGGTGGATATTAGGAAACCAATACGACGATTCCAATGGATTAGAGATAAAAAAGGTAATAAAGTCAGAACGGAGTTCAAATACGAAAGACTCCCATTCTTTTGCTTGGCTTTTGGTGTTATTGGCCACTCTGAAAGGGACTGCTCTACTGTATCGGAGGAAGGGAGAAAGGATAGTCTGGGATGGGGCCTATATCTAAGAGCATCACCACGAAAAGGCTATATCAGGAATATGGAGGAGATCAATCAGATAACATCTAGCAGGCGCAAACTATTTATTACGAAAGCACCAGAAATGGATGCAAGTCCAGACGAAACAGAGGAAGTAAACCAAACAGTGAATGAAAAGAGGGGGGGCGAAGAGAAGGGGGGAGATGGGGAGGGTTCGGGTGTGGTGAGTATTGAACCCTACCTAGATGGGCATAATGGAGGTGAAACTGAAGTCAGAGGTACAAGTCAAACTGCAGGGGTAGACAAGATTAATACTAACGCAAACACATGGTTACCTACAGAGGTGCCCTCGGGGTTACTAGAAAGTGAGAAAATAGGTGGGAGGTGGAAAAAATTGAAAAGACAAGATGGGAAGCAAGACAGAGGTGGATAAAACAAGTGGCACTGTAAAGATGACAAAGAAAAGGAAATTAAATGATGGCCAAGAAATGGAAATGGATGATATGATGATTGACACTGGAAAAAAGTTCAAGGGGAATGTGGCTAATTCAACCGGAGACAGTATATATCAAGTAGAGGGTTATGGTGGAAACCAAACCCTCGAAAAGAAATGGAAATCTTAAGATGGAACTGTCAAGGGCTCGGCAACCCCTTGACAGTTAAAGCTCTTCGAGATAGATGCTGGAGAGATAGGCCAGAGATCGTCTATTTAATGGAGACGATGGTAGATAGAAGTGTGTTAGATAAAATTCAAAGAAGATGTGGTTTTGATTATGGTATTTGTGTGAGTAGCAATGGTAATTCAGGGGGTATTGGGTTCTGGTGGAGGGAAATTAATGTGGCTATTGTGTCCTATTCAGCGCACCATGTAGCAGCTGATGTGCTTAGTATTGACAATACCCCAATGTGGAGGGCTGTGGGCATCTATGGATGGCCAGAGGGAGGTAATAAGTTTCGTACCTGGGAGCTCATGGCAAACTTGAAATCAAACTGTTTCAGTCCGTGCATTATGTTTGGAGATTTCAATGAGATAGTAAGTCTTAGGGAAAAAGAGGGGGGTGCTATTAGAAGCGAAAGACTTATGGATGCGTTCAGAGAAGTAATTGACTCTTGTGGTTTCCACGATCTTGGATTTAAAGGGAGTATTTTCACTTGGCAAAGGGGAAAGTCGAAAGAAACTAGTGTGAGAGAAAGGTTAGACAGGTTCTTAGCAGATGATGGCTGGTGTTCTTTATGGCCCAACACCGTGGTTAACCATCTCCCAATTTACAAGTCAGACCATGCTCCTATTCTGTTGCAAGCCTGCAACTATTTTGAAAGAGGGAAAAGGAACAAATTATTCCGATTTGAAGCTCTTTGGCTATCAAGAACAGAGTGCAAGAATGTGGTCAATCAAACGTGGAATGAAACAGTAGGGGAGGAGATTCACATGAAAATCGAGGCTTGTGCCTCGAGTCTAGCTTCCTGGGCTACAACAACTTTTGGGGATATTAAAAGGAAAATTAAGAAGGCTGAAAAAGAGCTAAAACAAGCTCAAGAGCTTCCAGTAGATGCATATATGCTTACAAAGTGTAACAAAGTGGCATCAATTCTTGATGATCTGCACAGACTTGAAGAGTCCTATTGGCACGCAAGAGCTCGAGCAAATGAGCTAAAAGATGGGGATAAAAACACTACCTATTTTCATCGAAAAGCCACACAGAGAAAGCAGAAAAATACCATAAAAGGTTTGTCTGATGGTAACGGAAGCTGGAAGGATAAACAAGAGGATATTGAGCGAGTGGTAGAGGAGTATTTTCAAGGCCTATTTACTACTCAATTCCCATCAAATTTTGAGGCTGCTTTGGAGGGATTAACCACAGTTGTAACAGAAGAAATGAATGTGGCTCTGAATATGGAACCAACTAACGAAGAAATTAAAGGCGTGGTGTTTCAAATGCATCCTAATAAAGCGCCTGGGCCTGACGGAATGGACGCACTATTCTTCCAAAAATTCTGGGATATAATAGGTCTCGATATTATCAGATTTGTGAAGAATTGGTGGAGGGGATTAGTACATCTTTCAGTGGCCAATAAAACATGTGTCGTGATGATTCCTAAATGCGAGGAACCGAAACAAATGGCAGATTTCAGGCCTATAAGCTGCTGCAATGTTCTGTATAAGATAATCTCGAAGGTACTTGCTAACAAACTTAAACAATTTCTGGATAATATTGTATCCGTGAACCAAAGTGCTTTTGTTCCCCGGAGACTGATTACAGATAATGCATTGATGGCTTTCGAAATCTTTCATGCGATGAAGAGAAGAGGCGAGGGGAAAGATGGATCAGTGGCACTGAAGTTAGACATGAGCAAGGCTTATGATAGAGTGGAATGGAGTTTTCTAGAAAGAGTAATGTACAAGATGGGATTTGAAAATGACTGGGTGAGGCGTGTTATGGACTGCCTATCAAGTACATCACTCTCGTTTAAGGTAAATGGGCAAATCACAGGTGAGTTATTACCAACAAGAGGACTCCGTCAGGGAGACCCGATCTCTCCATATTTATTTTTGTTATGTGTTGAGGCTTTTTCCATGTTAATAAGTAAAGCAGCAGTGGGAAATCAAATCCATGGCGCAAGAATATTTAAAGGGGCACCACGCGTGTCACACCTATTTTTCGCGGACGATAGCATTTTATTTGTAAAGGCAAATCTGCAGGAAAGCTCAGTTGTAGCTGATATCATCAGGAAGTATGAACGAGCTTCTGGCCAGAAAGTTAATTTAAGCAAAACAGAGGTTGCCTTTAGTAAATGTGTCACTGCTGATCGAAGGAAAGCAATTACGGAAACTCTTGGGGTGAGAGAAGTTGAAAAACACAAAAAGTATTTGGGACTTCCAACTATAATAGGTAGATCAAAGAAATCAATCTTTGCGTGCTTAAAGGAAAGATTATGGAAGAAGCTACGGGGTTGGAAAAAAAAGCTACTATCTTTTCCAAGCAAAGAAATCCTTATCAAAGCAGTAGCACAAGCCATTCCAGCATACATGATGAGTATTTTTATGATTCCTAATGGATTAATCGATGAAATTCATGGTTTGTTGAACCGGTTATGGTGGGGGTCTGATGACTCAGTTCGGAAGCTACATTGGCATAAATGGGAGAACTTGTGCATGCCAAAAGCAATGGGGGGTATGGGTTTTCGAGACATAAAATGTTTTAACCAAGCGCTACTTGCTAAACAATGTTGGCATCTTCATAATGTCTCTGACTCGCTGCTTCACAAATCACTCAAAGCTAGATATTTTAAACACTCAGATGTCCTAGAAGCAACATGTGGTTATGACCCTAGTTACTCGTGGAGAAGTCTATGGGGAGCAAAGTCGTTACTACTGGAGGGTCTGGTCTAGAGAGTTGGGAATGGGTTGAGTATAAATGTGTGGGAGAAGACTTGGATTCTTAATAAAAGAACTGCGATTTCACCAAGTCAGATGCCTAATAGCAACATGAACCTGAGGGCTGCAGACTTTATAGATTATGGAGGGGGGAGTGGCTCGCAGATAAGGTTCGATCAACCTTTTCTTATAGAGATAGTGCTTTAATCCTTGCTATTCCGTTATCTTCACAGTGGCCGAGGGACAGACTTTACTGGTGGCCCTCAAAGAGTGGAGAATATAATGTAAAATCAGGGTATTGGCTGGCCAGAACTGGGCACATGAACTCAAGAAGAAACAACGATAGTGAACCCAATGAACACGTTTGGAAAAGGATATGGGAATTGAATGTTCCGCCAAAGCTCAGGCACTTCTTATGGAGGGCTTGTAAGGGAACTCTAGCGATAAAAGAAAGGCTATTCCAACGTCATATAGTAATCGATACCATTTGTCCGATTTGTAATTGCTGAGATAGAATCCATATTGCACTCTCTCTTCGAATGTAAAGCAGCCTAGGTAATATGGCAACAAAGTGTATTTCTTGATATTGTCCAGGAAGAACCATCACAGTCTTTCAAGGATAGATGGCAATGGCTATCAAAAAAGTTAACTGCAAATGAGCTACAGGATGCTGCTTCATTGATGTGGGAGTCATGGGCGTGCCGCAATAAAATCCTGTTTGAACAAGAGAGCCCAGATTGTACTCTGGTGGCAAATGGGTTTGTTAGACTCTCTGACGACTACTGCGCTTATGCTAAAAAAGTCTTCATGCCGAGCGCCAGAAGAATTATCAACTCTCCGAGAGCCTGGGTAGGTCCTCCAACTGGGTGTGTAAAGATTAATACGGATGCTTATGTTATTCATAATGTGGCGTGTGGTCTAGGGGCAGTGATTAGAGATGACCGAGGAAAGCTGCTGGTGACTGCAGAGAAAAGGACGGAGGCTTGCTCTGCAGAGATAGCGGAAGCAATGGCAGTTAGGTATGGGATTCAAACTGCCCGAAGACTGGGATATCAAAACATAGTAATCGAATCTGATGCTTGGAACGTGGTAAACAATGTCTGTGACTACAAGTCTGGTTTGACCCCGATTTTTTTGATCTATGAAGATATAAAGAAAACGAAATCAGATTTTAATTCTTTTAGTATTGGCCATGTTAGAAGAACGGGGAACAAGGTTGCTCACTTGGTGGCAAGATGGGAGCTACAAATTAGGGGTAAACATATTTGTATGGGTTCTTTTCCACATATTGTAAAAGCTTTGGCTGATCTTGACTCATCTTAATATATCATTTTACTTTGCATAAAAAAAAAGTACAAGTGTAGAACCTTTGGTAGACAAAGGGACCCCTCAGTTAAGAGGTCAAGTAGGTAATGCAAAGTATTACAAACTGAAAGTCTTGTTATAATTGATGTATAGGCATACCTCTGCAACTAACAATCTCCCCCAATTTGTGAATAAGACAATTAGTCACAAATTCAAGCCTGATAACAAGCTTACTACAACTTAACAGAATAAAGAATTAAAATTACACAAGTTACAGAAAGTACTTCTCATTCACAATCATGAACAAGTTTGAAAAACTGAAGTACAGAGATAAGAGATTTTACATTGATCTTCATGGAGGTGGAGGTGCAAATGCTTTATCCATAGCTTCTTTGATGATGCTTTCACAATGCATCACTACAGATTTTTCTTTAATTAGTGGAGAGTCCTTCAATTCTTCAATAACCTTCATGAGCATGGCTACAGGATACCATCTGATATGCTCAAGTCTGATTTTGATGGTTCTGCTTGTCTTGTCTTTAAATTCAACTCTTGATTGATTATCAAAGATTCTAGACCTTCCTTATGCTCTAATTTCTGCAGCCTTCCTTTCTGCTTCTTCTAACTCCCTCTCATTTCTTTCTCTGTCTTTTAATCTTTTCTTCTCAATTCTGGATGAGATGGTTTCAGCAATACTCAACCTCTAGAGTTTGTGTTGTGAATCAGTTTCATCTAATAAGCTCAACACTCTGATAAGTTCATGCAGATTGGTTTGCTTGCCCTCCAAGATTATCTTCTTTTCATGTTCATTCAAGAATTCTGCAAACAACATGTTGTCTGATTTCTACTCCAAATATCCTGTTGGCTTCAATTCTCTTCATTGCTTTAGGATCAACATATGAATCAAGGGGTTCAACATTCATTCTTGAATAGTGTTGCGTAAAATACAGATGTGCAAGTGTACACAATCGCAAGCAAGTAATACAGTAGTAAATACCGAAAATCGTTCCTCAAGGACTGCAAATTTGTATCAATCGCAAGTAATATCTAACAAATTGGTTATCGAACAAAAATATTGATTGTTGTTTTTGTAACTAAATTAATTATAAGAACTAAATTAACCAACTAATTTATACTAGAGAAGAGAGTGTATGTGTTTCAAATATGAGAAGATAAGTCAGGATAATTACTTCCCCCTAACACGTGAAAATCAGTAATAAAGTTGCAAAGTACTATAGCAAATTCACAATTTACTAGCTAGAATTCAATGGTCATAGGTTTCTCTCGAAATCACTATGATATAATTCCTATCAAATAAACTAACATATGTCTATGCCAATTTACTCTTCAGAATACAATTAAGCACCAATTCACAAAGCTATGCATGGTCACAATATATGTCTATACCGCAACAGTATTATAATCACGACATTTATAAGCATGCACCACTCAAGTCTTCTGTCAATTAACTACAACCCTCTCGGTATTATAATTAACTCGGTAACCTACTAAAGTTGATCAGACAATAGCAAGTATTAACAAGAAAATCACTTGAATGAGTAAACCGTAGAACTGCATACAATACTCTTTAACAAAACACCAATAATCTCATGCTAGGGTTCCATAAAAATCCCAACTTTATAAGATTAGTTCATAAGAAAAAACTCAAAATCATCCAAAGATAACCAACACATGTTCATAAGAAGAGATATAAAAAGATATAAGAAAAGAAAGCCAATTGAATGTCTTCAATGGCTGAATTCCTCGTTGTTGATTGCTTCTTCTCCTCCCTTGTGCGGCTACTTCTCCCTTCCTCTATCTCGTACGTTGTGTATATGTATTAGGTCTGATCTATATCTAATAAAACCCCCTAATATAAATATTTTTTAATTATTTAATATAATTACAAGGAGACTTCCAAATCAAAATAGAATTCCAAAAAGAGGAAATTCGTAACTGGCTGTTGGGCTCTATTTCTGGGCTGATGTAGGTTGAATATGATATCAAGACCACTTCTAAATGGAAGCGCTTCTCAAAAGATTTCCGTGGGCTGTTGAATCGTCGGAATCGGACTTGTAGAACTCCCGATATGGCCCAAACAGTGCAGGACTGCGCAAGCTATCCGTAAAATCCGATTTTTAATCAAATAAATATCCAACTCCTTCTAATTAAGCTCCAAGCCCTCCTTTATTATAACTCCTTGATACCTACAATAAAACATTAGAATTTATTAAATAAAAATCCAAATCAATGCAAAATAACTTAAATATAGGGATAATATTATTAATAAATGCACGCTTATCACATCCCCACACTTAGCATGTTGCACGTCCTCGGGCAAAGAAGAAAGAAAAAAAGTAAGTCCTATCTAACTAATACCACTTCCGTAGGTAATCACGGTTACATTTGGCATATGCAACAAGCCCTTTAAACCTCAAGGTAGCCCAAGTGGACGAGTAAGGTCTCGTGAGGGTTTGTAGTGAATTTACCCACAAAATTCCTAATTTTTATTCTGACTACCAAGTCTCAAACATGAAATATATCATAGCACTCCACACATGCAAACTTAATCATGTAATAGCTCTTAGATGTCATATAATGCGATTCCTCAACTTTACACACCGACACAACTATTCAAGCACGCACACAGTCTCAAAAAACTAAAATATCATGAATAACATCAAAGTCTCAATCAACAAGATAATAACATGCTTTGGATGGAAAATAACCTCACAAACACTCAAATCACACAAGTGTTTAGGTGCAACTGTATCACTCAAGTTCAATCAAATGCACATGTGCTACCATAAGCTTGCTTGTCCACCAAAATCTCTAGACTTCGTGTTCGTATAAATCAAAAGGTCTTTGTCAAGGGTTGTAATGAGGCTTAGGTGCGGGGGTAGGAAATCAAAGAAATAGGCTAACAAGTGGCTAAACTTGACAACTAATAGCATAATGTTCACATACACTTAAAGCATTTAACATGAAACTAACCTTGAGATATTATCCCACATAATAATGTAAACCCATAAATTTCACATTGCAAGAACCATTGAACATACACACTCTTTCTTTCTTTTTCCTCTTTTTTTTCATCTTTTTCATTTTTTTTTTCACTCTATTTTTTCTCTTCTCGTTTCCTCCCTTTTTATTGACTCGAGTGACTTTATTTAAGTGTCACGAAGAAGGAATAGCCAAATCAATTCAATTCCCACCCAAAATTTCACACAGTAACAAAGATATCCCCACACTTAATATTTTACCAATCTCATGTATACATCACAATGCTCTCCTAGTCAATCAAGACAAGAAGAAATAAGTAAGCTCAAGATTTAGATAGTGATATGCGAAGAAAAAGGATATAGGCTCGAGGGGGCTCACTAAGGATTAATTTTAAGGGTACTGTTTGGGACAATACGGTTAATCCTAGTGCCTTTATCATTTTTACACAATACACAATATCAATATACGCACGACCTGGTTTAAAGCAAGTTCTAGAGCAACACATGCAATGACGAATAACTCACCACAAAAAAAATAGATTGATAAAAGATGTATCAATCACAAATTAAGGCTCAAGATCTCACATGGTGATAGCATGTATGCCATACTCATCAAAATTGACAGTGACGTACATTCAAGTTTTTAATTTTCGCAAGCACGTACAAGACATCATCATGTATAAGGTATTTTACGCTAAGGAGACATATACATGACACTCGAAAAATAAGCCTACATGGTGTGTACTTATCCTTATTAACATGCTATATTGACAAGGCAATCAATTTTTTAAGTTTTCTAATTTTTTTGTGTTTTTCTATTTTTTTTAATAATATCCTAATATAAAATCTAAAAAAGAAATATCTAATGTCCTACAAAACTAAGAAAGAAAAAAAAAAGAAAAAAAATATCCTAAAAATAAAATTATTAATGATTCTAATTTTTATTTTTTATGTTGGAAACCCTCTACACACTTAAGCGGTTCATTGTCCCCAATGAATTATATCTATAAAATATCTAGAATTTAAAAAATCCTAACAAAAATACAAAAATAAAAGAAATTAAAAAAAATATGTATAAAGAAAGGTTAAAAATACTCCCATAATGTTGCATGATGTGCCCTCAAAAAGAAATTATATTTGTTGAAGCTCTCCTTGTAGTGTGGTGAAATTGCAGCTCAAATAGGACTTTATTAAATTCCCAAAGCAAATCTTGACAGCAAGAATGACTTGGTGTAGTGGTTATTGCCTTGTTCCTGCAAGCACGTGGTCCTGGGTTCAATACTCCTCGGCCGCCACATTGTTTTTATGAAATGCGAAGATGATGTGGTGATGGATACGCAGCTGACAAGACACCAACTGGGCTGGACCATACATTGATGGGCTGGATCAGATTAATGGGCAGCTTGACATTGTGGATTGACATCACGCGCGCCAGACAAATCTACCAGGGAGTTTCGCACTGCGGGAAGTAATATTGCACCGCGGGGAGAAGACCGATTTGAGAAACAGAGAAGCGCACACCACGAGTTTAATTTCAGCACCGAAGCGCGAAAATTACTGTCTCAACAGAAGTTCCCACACCATAGGTAGATTATAGGCCTGTTTGGCAAATCTGCTGCCCAACTTATAAGTAACTTATTTCGGAAAAAATTTCATATTTACATATTTTTTTTAAGAGAAAAATGTGTATGGGGAGTTCAATATTCGTTATCTTGCAAAAATAAGTTACTTATTTCAGAAAAAAGTACATATTTCCTAACTTTTTTCCAGAATAAGTAACTTATTTCTGAAAAATAAGATTTCCCAAACGGCCCCTATATTGCACCTCCAATTATTTATTTTTTATTTTTCTGCTCCTCAGCTCCTTACTAAAAATTATTGTGCCTTCAAATTTATTACAAATTTATCACAACAAGCATGGGTTGCCTCCCAAGAAGCGCCTTTCTTTTTCGTCTTTGGCTAGACATTATTCTCGATCAAGGCTCCATCAACTCAAGCGAGGTTTTATCACGTACAACCTCACCTCCCCAATAATGCTTCAGCCTTTGTCCATTGACTTGAAATTCACCCCCTTGATTATCACGTAATTCCACAGCTCCATAGGGATGTACTCTCACAATTGTGAAAGGTCCGGACCATCTAGATTTCAACTTGCCTGGGAATAACTTCAGCCTTGAGTTGAATAATAAGACTCGTTGCCCCACTTCAAACACTCAAGATTGAATGTTTTTATCATGCAATTTTCTCCTCTTATCTCTGTAAAATTTGGAGATTGCAGAAAAATCTTTGGCAACCTTCCAATAAAGCTTTATTCGATGTTTCTTGGGTTTCTTTAAGACATTCGTTATCCTTAGAAAATTTGCATTCAACCTTGTTGAGCTAAGAATAGGCAAGGTGGAGGAGTTATCCATAGGAAAATGTGATGACTGAGAGGGCAAGACTTTTTGCAAAGTGTCAAGTGGTTCTTCAATTAATATTTTGGAATCATTCACCTTGCTAGTTAATGATTGTAATGCCTTGACACAACTTGTTGTCCCATCTTCATGGACGTCATGCTCAGAATTGAGGGGATCACCAATCAAAGTATGTTCTAACTTTTCAGAAGTTAGAACATCTAATAAAAATAGTTCAGAGAAATCTTCAACTTTACCTGGAGATTTCATTGTCTTGAAAACATTAAAACTCACCATTTCATCTTGAACCCTCATTGTGAGTTCTCCTTTTTCCACGTCAATTAATGTCCTTCCTGTTGCAAGAAACGGTCTTCCCAAAATAATAGGAACTTCATGATCTTCATCGTAGTCCAACACAATAAAGTCAACAGGGAATACGAACTTATCCACTTTCACTAACACATCTTCAATCTTTCCTTCTGGGTGCGCAAGAGATCTATCCGCTAGTTGGAGGGTAACAGTTGTAGGACGCACTTCTCCAATACCCAACTTCTTAAACACAGACAAAGCAATCATTTATACTAGCACCCAAATCACATAAGGCCATCCCAGTATAAGAATTTCCAATTGTACAAGGAATAGTGAAACTCCCTGGATCTTTCTGCTTTGTAGGTAATTTGTTTTGTAAGAATGAGCTACACTCCTTTGTTAGAGCAACTGTTTCAAACTCACCTAACCTTCTCTTCTTTGAAAGAACATCCTTTAAGAATTTTGCATAGTTAGGCATTTGCTCGATAACTTCTACGAATGGGACATTGATGTGTAACTGTTTCAAAACATCTAGAAAATTCTTAAACTGGGTATCTTGTTTCTGCTTCTGAAAATGTTGAGGGAATGGAGGTTGTGATTGGAATGTTGGGATCACCTTAGAAGTCTGGACACCATTATTTTCTGAATTTTTCTCCTCACTTTCAGTTGTAGAGGAATCACCTTCTTTGGACTTAGATTTAGCATTTTCCAAGACTTTCCCGCTTTTCAATGTCATGGCTTTGCAGTGCTCATTCCCAACATCCCTAGGCCTTTCAGTGTCGCTAGGGAGAGTGCCATGTGGTCGATTCCTCAGTTCATTGGCTAGTTGTCCAACTTGATTCTCCAAGTTTCTCAGTGATGCTGCTTGACTTTGGATTAGAGCATCATTATTTGCCATGTATGCTTTAAGCATATTTTCAAGAGAACTAGATTGAGGCGCTTGTTGAGGCAATTGTTATTGAGCTTGTTGAGAAAATCCAGGCGGATAATTGGGCCTAAAGGTATTTGATGAAGTTCCAGAAGTAGCTCCTTGATTGTTCCAAGAAAAATTAGGATGTTGCCTCCATGATTGATTGTAGGTGTTTGAATAAGGGCCACCCTTATTTTGATTTTCCACATAATAGATAGATTCAGGATTCAAAGGACAACTATCATAAGTATGCTCTTCACCACAATACACACATGAAACATTCTTGATTTGATTAACCTGTGGACTCACTGACTGCCCCATAGATTGATTACCTCCCATCGTCAAGTTCGATTTTGAGCATATTTTCAATGGATGATATTTGAGCTTTCATTGAAGTTACAACATCAACTTCATGAATTCCAGCTACTTTTTTCCCAGCTTGAGCCCTATTAGTTATCCACTGATGATTATTTATTGCAATTGTCTCAAGAATCTCATATGTCTGGTTATAAGATTTGGCCAACAGAGCTCCATTTGCAGATGCATCAACCACCAACTTTGTTTGAGTATTGAGACCATTATAAAATGTCTCCATCTGAATGTAATGAAGAAGACCATGATGTGGGCATTTTCTCAGTAATGCCTTGAATCTTTCCCATGCCTCATATAAAGATTCATCATCCATCTGCTGAAAAGAATTAATCTCATTACGAAGCTTTGCATTCTTGGTGGGAGGAAAATACTTCATGAGAAATTTTTCTGCCAAATCATTCCAATTAGCCACTGAACCTGGTGGCAATGAGTTCAACCAATCTCACTGAATTGACCTACAGTCTGCAACATCTGAAACATGACTGGCTTCAGCTCAAATTGTGTTGCTTGAATAACAGGGTTGACAATCCCTGAGTTTAACTCACCAACGCGAGGTTTCCCGTACTGCCGAATGGCACTATCTCTATCATCTAACACCATCGTACCATCTTGAACAGTAGGTGCCACATTCCGGTTATTAGCAGTCTCATCACCCATAACTAGGTTCGCTTCTTTAAGTCCGCGTTGCACTCTTCTTCTTGCCTTGAAAGTTCGCTCAATTTCAGGATCAAAGACAAATAATCCTGCAGGTTCTTCGCTCATACACAAAGACACCTGATAAGAAACAAATATTACTCCCGTTAGCACAGAAGTAACAAAAACCAAACTGTAAGAAAATTAACTTCACAATTAACAACAATCCCCGGCAGCGGCGCCAAAAACTTGTTGCGTAAAATACAGATGTGCAAGTGTACACAATCGCAAGCAAGTAATACAGTAGTAAATACCGAAAATCGTTCCTCAAGGACTGCAAATTTGTATCAATCGCAAGTAATATCTAACAAATTGGTTATCGAACAAAAATATTGATTGTTGTTTTTGTAACTAAATTAATTATAAGAACTAAATTAACCAACTAATTTATACTAGAGAAGAGAGTGTATGTGTTTCAAATATGAGAAGATAAGTCAGGATAATTACTTCCCCCTAACACGTGAAAATCAGTAATAAAGTTGCAAAGTACTATAGCAAATTCACAATTTACTAGCTAGAATTCAATGGTCATAGGTTTCTCTCGAAATCACTATGATATAATTCCTATCAAATAAACTAACATATATCTATGCCAATTTACTCTTCAGAATACAATTAAGCACCAATTCACAAAGCTATGCATGGTCACAATATATGTCTATACCGCAACAGTATTATAATCACGACATTTATAAGCATGCACCACTCAAGTCTTCTGTCAATTAACTACAACCCTCTCGGTATTATAATTAACTCGGTAACCTACTAAAGTTGATCAGACAATAGCAAGTATTAACAAGAAAATCACTTGAATGAGTAAACCGTAGAACTGCATACAATACTCTTTAACAAAACACCAATAATCTCATGCTAGGGTTCCATAAAAATCCCAACTTTATAAGATTAGTTCATAAGAAAAAACTCAAAATCATCCAAAGATAACCAACACATGTTCATAAGAAGAGATATAAAAAGATATAAGAAAAGAAAGCCAATTGAATGTCTTCAATGGCTGAATTCCTCGTTGTTGATTGCTTCTTCTCCTCCCTTGTGCGGCTACTTCTCCCTTCCTCTATCTCGTACGTTGTGTATATGTATTAGCCATTAGGTCTGATCTATATCTAATAAAACCCCCTAATATAAATATTTTTTAATTATTTAATATAATTACAAGGAGACTTCCAAATCAAAATAGAATTCCAAAAAGAGGAAATTCGTAACTGGCTGTTGGGCTCTGTTTCTGGGCTGATGTAGGTTGAATATGATATCAAGACCACTTCTAAATGGAAGCCCTTCTCATAAGCTTTCCGTGGGCTGTTGAATCGTCAGAATCGAACTTGTAGAACTCCCGATATGGCCCAAACAGTGCAGGACTGCGCAAGCTATCCGTAAAATCCGATTTTTAATCAAATAAATATCCAACTCCTTCTAATTAAGCTCCAAGCCCTCCTTTATTATAACTCCTTGATACCTACAATAAAACATTAGAATTAATTAAATAAAAATCCAAATCAATGCAAAATAACTTAAATATAGGGATAATATTATTAATAAATGCACGCTTATCAAATAGTCAGCTTCTGAATCACATGATTTCTTGATTTTTTTTTCTATGTGTAGGGGCATGCTTGACTTTCATAATTGTCACTAGATTAAGTGGAATTTCTGTTGAAGGCTTCAAGATAGTTGTTTTGAATTTTCTGATTTTTCTCCTCATGACTCCCATTGTTGTTGCTTTGAAAAGATATGTAGATGAAGACTTCTTCTTCCTCACATTTACTTGAGTTGATTCTCTATCAGGAGTTGGTTGTGACAACACAGTTTCAGAAACCATAGGAACCGATTGATTAGGATCAGTATTTGTGATATTCACCCTAGACATAGAGTCTTGTGGAGTTCCTATATCAATATGTTAATCATTTTTTCTATGTTACACTTCTTCTTTTTTTCCTCTTCAATTTATAATTGGGAGTTCAAATTTGTTATTTTAATAATAATAATAATGAAGAACATGTATAAAAAGTACTGTTGAAGTTATTGAAATCTAAAATATTTTCCTAAATAATTAGAAATCTTTTGTGTTATATAATACTTTTAATAAATATACTAGAAAATCGTTGGACTTGCTCTTACATGTTCGGAAAGCAAGAAACAGGACTACCTAGAGGAGAAGGAAAGAGGCGATAGATTGGATAATATGTGATTAAGTAACTTTTTCGTTAAAACATGACTAATTTGATTTTTTTTTCAATGATGTCGTATTGTTCTAGGATCATTATATCGTTCTAGCTAGTTGATAGAATTTCTGACATTCTCTTGTTCGCTTTTTAGTACATAAGTACAAATTAGGACAATTGTGCTTAAATCCACTGAAATTTAAAAATGCATGACAAGTTTTTATTTGATGGAAAAGTTTATATCCTTGCATAATTGTAGATTACTGCTATTTTCATAATAAATAATTAAAATTATGAATTTCCCTTCCCAACAAAGAACATCAAGTATCACATAGGAGAGAAAATTTGGTGCAATGCAATAGACCTAAGAACTTGAGGAGAAATACTTTATATAACATGGTAAACAAAATATTTGATGGAAGGGATAAGATGTGTTTTAGGCTTTTAGCTTTGAATACGATGTGATATTTACTACTTAATTGAAAATAATTCACTTCTAATTTGAGCACACATTTTTATGAGATTTTGGGAGAGATCTTAAGTAAAATTGCAAGCTATCAAATGATGTGGCCATCTAGGGAATTGAAGTGACTTACGAGAGTCAGTACTGATTTTGCATATTGTATTTAGTTTCTAATATTATATTGTATATTTCATCATTTACATTCGGGATCTTTTAATAACAGTTTCTTCATTTTTTTGGGTGAAGGTAAGGGTAAAGTTGTCTACATCATACTCTTCCCGAACCCTGGAGGTCTGATTGTTTGGTTGGTATTTTTAAGAGGTTTGATCACATAATTAGAATAATTATTTCTAAATTTCTTTTGTTAATAAAAATTGTATTAATTAAATTTAATTTTATAAAAACAAACTTAGAAAATTATTATTTTAACTACGTGAGCAAGACTCTTAAACATATTTGCAAGAAATCAAAGTATCAATTATTTGGAAACTAAATAATACTCCCTCTATCCAGGAATATATGACACGATCAATAATGCACGTAGTTTAAGAATTTTTTTTGACTTTCTTCGTTGGCAGCCTTTGATTGGTTCATTTGGCCACTTGCCCAGCAAAAGTAATTCGTTTGGTTCAGTGGATGTGTATTATATTGTATAAAGATTTGATAGTGGGTGTAATTGTGAAAAGTAGTGGATGTTATAATGTTTATTTAATAAAAAGTGAGTATAAAATGGAGAAGTATTGGGTGTAATAGTGAAAAGTAGTGTTCAAAAATAGTAAGTATAATAGGTTCATTCTTTTTGGGACGTCCCAAAGAAGAATAAGGTTCATATAAAATGGGACGGAGGGAGTATCCATTATTTATCAATACATGTTTTTTAATCAAGAAGTGTAAAAAAAATCATAATAATTCATGTAATAGATAATTTTCACTTTCCAACGGGTTAGAAAATCCTAAAAAAAAAGCTCTCTTCTCTCTCTCTCTCTTATTAGTTAGCCGCCTTCATCCTTCCCCCTCCGGCGGTGGCTTCTCCTCCGGCCGGTGCCCTCTGTTTTGCTTTGATCTTAAAAAAAATCATAATAATTCATGTAATAGATAATTTTCACTTTCCAACGGGTTAAAAAATTCTAAAAAAAAAACTCTCTTCTTTCTCTTATTAGTTAGCCGCCTTCGTCCTTCCCCCTCCGGCGGTGGCTTTTCCACCGGCCGGTGCCATCTGTTTTGCTTTGATCTTGTTTTTCTTTCAATAATATTCACCCTTGGGTGAGGTGTATTTTTCGGTACCAAATTTTTGGGTTGTTTGCCGTATCTTCTTGTGAGAGTTTAGTATATTTTGAGTTGTTTTATGTTGTTTGTTTCATTGAGAATGATTAATATGGTGCATTGTGGGGATCTGGAATGCTCGTATCGATATGGTGTGGAATGGAACAGTGGTGGAAATCGCAAGAGCTCACATTTCACAACATAAAATTGCTCATACTATGGGTGCATCTGTACCTCCGATCTCAGTTATACAACCAAAAAATCTGAACACCGAATTATATCCAAATTTAATTGTGTGAAAGTCAACTATGATGCAACTATTTTTCGGAAGTCATCGAAAGGTGGTGTAGGCTGGCTTGCTCGGGAGACCATCAAATTCATTTTTAGCTTGAAGAATATTTGTATTCACTATGTTAACTGATTCAGAAACAACGCGACTAATTATTTGGCCGGTTGGGGATTTGTTTCGGCTAATTTCCTTTCAAAGTAATGAAATTTGCTTTAGATTTGTTAAAAAAGCGTGTTTAGTGACTCATTTTGCTTTAGGTTTGGGTTTGAATGAAATTTTACCCAATTATTTTGGTTTGGTTTATTGATTTAGAATGTCAAATTAATTTTAATTTTTTAAATTTTATTTGAACAACATCCTAAATATATATCATTACTTATTTAAAAAAATTGTAAATAAGTATAACAGTAAAATATATATACATTAATGATATAATATATATATATATATATGGGGTCCCTTCTACAAGCACAGTTGGATATTTTTTAATATCCATCCAACCCGTTTATAACCATCCATCATAAAAATAAATGGTCAGGATGAATAGTATTATGCTCTATTATATAGCGTACTACGCTAGCGTAAGCCACTTTACAATTATGCCCCTCAGATCTGTTTTTAACTTACGCTACACTATATAACGTTAACACTATATAACGTAATACGCTACATTATATAGCGTAAACGGTTTTTTTTTTCAAAAACTAGGTTTTTAACAATAATAGAGCGTATTGTGGTTGAATAACATAGCATCTCTTGTAAAATTAAACCTCCACAAACCACAAATCTCCACAAACCTTCATAAACCACCGGAAAATCGGAAGTAAAAATCAAAACCACCGGAAAATCGGAAGTAAAGCTCATCATTTCTTCATATAAAGTGAGTAATTTCCTCATAATTTCATCATTTCGTGTATCTATATATCATTGTGTACATGTATGTATGTATCATCATCATCATCTAATTGTAGATTTGTGTACATGTATGTATGTTTGTAGATTTTTGTATATATATTTCGAATTTTTGGATAATTTCGAATTAGGGTTCGAATTATTGGCGAATTAGGGTTTAAAATTTTAGATTGTGGATAAAGTTTGCATTTTTAAAGTTTATTGGATTAAAGTTTGAATTTGTGGATTAAGTTTGGATTAAAGTTTGAATTGTGGATTAAGTTTGGATTTTTTTTATGCATTAAAGTTTTTTGTATGTATTGGATTTTAGATGGAAGATTTTTGCGGTCCGGTTGATCGTTCTCTCCTTACCGACCAAGATAATCATATAAGTAGTAGAATATGGGTTGGTGATCATCGAGATAAACTTACAATCCGTCAAAGTACCTCGTTGCTTAATGAATGGCAATTAGAGGAGTATCAAATTCATCTTTTACAACATTGGGGTTTCAGAATGTTTACCAACCCAAAAACCGTTTTGCAAAATGATGTGGCTTTAATTACTTCATTAGTAGAGCGTTGGAGGTCGGAAACCAACACATTCCACTTTACTTTCGGGGAGATGACGGTTACACTTGAAGATGTGTACATGTTGACGGGGCTTCCGGTTGTTGGAGAGGCGGTAACTGTAACGACCCGGAAAATTACGTGTAATTTATTATATTAAAATATATTTTTAGTTGATTTTAATGTGTGTTAGTTTATTTTTAATGCATTTAAACGCGTTATGATTTTTATTAAATAGGAAAATTATCTCATACGTGTTATGTGACTTCTGTGTATCATAGAATATTTTATTCTATTTTTCTGTAATTTTATATTTTTAAAATACAGTTATTTCGCATTTTAATTTCCGGACCCAGCCCCTGTATCGAATTCGAGGCCCTGTTTTTCATAAAATTATTTTTATATAATAGTGGGATATCTGAAAATGCATTATGTTGTAATTTTTGTAATATTTATAATTTTTGGGAAATTTTGACATTTATATTATATTTGTTTTAAAATAAAATTTTTACATTTTTATCCCATAAAAATTATTTTTATGGCTTAATAATTTTAATTGGGGGCTAAAAATATTTTTGGGGTATTAATTTTTGATTAATATAAATAGAAATCAGATTTAATTTTTTTATTAATAAATCATAAAAATCAGACTTATATATATATAAATAAATATGTGAATATATTTTCTCTCTCCTGTTCTTGAGGATCAAAGCTGAATTTGAAGGTGTTATTGATATCGGATTTTGTTGTTCTTATACTCGAATCAAAGCTCTTGACCTCTAGTTTTTGTATCTGCAATCAATTTCAACAGAGGGTAATCTTCTGATTTTATATGATTTTTTCTTTAATCTGCAAAAATTAGGGTTCATGTTAGAATTAGGGTTTTTCATTTCTGAGATTTTCCAGATGTTTTGATGATGTTCATAGCTTCATATGGATGCCAGTAGTTCATGTACATGATCAATTTCATCATTGAATCCATCGTTTGTTCAATTCAAAAATTAGGGTTCTTGAGCCTAATTTGGGGCTTTTTGATTGAGTGATTTTCCGGTTGTTTTGATGATTCCAATAGTTTTATATGATCATTTGGAGTCGATTTATGTGGTCAATTGCATCATTATAATGCCGGATTGTGATATTCGAGTTTGTAAGTTTATGTTCATTTTTCAAATCGTTCGTCCGTTGTGTGTGATGATTGTTCGTGTTATAGGTGTTAGGGGTTATATTATACGTGTTCATAGCTTCATTTTGGGATATAGAACACTCGATTTGGTGTCCGATTTGTTGAAAAACGAATTTTGGCCGGAAATTTCCTAAAGCTCGCCGGAAAATTCATTTTCTTGATCGATTTGGTCGAGTTTTGTTTGTATTTGTGCTGTATATTAATTTCCAGTTGATGGGCACGCGATTTGTGCGTTGTTTGGTGCTCATAAGCAGCTCGCCGGAGTGTTTTTCGGTCGCCGGAAAAATTCCGGAATCCGGCGAACCTCCATTAATGGTGAATGAGTGTTCTTCGTGTTCTTGGTGATGAATATATGGAGATGGTGATGAATAGTGCAGTTTGATTCAAAAATTTTCTAAACTTTTCAGAAAAATGTTTTTGGGTCAAATTTTTTATAAATTTTTCTAAAATTCAGATTTCTTTTATGTATTATTATTTTAACTTCTAAAAATTTAATTTAATTAGTTAATTATTTTTAAATAATAATTTAATTGATTTAATTAATTGATTAATTCATTTTAATTGATTAATTATATTAATTAATTATTAGTTAAATATTTAATTGACTTCATTGAATTTAAATCTTTTTATTATAAAAGATTCATTATTTTTATGAGTTGATTAATAAATAATTAATTTGAATAATCAATTAATTTAATTATTAATTGAATTATTCTTATTAATTGCGTATTAATTAAACCGTTTATCCGTTTTCAACAAGAAAAGTATTTCTGGAATTAGAAAAATGACCCGGTTCTTATAAAAATAGTTTTAAGTTAAAATTCAACTTTTAAATTTGGATCGACTTTTTACCAAACCTTTTTATTGAGTCGGTTATATCCGATAATTAGGGTTTTGACCCGTTTTCGGTTTTAAAAATATTAGATAAAATCTTTTATGATCTGATCAAACGTGCTATGTGATTATGTGAATTGCGTGTTATTATTCTTTGATTATCTATTTGTGATTTGTAAATATTCTATGAATAATTTTGAGTGCTCTTTTATTTGTGAGCCGTACATGCTATGTGTTAATTGGTTATGTGACAGGTATATATGTATTTAATTCGAGGATTAATGATTATCTCTAGGGTTAATTATTGTCTTGAGGATTTATGACTTATTTCGAGGATTAATTGTTATCTCGAGGATTAATCTTGTCTTGAGGATTAATTGATTTTCATGTTTCTTTATTGAGGAATAAGATAAATGTTTTGAGGATTATTTATAGATTGAGTTGGACTAAGTTGAATACATAAATGTTTAATTCGAGGATTAATTGGTAAATATTGACTTAGGAATGTCAGCGGAGTTAAGTTGGTATGAGACGAAGAAGTTGGAGATGGATGCAGTATTGCGTGGATTGTAATAAAGAAGGGTGGAGATGAAAGTATTGTTTGTGGAATTGCTGGTTTACTTGCGAGGTGTTTTAACACCGGGAAAACGTCTATGTTCAAAGGGGACATTTCCAATTATTTTCTTCTGGCAGAGATATTGGTAAGCATGGTTAATACATTCGAAGTGAGTTTGCAAGCGTTTACAAAATGTCAGAATTGTCGTCCGGAGGCTGAGGTACTATCTTATGTTTGACTGTAGAAGTAGACGCGTGGGATCGATATCGACGGATCAGACTCGTGGCAACCGCTGAAGCGTAAAGCAAAGCAAGATTAAAACAGAGGGCATGATGACGTGAGATAGAAGAAAAGGATAGTTGTATTACTGCGGCATTAAATGATAGCTAAGGACCAGAGGCAAGTATTTTCTTTATCATCTTAAACACTTTTTATTTTATGTTTCATTGATTCATATCATGACGAATAGCTATTGTTCAGAGCTATTTGTGATTCTTAAATATTTTTGTGCGAACACAGTTGCTTGATATTGGTACCCTTGATGTGGGGAATTGTTTCAGATAAACTCTTCATATCCTCATTATCGTAGTAATAATGGGATATGACCTGTATTTAAAACTAAGCATTTCCTGTTGAATTCGGAAATTGCTCTATTGGATTGGAAAATAGTAAAGCGTAGGAGGCCACATCGAGTAGTTGGTCCAGCTATATTTAAGGAGGATATGGTAACCATTCCATCTTCCTATAGGCTAACATTACTTGCCTATTTTGGGTACCCCAGAAATCCTCGTTATACCCACGCGGATAGAAAGGTATTCGGTGGTTGTATAAAGTGGTCCCATTGCTTTTGAACCTGATCAGGGGGCAATGGTGTTTCAGTTATATAAGTGTATCCAATCCATATCGCCCGAATGGCTATTATATATTGTGAGTTGGCAGATGATTCATTTTTATGACATGCCTAATGATTTCAGTTATGATTTGAATTATATCACAGTTGTTGATTCAGTTTCTTTATAAACTGTTATACATTTCAGTTGATTTTTATGCCCCACTATTCCTGGTTTTATATCAAAATTTTTATACACTTGCTGAGCATTTCTTTCGCTCATACTTGCTGTTGTAAATTCTAACATTTCAGTAAGGTAGTTTGGCGAGACTTATCCGCACAGTTCAGTAAGAGAAGAAGCGTGATGCTATTTCGAAGATGATTTGGCTCAGGATGTCTGGATTTAGAGTAAGATCTATTTTATATAATTGAGTTCTAATATTTATTATTATTATGTAATTGTCTAGTTAGCCTGGCGTACTTCTTATCGAAGTTACACCAGTGGTTTAAGATTTGATCAAAGAGAATGTTGTGAAGAATGAATGCTTTCTATTTAATGGAATTTGGATTCTTGTTTCTAGCCCTATAACCTTAAAAGATCTTGGTATGTTTGGGGTCACTGATGTTATATTTCCAGTGTTGGACAATCACAAATGGATGATTTTTATTAATCAGATGTTTTATTTTGAGGATTTTTGCGTGGCAACCAAATCTCCTGACCCCGGATTTGGGGGGTGTCACAGTTGGTATCAGAGCAGGGTTATAGTAAACTAGAAACGAGAGTGTGTAGGAGTGTGTATAGCTAAGTAAGGAACGTCAGAGCTCATGTAGAGTTCCTGTTGGACTATTGGATATAGTACCAATTAGTAAGTTAAGATTGGAGTACTCATTTTAAGATGGTTATGCTAAACTGGATAGACCGCCTTACGAATGGAGATGTCTACTGTGGAATCTTCAGAGATTGTTACGAGTTGACGATGACATACGATATCGATATTCTTAAAACGTGGAAAGAAAGAAGTTTTGAATCGAATGACGAGCTATCGACGAGCTATCGAAGGAAATGACAATGAAGATATAAGTAGACCTTGGCAATACCTTTTCTTTCTATGAATTATTTTGATATTCCGCCTACAGAGGCATTTGTTAAAAGATATATCTCCTCTTCTAAATAGTGACATTTTGAATTTCAACTTTTTGTTTTCACCAGTGGTTAATAACTTTATCTGCAATATAGTACCACTTGTTCGGTACTTTCTTTTGGTTGTTCATCTTCTCAAAAATAACACCTTTGGAATTTTTTTCAGTTTTAATCCAAAGTGTGCTTCAGAGAATTATTTGTCCGAAAACATCAGTTATTAATTTGATTTGGAATTCCTTTCATATTTCTCTACTCCTACTGAGACGAACAACCCTATTTATAGGGGACACCAGGTATATCTGTCTGTGTGATAGAAGTTGGATGGGACGCCATCACTGGTGTGTTGTGTATTACAAGAAGGCTGATCACCTTTAATTGTAAATGTCGGAGCTAAGACACACAACGTCGGGTTCATGTGATCATATTGATCTCTCAGTTATTCTCTTATTTCAAATCAGGTTGCTTTAAAAATTCGTAAATTCATAACCACAGTTGTGGGACATTTGCTACGATACGGAATCTGTTCTCTTCAAAATTTCATGATTTTTGTTATCTCTATTGAATTTCAAGGGTATGCCAATCAGGTCAGGATAAGCGAAATTCGCAGATAGAAATCAGATTCGTAACGGAATCGCCAAGAGCAAGAACGCGTCCTAAGATGATTAGAATATCCGTGACATGTCAATGGAATCAGTTCTCTCTCTCTCTCTCTCAAGGATATTATGTTAGTGGAAAGTTGGCCGAGCCATATTTGGAACGAATAACGATAGGTTGTAAGACTTCAGTGATAACTGTATCAGATAGAGACCCTAAAGTGAATTGAGATTTTGGAGAAGTTGTTTAAGAAGGAACACTATCCCCAGTTTTGTAAAGCAAGTATTGATGATGAAGGAGTTAAGGAACCTCACTAGTTGCCTTAGTTGATTCCGAGGACGGAATCCTTATAAGGGGGGAAGTCTGTAACGACCCGGAAAATTACGTGTAATTTATTATATTAAAATATATTTTTAGTTGATTTTAATGTGTGTTAGTTTATTTTTAATGCATTTAAACGCGTTATGATTTTTATTAAATAGGAAAATTATCTCATACGTGTTATGTGACTTCTGTGTATCATAGAATATTTTATTCTATTTTTCTGTAATTTTATATTTTTAAAATACAGTTATTTCGCATTTTAATTTCCGGACCCAGCCCCTGTATCGAATTCGAGGCCCTGTTTTTCATAAAATTATTTTTATATAATAGTGGGATATCTGAAAATGCATTATGTTGTAATTTTTGTAATATTTATAATTTTTGGGAAATTTTGACATTTATATTATATTTGTTTTAAAATAAAATTTTTACATTTTTATCCCATAAAAATTATTTTTATGGCTTAATAATTTTAATTGGGGGCTAAAAATATTTTTGGGGTATTAATTTTTGATTAATATAAATAGAAATCAGATTTAATTTTTTTATTAATAAATCATAAAAATCAGACTTATATATATATAAATAAATATGTGAATATATTTTCTCTCTCCTGTTCTTGAGGATCAAAGCTGAATTTGAAGGTGTTATTGATATCGAATTTTGTTGTTCTTATACTCGAATCAAAGCTCTTGACCTCTAGTTTTTGTATCTGCAATCAATTTCAACAGAGGGTAATCTTCTGATTTTATATGATTTTTTCTTTAATCTGCAAAAATTAGGGTTCATGTTAGAATTAGGGTTTTTCATTTCTGAGATTTTCCAGATGTTTTGATGATGTTCATAGCTTCATATGGATGCCAGTAGTTCATGTACATGATCAATTTCATCATTGAATCCATCGTTTGTTCAATTCAAAAATTAGGGTTCTTGAGCCTAATTTGGGGCTTTTTGATTGAGTGATTTTCCGGTTGTTTTGATGATTCCAATAGTTTTATATGATCATTTGGAGTCGATTTATGTGGTCAATTGCATCATTATAATGCCGGATTGTGATATTCGAGTTTGTAAGTTTATGTTCATTTTTCAAATCGTTCGTCCGTTGTGTGTGATGATTGTTCGTGTTATAGGTGTTAGGGGTTATATTATACGTGTTCATAGCTTCATTTTGGGATATAGAACACTCGATTTGGTGTCCGATTTGTTGAAAAACGAATTTTGGCCAGAAATTTCCTAAAGCTCGCCGGAAAATTCATTTTCTTGATCGATTTGGTCGAGTTTTGTTTGTATTTGTGCTGTATATTAATTTCCAGTTGATGGGCACGCGATTTGTGCGTTGTTTGGTGCTCATAAGCAGCTCGCCGGAGTGTTTTTCGGTCGCCGGAAAAATTCCGGAATCCGGCGAACCTCCATTAATGGTGAATGAGTGTTCTTTGTGTTCTTGGTGATGAATATATGGAGATGGTGATGAATAGTGCAGTTTGATTCAAAAATTTTCTAAACTTTTCAGAAAAATGTTTTTGGGTCAAATTTTTTATAAATTTTTCTAAAATTCAGATTTCTTTTATGTATTATTATTTTAACTTCTAAAAATTTAATTTAATTAGTTAATTATTTTTAAATAATAATTTAATTGATTTAATTAATTGATTAATTCATTTTAATTGATTAATTATATTAATTAATTATTAGTTAAATATTTAATTGACTTCATTGAATTTAAATCTTTTTATTATAAAAGATTCATTATTTTTATGAGTTGATTAATAAATAATTAATTTGAATAATCAATTAATTTAATTATTAATTGAATTATTCTTATTAATTGCGTATTAATTAAACCGTTTATCCGTTTTCAACGAGAAAAGTATTTCTGGAATTAGAAAAATGACCCGGTTCTTATAAAAATAGTTTTAAGTTAAAATTCAACTTTTAAATTTGGATCGACTTTTTACCAAACCTTTTTATTGAGTCGGTTATATCCGATAATTAGGGTTTTGACCCGTTTTCGGTTTTAAAAATATTAGATAAAATCTTTTATGATCTGATCAAACGTGCTATGTGATTATGTGAATTGCGTGTTATTATTCTTTGATTATCTATTTGTGATTTGTAAATATTCTATGAATAATTTTGAGTGCTCTTTTATTTGTGAGCCGTACATGCTATGTGTTAATTGGTTATGTGACAGGTATATATGTATTTAATTCGAGGATTAATGATTATCTCTAGGGTTAATTATTGTCTTGAGGATTTATGACTTATTTCGAGGATTAATTGTTATCTCGAGGATTAATCTTGTCTTGAGGATTAATTGATTTTCATGTTTCTTTATTGAGGAATAAGATAAATGTTTTGAGGATTATTTATAGATTGAGTTGGACTAAGTTGAATACATAAATGTTTAATTCGAGGATTAATTGGTAAATATTGACTTAGGAATGTCAGCGGAGTTAAGTTGGTATGAGACGAAGAAGTTGGAGATGGATGCAGTATTGCGTGGATTGTAATAAAGAAGGGTGGAGATGAAAGTATTGTTTGTGGAATTGCTGGTTTACTTGCGAGGTGTTTTAACACCGGGAAAACGTCTATGTTCAAAGGGGACATTTCCAATTATTTTCTTCTGGCAGAGATATTGGTAAGCATGGTTAATACATTCGAAGTGAGTTTGCAAGCGTTTACAAAATGTCAGAATTATCGTCCGGAGGCTGAGGTACTATCTTATGTTTGACTGTAGAAGTAGACGCGTGGGATCGATATCGACGGATCAGACTCGTGGCAACCGCTGAAGCGTAAAGCAAAGCAAGATTAAAACAGAGGGCATGATGACGTGAGATAGAAGAAAAGGATAGTTGTATTACTGCGGCATTAAATGATAGCTAAGGACCAGAGGCAAGTATTTTCTTTATCATCTTAAACACTTTTTATTTTATGTTTCATTGATTCATATCATGACGAATAGCTATTGTTCAGAGCTATTTGTGATTCTTAAATATTTTTGTGCGAACACAGTTGCTTGATATTGGTACCCTTGATGTGGGGAATTGTTTCAGATAAACTCTTCATATCCTCATTATCGTAGTAATAATGGGATATGACCTGTATTTAAAACTAAGCATTTCCTGTTGAATTCGGAAATTGCTCTATTGGATTGGAAAATAGTAAAGCGTAGGAGGCCACATCGAGTAGTTGGTCCAGCTATATTTAAGGAGGATATGGTAACCATTCCATCTTCCTATAGGCTAACATTACTTGCCTATTTTGGGTACCCCAGAAATCCTCGTTATACCCACGCGGATAGAAAGGTATTCGGTGGTTGTATAAAGTGGTCCCATTGCTTTTGAACCTGATCAGGGGGCAATGGTGTTTCAGTTATATAAGTGTATCCAATCCATATCGCCCGAATGGCTATTATATATTGTGAGTTGGCAGATGATTCATTTTTATGACATGCCTAATGATTTCAGTTATGATTTGAATTATATCACAGTTGTTGATTCAGTTTCTTTATAAACTGTTATACATTTCAGTTGATTTTTATGCCCCACTAATCCTGGTTTTATATCAAAATTTTTATACACTTGCTGAGCATTTCTTTCGCTCATACTTGCTGTTGTAAATTCTAACATTTCAGTAAGGTAGTTTGGCGAGACTTATCCGCACAGTTCAGAAAGAGAAGAAGCGTGATGCTATTTCGAAGATGATTTGGCTCAGGATGTCTGGATTTAGAGTAAGATCTATTTTATATAATTGAGTTCTAATATTTATTATTATTATGTAATTGTCTAGTTAGCCTGGCGTACTTCTTATCGAAGTTACACCAGTGGTTTAAGATTTGATCAAAGAGAATGTTGTGAAGAATGAATGCTTTCTATTTAATGGAATTTGGATTCTTGTTTCTAGCCCTATAACCTTAAAAGATCTTGGTATGTTTGGGGTCACTGATGTTATATTTCCAGTGTTGGACAATCACAAATGGATGATTTTTATTAATCAGATGTTTTATTTTGAGGATTTTTGCGTGGCAACCAAATCTCCTGACCCCGGATTTGGGGGGTGTCACAGTAACTTTGGGTGACCTAATTAACGTAAAAAATCTTTGGTTACGTGATTGGCCGGATCCGACACTCTCATTCGAGGAAAAGGAGAAGGCTTTGGGTAGAGGTGGCGTTATATTAAATTTTTTGAGGGAAAGATATTCCAAGTGCCCGAACAAGGACGATCGGGAGCTTCTAGAAATATATACACGGGGGTATGTGTTTTATTTGTGTGGGGCGATATTGTTCCCCACAAAATCAAACAATGTAGCTCATCCAAGATTAATTCCCTTGTTGATTGATACTTCGAGAATTTTTGGGTATGCTTGGGGTGCAGCAGCACTTGCCTATTTATATAGGAATTTATTTGAGGCAAGTCATAAGGATTGTAGGTCCATTTCGGGATGCTTGACAATATTGATGTTTTGGGCACGTGAGAGGTTGCGCCCGGGACAACCTAAGCTAGCATCTCAAACCGAGCATATATGGCCTAGGGCTTTGGCATGGGCGGTTGCTCCCGTTGGCCCAGGAAAATCTAAGTACTTTAATGTGCATCACAATATTGATGCATATCGCGGGATGTTCGATAACTTTGACGTACAATGGGTTAATTGGAGGCCATATGCTCGCTTCTATCGGCGTTTTGATCCCCAATTTCAGTGGACCTTTGTTGCCGGTCTAGCTCATGTGCCCCTTGTATTTTTTGAAGATGTTGAAAATCAACTTCCGGAAAGGGTGGGAAGACAGTTTGGTTTTCCATTAAGCATTCCGCCGCTGCCACCGGATGATATGGCAACGTTGAGGGTGAGATCCGAACATTCTTTTATAAATCAACATTATCTCACTTTTGCTCGATATGTAGGAATGAATTTGTGCAAAATGGTGTTGGTATTTTGGGGCCACCTTTGAATGCCATATCTCTAGAGGAGTGTATGGATTGGTACTATAATGTTACCAAATTAAAGATTTTGCCACCTTTAAAATCAACCAAGGATCCGAAAATATTCCAACAACCGAAAGACAAGTTCGACAATCCCAAGGCAATGGACTTGGTACGTATTTTTTTTTATAACATGGAGTATGTTATTTGAGATAGTTTCGTTGAATATTTTTGTATTTATATTTACACTTTGTCCTTGCTTCATATGTATTGTAGATCATATGTATCGCTCGAGACATGAGTAGGCTTTACTCTTATGATATGCCTGGGATTTTTCACGAGGAAATATTGCCAAACTTTGTGAATAAATTTGATGAATTGATGCTCGAGACATATGGCCCGACATATGAAAGGCCTGATTTCAAGAGTTGTTTGCCTAAAAGAAAGGCAAGAAAGGCAAAAAAGACCCAATAAATTAGTCCCGAGAAGGAAAATTATTTCGAGGGATATGAAAGCTATGACCATCCTTATGATACTCAAGAAACTTTTATGGTTGGTCGTAGTGCTCCAATTCTTAATCCAACCCAATTCGACGATGATCCTAGTGCACACATCGAATTGGAAGAGGCTCCGGTTGAGGTATAATTTCTTATTTGTAATTTCACAATGTCACTTCGTCAATTAGTAAGTCATTAATAACTCATTTGTTCACTATGCTCATTTTAGGGTTTATCAACAAATTCAAGGGACATGGTTGGTCCTAGTGCTCCAATTATTAATCCTACCCAATTTGATAAAGGATCCCTTGTAAAGCCGATCAAGATAAATAAAGTGGATTGGTTGAATGAAAATTGGTGGGAATGCGGTAAGCCTAAAAATCTTCCAATTAATTGTAGTGCAAAAGCAGTTATTTCTTTGAAACCGGGCAATGAAGTGGAGGATACTATAGTCGATTTCTATACGGTATTGCTTGAAAGAAGAGAAAGAACCCTCTTTGGTCATCAAATTGGTGTCGTCAAATATTTCTTCATGTCTCCGTGGTTCTTCCAAGTAATGGGGGCTCATCATTGCAAACCTATGAAGAAGAATCCCGCAAAAAGGAAAGCTACTGAATGGACTACCATTGATGCGGATTTTAGAGCATATGACATAAAGGAATGGGGGAAATGGTGACCAATTTCGACTATATTATCATGCCGGTTGCAACGGGCGGTCATTGGATCTTATTCTTGTGGTCAATGACCGATTTTAGAGTATCTTTGTTTGATCCTTTAAGGGACGATACTACTCACATGAAATTAAAAGAATTATACAAGACGGAGTTCTACATTGTGGTATATTGTATCTTTTTTTTTTAAATTTCTAGTAGTACATATTTATGTTAGTCCATATTTACATTGTGGTACATTGTGATATATTTTTAAGCCAATTCATGTTTGTTTGATAGGAAAAATTGGTCCCTCTCATGTTGCATCGGTTGGATCCAAACAAATTCGAACATGACGTATTCCTTGATGTTGAAAACGTCTCTGAGCGACCTAGGCAAGCCACTGCTTGGGATTGTGGAGTTTTTGTTATGAGATTGTATATTGACTTGCAATACCCAAGCTTGGTGTGGTGTCAAATGGGATGAAGATGTGATCACAACATTCCGACGGCGTATTGGTTGGGAGCTCCATAAAAACGAAGCTCGGCATTTGTCTTTGTCGTCCCAAGATTGTAGACTAGCGGGATTGTAGGTTACTAGTTTGATTTTGGAATTTTTACAGATTGTAAGTTACTAGTTTGTTTGATTTTCAAAATGTTGAAATTGTAAGTTAAAGATTGTGTTGAAATTGTAAGTTACTAGTTGGTTGGAATGTTCTAATGTTGTAATTGTAAGTTAAAGAGTGTGTTGAATGTTAAAATTTTTAAAGATTGGTTTTGGTTGATGTTTTTAGAGATTGGTTTTGGTTGATGTTTTGGTTGAGGTGTTCAAAAAACAGGAAAAACAGGGCAAACTGCTCCTGTTCTTACGCTATATAATACAGCGTAAGACGCTATATAATACAGCGTAAGAACAGGAGCATAATAGCGGAAATGAGCAAAACTGCTCCGTTCTTACGCTATATTATATAGCGTCCTACGCTATATTATATAGCATAAGTACAGTCCAGTTTTTTTTGCTCTGTTTTTTTCTTTTTCCCTGTATCAACTTCAAGCATCAAGCCACCACCAAATTCACTCAAATTGCACCAAATCAATACCAAATTCAATAAAAAATTCACTCAAATTGCACCAAATCAATACCAAATTCACTCAAAAATAAAATGAACTTCAAGCATCAAGCCACCACCAAATTCACTCAAAAAAAATCAACTAACCAAATTGAAAATTGCTAACCAAATCCAACAAAATCAAATCATTTTTTTGCGCCTTTTTTTTGATTTTTTTCCGTGAATTATCAAAATTTTTTGGACAATTTCGTGAATCATGTTTAGCATCAAGTTCTTTGCAAAGATTACATTTTCTTGATTTTTTTGGGGTTGGACATTTCTATGCCACTTTTCATTCTTTCCCTCTTGCGACCTTTAGCGGTGGAAATTATAGGGTCTTTCAAATCTTTAAATCCATCAAAATCTTCACCTCCACGTTCATCCTCACATGATGGTGTTTTTTTTCGTAGAAGGCATCTCCATAGGAAAATTTTCCACATATTCCGACTCTTCTTAATCAATCCCATGACGTATTTAAATCTTGGAATCGAACAACTTCCACGAGCCGCTAAATCTTGAAAGGCTTTGCACAAAGTTGTATATCGGCCGGGTTGTGATTGAAGAATATCGCCAATGATAGGAGGTTTATCCGATATAGACCCAGCAATTTTATTTGCTCCAACTGTCCATCTCAAGTTAATTAAATTTGAAGGGATCTCCGTCCATTGCATCATATTCAAGTATCGAATAATATGACGACAAATCATTTCCGAACTTTCAAATTTCCGACAAATACAATTTATCATAACATTGGCCACGGTCATTTGATAAAATTTTCTATTTTCCTCCGCCACCGTGGTCTTATGTGCTTCGTACACCTTAAATAGCATAGTACTCATGGAAGCTCTCTCATTCACAACATAGGCTCCACTTTGTTTAAGTTCGTGTTGAAAATGTCTAAACATTTATTTTGTATAAATAGATGCCGCATGATTCTCCAATGAGGATGATGTTATTCTTGACCTTTCCTTATACTTTGTTTCATAGTCCGCTTCTTTCTCACGAAGATATTTTTTCTCCAATGCTTTTTGTGAATTCTCTATAAAATCTTTCAAACCGGTGCTAGCTTTTACATACTCGTCAAAAAATGCATTCATTGACTCACTTCTCGAGGTAGTTGTTTCCCCGGTAGTGAAATGAAGTTTAGTGTACACACGAACCCACTTATGTCGAACGGAATACATTTCTTGCAACCAACCATGATCAACCAAGTTATATTTTCAACCAAATCTTCCCACCTATTTTCAAATTGTTCAACCGTCATTGACTTGTACAAACATAAGTTGAAATCTTCTTTGAAATGTTGTTCATATGTGTACAAACCGGATAACTTCTCCCCGAATTTAGTACTTATATGCCAAATACAATAAAGATGGTTCGTGTTTGGTAAAACTTCGACAATTGCATTTCCAAGTGCAATGTCTTGATCGGTGATGATTGAGATTGGAGGCCTGTTTCCTATAGCTTCCAACCAATTCTTCAAAACCCATATATAAGAACTTTCCTTCTCATCCCTTATTAGTGCAAAACCAAACAATATGGATTGGTAGTGGTGGTTCACCCCCGTAATAGGTACAAATGGCATACTATACCTATTGGTGCGGTATGTGGAGTCAAATACTACCACGTCTCCAAAATTTTTATATGCATTTAATGATCTTGGATCAACCCACAACATGGAACGCACCCGATTATCCTCATCAACATATACTCGATAGAAAAATTCCCCAAAACTATTACATTTCAATTCTTGGAGTAATGTCAAACCTTCTTTGACATCACTTTAATCAAATACATGATGTCTAATATCACGCAAAACATTCCGAATGTCTTGACTAGTAAATCCAATATTCTCTAAGCTTCCCGTAAGCTCACCCATTACATTCAAAGATTGTTGAGGCCCAATACCCGACTTACTCAAAATTATAATCAATTCTCGCATGATAGGTGTTATGTTTCTTGGCCTTTGCATGAAATGTACCTTACTAGGTGAAACCATCTCATGATTGTGTACTAAATTAACCAATGCTACCTCCCACTTCTTTGATGTCTCTCTACGAACAACATATATTCGCGCCTTACACTTTGTTCTACCAAGAGAATCTATATTTCTCTTTCTTCTCGGAACTTCACCTTCATCATCCAAAGATTTTGAGGCTAATCTCCCACCCTTTCGACATATATACAAACGCGAACAAATCTTTTTATTTTTTGAACGTTTATGTGTAGTTCTAATTATTACTTCAAAACCAATACACCTACCATAATCTCTATAAAACCTCTCCGCTTCATCTAAACTATCGAATAATTGACCAATATATGGGTAAACATCATTCAAATCATCCAAAGAAACACCATTACCTTCACCATCATCATTGTCATCACCATCATTGTCATCACCATCATCAACATCATAGACAACATCACCATCATCATCATCATCATCAATCTTAACATCTTCATTATCATCATCATCAAGATCTATTATTTTAGGGATGCGTGGATTTTCGTTAACATCTTCATTTTCTATCTCAATCTCAATCTTACTAGGTAGCCATGGATTAAATAGAAAGCTAACCTTAAATTCCAAGCTCAATCTTCAAAATCTTAATTTGGGATTGGTACTCCAAGCTCAATCTTCAAAATCTTCAAATTTGAACAAATTTGGATAAATAAATTAAGATTGGTAGATTAAAAATAGGTATAGATTGGTGTAGATTAAATTTGTGATGGTGTAAAATATATCTCCAAATTATTTAAGATTGGGTATAAACTTAAGAACACTCTTGAAATGATATTTCAAAACATGAAGGGCTGTTTGAGCTGAAATTGGTGTAGTTCTCGGCTAAGACATATAATAGAGTGGAACAGATTAAGGGTAAAATGGGAATATTTGATACGCTATACTATATAGCGTATTACGCTCTATTATATAGCGTATGCGCTATATTATATAGCGTATGTGTAAATCCATCCTGACCGTTAATTGGACATTTTAGTGGTATAAGATGGGTTGGTTGGATATTTAAAAATATCCAACTGTGGCTGGTAATATATATATATATATATATATATATATATATATATATATATTTTTTTTTTTTTGATACAGAAATTTTGTATGGGGTAATTATAAATTTATTTTACTTCCACCATCGTATAATTTTGGTATTAATTAATCTTCCAAGAGTGGAACATCTCAACTTTAACTTAGAAATTATTATATATATTTGAATATTATAATTCTTTACCAAAATTTGCAGAAACATCAATCAATTTATTTAAGAAAAAGTAATTTGTAAATAAAAAAACATTACTAAATAACTGTGATGGTTAAATTACTAATTAATTTAATTAGTTAACTAAATTAATTAACTGGGGTTTAAATTGAAATTAAGTAGGTATAGTTAGGTGACTTTAGGACATCTTGTATAAAATATTTCTAAAATTTACTATAAAACTTTTTTTTTTCTAAAATCACCTTGCTAAAACTACTTAAATTTTATCTAAATATTTAATATTATTAATGATATTCTAGCATAATAGTAAATACTTACATAAAAATTTGTAAGTATAATATGACCTAAATTTATATGTATAAGAGAATAATGTTCCTGAGGTTACCTCAGCAACTTACCTGAGATTTCAGTATAATTTTTTAATGGCATTTTTGTAATAATTGAATGTATCCCCATGTATTTACAAAAATAATCTTATTCTTATATTGTTTTTTTAATTATCTCAGGAAACTTACCTGAGGTAATCTCAGGAAAAGCAAGCCCTATGTATAAATACCTAGGGCCCAATCTTATTTTTCAGAAATAAGTTACTTATTCTGGAAAAAAGTTAGGAAATATGTATTTTTTTCTGAAATAAGTAACTTATTTTTGCAAGATAACGAATATTAAACTCCCGATACACATTTTTCTCTAAAAAAAAATATGTAAATACTAATTTTTTTCCGAAATAAGTAACTTATAAGTTGTTCCACCAATTTGCCAAACACACCCTAAATTGTTGTGATGCTTTCAGCTTTCAAAATCTTATGCACGGTTAAACCACAGTTTGCTTAACTATGGTTAAGAAAAAATAGTTGTAGTGGTACTACAGTGGATTATTGGGTTTAGAGTACTTCAAACTCTCTCTCTCTCTCTCTCTCTCTCTCTCTCTCTCCCCGATCAGAATACATACAGATCGATATACGTATTTTTCAGATCCGGCTGTATCACAAGTACTTTCTCCACTCTCTCAGATCCGGCTGTATCACAAGTACTTTCTCCACTCTCTCTATGTATCATCATATTTCAGATCTGGCTGTATCTATTTTGTATGTATATACTGTTTTGATCGAAATAGAGCATTGTTTGATTCAATGTAGTAAACTTTAATTTATATTAGCCGATGCTTAATTGAATTGAATTTTAGGTTTGGTAACATCGAATTTGAATTCTCGATATTTTCAGGTGTGTTTAAAGTTAGGTTTTCAAGTGGAATTTGAATTTAAGCCTATACATAATGGTAAGGATTTGCGATTGACTTAATTTGTAGTTTTCGACTTTTCGTATATGCTATTTTCAAGGTGTTATTGTTGATGGTATATTGTTTTACAGAATTACATTATAGGAGCTTTCAAGCCAGCTTGTAACATTTCTATTGCTTTTACTGATGGAAAAAATCGTAAACAGGTATTTCCGTGTTTATGTTGTTAATTCAGTAGATTACACTGTGTTTGGGGGACGGTGTGTGTCTCGTGTTTTCTTGTGATGATACCTGTGTTGGTGAATTGGGAGTGAAATGGAAATTGACTTATTTTAAAATTTGAGACGCAAGTAAAAAGGTTATGCTACCATTTGCGGGGTTTATCGTTCTTCTTCATGAGGGACTAATGATTTTTTTGGGGAGCAAGGGGATAAAGCCTCTTCAAACATCTGACTAATCCCTTCCCCGGGTTACCTCCACATAAGAGCTTTGCATTCGGATATCAGGGAAATCCCTTATTTCCATTATATTATAAAACTGCATGATTAATAATTTTTCCATTTTTCGTTATTATGCAAACTTTTTACAAGCTTTATATGGACCATGATATTGATATTGCTGGTGTATTTCTACTTTTTTGATGGTTTTCTTAGTCAAACTGTTTATCCAAACTCTATCTTTTAATAGATAGCATTCATAGCAATGAGAGTTGTATCCAACCTTTATCCGGTCACACTCATATGATTCATTGTAACATTTACCCTTTTTAGAATGTAATTTCCTAATCACTTTTTACTGTTGATTTTGTGGTTCCTGTGTTTGGGGGATGGTGTGTGTCTCGTGTTTTCTTGTGATGATACTTGTGTTGGTGACTTGTGAGTGAAATGGAAATTGACTTATTTTAAAATTTGAGACGCAAGTAAAAAGGTTATGCTACCATTTGCGGGGTTTATCGTTTTTCTTCATGAGGGACTCATGATATTACTAATGATATTTTTGGGGAGCAAGGGGATAAAGCCTCTTCAAACATCTGACTAATCCCTTCCCGGAGTTACCTCCACATAAGAGCTTTGCATTCGGATATCAGGGAAATCCCTTATTTCCATTATATTAAAAAACTGCATGATTAACAATTTTTCCATTTTTCGTTATTTTGCAAACTTTATATGGAGCGTGATATTGATATTGCTGGTGCATTTCTACTTTTTTGATGGTTTTCTTAGTCAAACTGTTTATCCAAACTCTATCTTTTAATAGATAGCATTCATAGCAAGAGAGTTGTATCTAACCTTTATCCGGTCACACTCATATGATTCATTGTAACATTTACCCTTTTTAGAATGTAATTTCCTAATCACTTTTTACTATGGATTTTGTGGTTTCTAGGTTCCAATGAAGAAGGAAAATGGTCAAATGGTTATGGTTCCACTTTTCCAAAGTCAAGAAAACATTTCTGGCAAGGTACTTTGTGACTGAATTGTTAATGTTTAATTATTATATTTATATATGTACGTATTAGCCTAATAAATCAATACGGAGATAACACTAAATTCCCCAACATTTCAGATTTCTATAGAACCAGCTTTAGGGAAGAAGGTTGAACACAACGGCATAAAAGTTGAGCTCCTTGGTCAGATAGGTAAGTGGTAAAAACATCAATAGCTAGTATTTTTTTTTTGTTTAAATTAATAGTTCGATTTCAAAGTTTTCTCCTGCAGATGTGCACAAAAAGAATGAAAGGTGTACATTAAGATCTTGATTGAACTATTGATGCGAAACATTGAATTAAACTTTTAGTTTGTATTCATTTTATGTTATTATTTAGGAATAAAATTGATTGTAATTAATTAGCTATTAATTATATTAGATGAATAGATGCAAAACAAGTTTGAAAACAAGGAAATGATATAATAATGTGGATTAGCCGTAGAAAACCCACAAACCACTACTCCTAAGCTTTCTCGACAGCAGAGGACAAAAGGTTTGCATGGATCGCAACCCATAACAAGAGTGAATGATCTCAATTCAGTTCTTCCAAAAGTATAAGATTACATCTTCTTATACAAGTAAATCCCTAAAAGTTAACCACCAAGTAAAATCTTAAGAAAGAAGAAAAGGATTCCTTCTTTTATTTTTGTATTACTATAATCTATAATATCCGTAATACTCTATTTATCTACTAAAATACAATCAACTTTATTCTTAAATAATAACATTGAATGAATACAAACAAATATTTTAATTCCATGTTCTGCACAACTATGTTTAGACACTTTAGAAAGAGCAAAGATTGTGATGTACTACTTAGCTAATGCTGGTGTGTATTAGTGTGTCTAGCTCCATTTAGTAATTTCTCTCCATTTCTTGTCATGGATAGTTTTATTATCTATGTTCTGTTGTTCTCACTTCCAGTTGTTGCGAACAGGCCAGTAAGTTTTTGGCTGAATCAGCACAGTATATCTGAAATAAATCTTGGTACACTACAACCTGTAGTAATGTCTTGTTATTGCATCTCTTTGCAGAAATGTACTTTGATAAAGGAAACTTTTATGACTTCACATCACTTGGTGAGTTTCATTGGGTTATTCTGTTGTATTTATTGGTTCTTTAGCTTTACAATTATTTATTGGAATATGAATGGATGAAATGTGGAAATTAGGAGTTCAAATTAATTTTAATATCAGTTAATATGTTCTTTACACTGATCTCGCACTAGTTTGTGAAATACACTCATTTATAGGAATCCATCCTTCCAAAATTATATTTACCTATTATTACTTGTAGTTCGTGAGCTGGATGTTCCTGGTGATATATATGAAAAGAAAACATATCCTTTCGAATTTTCAACTGTTGAAATGCCATATGAGACATACAGTGGGGTGAACGTGCGGCTTAGGTACGTGGGATTTTTAATTTTGTGCCTGCATATTCATGTTATTTCAACTTTCTATTTATCTTCAACAAATGATTTTCTGATTTGTTTACATAAATTCTTTTAGGAGGTTCGAGACTATCAAAATGCGTTTATGACTTGATCTCTTTGTCTGTGTTTTACTTTTTACTATTAAACTGATTTATGATTCACGTTTATTAAGGGTGATTAAAACTGTGCCTTTTTCAGGTATGTCTTAAAAGTGACGGTCAGTCGCGGTTACGCTGGAAGTATAGTGGAATATCATGACTTCATGGTCTCTCTCTCTCCCTCCCTCTCTCCCTCCCTCTCTCCCTCCCTCTCCTGTCTAATAGTATATCATTTTTTCTTTACATATCAATGAAGTATCCTCAGTTCTTATGATGCCCATTCTTTTGCAAGTATCGTGTATCTTGCATTCTTGTTGTTGATGGATTGAAAAGTACTACTATGCCCTTCTTACTTCACTGAAAATTTTGTTTGCTACATTTTGCATCAGGTCCGCAATTACAGCCCACCCCCATCAATAAACAATAGTATTAAGGTTAGTGATGTTTATAAAATGTTACGGATCGCATTGGCATGTCAAACATCTGTGGGCAAAATGAAAAGTTTACACATCTTTTAAATTTTCTGTATATATTCTGAATGGCCTGTAAATCAAGTAACAAATGTAGTTAACAAAGATCTTAAACGCCTCCCCTGTTAATTTGGTATAGAACCTGTTGATTGATTTCATAATTCCTCATCTTTATCTTTGGCAGATGGAAGTAGGAATTGAAGATTGCCTTCACATCGAGTTCGAGTACAATAAAAGCAAGTACGTGTTAATTTTATTTTTGGTATTAAATTATTTTATCCCGAGTAGACACAAGGGAAGGAGGGAAGCGCTTTTCAGTTTAAAACAGTTGGAGATCTTTTTTAATGGTCAGCTTAAAGAGTAAACAGATTAACAAGTAGGAAGCTTGTTTTATGATTGACATAGCACTTCCTAAATATAATCATTATGCAGACAAAGTTATTTGAGCGAATAATTAGGTGTGCGTAGCTTGAGACAAATTTAGCTCTGATCAATCTATTTTGGCTTAGAATGTATGTATTTGTTCACTGATTGGAACTCAATATTCAGGTACCATCTTAAAGATGTAATTATTGGCAAGATATATTTCCTTCTTGTTAGAATCAAGATAAAAAATATGGATCTTGAAATCAGACGCAGAGAATCAACAGGTTCAGGTGCTAACACTCATGTCGAAACAGAGACGCTAGCGAAATTTGAGTTGATGGATGGTGCTCCAGTTAGAGGTATATGCTCTTAGCAGCCTTGGATCATTTTTGTTTTGTTTTCCCTTTGTTCTTAAAAGAAAGGTGCAAAACCTGTGCCCCCCGCCCCCTTTCTCAAATTCTATTATAAATACTTTATACACAGCACTAAATTTATTTAATTATTTGGTTCAGATACTTTGGTTTTTGATGGAGCATGCAGTCTAAAGCACATAGCTTTGTAACTCTAAGAGTCGTCATATATCTACTTGGACAGCATTTAATTGCCTGCATTTATATTTATATGAATGTTATTTGATACAGATTATTCTTCCATTGGACTGCCAGAGTCATTTAATTAAATTGAAGTTAGATAGTGAACCTTTGTATATGATACACTAGTTAGCCATGATACATGATTGTTTTCATGATATATGAGTACATATTTTTCTTGCTCTTATAGGTGAATCAATCCCAATCAGATTGTTCTTGAGCCCATATGAACTGACGCCAACTCACCGCAATATAAATAACAAATTTAGCGTGAAGTATTATTTGAACCTCGTCCTGGTTGATGAGGAAGATCGGCGGTATTTCAAGCAGCAGGAAATCACAATATACCGCCTTGCAGAAACTTCTTGATTGTCTGCAGGATGTTGTTTCTCTTAAACATTTAAATTAAATCCGGCTTTGTCCAGAGTGAGGATCTTGAGTATCGACAAGGGCTGCAGTGGCGCTGTGTCTAATGGTTATTAACCTACTTTCTATAGGTCACTGCTGCAGTTGTATATATGTGAGTGATATAGTTGGACTATGCCGAATGAAAAACCTGGCATGTGATTCAACTAATCTTCAATGATTGTTTTCTTAGCCGATGATGGATATTAGACAAAGAGCATCAATAACTTTTCTGTGAGCCTTTCTACATTTCATGGATATTAGTGGATTACAACACTAAGCTAGTCTAGTGCTTATTGTGTGGATGTTTTATGTGTGTGCACACTTGTGTTGATGTTGTACTGCTAGTTTATTTGTTGGCAACCTAAATTGTAGGCATTGTAACGATATAATAAGGATACCTCAGTTTTAAAGATGCATCTGGATAGTAGTTACATTTAGAGTTACTTTATGAAAGGATTAGACTGAAATACCATGTGAATAACATCCCAGATTACAATTTGCTAAATCAGAATTCAGCTGGATTTTGTTTGGAAATCGTAAAGAAAATTTATATATATGGCAGTGATTCGGCATCTTAATTCTTAACAAATCTTCTGTACATGTCAAAATGTGTAGTTAGGCGGATGTGATAATTTTGTATCAAAGTCAATGTTCACATGGTTGAGAAGTCATAGACAACCGGGCAGAAGTCACGGAGCAGACCCACCGCATATGGAGAGGTGGGGGTGGAATGGAACAGTTTAATATGCTTCAACTTGTTGACATGTTTGTTAGACAATGGATGGATTCAGAAAAATGAAATTTAGAGTGTCAAGGTTGGTAGATTAGCAACAGTCAAAGGATTGGCGAAAAGATGGTGATGAAGTTCATCCCATGTCGTTACCACTAGCCACTCGGGTAAAACTCTCATGTCGTGCAGCCATAGTTGGGTCAACATTCCATATGATATTATACCAATTTCTCAGTTAAATTGTCGTCTTGGAACTATGGGCGAAAGTGATCTTAATACTTTACATGAATTCAAAATGACACGACAAACAAACTTAAAATTGAATTAACATAAATCATAAAACCGAAACAAAATAAGTACATAATCAGCAAAAATATCAATGAAATGTCTGAAAAAAATCCGTGTATTGCAGTTTTCAACTAGTATTTCATTTTCATTTACAACATGCACATAACTAAGTAAATTAATAAATAAATTAAAAATTTCTGCTTCAGAAAATGAAAATAAATTAATAAAATTTTATTTATTTATTTTGATCTGTGCACGATGTAAATTTCCATATTTTAATCGTTTGTGGTGGTCGACTGGCAAAAATGATAATGGGAAGACTCTTGAGTTAAGCAAAAATGTCCACACTGCTACACTCTTGCAAAGATAGTCACCGACAGCCGGACCCAACCACCTAACGCCACGTGGCAAAGATCATCAATCAAACGGCCGAAACAAAACCGTGTTACTATCCACAGGGGCCTATCCCGTTAACTTTCCTAGAATAATAGTAACGCTCACTAGGAGTACATCTTATATAACACGATTCAATTCAATTCAGTTATCTATTTATCTACTATAAATCTACATCTGAATCTGTATATTTAAGAGTTTGAAGATCGGAATCTGAGTGTGGGAGACTTCACATTGCTTACCAAACTTATTTGAAATCTCTTTCTCTATCTCTCTCGACAGGAAGAAACAAGAGAGAGATCGAGATTGAGTGAGAGAGATGGAGGCGTTTTATTACCTGGTGTTTGGGATACTGGGAGTGATAGTAGCAGCAACTGAGCTTAGCAAGAGCAACAAAGATCGTATCAACACTTCTTCGCCTTTCAATGCTTTCAAAAATAATTACCTCGTTGTTTACTCTCTTATGATGGGTACTCTCTCTCTCCCTCCTTTTTGTGTAGATCTGTCATTTTGTGCGCATTTATACCTGCATTATCTTAATTTACATTTAGAATTTCGGTGAATTATGCTATTTTTATTGTTCTGTTATATCTCATTTTGTGTCAATTGGATTATATTTCTCTTATATTTCATGGATCTGTGTGCTTAATCTGCTTTCGGACCTGTTTTTAATGTTGATGTATCGGATCTGGATCGAATTCTATAGATTTAGCTGCTGTATGTATAAAAATGTGAATTGCGGACGCGATTGAGATCAGGATTGATCTTTCACCAATTAGTAAATCACTGTCTTGTATCTAACTAACCAACTGCTACAAAGCTACATTTGTCAATGCGGTTATGATTCTTTATTACTCCCTCCGTCCCAATTTACTTGTTCCTTTTCTAAAATACACACATATTAAGAGAAAGTTAGTTAGATAAAATTTTCCAACCAATACCCTTAATTAATACATTGAAAAAAGAGAATAGTGTTAAGTTTGAAAAAAAGTCAAATTTAAATACAATAAATGTAGGGATAGTTTTGGAAAATTACTCTTAAATTTGCATTGAAAGTAGAAAAGGGACATGTAAAATGGGACAAATTCATTTTAGAAAAGGGTTGAGTTGCTGATCTAACGGTGATAAATGAGGGATAACCAAAAAAGGGGTTAACCAACTACAAATTATGCCCCCTTTTGCTTATTATAATATAGTATAGAAGTATAGATATGTAAATAAAATCATCTACGCAAACAGCTGGGATTTGCTATTTTTATTAGTAATTACTGTTGCTATTTTTAGAGTGTAATTACTGTTGTATCAAGGCCATGCTTCACAATTCTACATTAAGTGTGGTTTCTACTTAATGAAGTCTACTTTTAATTTTTTCCCTAATGCTTTAGTCTTTCTTATGTGACTACAGCTGGTGACTGGTTGCAGGGACCATATGTGTACTACCTTTACACAACCTATGGCTATGGTAAGGGAGACATTGGACAACTCTTTATTGCTGGTTTTGGATCGTCTATGTTGTTCGGAACAATTGTCGGATCTCTGGCAGATAAAACGTCAGTCTCTCTCCCTTTAAAGATTTACCTACAGATACCTGCGATGAAGTTTGACATTAACGTGTTTCTTGTTGGGTCACTAAAATCATTTCAGGGGTAGGAAACGTGCATGCGTAACTTACTGCATTACTTACATACTGAGCTGCATAACAAAGCACTCTCCTCACTATAAAGTCCTCATGTTGGGTCGCATTTTGGGTGGTATTGCTACATCCCTTCTATTTTCAGCATTTGAGTCGTGGCTTGTGGCTGAGCATAATAAGGTATATGGTGCTTACGACATTAGAAAGTTTTAATTCTTGTGTGTACATTTTTGCTTAAAAGTCCTGTGGAAGTTGAAACACGAAAGTATGTCTAAAAGTTAAAATCTATAACAACCGCCATTTTGTGAATTGATTGAGTAGAACTTTTTGTTTTGTTTTTTTCCCCTTTCCACCGTGTATTGCAAATTGCAATTGCCTGATGTTCTAATATATACAAGGGCCATTTTGAAAACACGTTCATATGAGTTTGGCTGTATTTGCAACTTTCACAAGGGACACCTTCAATCTGTGTCTTTTTAAAATACACGCTAAGCTGTCTAATTTGCCATGCTTCCTTGTAAGTTGTAACTATTGATGCCAGGTGATTGATTGAATATAACTTCATCAAGTTAAGATCAGGAAATATAATACATATTACAATTCACATCTAATCATATATGGGCATATTTGACATGTTGCCTGACCGCTGTCGTGCAGTTCCTTCTCTTGTCAATAGACTGATACAGTGATACCCTATATTTGACCATATTTGGCTTGTTCTGCTATCTTGTACTTCTTTTCATTCTTATATCATTAGAAAATGTATTGCCGTAAGAAGTATAATAACTAGTCATGTGATCTGCATTATCATGAAAATCACTGATTTCTCTTTCTTGTTTATGTAGAGAAATTTTGATCAGCAATGGCTTTCACTAACATTCTCCAAGGCAATATTTCTTGGAAATGGTCTTGTTGCTATAATCTCTGGGTTATTTGGAAATATGCTTGTTGATTCCCTAAATCTTGGGCCTGTGGCACCATTTGATGCTGCTGCATGCTTTCTCGCCATTGGTATGGCCATTATAATGTCATCCTGGACCGAAAACTATGGAGACCCTTCAGAGAGCAAGGACTTGCTTACTCAATTTAAAGGCGCTGCTGTGGCTATAGCTTCAGGTTTATACCATGACTGATGCATCATGTTCTCTAATCTTACTTCTAAAATTCTGGTACTTGCATCATAGACCATGTTACTTTCGTAGTTCTTTGAAGATGCATTAGAATAAAAAAGGTTGATATTAAGCACATAGTCCTGACATTTAGTTCTTTGCCCAATTCAATTCTAAGAGTATTCAAAATATTATATAAGGCACAGATATATCTTACTTTGATTGTAACTGGTGTCTTGGTGCAATTGTTTTATGCTGAGAATTGACTACGAATTTTACTTAAAATTAGCAAGTCAGATTGTGGCACATTAATATTAATAGCAAACATATTTACCTTTCTTATATTTTATCCTTTATGTTATCTTGTCCTGTCATTTTAGTTTACTTGATGCTTATCAGAGTGGTCTTTCTGGAACAGATGAGAAAATTGCATTATACGAATTTTACTTAAAATTAGCAAGTCAGATTGTGGTACATTAATATTAATAGCAAACATATTTACCTTTCTTATATTTTATCCTTTATGTTATCTTGTCCTGTCGTTTTAGTTTACTTGATGCTTATCAGAGTGGTCTTTCTGGAACAGATGAGAAAATTGCATTATTGGGTGCAATACAGTCATTGTTTGAAGGGTCTATGTATACCTTCGTGTTTCTCTGGACTCCTGCTTTGAGTCCAAATGACGAGGAAATTCCCCATGGTTTCATTTTTGCTACATTCATGTTGGCATCAATGCTCGGAAGTTCATTTGCGTCTCGCTTGATGGCTCGCTCATCACTTAAAGTTGAGAGCTATATGCAGATTGTATTTGTGGTTTCTGCCGCCTCTCTTCTGCTTCCCATTTTGACATCGGTAATTTTTATCGTTCCTTTTGTTTTTTGTGTATCCCTGCTAAGCTTGGTATCTCAACATCTCTAAATGCTGCTTGTTTTATATGGAACAGTTATTGGTACCTCCTTCTGAAGAGAAAGGTGGAGGTATTAAATTTGCAGGTTGTCTCCAGCTTCTTGGCTTTTGTACCTTTGAGGCTTGTGTGGGTATCTTTTGGCCATCAATAATGAAAATGAGGTCCCAGTACATTCCTGAAGAGGCTAGAAGCACCATCATGAATTTCTTCCGTATTCCTCTGAACATATTTGTGTGCATAGTGTTGTACAATGTATGTTTCTTAAAGCTTGAACTTTAACATTTGTTTTTCAGTTCTAAAAACATCATTTCAGTATAGCAACTAGTATGCTTCTCTATTCTTTCTGAGATATATAAATTGTCTTTGATGTGGATTTCCAGGTCAATGCATTCCCCATCACTGTTATGTTTGGCATGTGTTCCATCTTTCTTTTCGTGGCATCGCTGTTGCAAAGGAGGTTGTCAGTTATTGCGGATAAAACAAGTAAGTTGTCTATTTCACGCAACCTGCTCTAAGGTTTAGATATCTTTGTGAAGTTTTCTATTTTTATGGAGTAGTGTAATGGAAAAAGCAAATGTTATGTACTGATCTGATAGCTGTGAGTAATCTGATAGAAATTGAGTGATCGGATATCCTCTATAAGCTTTTTTTATACTTGCTGTCATGAGATAAAGAAAAATGTACTTCCTGCAGAGACAGAAGACTGGTCACAGTTGAGGGAGAGGGATGCAGAGGCTGAACCACTGAATGATGATGCTTAGTTTTAAAATTTTGGAAGTGGTGTTGAGCAGTGGAAAAACTCAGACTTTTACAGAACTCAATCTAGCTAGCTATATATCCAATTTAGCAGTGCCAACAATTTATAGTAGTTTTGGCTTCTGGGAAGAAGTGGTTGCAGATATACTACTATCTAGCTGTTCGGCATAGGTTGCAGCGGAACATGTAACACCTACACTTCAACTCCTGGGAAGATATATTATTCAGGTGTTTACTAGTCTTGTTGTCTTCTATTATACAGGTCAAAGTTTAAGGCCTTAGTTTTGTTTAAACATTTTTGCAAATTTTCTTGTTACGCAAGTGTAAAATGGCACAAGCAATTTTTTATACTTTTTATGTGTACAACTATGAAAGAAAAGGATTTATATAGTCTTATTTTCTTTATTTAGTTGTAGCTTCAAGGATATGAGAGACTTGAGTAATGCAGATTGAATTGAATTGTCCCATGTTCAGCTTAAGGCCGCTCTAAGATTCATATATATTTTAATATGTTTTAAACTAAAAAGTGTATTTATATTGAAATGGTTTTGCTCAGGTGAGAGTCCATCTTATTGTGAGAACTGAGAACCAATCTAAACCCTTCATTTATGATATATACCTTTAATCTTGATCACAAGTTTTTAAACAGTCTGTTGTACCTCACCCACACACAAACTCAGGTACAGACTCCTGCCCCCTTCTACCCTCGCCGCATGCTGCCTGCCGCCCGCCGTCCGTTCAATCTTCATCAACAACGTTACTGATCATCGTCGGCGAGTCAACAATTTTCTCATCATCACCGTTGACTTTAAATTTTGACAAAATCAGACGACTTGAATTCAACCACCTCCGACCACCTCTCCCACGACTTGAATCCGATAAAAATGATGATAAAAATGATGAAGGCGATGGTGATTGTACGAGTAGTATTGTGACAGCCCCGACTCGGATCCCGCATCCAAGACCCGACCCGGGACCGTCATACTACCTTTACTCTTGAACCAACAATAAAATTCTATATTAAACGTCTTATGCTTACACATATAAATACATTACAAAATTTTACAAAAGAACTGGTATTGCAGTTATACATACTACATATTATCACCCAACGTCTTTTACACACTTTATATATAATTATTCTAAGCAACCTTTCTTTTTTCCCAAGTCGCTTTCTCTTTTCCCTTACCGGAGGGATTAGATCCTTCACCCACTTCGTTCCTTCCTGAAAAGTGTCATTTATATAATAGGAATGAGCTATGAAGCTCAGCAAGTATATATTGCAGTTATAAAAATGATTTTTCGATACAACGATTCACAAAATCTTACCAGCATATAAAATGGCAAGCTAGAAAATATTGACAAGATCATAAAGTGACAATAATTGAAAAGAAAGAACTTGTAAGACTTTAACTTATGTTTGACTGAGCGACCTTATTAGGTCTCTTAACCTTGTCATTTAGAGATGCAAATATGATCATCTGTCTCATTATTACCATTCGGTAATCTTCATAACCACGAAATGGATCCATCCATATTTCCAGATGCATTTCAGGCAATCTGTCTTAACTATTACCTTTCGGTAATCTTCATCATTAATACCCCATAAAATGAATTGTTAAACTCAGTCGAACAATTGTTGTTTAACTTGTATTATTCCATTCTCAATCAAAACATAACTACCAGCCAGAACGATTAGCTAGTAAACTCAACAACATAGCTTCTGGCCAAAAATTAGCCAGCAATCATCAACCAGTCAATAATCTTATCATCTCACAACTAACAAATAATATTAACTACTTACGTATATAACCCATTTTAGGACTGAATAAGTTTGAATAATACCCGATCTAGGGATGGCAAAAAAAAAAACGATCCGACGGATACCCGATCCATTTCGACCCGATTGGATCTTACCGAACCCGATTTTTTGGATTTGGATTTGGATTTGGATTTGATTTTTAAACCCGAAAGAATTTGGATTTGGATATTAGCCAAATCCAACCCGATCCAAACCCGAAACCCGAAAAAAACCATATATATATATAGTAATTTATACATATATATATACATACATACATATATATATATATATATATATATATATATATATATATTATAATTTGTTTTTATATATATATATATATATTATAATTTATTCCTTATAAATAAATACATATTATTTACTTCGACTTATATATATGTATATATATTCATTTTTCTATATATATAAATACCCTTTAAAAAAATACTATTTTTTTAGAAGAATTCAAAAATTCGGGTTTGGATTAAACCCGAACCCGATCCAAACCCAATGGATCGGGTTTGAATTTTGATTTTCCAAATCCAATTGGATTTGGATCGGATTTGGATTTGGATTACAAATTCGGGTTTGGATTTGGATATCACAGATATCCAACCCGATCCAACCCGTTGCCATCCCTAGAATCAATGAGTATCATCACCATCACAGAAATCATACCGATAATTTACTTGATGAACACGTAAATAAATAATGTAGCTCCACTTAACGTTCAATACGTTCCAAATAATTTAACGAATAAAATAAAACAATATATACTTACCTTATGCCGCTTTAACTTTAAATATGACTGCACCTTGGTCAGAATCTTAAATTCAACTTAATATCCTAACAAAATATTTCAATTATATTAACATTAAATAAATAAACCTAAAACAAAAGAAGGAAAAGAAACTAACCACTTGCTGGGCTCTTGCTTCTACGATTCCTATTCTAAATATGGTAAGTTCATTTGTATATATAGAAAGAAAGTGACAATCTCTCTATTCCTCTTCGATGTGGTACAATTTGGCAGCAGCAAGGAAAGAAAATAAAAACGAAACTACTCTCCTAGTAGTTGAGTAAGACTACCTACCCGTGCTACTGTCACTATTTGCTCACTTCAATTTATACAAGCAAGTAATTAGTTCGTCTATATATTGCTATATATCGCCTCTTTCTTTTCCAATGTGGGAACATTGCTTTCCATTTTCTCACATGCACACTTATCCCACATTGACAAGGTACAAGAGTAAGGTTCTAGGAAATCCTATATAAACATGGCTACTTGCACCTTTTGTTTCTTATATCAAGTGGTGAAATTCCTTCAAGGTTATCAAATCTTGAAGGTTGATTGCTTGATCAATGTGAAGAGTTTGGTTTTTTTTTTCTTGTGCTTCAGAAATTTCCTCATACCTGTATAATAAAAATGTGAAACATGTATAGGAGGGCTTAATGCTCTCCCATTTTTTTCTCCATTCAACTTTGTCCCACATCGAGTATTCTTGGGTGAACATATTACAAAATCCTATATAATCTGAGTGAAGTGAATGACTGAACTCATTCTTTGACTTGGGCTCTACTTCCTTAAGAGGAGCCTAACCAAAAATTCAAATTTGGACACGAGGCAAGTATGAGTTTTTAACTCAAGAAAACCGTAGTCCATTTTACTATCCTTAAAGCTTATTTATATACATGCTCGGCATGAGCTTACTAAAATTTTGCGGATGCATACAGATCTTGGTGTGTGTGGCATGATTTTAGTACTTGAACATATAACACCTGAAGGAGGAAGGGGTTTCTGCACTTATATATATATTTTTTTCATATAACTACTAACACAACGGAACTTTCTTGATCTTATTCACCAAATGAATCTATATATATTTAAATTTACATTTGATTAAAAAAATATGTAGTTAGACTAAATAATAATAATAATGAAACAATTTCAACTAATTTAGACGATAGAGCTTACTACATTTTGATGATAAATCTTACTACATGTCCGGATTCCGAAAGTCTTTCAATATGAATATTTTTAAAAATTGAATAATTTATTATTTTTTATTAAAATTGAATTAATTTTACATTTTAATAATAATTATTTATTAAATTTTAAAAATTGTTCATAATGGACTAGTTAATGAATAAACCGGGACACAAATGTATACAATTTTATTTTAAACATCACATAATGTTTTTACAAGAAAAATAAATACAAAGTTGTATTTTTTTTAAAAATAGAAAATCGAAACCCTAAATCCTAGTTGACCACTAAACTTACAATTTCTAATTGTGTTCAAGAATAAATTTATGGGATATTCTCAATGGTACCCTTGTAGTTTAGGTATCGTGTATATTATACTATTTCGTTACCCAAACGTTATTCAAACGTTAAAATGTAAGGGTACCATATGTAGTGGCAATGTTTTTGTTCAAATATTTTGATGGATGATGTTTTTATAAGTAACATAATGTTATGATTATTAAAAGTGCGAAAAAATTGATGTTTAAATAATAAATTAGGCATTTACTTGTATTTTAACGTTTGGACTAACGGAATGGTATAACATACACGAAACCTAAAATATAAGGGCACCACTCGTAAGTCAAAAATAAGGAATGGTACCGTCTGGAAAACCCAAAACCAGAAGGGTACCATTCAAAATATCCCTAAATTTATTGAATCTCCTCATAATTGAAAATATTTATAGGTTGATTAGAGGAAGTAAGGTAAAATTAGTAGGTATGGAGCCACTACCAAAATTCAATCATCCCCGAATATTCGATCTCCCACTATATTTAGATTAAATAATTTTAATTAATTACATAGGATAGAAAAAAATATTCTTAACTTGACATTGAAGATATTTCTAATTTTAAATTAATTTATTATGATTTCACATGCATGTTTTTATAATTTTACAAAAAACAAAAAATTGAAAATGGGCTTTGTACCACATCAATGCTTCATTGCTATGGTCATGGAAAATAACATTTTTTTCCACCAACGTTAAATGTGGTACTTGTAGTTGGTGGTTGCAGAATATCATTTTTCCCCAAGATAATCTCACCCACCGCAATGTTTCATTGAGGTGGTCCAGGAAACCAATTTTTATCTGCATATAATCTCATCCACCACAATGTTTCATTGAGGTGGTCCAGGGAACCAATTTTTATCTGCATACTGAGCATAGTGTAACGCACATGGAACCAATTTCATTGAGCACAGTTTTTAAAAACAACCTTTGTAAATCACTTTTTCCCCACTTTTAAAATGATTACACACACTTCCAAATATTAAAGGTTTGGAGGTAAAAAAATTTAAAAAAAAGGTTAGTTTTTCCCCATTTGAAAAATATACATACACTTCCAAAATTCATATATACACTTCCAAAAGTTATGGGTTTGAAGGTTCTTGAAGATCAAAAATTCTACAAAAAAAGGTTAGCTCTCTAATTACTATGGAATATTTATTTAGTTCTTCTAGTTCATCGAGTGACCATGATAATTTCGATTATGTTACACCCGTAAGAAAAAATCCTACAGTCTTTATAACCAATCTGCCCAAAATTAGTAGCCAAAGCACATGTGCATACAAATAATGATACTACAACCAAATTCACGCATTGCTTTGATACCTAAGCTAATAAATTTGGAGTTACAAGAAAAATCTGAAGTGTGTAAGTTTTCAGTAGATTCATATGCTTAATCAACGATTCCTAAATTGAATAGAAATAGAAACCCTAGTGCAATTGAACAAAAGAGGGACAATCAAATTGAAACTAAGAAAACATGAGCACAGCACTTGAGTTACCTGGTGGTAAAGGAAATTGAATATGGAACGATGACTAGGATCGGGGAAATGGCATTCGAACTATTTGCTATTCGCCCATTTTTGACTCTTTTCTTCCTCTGTTTCAGGCCACGGTCCTTTGCCTCAAACTTTAAAAATGCTGGTTTAATATTAAAATATTAAGTTTGTTCAATTACATAACATTCTTAACATACATAGCATAAATTTAATGTAAAACATACACAAACTTAATGTAAAACAAACAAGACCAATTTTGACACTAAGTATAACATACGTTTAATATGAAAGCATGTTGTGCACCCAAAAAAGGACTGTCAAATAATTGGATAAGTAGTTATGCACTACACTCGGTGCTGACGAAACTCACCTTATTTTTAATGAATCCCAAAAAAAATGCAAATAGTATGCTTGCTGTATAATACAAATAATCAAAAACATTGCTTATATTCAGATAAACTGTAACATCAATATTGATAATATCACCGTCCTGAAATTCGAAAAATTATCAGTGAGTTAATAAGTTTTTTAAAAAAGGCACCATGTATTTAAAAACCAGTACTTCTGCTTCAGTAAAGCAAACCTCAAGTGCACGTGAGTCAGGAATTCCATGGCAAATGCATTCATTAACTGATGTACACACACTCTTAGGGACAAAAATCAAAAATTCAAGCTAATTTCAACCACTGGAAATAAAAAGCCCTAAATTCAAACCAATTGGGGACAAAAATCTTAAATTCAAGCTAATTTCAACCCACTGGGTAAAAAAACCCCAATTTCATGCATCAATTCGTGTCTATAATTGAGTGTTGTGTGTGTGTGTAAGTGCAGGCGTGTGTATAATTGTGTGTGTATACATTTAGAGAGAGATGAAAAAGAAGAACAAGATTAAGAAGATTAAGAACAATACTTGAATAAGAGGAGTATATCAAACAAGATTAAGAAGACTAGATCGAACAAGAACTGAAAATTGCCCACATTTTTTCCCTCTCTAAGTGTTTTTCTCTCCTCTCTGTGTGTTTCTGTTTAGTTCGAGTGAAGTGAAATTGTGTGTTTCTATGTGTTTGTGTAGCCGTTTGTTTGTAAAAGGAAGGGTATAACTGTAATTGCACAAAATAATGTCTAGTCTACCGCACTGTATCATTGCGGCCGCAACGTTGTATCATTGCGGGAGATGTTGCTACCGCAATGTTTCATTGCTGGAGCAATTAATCCTAGCCTTACATTTTACAATTTAACGGACCAGATTTGTTGGATGGTTTTTAAAACTCAATCCACTGGGGTTGTGGAAGGGCACCCTTCTATAATTAACATTGAAATGCTTTGGCATCACTTTGATTTAATAAAAGATAGAATTATTATTATTATTATTATTTTCCAGACTTGGGGTATTACAAGTATAGTAATGATTACAACTCGGATCCATTGAGTTTTGAAGTTTTTGATTGATGGATTTAGGTGATTTTGGCGATAATGGACCAGTGGCGGTGGCCGTTGGGTATACGTTAGTGGTAGTGAAGGCGGTGCGGTGGCGCGTGTTAATTATAAATATTTGATTCGTTTTTTTTTTAAAAAAAATTTGGTGATTTTCGTTTGACATTTGACGATTTGTGTTCATCTATAAATTCGTTGAATTTGTATGGTGATAGTGGTAAGATGAAATTTGAATTTGATTTAGTAATTCTGGGATCACTGGTTCTCACGGTTCTCATTATAATAAGAAGGTGATTTTCTGGCTGCCGGTGGTGATTTGTTGGTGGTGCCGGGAGGTGGTGGCGGCGATTGGGTGGTTTGTGGTGATGATTTTTCGTTTTCCGGTGGTGATTTTTCGTTTGCAGTTGATCGGAGTGGTATTTTTGTGTTTCTAGTGATGATTTCTGATTTTGCGGTGGTGATTTTATGTTTGACGGTGGTGATGTTCTGGTGATCGCCGATGGTGGTGGTGGTTGCCGGTGGTGGTGGGTGGTTGAATTAGAAAAAAGATGGTGAAATCCCAAATATTAAATATTAAAATATTTAAAACTAAAATGAATGGTAAGAGATGAATATAATATATTTAAATGAGTGGTTAGGATTAGATCTCATATCTCACCATAAGGTGGTTCTCACCTGAGCAAGACCCGAAATTGAAATACGAAAATGTATATATCAATGATTTAAAGCATATATAATTAGATTTTCTAAATTGAATAACATTGTCAATATAGGACTTCTACATTGAATAGGATTAATGTAAAAATTCGTAATTATATTTTCTCTTGAGATTCTGAGTATTTCCATTTGAATAAAAATTATTAAGCTTTTTTAATTATATCATTTTCAGATTATAATTTTCTTTTTAAAATTCAATTCTTAACAACCTTTTTTTAATTATATCCATTTTAGATTATAATTTTCCTTTTTAAAATTCACTTCTAATGCAACCTTTTCTTAAAAAAAATTATAATTTTCTTTTTAATATGATCTAATCTTGATCGTCTATTTTTAATCCAACGGATCATATGATTTTGGTAGTAGACCAGACCAGACCAAAAATTTAGATAAGATCCCTTTTGTGCTTATTATATATAAGAATATAATTATAAATATATCAGTACTACTAGAAGTCTAAATATCGATTTCACTGGCTACAAATAATATATATTTGATTATTAGAATATACTCTTGAAACTTTTATTAATTGTACACCATTAATTAGAATATCTTATATGTTATGCTAGATTTTATAATTATTTATTTTATAATTAAAAAAATGATAATAACAACAACAACAACAACAACAATAATAATAATAACAACAACAATAATAATAATAACAACAACAACAATAATAATAATAATAACAACAACAACAACAACAATAATAATAATAATACTAATAATAATAATAATAATAATAACAACTCAGTCTTACAATTAGTATATGTAGTATAATAGTATGTATTTGTCAAAATATGTATCAAATTAAATATTACATCATTTTAAGTGCTAAAATTTAGTATTAAATATTACTGATGTATAAATTTATTTATACTACTTAAATATATATAAAAAGATATAAAGATATGTTTATGATTGTGTAAAATCTGAAACTATAATAACTTGAGATACTTGCAAATATGAAATATAAAGACCAAATTAAGTTAAATCAACACTACAAATACAATAATTTTTTTTAATACTATAATTTATAAAGTGTAATGAGATAATACTATAAACATATAATCTATGCCAAAATTTACAGATAAGATTGTAAATTTATGTAAGGAGACCGATACTTTTGTATGACTGATGTTTTATAGATTTTATGTAAGAAAAATAGTATTTTGTATGACTAATGATATTTTATGTAAGGAGATGTGAGAATTTTATTGGTTGATGATTTTTTATTTTTATTTTTTTAGTGTTGAGACATAAATTTAATTATTTAATTTTGGACTTTTCAATTTTTTTAATATTAGATTTTTGTATACAAAAATTAGAAAATAAGTTTATGAGTGTTCGTAAGTGAGCTCGTGAGCATAAGTTCCCGAGCAATATTTAAGATTATTTCGTGAGCATAATTTCATGAACAAGCTCGTGAATTGTTCGAAAGCAAAAGTTCGTGAGTAAGCTCAAGAGACATGTTCGTGAACGGTTCGCGAACAACATTTTATCTTAATGAACCGAGCTCAAACATATTTTTTGCCTCGATTCAAGTTAAGCTCGAGTTTGAGTTCGATAATTTCTTAACAAACGGTACTTGAACATTTTAGAGTTCAGCTCGACTCGGTTCATTTACACCCCTATATATGTTCGGTTCTCGAATACTTAAAAATTGCTAATTCTTATTCAAAAATATTAACCATATTAAAATATGAAATTCTTATATTTATATTAAAGTCGAAATATTGGTTCGATTTTTCATATGGTTATTTTAATTATTTTTGTTTTCAGTACGATTATCTTAATTATTAAAATAAATAATAACATAATATAATTAATGATAATTAGCCAATTGCCTTTTTCACATTTACATTTAGTTGAAGATATTATCTTTTATAAACATCTAAAAATATTTATCGTACCATATCTTCCAATAATTAATATTTCCTTTCTAACTAAAACACATTACCCTTTTTATTTAAAACTAATCTTGCAATCATTAATGTATACCCGAAGAAATCATACCATATTTTCCAGTTATTAATAATATATATTAAAAATTCGTATACGTTGTTTATAATAAGAAAACATTAGTATAATTCGTAAACAATAGTATATTAAATTATATTAAATTAAAATTAAAAAAATTATTAAAAAATGATTATATAAAAACATAATTATAATATTAAATAAAATTTATAACATGATAAAAGAAACTCGTGCATCACAAGGGCATTGAAAGTTTGTCGGTTCGATTTTCGACACGATCATCCTAATTATTAAAATAAGTAATAAAATAATGTAATTAATGATAATTAGCCGATTGCCTTTTTTAATTAAAAGACGTTTACTCCTTTTTTTTTAACAATAAAGTGTTTATAAGCTTACAAATGAGTATCTGTTCTAAAAATTCTCGGGGGTGAGCTCCTCAAACCCTGACCTGGGTCGACAAAAGATATACCCTTAACCACTTGAGCTATCCAACCTTACTCAAAAAGATGCTTACTCTTAATTGATAATATTAACTTTTATGAACACCTAAAATATCGTATCTTCTAATCAATAATATTACTTTTCTAATTAAAACATTTTTATTTTAAATTTAAAACATAATCTTGCAATAATTAATATATACCCAAAAATATCATATCATATCTTCTAATCACTAACAAAATATAATAGAAATCCATATACAACGAATAATGATAGTAAGATTTTTAGTAAAAAATCACAACCGTTAGATCTAAGGTTTAAATATATTATATGATTAAATTAATTTACTAAAATTTCAAGGTTCGAATTCCGTCAATGACATATTTATTTTAGAATTTTATAATATAAGTTTTAAACCATGCATATTATTGATTAAATTTAGATATGTAAATTTACCTCTTTGATTATAAAAAAAAAACCTCTTTGATAACATATAAGAATTTTTCTTGTAAATTTGTGAAGTAATAGTTATAATTTCAGAAATTTATTCTACTTCAAATATGTTAAAAAATATTAATTTTATGTCTTTTCATAGATTCGAATTATTATTTTATACAAATCGAAATCGAAATTTTAAAAAATCGAAATTTTGTAAACTTTAGAATTGAATTTGAATTTATCTTTTTTAAATCCGATAGAGTGTGAATTTGGATATGAATATGTTAAAAATATTTTTTAACAAATTTTTAGATAATTTTTTTATAATTTATTTTTTCCCTTAAAAATAAGATATTAAAAAAAATTAGTTTTCAATATTCAAATTAAAGATGAATTCAAATTCTCTTTTCCTATAAATATAAAACTTTTTATATTTCGAATAGGTTAATAATTATTTTCTTCTCAAAAGATTTAGACACTAAAGTGAAATTTAATTATTTTTTTTATATTTAAATTAGATGAGCTCTAGGAAAAAAAAGTAATATAATTTAGACGATGTCAAATCGTTTGAGAATTTTTCTTTTTACAATAAAATAAAGATTGATATGCATATATTTAGTTAGCAAAAAAGATGTGCAGATATTAACAAAAAAAAAGAATTTGTAACAACAAATTTTAAAATTGTTACGGGAGGCCGGGAAGGAATGGAGTGTTGACAGGCCGCAGCTGCGCAAGAACAAACCCTTGGCGAGCAAGTTTTATTACCGTTGGTAACACTTTCCCATCTCAACTCAAAATCCATTCTTTTCTCTCTTAATCTCCCTCGCTCTTTCTCTATTTATATCTCTCTCTGTGCATCTCTCCCTCTAAATCTCTCTGTATCTCTCTTCTAAATCTCTCTTCCTCTCTCCGTACCTACATAATCAGAGTTTGTGTTCCTGTTTTTTTATTGCTCTTCCCTTTCTATATTTCCCTGCGCATCTTCGATTTTAGATTTTCAAACATATAAACTGTTAGACTATTTTTTGAATAAAAATTAAAAGCATTTTGTTTTATTTGTTTTCAAACTCATGGTTTTAATTTTGTAACTTATGCTCTTAATTTTGTAACTCATGTATTGATTATTAGATGGAGGTTACAAAATTTATTGGCTTAAGGGTTACAAATTTATGATATGAGGGAGTTACACTTTTCTACTACTATATAAGTAGACTTTTGTATCTTGGTTGGATAGAAAAAAAAAAAAAGACATACAAGTTTTCATTGCATAATTCTTAGAGCTCTAGGGTTAGTATTCTGTGAAATAGTTGCTGTATTTGTTCGGTTCGTAGGAGGCGGGTCTAAGGTGCTTACGACTACCTCTATTCGTTGTATCCTGGGAGACGGAAGCCACAACACCTTCAAGCACATACTGAAGGGGCTTATCTGTTTTAAGGACAGCGTGGTTTTCACGTGCCTCGAATATTTTGTCGGTATTCTTGTTATAATCTTGATTTCAGGTACAATCTTTTACTATACTTCCTACAAGAGTATTTACGCTAGCAGGAGGAGCGATTATTTTGGAAATATTTTGGAAATATTTTTCTGGAAGAACATACTATTTTTGATATTGATAGAAGATAATTCTGTCTAGGAGTTGGTTATTAAGTGGGACCGCTGTGACCCCTCCAACCCCTGGGAATTATTTATGGAGGTATCAAATTTGATGTATTTAATTCAGAAAAAATATAATCCATATTTTAATATCAAGCTAGTGGTTTTTGGTTTTTTTTTTTCTTGGGAAAAAAAAATATTAGCTTTGATATGTTTGATAACTGTACATGGCAAATTGTTTTTGTTGGAAAAAAAAATTCTATATTTTTGTGGAATTTTGCAAAGTATAAATTCTATATTTGTTCTATATTTGTCTTGTGACGGGCGTGTGACTGCAAAGGTAGTGATTGTGCCTAATGCGGCGATCCTTGTAGTGCCAAATATAGTCGTATCGGTAATCGTTCAAGCAAAAAACCGGAGAGATTTAGTGGGTTGGATTTTGTGAGGTTCTTGACCGAGGATGCACCTAAGCTGAAAAAAGATGAGTCTGATGGAACCACTCGGATTTATTAACCATTATTGTTGCGAAAGTTCATTGGAACTAAAATTCTTCGTGGATAGTCAGTACGTTAAAAACCTAACGGCCTGGTACCGATAAAGTACAGGTTATGGGTCAGCATGAGATTTATATTTTTCTGGTTGGGTTTGTTCCTCTAGTTAAATTGTTAATTCTCATGTTGGTGTCGGTCTGTTGAGACAATGACACACGAGCCTATTATGGTGATCCTTGTACGGCATTGCGGTCAGCTCTATATGCTGAAATTTGGAGAGATCCAGAATGTTGTTAACCCTAACGCATCAGTTGATCAAGGATCACTGAATGTGGGTTTATTGGAAGTTTATGTTCTTCCTCGGACCTCTTCTGGTTGTACTGGTTAGTGAGCCATAAAATTAGGTTCTCATGTGAACCAAATTGAAATTTGAAAAAAAAAAACAATTCAATAATTGATTTTTTCAAGAATAAAGAAAGTTCTGTGAACATGATATTAACGTGAAACCTGCTCTAGTAAGAGGTGGTATCAAGTTGTGTGATTACTTGATAGTAATACATTACTCGATAAAGAATATAATTAGATGAAGCATTATAGTAAAGAAATATTCTATAAGCTTGAGGTTGAAAACCAACTTAATATAGAAAATTAAGATGGTAATTAGTGATTTTGGTGGTAAATTTTGTAAGGACACTGCACTTTACTCGCATTAGAAGAATGGAGTAGTCTTTCTTATGAAAGAAAATAATTGGTTCCTATTAATTTTGGAATGCATTTTGAATTTCTTAGAAATATTCGAAATGTGGGGGTATCTTGAAGATGTCTTGATACCTATACCTATTAAGGTAAAAAGAGATCCAAAAACCAATTGCGGTATTTGGGATGGATATATAGACAACGTTTGAGTCTAATGATATCTTGTAGTATGCAGATGAATCTAATTTGTGAGATCATTAAAATGCAATTACGGAATCTAGGAATGCTTCTTTGATGAGCTAGTAGTTCCATGTAAATCTGTAATTAAAAATTTATCCGAATAAACTTATGAGTTATTGGATGAAATGAGGTTGAACCTAGAAAGAGCAAAAGACTTGGAAAATTTGTTAATCCAAAAAAGTCTAAAAATAGATTGATAATTAGAGATTACAGTCAAAAGTAAAGATTTAACGTACTTTATGATTATTCTTGAGTTACAAGAATATGGTTCATCAAGATGTTACTTAAATTATCGACATTGCGAAATTTGAAGTACATCAATGAACATTGAGACAGTCTTTCTAAATGAAGAATTGAAGGAAATCTACGTGAGATAACATTAGAGTTTCTTTGCTAAGGCAAATGTAGAAAGACTGCGATTTGGTGATTATGTTGAGTGAAACAACATAAACACGAAAAATGGCATATGAAATCCTGATATTGTTGCGAAATGCAATGGCTTCATAATAAATAATAGCTGCCATTTTGAGGACGCTCAAATTTGGTAGTTAGGTGAATGAGCATTGTCAGTTTAGGGACGCTTAAACTTGATAATAAGATAATTTGACGTTATTATTTTTTGGGACGCTAAAAATTGGTAATGTCAATAACAAATTGAAGCCTTGGTTGATGGTTGGTAAAGTGATTACCAAAATGTGACATATGCCAAAGTGAAGATACACAAGTGTAGTGAAAGTGTTTGTAATGGAATGTCGAGGCATATTTGTCGGCGACACAATTCCGTTAGACAACTACTCTCAACTGGAGTTATCACTATTGATCATATTAGGTCAAAAAGATAACAATGCGGATCCGCTAACCAAAGGGTTAACAAGAGAGTTAGTTGAGAAATCATCAAAAGGAATGGGACTAAAGCCCATAATAAAAGTCGATACAAACTAAACCCAACCTTGTTGACTGGAGATCCCAAGATCTTGGTTCAATGGGACAACCTAACTGTAAAGACTTAGTGTGAGATCACTGTGGGGGTTTTACTTCCGGGTCCATTCCTATGATGAAAATTAGTGATAAAATTTGGATAAGGCTAAGCTATGCTTTTTATGATCCTTATGTGTCGATATGTCGAACAAATAATACTTTGTATTGTTTAAGAGATCACCTATGTGAGTGAAGTGGGGTCGCTTCAAGAAGGAATTGTGGGGCCAATTCTGGGAAAAACTCACAGAACCAGGCTAAAGCTCAGGACCAAAATGGGCTTAACAGTGAGAACTGAACAAATATAGGGAAAGACTCCAGTGGGGGATGTATCATCATTTCACAAAAAAGAAGGGCAGTTCAAGGTCAACGTGACTACTGAAATTCTAGAAATGTAAATATGTTCTTACAAGGGAAGGTTCAAGGGTGTACGCCTACCTATCCTATGCTGGTTTCTACCGCGTGCTCTATCTCCGTGTCAAAACGTCTTTTTGCAATGTCAATTTTTATTCATGTGGGGGATTGTTAGACTATTTTTTGAATAAAAATTAAAAGCATTTTGTTTTATTTGTTTTCAAACTCATGGTTTTAATTTTGTAACTTATGCTCTTAATTTTGTAACTCATGTATTGATTATTAGATGGAGGTTACAAAATTTATTGGCTTAAGGGTTACAAATTTATGATATGAGGGAGTTACACTTTTCTACTACTATATAAGTAGACTTTTGTATCTTGGTTGGATAGAAAAAAAAAAAGACATACAAGTTTTCATTGCATAATTCTTAGAGCTCTAGGGTTAGTATTCTGTGAAATAGTTGCTGTATTTGTTCGGTTCGTAGGAGGCGGGTCTAAGGTGCTTACGACTACCTATATTCGTTGTATCCTGGGAGACGGAAGCCACAACACCTTCAAGCACATACTGAAGGGGCTTATCTGTTTTAAGGACAGCGTGGTTTTCACGTGCCTCGAATATTTTGTCGGTATTCTTGTTATAATCTTGATTTCAGGTACAATCTTTTACTATACTTCCTACATAAACTACATATTGCTATTACAAGAATACAACAAGGATTTTGGGGTCTGATCATAATGTCGACAAAACTGATCGATCTTCCTCCGGGATTTAGGTTCAAGCCAAGGGATGATGAACTCATCAATTACTATCTGAAACCTAGAATTATGGGACAAACACTCCCATGTAACATTATCAATGATGATGTTCAAGTTTACGCCTCTAATTCTACTCCATGGCTGTTGTTTGATCTCAACGATCCTGATTCTTGGATCGACTCCACAACAAACGCTGAGAAGACTCTTTATGTGTTTACGTCCTTATCCAAGATAGCTACCGATTCCAACAAAACTACTACCAGAACAAGATGTAATACCCATAAGAGGGCTGGTTGTGGGGCCTGGGTACAAAGAACAAAGCGTCTTCCCATAATTGATCGGAATAATAATGTGATTGGAGGGAAAAAGATGTTGAATTTTGAGATTCATGACATTGACGCTCAATTTGATCTTGAAAAGGCTGTTTATTTTAAGATGCATGAGTACTCTCTATGGGGGATTAATGACAATTTGGGTTCTGATCTTGTTCTTTGCGAGATTACTTTCGATCCTTGTAAGAAATCCTTTTGTAAGTTGGCTACCAAAACTAGTGATCAAGTTTCAAGACGAGGCCGTAAACCCCAAAATAAAAAACTGAACAGTAAGAATCTTCAAGGAAGCAGTACTTTGATGTCCGAAAGAGTGCCTGTAACGAGTAGTACTGTTTACGAGGAAGGTACTAGTTCACATCCAGAAAGTTGGGTTGCGATAGATGCTAGTGTTGGTAATGGTGATTGGTCTACAACTGCTCCTTATGACATTGGTGTTCAAGGCTTCGACAAGTTTGATAAGGGGCTGTGTTTTCATGGCCGGGGAGGTGAGGGCCTGTGTTTTGATGGCCTAGGTGGTGAGGGCCTTTCTTTTGATGACCTAGGTGGTGAGGAGGATCTTCTCGAGTCTTTCGACATAGCTGGGTTCATGGAGTTTATGAAGTCTGATCCAGAAGTGGAGCCACTTGAAGATGGAACTATCCACGTGCTTGGAAAAAGAAAATCTGCAGAGGAGGATGATTCATGTCAAGCTAAGAAAATGTGTTTTTGAGATTATTAAAAACAGTAGCGTGAGTTAGTGATAGATGAATGCATTACTGAATGCATACATAGGATGTTGCTATGAATGCAAATATTGTATGATTTTTACTGAATTTATAGGTTGTCTTTTGTTGCATAACATAAGGTTTTGATATATAACAGAATAACGTTTAGCAATCCAAGGATTTTTTGTATATCCAGTGATTTAGCAATCCAATATGTTGTGGCATAATCTAACGTTTCTTTTTACATTATAAAATATATGGTGTTGTTTTTCCGAATACAGTGTTTTCTTTTAAGTTTACATAATTTTATATCACACCATCTTCTTCTTATTACTTTAAATTAAGGACTATAATGTATGTGAGTGAGTTGTGTTGATAACTAAGAAGTGGAAATATGTGAATGGGAAATTGAATCTTTGTTTAAATGCGGTTTTTGGTCATCAGTTTGAAGGAAATGATAACCCTCTGGACAAGACTACGACAGCTGAGGCCACTCGAACAATTACTGAATTCTTTCATTCATCTCACTACTCTTATTCAGCAAGAGAAAAGGTTGAGGAGATGTCTAAACTTGTAAGCATACCTTTTTCTTTTGAAGATTCCAATGAGTTGATTTTGCTGACAAGTGTATAAGCAGATAAGTAAGATTTTTTATCTAAACATGTAATTTGTTGTGCAGAAAGGGACTGTGCTAGATTCAGGAGGCAGTCAGACTAGTTTCTTAATGCAGGCTTTTATGCTAACCAAGCGTTCTTCTGTCAATATGTCAAGGGACTTTGGTTATTACTGGCTGAGGCTTGTAATCTATTTTGTGGTCACAGTCTGCACTGGGACAATCTATTTGAATGTTGGGACTAGTTACAATTCTATTCTGGTACTTTTATGTTTATTGCTGTTCACTTTTTGCATGTCCATCACTTTAAAACTTTTTTTTTTTAACATTATCAATTGTCACAAAGAACTGTGCTATTAATGCAATTTGTCTATTAATGAAGTTAGTTTACTGCCCTTTCTTAACATATATACATAAAAAAGATCATCAAGGCAAACAGCTGGGATTTGCTATTTTTATAATGGAATTATTGTTGTATCAAGGCCATGCTTTATAATTCTTTTTAAGTGTGATTTCTACTTATTTGAAGTCTAGTTTTAATTTTGCCCTAAAGCTTTAGTCTTTCTTATGTGACTACAGCTGGTGACTGGTTGCAGGGACCAAATGCGTTCTACCTTTACACAACCCATGGCTTTGGTAAGGGACAATTGGACAACTCTTTATTGCTGGTTTTGAATCGTCCATGTTGTTAGGAACAATTGTCGGATCTCTGACTGATAAAACGTCAGTCTCTCTCCCTTTAAACATTTTACTCAGTCACAGATACCTGTGATGAAATTTGACATTAACGTGTTTCTTGTTGGGTCACTGAAATCATTAAAGGGGTAGGAAACGTGCATGTGTCACTTACTGCATTACTTACATACTGAGCTGCATCACAAAGCACTCTCCTCAGTCTTGCTACATCCCTTTATTTTCAGCATTTGAGTCGTGGCTTGTGGCTGAGCACAATAAGGTATATGGTGCTTACAATATTAAGAAGTTCTAATACTTGCGTGTACATTTTTGTTTATACATCCTGTGGAAGTTGGAACACGGAATTATGTCTAAAAGTTAAAATCTATGATGAGAACCATTTTGTGAATTGATAAAAGTAGAAGTTTTTGCTTTTTTCCTATGAAGAAAGAGAGCTTGATTATTTAGTGGCCGCTTGTACATCTTTTGATGTTGCATTAGATTGACTAGAGATATACTTGCAAGTTAAGTAATTTTTCTTCTGATGCTATCGCTTTTTTTCCCCTAAACTTAAATCTGGAAACCTTTGGGCACCTGTGTACAAGTTTCAGGACAAGTTCCTTGAAACTACCAAGTTCAAAGCAAATTCTACATTGAATAACTTCCGGAAGGTTAAAGAGTCATCTCAATATCGTACATAGCATCTGATTGCATCGAGTAATCTGATAGAAATTGAGTGATCGGATATCCTCTATAAGCTATTTCTTAGACTTGCTGTCATGAGATAAAGAAAAATGTACTTCCCCATCACTTTATTTCTTCTATGGCTTAAATTTTAACAATAGTTTTTCAGTTCTAAAAACATCATTACAGTATAGCAACTAGTATGCTTCTCTATTCTTTCTGAGATATATAAATTGTCTTTGATGTGGATTTCCAGGTCAATGCATTCCCCATCACTGTTATGTTTGGCATGTGTTCCATCTTTCTTTTCGTGGCATCCCTTTTGCAAAGGAGGTTGTCAGTTATTGCGGATAAAACTAGTAAGTTTTCTATTTCTCGCAACCTGCTCTAAGGTTTAGATATCTTCGTTAAAGTTTTCTTTTTATACGGAGTTGTGTAATGGAAAAAGCATATGATATGTACTGATCTGATTGCATCGAGTAATCTGATAGAAATAGGATGATCGAATATCCTCTATAAGCTATTTCTTAGACTTGCTGTCATGAGATAAAGAAAAATGTACTTCCTGCAGAGACAGAGGTCACAGTTGAGGGAGAGGGATGCAGAGGCTGAACCACTGAATGATGCTTAGTTTCAGAAAGTTGGAAGTGGTGTTAAGCAGTGGAAAAACTCAAGACATAAACTTTTACAGAACTCAATCTAGCTAGCTATATATCCAATTTAGCAGTGCCAACAATTTATAGTAGTTTTGACTTCTGGGAAGAAGTGGTTACAGAGATACTACTATCTGGCTCTTCGGCATAGGTTGCAGTGGAAACATGTAACACCTACACTTCAACTCCTGGGAAGATATATTAATATTATTCAGCTGTTGTCTACTAGTCTTGTTGTCTTCTATTATTCAGGTCAAAGTTTAAGGCCTTAGTTTTGTTTAAACATTTTTGCAAATTTTCTTGTTGTTACACAAGTGTAAAATGGCACAAGCAACTCTTTATACTTTTCATGTTTACTACAACTAGGAATGAAAGGATTTATATAATCTTATTTTCTTTATTTAGTTCTGGCTCCAAGGATATGAGAGTAATGCAGATTGAATTGAATGTACCATGTTCAGCTTATGGCCGCTCGAATTTAAGAACTCAGGGCATGCCTATTCTAGTGTTCTGTCATACCATGACAATTTAGTCTTAATTTTCTTAACTGTTATTAAGTTATTCTACAGAATGAACTCAATCATCTTATAGTTGATTTTCATGAGTGAATAATACACAAAGGTGATGTTAAATAAATTTTTTAATGATCTAGAAATTCACAATGAAACTAGTTCTCATAAAGGTACATAACTTGACATCCTCTCTTTTCTTCACCAAGTAGTAACAGACAGTGGTTGAGGTCTGAGGACAGAAAAACATAAATAGGTTATTCTTGTTAGCTTGTTGATTTGTAAACAGAAAGTATAGTGCACCTTGAAAAAACAAAAGGAAAAACATAAAAGCCCAATAGTCAATAGCCCATACATACAGATTAGCTCGAGAACAATGGTATAATAATTATTCCAAGAAACAAGGAGATTAAAATATACAGGAGTTTTGAACACAGACGTTAATACTGTTACAGATAAGTACTCAACTAAATGTACAACACATTTTAGAGGTACTCAATTGGCATGAGCCACCTAATGACATCCTAAATCACGCGAGCTCGTTTTGCGTGTACCGAAGCAGCTTCCAAGTCTCCAAGAAAGAAAAGGATTTTATCCAATATACCTACACTTGGTTCACTATCTGCGAAAGATGTTTCTGCTGCATGCTCGCCATCTGAATGCTGGTTTGACGGCACTTCCTGTTCTCTTGAACCTAAATGTCGTTGTATTTCACCATGATGGACAAGATAACACTCATCTCCTTCACATATTATCTTCAATCCCCTGAAATTAATTACATGCTTAGTTCATCTAAAACTTTCCATTTATGGTTACTACTCGCTCAGTCAGAATTTCTTATATATAATGGAATTGCATTTAAACCATCCCTGACTTGGGTAATTCTATTGCATGATACAACATCTTCTGAACTTAGCTATCTAAGCAGAGATTCTATATGGATAACAGAAATATGAATATAATTTTAACGACAACATAAGAGGGAGCGAAAAAGTAAGAGACTAAAAGAAGATATAAGTCAATACTTGCAAACTTCTATACTAATATCTGAGACTATCTATCCTCGAAGAGAAATCATATATTCATATTGTCAACTTCATTAGATTTGTAACTAAGAAAATATATTAATTTCAATTCTTACCTATATATCTGCTATATTTCTGGGCATAATCTACATCATACTAGGTGTCTCTAAATATATGTACGTGTGTGTAAACAAATATAATGACAAGGTTAAAACATGCACAGTTAAATTGATATAAATATAGAGGCCCTTTAGTAGGAAAACATAATATGGCGTAGGCCTGTCAATGGATCAAGAATCCGATCTGATCCGATCCGATCCAACCCGAAATTAGCGGGTATGGATCCTTCAAAAAAATATCCGATCCGATAAGGATCCGATCCGATAATGATCCGATCCAATAAAGAGCGGGTATGGATTTAGCATGATCCGATCCGTTAACGATCCGATCCGAATATATTTATATATTAAATATTTTTTATATATTATATATAATATATTTATTATGTATAATATATAATAAAAAATATTTCTACATATCTATACTATATTATATATATAATATGTTATATTTATTATTTATATTTATTATTTATATGTATTATATAATATACTATATTTATTTTTTAATATATATTATATTTTTTTATTTGTCATATACTCCCTCCGTCCCTTTTGATTGTTAACATTTCACTTTTTCAAAACTTTCTGGCACGCATTTTAAGGTGCATTTTAAGGATAGTTAAATAACTTTTTTTTAAAATTTTCTTTTTCTGTATAAAAATTTAATGTTTAAATTTTTATACAGAAAAAGAAAATTTTAAAAAAAAGTTATTTAACTATCCTTAAAATGCACCTTAAAATGCGTGCCAGAAAGTTTTGAAAAAGTGAAATGTTAACAATCAAAAGGGACGGAGGGAGTATAATATAAAAATTATAAAAAATATATAGACTTTTCGATTAACATCTAAAAGTTTGAATACAAGTCAAAGTACTAATCAAAATAATAGTTGACCGTTAAATTACTAAATCAAATGAATTTATTTTTTTCTAAAATATTGGCATTAACATTTAAAATGATAGATGTTGACATCCGTACGGTTGGATCATCAAGTAATATTTTGCAAAATATCGAAACCCTTTAGGGTTGGGTTTAGGGGTTAGGGTTTAAAATTAATATTTATAAAATTGAAATAAATTAAAATTAATATTTATTTTAAAGTTAGCCCATCTTTTAATCAAGCGGGTCGGAGCTCCGATCCGAAAATCCGAAACCCGAACGGATCGGGTATGGATCGGACTAAAAAATATCCGGCCATAATCCGATCCGATCCGAACCCGAAAATTCTTAATGGATTTGGATATGGATTTAGCATAATCCGATCCGAATCCGACCCGTTGACAGGCCTAATATGGCGGTATCCCTCGCCTTGAGGAAAAGAAATTTATGGAGATTATATACATGCATATAGATATGACCTTGTAAGGCTGAGCATATAACAACAATTGGCAAAATATATAAATGAACGGGCAACAGCTATTTAATAAAGATTCAACTTACAATCCTATTCGGTCACAACGATCTTGGACTATATACACATCTTTCCACGACTTGGAATCTTTAGGAGCATAGAATGCAGCACTATCCGTTCCCCATCGTTCCTCGAAGAGGTTGGACCACAAAATATTTTCTGATGCCATGAGCTTCCATCGTCTGCACACTTTGACAAGAAAAAAAAAACACTTTGTTCACCAGCACAGTATGTATAAGGACAGATTTGATGACTTCCAAATGAAGCAATTATATGTACGGTCAAGGAAGAGCTAAGAGAGCACGTGTTCAGCATTTTTCAGATCAGAAAAGCAAGAGTTGATGCCTTTCATAAACTGATAAACCTCATCAACAAAAGTTAAAACTGCTGGAATTAATTTACATTTTTGGACTAATCCAACAATTTCTACGAGATCTAATAGAACTGAACTAAAATGTGACTTTAAGATTTATTTTTATTTTCGCTATATGACTTTAAGAAAATTACAGAAAATAGGACAATAATTGAGGACTAACAGTACCATCAAACAAACACAGCTTTCACTAAAAAAAACAGCTTTAGAGCATTGACCTCATCTAACAGACTAATTAAATTCCTAGCCTGCAGAGTCATTAGCCAAGGACAGCAGCATAATAACTGAGAGGTTAGCTTTCTAGTCGATTACCAAATGGTCCTATAGTATAACGAATATTAGTCCACATCAAACACTAGAAACGTAAATGGTTACAACAAAATACATTCATGATCACCATATAATTTTGCATTATTCAATGAAATCACTATTAGTTTCTAAAACCTCATCTCACTTCATACCTAATCTGCAACATAATTCATGACCCTTTAGTAATGAATCTGACAATCAACTGCATATAGTTTTGTGTGTTTTTGTATGGCCACAAGTACACTGTACACCTAATAAATGCATGGTAAGTTGGTAACGTTTAAGAAATAAATAATGTAGCTTTTCATATTTTTTATTATTGTGTTACATGAATATATTCACCTATATATAATCTTTTCAATATATTTTTGATATTTATTAAATATTTTTATTAGGGATTTAATAGAAAAAAATATTATTATTTATTATTAATTAATTAATTATATTTTTAGTAAAAACTACTTCACTTACTTTTCTAAGATAAACAATTTTTTAAACGCTTTACATAAAAACAAAATCATATATCAAATATAATAAATTTATGAAAATTAATCTGGGTTATTGCTAAAATATCCAATAAACTTTATTTTTTTTCAATTTGTAAAAAGCTGATTTAATACATTTAAAATACATTATAATAAAGCAAATTTAATAATAATATAACAATAACATGAAACGAAATATAATTATAGAATACTTTATACATATTATTAAAAAATATATATGTTTTGAAAAAACTATGATTTTAAAAAGTAACTAAATTTAATAAATTTGAATGAATAATATTTACAAAATCTTTTGTGAATTGTAAAAAACTAGTAAGTATTAATGTATTTAATTTAGTAGTGCATTTAATATAAGCAACCTTAACTAAAACGTATATAGCTAATCAATATTAATATGCGCCTGTCACATTTAATTTAATACTCATAAGGGCATAAATGTACTATCCATAAACTGCATTAAGTAAAATTGAACTGCATTTAGTAACACCCAAATTTTAATATTTCAGATTCTTATTATTATTATTTTAAAATTAATACTAACATACACATTTTTCATTGAAGGGACATTTTAAAGGTATATATTTAATAATGAAATTTTCAATAACTTAAGATTTCAAATTGTTATATAAGATACAATTTTTATTAATTATTAAAATAACCAATTATAAGAAGACATGTGTCATTTGGAAAAAAAATAGAGATTTATTTTTTTTGAGTAATACTAGAAATCAAAATAATTCTCCCATAGTTTGCACATATAAACACGCGTGGTACATCATTTTAAGGACAATTACCAATTATGCATACTAGCTTATAGCCCGTGCTTCACGGGTTACTTTTAAATACTTTTAAAATTATATAATTAAATAAAATAGAGAATAATTTATTACGAATTTATTAGTAATAATAATAGTTTAATAAATGATATGTATTGATTAGAATTAATAATATAAAATCTTAATGTAAATTTGTTGTTGATGGGATTTGAACCTTGATCTTTGGAAGAGGAATTTAAATAAAGAATATTCATTATTATTAGATCTAACGGCTATGTGAAAAGTATTTATGTTTGATATATGGTGTTGAAAAAGAAGAGAAAAGCCGAAAAAGATTGTGTATTGAATTGATGAAGATTGCGCAGATGAAGTTTAGAAGAATTAGAATTAAAGTTCTGTAAGGCAACGGAGGTTTTAAGTTTAGCTGTATTAGTAATGGTGTAAATATAAAATACTACTCTGTATTGATTTAACGGAATTCATTTAATTTGTTTTATATTATAAATAATTAAAAATTAAATAATTAGAGTGAAAACCAAAACTTAGGAGAAAACCAAAACTTTCAATGTTTCGGCTTTAATATAATAGTACTAGCTTATAGCCCGTGCGAAGCACGGGTTACTTTTAAATACTTTTAAAATTATATAATTAAATAAAATAGAGAATAATTTATTACGAATTTATTAGTAACAATAATAGTTTAATAAATGATATGTATTGATTAGAATTAATAATATAAAATCTTAATGTAAATTTGTTGTTGATGGGATTTGAACCTTGATCTTTGGAAGAGGGATTTAAATAAAAAATATTCTTTATTATTAGATCTAACGGCTATGTGAAAAGTATTTATGTTTGATATATGGTGTTGAAAAAGAAGAGAAAAGCCGAAGAAGATTGTGTATTGAATTGATGAAGATTGCGCAGATGAGGTTTAAAAGAATAGAGTTCTATAAGGTAACGGAGGTTTTAAGTTTAGCTGTATTAGTAATGGTGTAAATATAAAATACTACTATGTATTGGTTTAACGGAATTCATTTGATTTGTTGTTTTATATTATAAATAATTTAAAATTAAATAATTAGAGTGAAAACCAAAACTTAGGAGAAAACCAAAACTTTCAATGTTTCGGCTTTAATATAATAGTAATTATAACTAAATATAATACTTTTAAAATTATATAATTAAATAAAATAGAGAATAATTTATTACGAATTTATTAGTAACAATAATAGTTTAATAAATGATATGTATTGATTAGAATTAATAATATAAAATCTTAATGTAAATTTGTTGTTGATGGGATTTGAACCTTGATCTTTGGAAGAGGGATTTAAATAAAAAATATTCTTTATTATTAGATCTAACGGCTATGTGAAAAGTATTTATGTTTGATATATGGTGTTGAAAAAGAAGAGAAAAGCCGAAGAAGATTGTGTATTGAATTGATGAAGATTGCGCAGATGAGGTTTAGAAGAATAGAGTTCTATAAGGTAACGGAGGTTTTAAGTTTAGCTGTATTAGTAATGGTGTAAATATAAAATACTACTATGTATTGGTTTAACGGAATTCATTTGATTTGTTGTTTTATATTATAAATAATTTAAAATTAAATAATTAGAGTGAAAACCAAAACTTAGGAGAAAACCAAAACTTTCAATGTTTCGGCTTTAATATAATAGTAATTATAACTAAATATAATACTTTTAAAATTATATAATTAAATAAAATAGAGAATAATTTATTACGAATTTATTAGTAACAATAATAGTTTAATAAATGATATGTATTGATTAGAATTAATAATATAAAATCTTAATGTAAATTTGTTGTTGATGGGATTTGAACCTTGATCTTTGGAAGAGGGATTTAAATAAAAAATATTCTTTATTATTAGATCTAACGGCTATGTGAAAAGTATTTATGTTTGATATATGGTGTTGAAAAAGAAGAGAAAAGCCGAAGAAGATTGTGTATTGAATTGATGAAGATTGCGCAGATGAGGTTTAGAAGAATAGAGTTCTATAAGGTAACGGAGGTTTTAAGTTTAGCTGTATTAGTAATGGTGTAAATATAAAATACTACTATGTATTGGTTTAACGGAATTCATTTGATTTGTTGTTTTATATTATAAATAATTTAAAATTAAATAATTAGAGTGAAAACCAAAACTTAGGAGAAAACCAAAACTTTCAATGTTTCGGCTTTAATATAATAGTAATTATAACTAAATATAATACTTTTAAAATTATATAATTAAATAAAATAGAGAATAATTTATTACGAATTTATTAGTAACAATAATAGTTTAATAAATGATATGTATTGATTAGAATTAATAATATAAAATCTTAATGTAAATTTGTTGTTGATGGGATTTGAACCTTGATCTTTGGAAGAGGGATTTAAATAAAAAATATTCTTTATTATTAGATCTAACGGCTATGTGAAAAGTATTTATGTTTGATATATGGTGTTGAAAAAGAAGAGAAAAGCCGAAGAAGATTGTGTATTGAATTGATGAAGATTGCGCAGATGAGGTTTAGAAGAATAGAGTTCTATAAGGTAACGGAGGTTTTAAGTTTAGCTGTATTAGTAATGGTGTAAATATAAAATACTACTATGTATTGGTTTAACGGAATTCATTTGATTTGTTGTTTTATATTATAAATAATTTAAAATTAAATAATTAGAGTGAAAACCAAAACTTAGGAGAAAACCAAAACTTTCAATGTTTCGGCTTTAATATAATAGTAATTCATTTGATTTGTTGTTTTATATTATAAATAATTTAAAATTAAATAATTAGAGTGAAAACCAAAACTTAGGAGAAAACCAAAACTTTCAATGTTTCGGCTTTAATATAATAGTATAGATAGATAGATGACACGGTATTTGGGACAATTTTAAAAGAATTTTGAATTTTCTAACATTTTTCCTTTTTTTTGTTCCCTAACGTTTAATATTCGATTTATATCTTATTATATCCAATCAAACTACTTTTAAAAAATTTTGAATAACATATATAATGGAAATCCTTTTGTTTCAAAAAAAAAAAACACATATATATTAAATACTCCCTCTATCCCACTTAAACTGGCTTGTTTGACTTTTTTTGGTCAAATTGACCAAACTTTGATTGACTTTTAAAAATTATCGATTAACATTTTTATAAATCTAAAAAATGTAGGCTATAATAAATGATCTATATTTTCTTATCATTTTTTTTCATTAACTATATTTAACATATAATATACATAATATAAGTTACAAAATTGGTCAATTTGACCAAGAAAAGTCAAACAAGTCACTTTGAGTGGGATGGAGGGAGTATAATTTAAAGTGGATTAGAATTGATTTGTGAATAATAACATAAGGGTCCTGGTCCCTGACAATCGATTGTCAGGGACCGGTTACGTAATAATTGATTCCAGGGTCGTTGGATCAAGAATCCGATGGCCCTGGAGGCCTGGATTAAAAAAAAAAAATTACCTATCCGTTATAATTTTCAAAACAAAATTTTTTTTATTTAAAAAAAATAAAACTGTGAACGCCGTACTAAATATCTAATTTTATTATCTTTAAAATATTAAACTCAAATGAAATTTTTATATATGTCTATAATATTGTTACAATTATAGAAAATTTGTATAAATGTATTATTTAATTAATAAACACACATAAACACTACATGCTAATAGAAAAAAAAATCTTAAATTATATAATTAAAATATTATATATATTCCATTTCGGATTCGGATACTCCGGATTCAGATACGGATATTATCCGATTTATTTCGAATATGGATAATATCCGCCTTGTTTGACTGAAATCCAAAGATGATGCTAACGTTCCAAAGGCATGATTTGATCGAGGAAAGTAGAAAGAAAACGTGGAAAAGTTACTCAAGCCATTTCCTTACCTAGCAGCCCCTTTACTAGTTACTAGTAAGGGAAAACGCTAGCGCGCCTTTTTTCGGATACGAATATAGATATTTCGGACGGATATCGGATTTGTCAAATTTTTTTGACAGCCCTAGCCAGCAGGTAAAAGAGGGTCACATATCCAAAAGATCATAAATAAATTTTCTCCCATTTACCTTTAAATTTTGCAGTATCTATCTTATCTCATGTTACCTTCATTTCTTATACTCAGTATAATCAAATGTAGGAAAACAGTCTAATCACAAGATTATAAAACTAAACGTCGACAAAATCTAGAAACCTTTATCATCTAACATTGGTAGAAATTAAAGACAATGCAGTTTGGATTAAATTCCCTAATCTGTGTTTCAACTGGGCAACTGTGTTTGCCAAAGGTTCACAGAAATCCATATACGCAGAAGTGAATGCATCATCTTCCAGTACTTGGAGCTGCTGCATTTCTAAATATTTCCTGAGACTGGCCTCTGCAACATTAATTAAACTGAGAGATGCGTTTGTATGCATGAATTTCGTGACGAGGATCCCAGCTAGAATCTGCTGATCTGCCTTCACAAGCTCCACTATAAAAGACGGGAAAAGTATTTTTCTGAAAAGAAACAAAATATCTTTCTCTTTGCTATCAGATTCGCATAACCTTCTTTGTTTGAGGCTCGACAACTGGTCTTCCTGGCACTGGCGAGATAAATTCCCAACAATATAACAAAGATATGAAAATGTGGTTCCATAGGAAGGTTTAGTGATGATTGTTGTTATGATTCTGGAGTACAATGCAAGAATTAGGAACTCAATATCTCCAGAAATTGTGTCTGAAATGCCTACTTGCTTGAGTTTATCCTCCACCGAATCCAGACACAGTAGCTGTGTTCCGTCATAAGGCAGTAAGAGAGCCATCTTGAGAGCTGCAAAGCTATCCAAATCAGCCATAATTTGCCTCATGCGAAGGGTGCCATTATCATCTAGCAGGATGCCTGTGGTGTTTTCAAGGGATTTATCAATCAATTTTAATAAGTCTCTAAATCGAGAAAACTGTACCAGTTTTTGGAAGATCTCCAACCAACAAGCATGCAGAGGATGAACTACAAGTGTGTTCTCATTCTTTAGTTCCTTATCTAAGGGTTCTTCTTGAAAGCTTTCCCATCCATCATCCCAATCATCACTGCCCCAATTGTTTCCAGCATCGGGTGTTCCAGCGGAATTTGCCTCAGCTCTGCCTGATGGAAATAGTCCTTCCCATTCTTTTAGAATGGCTATCAGAGAGTCACAATGGCTTCCAGCAGTAGCAGATTCACATACTGTTGAGAAGCAAGAAACTGCTGATTCAACAGTCAAAAGATCCTTCGGAGTAATCTGTATACTTGGAGAGATAGCAGACACCAGCTGTGATGACTTGAGGGCAACTAGCGTATTAGCAAACCTACTCGAAGCTTCAGTATTTACATTTTGCACCCCATGATCACCAGTAGTCTCTGCATCAGCATCAGTCCTTTGTAAATCCCACCTTTCCCATGGAAGAATATTGGCCTGTATCTCAGCAGAAAATGCCTTCAATGTTCGACCTCTAGATGAAATAAACTGCATAAGCTCCAGGATGTAAACCCGCACATGGTCTGGAAGCTCCAAGTTATCAGAGAACTTTCCCATTCTCGTCCAAACTGCCAGCCTTACCATCTTCAGATCCTCCATTTCATATTTTGCTTCACTCAAAGATGACAAGAGATTGTGTAGATTTGGGTGATCAAGGGATGCACCAGAAGTGAGGTCTTGCAAGATTGTTTCGAGTATACTAAGATAAATATGGGGAAGATCTTGTATATCATCACAATATTTTTGGCTCCCTGAGATTGAAGTTGAATTAGGTGGGAACTCTGACACTGCATCAGAATATACATGAGCAATAGCTTCGAAGTTGCATCCAGAAAAAATCATCGCTCTGCAGAAATATGAAATTTCAACAGCAACACTGCCAACAAGGCCATTCTTAACATAGCTAACAAGAGTTCTCCAACCCTGAGTTGGTGAGACTTTATTCCCTACAACCAGGTTTAAAAACCCTTTAAGGCACACCATTAAACACCTCGGGAAAAACTTCTCTTCAGAACACTCCGGGGATACAAACTCCTGCATGTCATCAGCTAGTCTTAACCAAAAATTCAGAAGCATTCTGAGGCAATCCTGCCAGCTTGAATTCCAAGATATACTATCTAAGGAATTTTTAAAGGGTAGTATTATATTAAAGTATTGTTTCAGTATTCCCATGACAGCTGGACCTGTCAGCTCAATTATATACTGTCTGCACATATCATATGTACTCTCAAGCTCATTTATTAAGTTCCGAAGATTTTCAGGACCTTCAAAAGGAATCCCGGATTCAGCTCTCGATCCTAATTCTGACAACAAACTCAGTACGTGTTGTCTGTAGACATCACGCCATGATAGAAGACCCTCAGATGCTGGATCTCCGCAGAAGTCAACAAGAGTCCGGACCATTTTTGCTAGTGCTTCAACAGTATGTTCATCAATGTGTAAACAGACTTCACTGCTGAAGCTCTCAAGGTTTAGTCCTTGCAACCCAGCAATATTCTTGAAGTTCAGGCCCTGTATAAAAGAAACTTTGGAACATTCTTGCTCAACCACCCTATAAAAATGAGCCAATGCAGGAGCAGCTATATGTGGGGGTTTTGAATCAATTACGGGCAATGACTCATTATCTTCTCCGAGTTGCATGTAGCAGTCAGATAGCAAGGCATATATACAAGCAAGGCGTTGCTTGTCAAGCCCATTGATTGCAGGGTACACTGACAAGGAGATGGTTTGTATTGATTCTGCAGCACAAGCAAGTATTTTGCCTCTGAAGTTTGAAATTTCAGCCATTATATCATCAACAGTCCAAACATTTGAAACAAGGACAGAAGCAAGGTACAGTTGTAGCACCTGAATCATAAACACGGAGAAATTAAAATATCATTTCCAATTGATATGCATAAAATATTATGCTGCCTACAGAGCTACTATATAGCACATACCTTGGTCTCATCCAAGTGGTAGGTAGAGACAAGTAGCAACACATCCTTCAAAATTTGCTTTTTCTCTGATCTTACTGATTCAACAAAAGAACAAACAACACTCTCCATATAGCCGATGTCTCCGGACAAAAAGCGTGCAGTTTCAACACCAGGAATTATTTGCTCTAACACCCTTGTATGGTCTGCTACACGCTTTTGGTTTTCTAATTTCACTTTCCATTCTCTCCAAAACGAGGATTGGGTCTTATCAATTTTCTCTTGTTCATCTAATTTATAAAAACAAGTGATGTGAGAAAATTTAGAATTCTGAAACTAATAAAAAGTCGAAATATTTTCCACGAATTTAAGTATTTAACCCGGTTTTTAGGACACTAACTGTGCTGTATATTGATAGAGAAAGTAATAGTAGTAATAATCTAAAAATTACGGAAAATGTTAAATCACCTGAACTTAGTGATGTGTATTTCTCTTGAAATTTTTTCAGCAACAGTTTTCTCCGCTGAGCTGGATCCTCGCATTCAAAGCCAGAGTTGTGTAGCGAACTATATATCATCCCAACATTCATAATGCTAGAGATTTCATTGTAGTCTTCCCTTCTTTTAACCTGTTCTTCTATTATTTCAACCCCGTGAAAGGCATCAACAAGATTTAACAGAAAGGAACATCCTAGTATGTCTTCCCTTTCGGTAACAGGAGGTGTTAAAATTGATTTGGCTAGAGATGCAATCAAGTTATCTTTTGGAGAAAAACCGTTCCTTGCCAGCCAGGAAAGAATAGCAACGACAGCTTGTGTTCTAACATTTACATACATCTTACTGGAAATTGAGCCTGAAACTAACTTCTGGTCACCTTCAGTAAACTGACTTAATTCCAGCAACCACGGAAGCCGTAATGCTGCGAAGGAAAACACCTTTCCATTATCCCTGAGAAGAGAATCCCAATCAGGGACATTGTCCACGGTTAGATCTTTGGCAACAAGAAGGAGAGTATTTTTTATGGTTTCGAAATGGACTTCTTGACCATCATTCACAACTCTGTCAACCTGTCCAGACTGATCTCTTAGGTCAGCTATATCTTGAATACTGTGTGGCGGATAGGAGATAACTGAGGCACCATGGGTGGAGAACTTTGGAGGGTCAGTTCCTGTCAAAATCATTAGCTTTTCACATTGTTCTTCAATATCCAGATCTTTCCATGCAAATAAGAGCTCACCGATCGATTCCTCATCACAGTGGCTTAAAGCAAAACCAAGAAGTTGCTTTCGAGAGCTTACATCCATGTTTTCAAGCGCAGGACCTCTTGCCAGGGCAGCACATAGGTCCCAGACAGCCCCATGTCCTTTCTTGGCCAAAGCCAGGCACAGATCAAAAGACAATTGAAGATCTCCAGCTACTGCTGCTTCTCTTGCAATAGCTTCCTGAACGGCCGATATGTCGTCCTGAGAACCCAAACCAAGAAGTTTTGCAACCTCGACAAGTTCTTCAACATTTAGATATGCTCCACCTTGACTTGTAATTGCTAATTTAATTATTTCCATAGGATCTTTAATTTGTCTGAATTGCATTGGCAGAAGGTTCACTCCTAGATTTGGAAGTTTAATTGTGATTGCATCAATAATATCTGCCTCCGCCCTGACATTTCTGCTGCTTGGAAGGATATTTAGACATTCCTTGGCCTTCCAGATCTGGAAAAACCCCAACAAAATGATCAATGAATTCGAAAAACAGTTTAAAGGAGAGAAAGTACATGTTTATGCATAGAATATTTAAGTTATTATTTCCAAAAGTACTTCTTACAAGCACAAACAAAATGGAAAAAATGATATGCAGTTTAGAAGCTGCAAAGGAAATCATATAAAGTATATAAGTTTAACCTCACACAAATCTGTATATCCACTGCACTTGAAAAAAAAGAAAAACACTTAAAATTGGAGAGTGGAATATTATTTTTAAGCACTCTAGCCTAATTGATATATACATGTTCAGAGATTTTTTCATTATCATATAAAAGTCTATAAAGTATGGGAAAGGCTTTTCAGATAAGAACTCAAGACTGAAGACAAAGCTCAGTACGCACAAGCAATTTCTATAAAACAGCAACTTGAAGCAGTTCAAAGGTTGAGACATACTTCTGAGCAAGCAAGACTTGAAGCTGAGAAGAAGTAATCTCTTGCAGCTTGAATGACAAGATACTCTGCCTTATCAGCTGCCAAACTAACTAATCCTGTACCTTTTAAGTAGTTCCTAGCAAGTGAAAATTTACCAGCTTTCAGTAATCCCCTACAGAACTCCATTAAAATATACTCCAGATCCAGAAAGGGAAATGCTTTTTCTTGCAAGGATTGCAGATCACGCCACATGTTTGCCCATTCATTATCTGATCGGCCTGGCAGTCTCCGGACAAATTTCGAAAGTATAAGGCGAAGAATCTGCTTTACACCCTTTACATCTTCATGTGGCTTTATAAGAAAGCCAATTGGCTTTGGCACCTGCAAACAAATGTATATAACTATATACTTAAAATTGTTACCTTACACATTAACTTTATTTTTTTTGGCTCTTAATCATAAGTAACTTTAAAATCACCATCAACAGGCTTTTAGAGTTCATGTGGCTTAAAAACTCGCAAGCACCAAATAAAGTGAAGACAATGTTAGTGTTAAAAGTATATGATTCATTTGGTGGCTTCTACTATCACCCCAAGGTTTTAGAAAAGCTGATCATTAACAATTAGGATTAGGACTGAGTTACTAAGGTGAATATGTAGTCAAAAAACCTGCACAGTTGACCAGATTGGAGACACAAATTTCAAAGTCATGTGTTCCTCTAGATACATAATCTAATCTTCTTTTAGTTCATTATTTTTTCAAGTCCAAATTGTCACTTCTAATTTCTCAAACATCACCCTTACTAGAGAGCATATTAATGACGTCTTGTCACATAGACTTGTAAATATAATTTAGAGAATTGATCTCTGAATCCGTGAATCACATAGTCTCCACAAGATTATCTAAAAGTACTAAGAAACTATAGGAGTTGCATTTGGTCCAAGATAATCGCTAAAGCCCTCGTAGCCCATAGGTAAAAGGGCCAGGCCGGCCACTTCCGGTGGGAAGCTCACATTTTCTACTCTCTTCATGATCGATACCTTATCTAATTCTTCAGTTGGTTCCTTCTTTAACTATTTTAGAAGTCACCTTGACCCATTAGATCAGGGCGTCATGGACCAGCCATTCTACCCTTGAAAACCACACCAAGATCCGATACATAATGCTTAAGAAGTACTTCACCATAAGATGAAAGTGTACAGCACCCAGAACATATGCAACTTCAGTTTAAAAAAACTAGCACATAGTATAACAATCCTAAAACTTATTAGTATACAAAAAAGAAAAGCATCAAAATCTTGAAGTGAAGGCCATCTACTGATTGTAAAAGAGTTGAAGTAATAATAAAAGAAGAGAAATAACAGACCTGGTATAAGGCTAACAGCCTTCCTGCTTCAATATGGCCTTCGGCAACTTCTAGTCTTTTCTTCAAATCCTCGACTTCAGAATCTGGAGGAGGTAAAAGTATCACAACCGATCCAAAGTGCAAAACTCGCAAGAGTTTATGGAGATTTTAAAACATAATACAAGTACGATGCTTCAGAATAAAAACACAGATGGCATGGCAAAAAATTATTAAGCACTACAAGTCTACAAGCCAAGGTAACACCAAAAGAAAGAATGAGAAATATTAGAATCATGTCTCATATGATCATATCTAAACTAATACCAATAGTTCCCCATAAGATGATCTAATCTTTGATACCTATCTACCATCCTTTAGTCAACTAGATTAAAGAAAGCTTACCCTGTGGCTTGGGAAGCTTCGACAATATAGCATTCATAGTATTCCACTTATCTGTATTAGTGCATGAATATATGCACTGCAGAGCACAGTCAACCACTTCAACTTCATTCCTGAAGAACCCATTCCTTCCAATATCCCTGCATCCTTCTTCAATCACCATCAAACATAACTCTAATTTAGCATCCAAAGCCAGCTCTTTCAGCCATTCAACCAAAAATGAGGTAGCTCTCATATCAAGAACAGTTTGAAACTGCATAAATGGAAGTGCTCTATTCTGTAAATTTTTTATTACATTTTCCTCTTTCACCCCCTTGAGCATTATTTTGAACTTCTCATAGTTAGGTAATTCTTCCCATGTAATCAGGTCCATCGTAAAATTTGTTTCATCCTCAGTTCCAACAGAATATATAAGCTGGTGCAAGTACGAGATATCTTCACGAAACTGCTGCAAATCAGAAATACCCTTCTGACAAGCACAGTCGATCAAACAAAGGCTGTTGTCTAGCTGACCACTCAAGGAATCGATAGCTCTTGCTCTACTTTTATACCATGTTGTAAGTTCATTATTTGATGGCCACAAAAGCCCACATGTTTGTTTAAATATGAGTTCGGTTTTGATATCTACACTGCTGTCATGACTTTCAAGAATTCTGCCAACGGAAGTAACCATCTTTTCACACTCAACCCAATCTTCTTCTCTTAGAGAAATACTTGAGGGAGGATATAACCCTGGAAGCAGCTGCCCGTAAGTTTGAACAGGAATTGTTTCAGGAATAGCAGCTAGAACTTCCAGCATGCACGGAGCTAGTGAATAAGGGTGTCGCTTGAATAGAAGGTTAAGAGCTCCGATCTTACCACTTTCAGCAAGTACTACTGCACTTTCATTAATAGGCGAAGTGCGGAATTTCATGTAATCCTGCATGGAAAACCTTCAAAATGCTAAGTCAATAATAAGAAATTCAGTAGAAATATGTCACACATGATTTCTATTAGATGATGAAATAAAGTTCTCTTATATTCACTGCGCAAGGGCAACTATTGGAAATATGTTAGACCAGGAGAAATATAAAATTAAAGAGATTCCTCCAGTAAGGGTGAGTGCATCTACTTTCCAAGAAAAACCAGTTTACTTTTGAGCAATTTTATTATAATGTGGGGACACATGAATGAAAAAGGACAATTTTATTAACGATTTTTTTCCAAAAATACCTTGTGCACAAGCTGAAAACTTCTTTCTAGAGAATTAAACAATTTGCATCAATATATGAGCTCTCCAATGCAAAAAGATAAAAAATAGTTTACAAAGTACATAAATAACAGCCTTGCTCCTTATAATGAAACCAATGGTATATGTATTACCTCCCCATGTTTATCCCAAGAAATGTCTCAAGCTTGTCTCGGAATTGTAATATTTTAAGTCTAGCCAACCGAAAATCCCAAATTTGCCCGGACAAGTCATCTTCTGAATCGGAAAACATGTACTGCTCTGTCAAGCGGAGCCCATAAGCAAGTAAAGCCCTTGTACTATCTTCTGTTTGTCCAACTCTATCTACACACTCAGAAAGTACAAATGCTTGATCCTTGATCTTTGGCAGCAACCTATTGATCTCTTTTATTCCTTGCCCAGAAAGCAACCATTGTGTCTTTAGCACTTCATCCTGATCCAGACCATGATCATTAGCAAAGTCCAGGGCTTCCTGATACTTTCCACCACTTATTAATATATCATACATTTCAGGAACAGATCTTCCTGAAAAGGACTTCAGGCTCCATTTCAGTTTGGCAATGTCAAGCTGATTATACTTATCTACTATAACTTGTTCTATGACATGTATGCTGCTTGGTTCTTTTTTCTGGGATGAATCATCACTTTCTCTAGCAGTGCTCTCTAAAACAAAAACCTGCCTAGGGAACTGTTGCACACGTTCTAATACAGGCATCGAATATACAAGATCACTTTTTGAAAGTCTTACGCCACTAATAATGTCGAACATGATAGTAGTCCCACCCCTTTTAGCCAAAGTTAGGATGTTGTCTGACCACCAAGTAAAATCGACTACATCATTCAACCATTCTCTCTCTTCAGTTGATTTATTGTCGCTCTGTTGTAAATTAAGGTTTTCCTGATAAGATATTTTTGATATGGAACAATTTTCATCTTTTACTTTGAAAGCAGCCAATGATCCTCTTAAATCCAAAGTAGCAACCAATTTCCCGCTGGGTGAAAATAACAATTTTGGATATGTTAATAAGCCAGTATAACCCTTCAGTATAGAATATAAGCCCTCAAACTGAGTACTAAACACTGGTTCAAGATTTAAATTCCCAGTTCTTCGCCAGAGAGATAGGCTATAGGATCCTGAAAAGAAAATATAGTAAAAATTGGTGAAGTTGATAGACTAATAGACTCCCATAATACTGCACATCTTTTTTGTGGAAGAGGAGAGCAAGGTTACATGTATTCATACTTGTGTATTTAATATACAAATTCTTTATATCTGTGCAAACTACTTTCCACAACAATTTAAACACTCGGAGATTTACACACATAGGTATTTAGAATTCCATAAGCTGATGCATACTGCAGAATACGAAAGAAACAATGTTTGCAGGAAAAATGTGATCTGTTATGCTGGAAAAGAAAACCTCAAATACTCTGTTGCATGTAAAAAATTATTGCATGGCTTTATGTGTGGCAAGAAAAAATTTGACGGACAAGGGGGGGCAAGGCATTGAGCCTAACTAGATTCAACATTATGCATTGTCAAACCCAACTCATTTGGATCAAAAGATGTTGTCAAGCTAACTTACAGTAGAAAAAAAGAAATAACAGATAATGTATTACTTCTAATTACACTATTGAGGTTCCCAAAAAAAGAATTCCTTATAGTTTATCCATAAAACTTATGTGCTGAGAAAGTCTCAACAGAAACAGCATGGAACGGTACCTGTTGTACTACTTGTCACTGAAATGCTAGGCCCTGTACAAACTAGAGCAACCAACGAAAGATCTGAATGGTAATCCATGCAGAATACATATTGTGGAAAATGCTTATTGATCATTGAGCCCTTAATCGAGGTGCACGCTGAAGAAATGGAGACCATTGGATCCTTGCTAATGTCAATATCATAAAAAGAACCATCCGATGTAAGAATCCTGAAGACACCCCTGTGAATTTTTTTCATCTACTCAGTAACTAAGAACATCAAATTGACCATATAGAAAAATAATTAAAAGCTAAACGTGAAAAATATATATATTAAACACATGAGAAAAGAATGAAACTTACAAGCAAGAATTCTTATTATCAAAGTCATCCAGTACAATCAAGTCTATAATTGGAGAAGAAAGTTTCAAATGCCTCCTGGTAATACTTGATATCAATTCACCATTGACTTTGACAAAATATAGAGTATCAGTGTCATCACAAACCCCGAGAATATCATGAGCTTCTGACCAGGCACCACAAGTGAACGTGACACTACTGCTACCTGATTGCAGGTCACATAAGTTAAAGCAGCTTTATGAAACTAATACATTACTAATTAATCTGCTAAAGAAAATCACCACTGGTTTTACAGGGAAAAAATAAAGAGCTTCTAAAGTTTCAATTTATAAATGACAGATGTTTTTGATTGGTTATGTATCTTTATAATTTAAATTAAATGAAGGAACCTTAGCACACGTGCATTTGTTATTGCAATTTCAGCAAACTACTAGCATGAAAGGTTATTGCCTTTTAAATATTGTAGCCTATCTATGCAGACAATGAGCGTGCACCTATCAACTTGAAAAAAAAACATACTGAGTTAGTTTTACTAACACATATAAAAAAAATGATGTAGAAATCAACAAATACACTACTTAATATGCACTACTGTGGTTTATAAACAGCCTGAAGTCAAGAAGGTCGACTCAGCTCTTGAAAGTATACTCAGCTAAATGGTCTGGCTCCTCTAGCATGCCTGAATTGATTTAAGACTACTTTCTTTTCTCATATCCTTTTCTTCTCCAGGAAAAGATTTTTTATCAGATGTCTCAACGTAATGCTAAAAGTAAGCTTACAGTTATAATGGCCACAGGGTTGCCGGAAATCATCGTCCTTCTGCAAGATCGTAATTTGATTCGCAGTTGTTATTGCCACACGTTCACCACTTGGGGAGACAAACAAAGCTACCAATTTCCTTAACCTTTGTGGATGCCTATATTCTCTCCACTTATCTTTAATAAGGCTCACACCTACATACATAGTACAAAACTATCAATAGTTCACAGATAGCAATACCCAGCAAATTGTAGAAAAGGGAACCCATGTGATGCACCGGTGAGCTAGTAAACACAAATACACACAAAATTATTAGAACGCACAAGGTTTTGAAAAAATCCAAAAATAGTGTAAAGCATAATACACGCAATGTGAATAAAATAATATTATCTACACTAATGAAAAATTTGTAACAACTAATGTATCATAAATTCAACCAAATTACTCATACAAACATAAGTCGAGGAGACTGAGAGAGATCGGCACTAATTTTCTTAAGCTGATGACACACCTAACTTTTTCATTTCATCAACTAGAGGTTTCTTAACGTACCTTTCTATGCATCTGATAGAACAAGAATCACAAGCCGATTGCCGACAACAAAAAATTAGAAGTTCAAGGAATAACATCGAAACTAAAAGATATCAAGTCAACACGGTCGCCTTCAATTCACAATCCTAAACCTCAACCAATCTATAATTCCAAGCTGACACATAGTTACAACTCACCGCGACATCTAATCGCTAACTAATGAAAACTGACAGGCAATATCTTCCACAGCTATATTCTTCGTCCGTAAACTAATTGTCATGAATTAGGAACTAAAACACAGTGTTTTCAATAATTTAAACAACACAGACAGTTACGGCTACTCTATTCTATCAAACAATCGAAAACAATGCGAAAGTAATTAAAGTCGAAAAAACAGTTAGTAAAGTGAAATTTTACGAAACCTGGTAGAGGAATCCAAGACAAGAAACTTCCATCGGAATCTTCATTAAGCTGGAATACATATGTAAACAAATTTAAATCATCAATTTTCAATTGCAATTGATTAAAACTAAAATTATAAAAAAAAAAATGGAGAACCTGTGGATTGATAGGAGGATAATTAGATGAGTAAGGTCCAGAAGCGTGCTGACGTGTCTCGAATAAAACTTCTTGTGCAGTAGTATTTTGCTGCTCCATGGATATACATACACAAGACCCTTGATTGTGTTCTTCGAGATCGATCTGTATAAATGTATGTTTCCAGCACGGAAAAAGAAATTGCAAAGACTAACCCCGGTTTGATGGAGTGAACCGCTTCGACGCTCAGATATAGACCGGTCATTTAAATCCTTACTTATATATAACCAAGGTTGTAAAAATCGGAAATCGGACCAACTCGCTTTTGGTCCAGAAAAATGAGTAATCAGAAACTCGGCGAGTACTCGGAATGAGTACTCGGACTACTAATCGGATATTGTTTTATTAATTTTTTTTCTCATAATTTATATGTATTTATTCTAATTTTAGTGTACATGTGTTAAACTTAAAATTTAACAATAATATTAATATTACTAATAATATTATTACAACCCTGCTAACAAGTAATAATATTAATATTATTAATAATATTTATTCTAATTTTAGTGTACATGTGTCCAAGTAATAATATTAATATTACTAATAATATTAAAACGTGATATAAGTGTATGTATAGAATCTTTGAGAGAGAGAGGACTTTTAATTGGGTTGAATATAGATTATAACTATAGTCTATAAGTTGAGCAATAAAAATTAAATTTTAGTACTTAGCAAAAAAAAAAAAAATTTAGTCAAACCCGAGTTTGACCCCGATTACTCGGAGTCAACCCGAGTCTTGATCGAGTTATAGCAAAAACCGGTTTTTGGTCCGATTAGTCACTACTCGGATCGGTTTAGGGGTACAAAACGAGTACTCGGCCGAGTACTCGGCCCGAGTTACCGATTTTTACAACCCTGTATATAACGAACTGTAATCCATAAGTTTGAGTTTGATCACTACTATTAATAAAATAATTTTAATCATTAAATTTAATATTTTTAAAAAATAAACAATCACAGTTATATTATATTAAAAACACTTTGGGAAATTATATTATATTACATTATATTATATTATATTATTTAATTATGAATTTTATGATGTATTGGGAGATCTGAATATCTCGCATCAACAACACTTTCGGCAGGTGGCTGGTATCCGACAGATAGATAGTTTTGGGGTGTGTTTGAAATGGTCATAAAAATCGCATGTGCTCACCTCACACACAAAAAAATCTGTTCATAATATGAGGCCTCAGTTTTTGCAACTGAATTCTCTGAACATTGCATTATCCATGGAATTACTGTGAGTGTCAATTGTGAAGCTACTGTTTTCAGGGGAGATGCGGGCTGGATTGCTCGGGAAACCATTATCTTCATTTTTAATTTTCAGAATATTTGTATTCAGTTAGTTAAGCAATCCGGAAATAAGGCAGCTAATATTTAGCTCGTTTATTTGTTTTTCAACCTGGTTGCATGATCAGTTGGGGATTTGTTCCGATTGAGTCTCTTTCAAAGTATTAATGAAATCCGCTTTAAATTTGGCAAAAAAAATGAGAATCTAAAAAAGATATAATTAGAAAAATTGCATTAGAAATGAATTTAAAAAAAATATTATCTAAAAAAGATATAATTAAAAAAGAATTATATTATAATTTAATTTTTTTAAAAAATATAATCTGACAAGGATATAATTATAAGAGGTGGTATTAGAATTGAATTTTATTTATTTTTTTATTAATATAAAACATTCATATTTATTATTTTTGTTTTATCTAGAAATACAGAAAGATATGGATATTTTACGATTCACGCAAAACTCATAAAATTATTTTTATTGATTTAGTAATTATTATTCAAATGTAAACATATAAAATATCAAGAGAAAATATAATTACGAATTTTTATATTAATCATATTCAATGTAGAAGTTCTACATTGATAATGTTATTCAATGCATAAAACCTAATTATATATGATTTAAACAATTGACATACACATTTTCGTATTTTAATATAAATACACTTTTTAGTTTATAATATATTAAAATATAAAATATTTTTTTATGCAAGATCCAATGATTTTCGTCTATTTATTTTAAAACATAATTGTTTTTATTTATTTTGTCATACGGAGAACCAGACTACCGATTATCAAAGTTTTAAACAAAATCTCACTTACATTTATTACTAAAATTGTATTTGGTTGTTAGTAGAACTATCTTTAAATAATAATAAGGGTATCTTGATAATCAAAACGAATTATAAGTAGAATTTATAACCCGAAGAATTTTCAACGTAAAAAATCGTCAATTTCGTCTCTCTTTTGTTTCTACCTAGATTTCATTAGAAAATAATTATTAAATCATCACTAAATTAAAGATTATTTTTTTAATTTCACGTGGGTTATAAAATCGTTCAAATCAAATTTTAAGGATTTAAAATAGAGTACAAATATTAAATCGTACGTGTAAAATCTTTTATATATATATATATATATATATATATATATAGGGGGCTACTCCAATACAAACCTCCTTAAAATACAAACCTACAAACCAAGCATAATCTAATATTTCAAGCTAATCTAATGACCAAACTAGGGGTACCCCAATACAAAAAATGCTTAAAATAATTGGCTCTATCCAACAAAAAAAATAAAAAAAATAATAAAATAAAAAAAAATTCACTGTTCACGTGATGACGTGACAGTGGATTTCACTGGTTAACGGTGCTTCGCACCTTCTTGTACGGCGCTTCGCGCCTTTATCATTCTAAAGTTGTAAGGAATGACAATCAATGGTAAAGGCAATAGACGATTGACGGGTGTGTCGAGAGCCTTCGGCCCTCATGACTACCTAACTCATCCGTTTACTGTCTTAAATGCTTCGCATTTCCACGGCAAGATTTTTTTTTTTTTTTGAATTTTTTTTATTTTTTTTGTTGGATAGAGCCAATTATTTTAAGCATTTTTTGTGAAGGTACCCTTGGCGGAAACCTTAGAATAGATGAAATATAATTAATTTAGTGTTGGTTTGTAGGTTTGTATTTTAAGAATGGTTTGTATTTGAGCACTTGCCTATATATATATATATATATATATATATATATATATATATATATATATATATATATATATATATATATATATATATATATATCACTACTAGAAATCTGTTAATAGACATCACACCTTTAACATCGTTCAGTAATGCCACCGATGTCTTTGTGTTTTAAGACATCACTTGAAATAAAACCGATGTCTTTGTGTTTGAAGACATCGCTTTCAAGAAGAACCGATATCTTAAATAAACTAAAATAAATTAAAAAATCCCGCGCACCCCAAATAGTTTCCCCTTAGAATGTTTTCCCCGGTTTGTTAAAATATTTCCCCCCCCTTGGCCGATTTTTTGTTCCCCCCAAAATTATCAAACACACTACCACAACACAAAAAACATAAAAACATAAAATCATAAAACAAAAAAAAACACTCTCTCTCGTTACTCACCCCTCTCCTCTCAAGAACCCTAAATCTCGCCTCTCTCTCCCTCTTCCCCCTCTCTCTATTCTCTCTTCCCCCTCTCTATACTCTCATCCTTTCCTTTCTATACTACCACCCTTCTTTTTCTCAAATCTCAATTCAACAAGAGATTATTCGATTCAAACTTACAAAACTGTAAACTCAATTCGCTTTGTTTGAAGCTCAAATTGGTAAGTGGCTAAGCTTGTGTTTGATTTCAATTACTTCGATTTAATTTTCAATTGGGAATTTTTGAGCTCGAAACCCTAATTTTTTAATCTGTTCTTAGGTTGAATATTTAGTTGTTTGTATAACATGAAATATGTTCATAGATTATTGTTCTTCTCATCCCCGGTGTCGTTTTCTGGCGAGTCACGATGGTTCCAGGTCCCTGTCATGATGGCAATGCTCAGTATTGTGGTGTTTTCTATTTAATGATTTTCTTTTGAAATCCATTTTAACTCGGCAGTTAAAAGTCTGTTGCACCATTTTTGTACAGGTTCTGTGAGTTTTAGAATTGTACTTGTCACTCTGCTGATATTTGTTGTCATGCGTGTGAGGTGCAAGACTAAATTTGGCTGGCATTTAGTGCAAGTTCTATCAGAGAGGTAGTTTCTTAAATTTATCTTGAAAAAGTGTGCTTTCAGAAAACAAATAATTAATTAGTTTATCTGTTTTCCGTGTTGCTGTTATAGGCTAGTTTGCTGTACATTGGGGTTCTTAGCAGTTTTTTAATATACAGGGAAGAACCAGTGCTGAAAGACATTCAACCTGATGAGCTACATGTGAAAATGCAAGATCCGAGTTTCATTGATGAGGTTCAGTTGATTGATGTACGAGAACCTGAAGAAGTGTAAGCTCACTTCCATTTTGCTTCTTCGTGCTATCATAAAGATACATATGCAACTTCTTAAAATAAGCTGCAGATGCTTATAATCTTAGTATCTGGTCTGGTAACTGGGTCTGATTATCATGAAAGGTTTAATTTTACTAGCAGTTTATCTTAAAGTTATTCCTCTCACTTCCAATTTAGAAGTCAAGTAGTTCTCTAAGCATATATAAATATATATGATTGAATAGATTTAATTTTCATAATGAGGTACCAGTGGTTGATGCCCTTCTGTTGTCCATATGCTAGAGTATACTGATGTCCATATCAGCCTGAGTTGCTCTCCTTTTTTCAGTGTAGTCACACAACTCTCATTTTGTCTTTCAGGGAACGAGCTTCATTACCCAGGTTCCAAGGTTTTCCTCTTCAGCAATTTGGAAGTTGGGGTCCAGAAATTACATCAAAGCTTGATCCTCAGAAGGACACATATGTATTGGTAAGTATATAACTACTACATATTTGTCGCAGTGAACACTTACCATGTTTACACATATAAGTGCTCATACATTCTGTCAATTGATTCTTGATTCCTGATTTTAGAGTTTTACTTGTTAATATTGTTTGTTTGATGATTTTAGAGTTTTAATATTTTCAACAGTGGAGACATTGTGCACAATGCACATTGAAGTTGTGTGTGGACTCATATGCTCGAGCGGTACCCATGTAGAAGAACTGGGTGATAAGATGATGACTGTTACATAGTTAATGCAGTTGTCTATGTTGGTTATTAAGTTTTCATCTTAGGCCCTGTAAGTGACACTAAACTGAAATCATACTATCCTAAGTCTTTTAAGTTCATTGTCTCTTGTATTCAAAAAAAAAAGTTCATTGTCTCTTACTTTGTTGTAAATCTGTCTCCTTTCTATTAGAATTATTAATCAGCATTAAAGATTGGATGTTGACGGTCCCTTTGCTAGTTCTTAGTGGACAGGCTTGGTTTTGCAGGATTATTTTGCTTCATCAACTCCCACACTTCTTTTCAATCTGGAACTTGACACATTACGGTATATGGCTATTACTGGACAAGCTAATGGTATTATTTGATTTTGTTTGTAAATGGCTAACATTTTCAAATTTTCAGTGCTGATCTGGGAATCATAGGATTTCCACCGAAAGAGTTACAATATCGATTTCTATCTCAGGATCACATATTTATTTTAATACAATTCCTTTTGTCACTGAGAAGCATTCTTTTTCAGATTTAATTATATAATCTATTGAATGAAGCTCCCTTGCTCTATAGCAGACTAGACAGTTCACTGGATTTATAGATTTCATGCTTTTCTCCTCACGTTTTTATAAATTTCACGCAGGGAGAAAATCTTTAGGTACTACTCCTTGCTGATGGGACTGTGAACCTTGATTTGGCAACAAAATGGACATGCTCTACTGAGATTGCAGGCTGAGTTCCTACCAATTGATACTGCTGTTGTTTGCCTAACTTGGAATTCATGCCCAGGTGAACTTGTATTTTCTTTATTCACCATGTCACCTTGCACATGAAGGCTCTGGTTCCTTTATAATTTTTTTTTTTAAACTTGCATAACATCCTGTCATGTACTTGTGGTTGCTACCACAACGATTGTACTGAGTGCTAATCTTACACCAACGTAGCTTTATCAATTATCATTACAGACAGAATCTGGTTATTTCCGCCAAAGGATGAATTGATTAGTCTGCTTTTGGTTTCTTCCAGTGCTAATATTACCACGGGCCTTGTATGCAAAGCAAACCTTGCTGTCATATTTTTCCAGTACGTGCTGACCTTGTGCAGTGAACTATTATTTTTCTTTCCTTTTGACCAAGCTAATTCTTTTCTCCAAGCTGTTTTGTACCTATATTTTTGCTTGTTTTATCCTGAATCATGTTAAGGGTTGTGCCATATAATTTTTTTCATGCAACAGATTATATATATCTTTCTTGAACAAATCATGACAATTGTGAAACATCAATTTTTGAGTTCCATTAATTCTTGCAAATTGAATTTTGAAAACTTGGGCTGGACATTGATGTGATGGGGGCAGGCTCTCACAAGTGTGACATATATCTCCTCCTGCAACCCAAAATTTTACGACCTATTTTGTTGTCTTGATGCATTTCCTAGCGTAATTTGGCTCAAGGTGCAGACTCCTTTTGGCCTTGTCCAATTCCTCTGGTAACGTGCTTTCTTTGGCTAGCTTCATGATGATTTCTTAGAATAACCGGTATGAGAGACTAGACTTTTGCAAAGTTCACCAGATCAATGTAATTTTGAACACAGAAAGGTTGTTTTATGATTTTGTCAAATTTATTTAATGAATTTCTTCAAATTTAGCTGAGTTAAAATTGCCTAATGTTAAATTCAATATTTTTTGCACTTGCCAAAAATTATTCTAAAATACATAATTTTTTAAAAAATAAAATATTTTTCACATAACTCAACTTGTACTCCCTCCGTCTCAAAAAACACTTCTCACTTTCCTTATTGGGACATTCAAAATACTCTTCCCCTTTCCTTATTTAGCAAAAAAAATACACTAAACAAATAACCCACCCACTTAAACAAATATTATCCCATTTACCCAAAAAATAATTTACTTATATTTTTACTTACCTTAAATTGTTTATTCAGAACGACTTGTTGGGCCGTGTACCCGGTTCATTCATTTAGTCCGTTTCTTATCTCTCAAACCCTAGTTCTCTCTACTCTCTCTCTCGCCGCTCTCTCTCGCCTCTCTCTTAATTCCCCTCTCTCTCTTAAATCTCTCTTGTCCTATGGATCCAAACCATGTTTTTTCCGATTCCGATGATGAGTTAAGTGGTTCCTATAGTTGTTCCGATCCCGAACATTGCGATAGAGGCGCCGACTGTGACGGCGATCACACCTATAGTCTTGAATATCTCCGATCAAGACTGGGACAGGGACGATCTGAGGATTCTGAAGACAGTACGGTGGATGGAAATCCCCGGTCCGATTCGCATGCGGTTGTGGACGACTGTGAAGGCGATGAGGATTCCGGTGAAGCCCCCCCAAGCGATTTGTTCTCAGATTCCAGTGATGATGCTCCTAAAGCCGATTCAGGCGATGAACCCAAAACTGATTGTGATGCTGCTTGTTCTTCTTCGTAATTGTGTAAGGCATTCGTGTCTAGTAATTTCTGTGAAGATGCATGTGTGTATTTATTTGTGTAAGGCGGTGAAGATGCATGTGTGTATTTATTTGTTCTTTGATGCCTGTCACTAATTTGATCTGATTTTTGTGATATATGTGTGTATTTATTTGTGTAAGGCGGTGAAGAATAATGTGTGTATTTATTTGTTCTTTGATGCCTGTCACTAATTTGATCTGATTTTTGTGATATATGTGTGTATTTATTTGTGTAAGGCGGTGAAGAATAATGTGTGTATTTATTTGTTCTTTGATGCCTGTCACTAATTTGATCTGATTTTTGTGATATATGTGTGTATTTATCTAATCTGATCTGTAATATGTTTGATTGTCTTTGTTGGATTAACTTAGCGATTTTTTTAATGTGTTTGATTGTGTTTCTTGAATTCAGTTTATAAACACTATGCACACACTATGCCCTTCCAATAAGAGCTGTCTTGGGGGTCAATTGAGCCTCCATGAATCTGCATCCCTGTTGGACACGGCCACAGATGCATGTCCTGTTTATGGTTCATTGTCCTGTTTTCATGATTTGGTGAATCTACATCCCTGTAAGATGCCTATGTAATCTCCATTTGTTGATTGTAATCTGTTTTCTATGTAATGTGCTTATGTAGACTTGCTATGTGGATGACTGTCATTGTTATACAGACATTGTTAATGGTTCATTGTCCTGTTGGATGCCTCTGATTTGTTATACAGATACATTGTTGAACATACATACTTGAACATACATACTTAAACATACATACATTGTTGAACATACATACATACTTGAACATACATACTTGAACATACATACTTACTTGAACATACATACTTGAACATACATTGATGAACATACATTGTTAAACATACATGTGCTTCTAGTTGTGTTGTGGAGCATGTACCAAATTCCAACATTCATATACAGCCCACATTGGTGCTGTTACCTGCACTGGTAGTTGACCTTGCATTGCTAGCTTTTTCTTGTTTACATGAGGTACTAGGTAGTCATTGCTGCCCTTTACTTTCAGAATTTCATTCATGACATACTGCAAAGTTAGCCATACATTTGCAAGTGTTCTTGGCTCTAACTCATAAAATGCTTGCCTTACTGCATTCAGCATTGCATCTACATCCTTTGGCATCTTTTTGTGCATTAGAGACTGAATACTTCTGTCTAAGGCGATGAGGATTCCGGTGAAGCCCCCCCAAGCGATTTGTTCTCAGATTCCAGTGATGATGCTCCTAAAGCCGATTCAGGCGATGAACCCAAAACTGATTGTGATGCTGCTTGTTCTTCTTCGTAATTGTGTAAGGCATTCGTGTCTAGTAATTTCTGTGAAGATGCATGTGTGTATTTATTTGTGTAAGGCGGTGAAGATGCATGTGTGTATTTATTTGTTCTTTGATGCCTGTCACTAATTTGATCTGATTTTTGTGATATATGTGTGTATTTATTTGTGTAAGGCGGTGAAGAATAATGTGTGTATTTATTTGTTCTTTGATGCCTGTCACTAATTTGATCTGATTTTTGTGATATATGTGTGTATTTATTTGTGTAAGGCGGTGAAGAATAATGTGTGTATTTATTTGTTCTTTGATGCCTGTCACTAATTTGATCTGATTTTTGTGATATATGTGTGTATTTATCTAATCTGATCTGTAATATGTTTGATTGTCTTTGTTGGATTAACTTAGCGATTTTTGTAATGTGTTTGATTGTGTTTCTTGAATTCAGTTTATAAACACTATGCACACACTATGCCCTTCCAATAAGAGCTGTCTTGGGGGTCAATTGAGCCTCCATGAATCTGCATCCCTGTTGGACACGGCCACAGATGCATGTCCTGTTTATGGTTCATTGTCCTGTTTTCATGATTTGGTGAATCTACATCCCTGTAAGATGCCTATGTAATCTCCATTTGTTGATTGTAATCTGTTTTCTATGTAATGTGCTTATGTAGACTTGCTATGTGGATGACTGTCATTGTTATACAGACATTGTTAATGGTTCATTGTCTTGTTGGATGCCTCTGATTTGTTATACAGATACATTGTTGAACATACATACTTGAACATACATACTTAAACATACATACATTGTTGAACATACATACATACTTGAACATACATACTTACTTGAACATACATACTTGAACATACATTGATGAACATACATTGTTAAACATACATGTGCTTCTAGTTGTGTTGTGGAGCATGTACCAAATTCCAACATTCATATACAGCCCACATTGGTGCTGTTACCTGCACTGGTAGTTGACCTTGCATTGCTAGCTTTTTCTTGTTTACATGAGGTACTAGGTAGTCATTGCTGCCCTTTACTTTCAGAATTTCATTCATGACATACTGCAAAGTTAGCCATACATTTGCAAGTGTTCTTGGCTCTAACTCATAAAATGCTTGCCTTACTGCATTCAGCATTGCATCTACATCCTTTGGCATCTTTTTGTGCATTAGAGACTGAATACTTCTGAAAAAACCCAAGTCTAATATGTTTAGGTCAGGACTGTTTGGTGGTTGTTGTACAAGAATGAATGTGAAATCCCCTTGTTGATGAAATTGTTGCCATTCTGCATCTGATTGAGTAATGTGAGTCCTTGCATTGTCCTGTTGTATATATATTACCTTTGGTCCTTCAAATCTTGGCCATTTCTCCATGATTGCTGGTACTATGTGATTGATAAGCATGTCCCTTGTTTCTTTTTTACCTACTGACTCAACCACCTTAGTGATTATAGTACCTTTAGGTCTGTTTTTAGATGCCCTCTTTGCTGGTTCTTCATATGTGAATGGAAATATGCCTATTTTGCCATCAAATATGCATTCATTTTCTGCATTGAACCATGGTCTTGCAACTGCAGCAGTGAACATCACCTTTGGTATGAACTTACTTGACTTTGCTGATCTATACTTGCCTCTTTCATTCTTTTCTAAGTAAACTCTTACTGCTTTCTTGCTTAGATAAAACCATTTTTCATCTATATGCACAAAATCATACATTGCCTTATACTGCCTCTTTGTTGCTGCTGTGTCTCCCATGAGTAGTTGTAGAATCCATTCCATTCTTTGCATGATATTTGCATCTTTTAATCCAGGATGTAGAGGATTTGTGTGTGGTTTTATCAGTCCCCTTTTTACCATTCTGTTAGCAGTACTATGTGATACATTTAACTGAGTTGCCAGGTCCCTTATGCATGATCTATCTCCCATATTTATTTCTGTTACAGCATTAGGTGGCAGTTGGATTCTTTTCCTTCCGGAATTGTGTCCATCTGTTGCCATGTTGTAACTCTGCATTGATGCCTTTTGCTTCTTTGCTTTGTTCCATATTGTGCTAATTGTTCTTCTTGTGACATTGAACTTCTTTGCTGCATCTTGTATGGCACCATGGTAAGGTTTACCTTCTAAATCTGTTGATGGATTGCTTAGCAAGTAAATCAGAACTTCTAATCTTGCATCAGAGCTGAGCTTGGTCCATTTTCTGCAATGATGATTACCATCATGTTGTTGATGTTGTGCATGCCCTTGTGTGTCTCCTTCTGCTGGTTCATTCAAATCAAACTGGTGGACAAAACCTTCATTACCTCCTGTTGATGGTGGTTGATTGAGATCGAAAGGGAAGCCTCCAGCATTCATCTTTTTCTGAGCAGAGAGCAAGCAGTGATGCCTTTTTTCTTTGTAATCTGTTCTTTTTTTCCTGTAATCTGTTTTGTATGTATGTAATCTGTTTTGTAATGTGCTTATGTAATCTCCATTTGCTTATGTAATCAGTTTATGTGGAAGCCTGTCATTGGCTTATTTGAATTGTTAAGAAAAGTGGGGGGAAACTTTTTCTACTTTTCCCCCCATAAAACATGTACTGTCAGAGCTAATCTCCCCCCCAAATGATTGTTTAAACATTTTTTAGTGTTTTTCTTAAAACTTGTGTTTTTGCTCAAATGAGAAGAACATATTGAGACAGAGGGAGTATTTCATCATTATAATATGTTTTAAAATAATAATTATAAAAAAATACTTCGTAATTTATAATAATTAAAATACTATAAAAAAGTATAAAATTCTGCATCATAATATTATTAAGTAGTTACAAAGTTCTAATATAAATGTGGTGCTATGTGAAAGACATAACCATTATATATAATTGAGTACATATAACGATTAATTTTTAGAAACTATATAAAATTGTATGATATTTATTTATTTGAACTTAGTTTTCACTTTGTTAATTATATTATAAATAAAAAGTTTAGAATTTAACACTTACTAGTACTAGTTACAACAAAAAAAAAATTCTTTTATGTACATCTATTTATCCTTGAAGGTATATTTATCAATAAATAAAGTAATAATAATAAATTAATTTTTTTATAATATTAACATGAAAATGAAGCTGGTAATATGCCTAAGAGTTATTCTTCCAACATGTATAAGGATTTTGTACCCATGAGCATTTTCTCGGAAGTTGATCAAGGTAACGTTGCGGTCCAAGGTAAAGTGGAACGTAAATATGATATGAAGCCTCACAACGAGAACCGGGAGGAATACAGTAAAATGTGTCGCGAGAGGACCTGCCTTTCTCTCTCTTGTAATCCATTTTAACCTGCTCATGTCGATTTCAATGCGTCAGTTAATTAAAGAGAAAATTATGGGCAACGGATTTATTCTTCCCTTATTCTTCTCTTTTTGATTTACTACTGCCCTGTTTTCTTCTATTAACTCATTGATATCTCTACACCCTTATCAACAACATACATATGTTGACATTTTCTTTATGACTTGGGTATGTTTGTACTGTACAAGTCTTTATTGATCGGGTATTTGACTTAAAATGAAATAGATATGTCAACCTCTATAATCTATATGGGTGGAAGTAAGATTCATCTTTGCCAATAGGATTATATCTGATCTTTTATACTTTATGTGTGAACTATCAATCATCATTAAACTGAATCAACTTACCACGATATTGGAGTCCATATTTTGCTAGGTGTCATACAGACCAGAAGTCTTATTTGTACAGTATTAATTAATAGCTTCACTTATATATATAAAGGAGACAAAGATACTATATCATAATTGTATTCTGTTGCAGTGAACAATTTTGCATGTGTTACTATGTGTGTGTGTGTGTGTGTGAGTGAAGTAAAATGGTGTTCAACTTTTATAATTCCTGCTCAATATTTCTTGTCTTACCAAGCGTTTTTGCATGACCTTGGAAGGTGATGCTTAGACAAACATACAATTTGTATGCTTGCGTGGCTGAAAGTGCTACTCGATTTACTTTAGGTGAAGTAAGTACAATTTTTCTAAATCTTAATCCTCATTGCAGCATTTTTCGCGCTCTACCATCACAATTGAGTGTTGTATCACTTGTTATGTTTGACATTTATTGCTAAAATTTAACACTATCTTGTATATGCAGACCAAGGAAGAACTACTGAGGGTCCTGGGACTTCAAGAGGAACAAGGAAGCTCACTTGAATTCTTGCGTAGAGGCTACAGGGTCTGCTCTCCCTTTATGTATTTGAGAGTTTAATTATCTCTAGTTTAACATGACGTCTTTGCCCATATATATCAGTGCTTTGTCATGTCCCAACCCTCTTTTGTACTCTGGGAGGGTTCTAGGCTAAATATTCATAATCTGAAAAAACTGTTCTGCCTTTAATTAAATTAGAGGACCAAAACAAACATTTTCTAATCCTGAGTAATTTTATACTTATTTTGCAGAGTTCGACTTGGTGGGAAGAAGATGTTGATAAGGAACTTCATTCAGCTTGGCGTAGTTGAGCTGCAACGGAAGAACAGAACAACAAGAGCTACTAACATTCAAGTCCAAAGAAATGCACTAATATATATCATTAGGAATATGTTGGTTGTTTTTGTGGATAATATTGATGTAGTAATCAGCTTTAGCTGTTTCAGATTAAGGTATTGTAGTTTGGTTTCACTAGCTAGCTTTTGGTATGAATGTTTTGCAACAGTTTGGAGTATGGTTGTTTGAGCCATTGTACGAATGTTTGGCATATATATGAATGGCTATTTATGTTTTTTCTGGGCATCTATTGATCAGTTTTTAAATTTTTTCTGTTTGTAACAATAGCAAAAAAACATCAGTTTTAAATGTAGAACATATATAAAAGCGATGTCTAATAGAAACACACATGTCCCAAATGTTTCCAGAAACCGATGTCTAATACTAACTTAAATAGCGAATAAGTATAAAAATCGATGTCTAATATATTATTACATATCGGTTACCACAAAGAAAACCGATGTCTAATGATATATTTAACATCATCCAAAACCGATGTCTAAAACAACGTTATACATCAGTTTCGATATAAGACATCGATGTCTAAAACAGACTTAGACATCATTTTACTTCCAAATAATGATGTATATGTCGATTTGTGAGTTGTGTACAACATGTTTATTTGCATCTAGCACCTGTAATAAGACGGTAGAAATGTCAAGTTCATGCAATTTATGCAAAACTATTGGATATAAACATCATTTTTTTGGTTCAAAATCGATGTGTAATAGCTTCCTGGACATCAGTTAAAAACCGATGTCTATGACATTATACAATAGACATCACCGACAAAGACATCGGTATGGTTTTTTAATAGACATCGGCCAGAAACCGATGTCTATGAGCTTTTTTCTAGTAGTGTATATATATGGAATTGCTCAAATGAGACCCCTCTTATAATGAGATTCTCTCTTATAATGAGTCCCCCTTATATTTCTTCTATTCTAAAGGGCCCCGTCAGGGGCACCCAATACGAAAAAGTCTTATAATTATACCCTCTATTCATTCATCAAAAAAAATTAAAAAAAATAAAAAAATTGTTGGCACGTCATCATTTTTTTCCAAAAAAAAAATTATTTTTTTTAATTTTTTTTTCTTTTCATAAATGGATAGAGGATAGAATTATAAGATTTTTTCGTATTGGGTGCCCCTGGCGGGGCCCTCTATAATACAAGAAATATGAGGGGGACTCATTATAAGAGAGGGTTTCATTATAAGAGGGGTCTCATTTGAGCAGCCCCCTATATATATATATATATATATATATATATATATAGAGAGAGAGAGAGAGAGAGAGTTAAATTCTATGGAGACCAACATTTTAGTGGAGACAGTAGAGACCATATACATTATGCACTCAAAACATTGCAAAACATATATATTTGTAAAGAATGTTCAATAAACATTATAATTTCATTCAAAATCTTAAAAATCATATATGATTTGCAAGTAGAACATGTTTTAGAGAACAATGCATTCTGCAATATTTTGTTTGCAGAACATACATGATTTTCAAGATTTTGAATGAAATTTGCATGTAAAACATATATGATTTTCAAGATTATCAATGAAATAAATGATATAGTGATTTTCAGTAAATAAGTTTTTACAATATTTTGATTGATATTGGTCTCCGATCTCCACTAAAAATATTGGTCTCCATAGAACTTAACTATATATATATACATATATAGAGTAAAGTTCTATGGAGACCAAAATTTTAGTGGAGACCGGAGACCATATTTCAATCAAAACATTGCAAAAACTTATTCATTGAAAATCATGTTATATGAAAACGACTATTTCATTTATTTCATTGAAAATCTTGAAAATCATATATGTTTTACATGCAAATTTCATCAAAAATCTTGAAAATCATGTAAGTTCTGCAAACAAAATATTGCAGAACGTATTGTTCTCCAAAGTATGTTCTGCTTGCAAATCATATATGATTTTTAAGATTTTGAATGAAATAATAATGTTAATTGAACATTTTTTGCAAATATATATGTTTTGCAATATTTTGAGTGCATAATGTATATGGTCTCCACGGTCTCCACTCAAATGTTGGTCTCCATAGAACTTAACTCTACATATATATATATATATATATATATATATCAAATTTTTAATGACAATTTGATAGTTAAATTAAAAACATGATAAATTTAAAAAATTAATGTAATCATAAATATTAAAAAAGGAGATGGTTATAAGTTAGTTCGGATAATCGAATTAGTTTCAGATCGAGTTAACTTTTGTTTATGGTATATTTGAAAAGAGTTTGAATCGGATTGGATCTAATTCGGTTTGGATCTAATTCAAATTAAATTCGGATCAAAAGTGGCTTGGATCCTTTCACTCATTCGTAATTTTAATTTATGAAATTTTAAAAAATACTTTATTATTAATCATAATTTTTTTAACATAAAATTATGTACTTATTTAGAAAAAAATGAATAATAATTAAGATAGATTTAACATAAAATTGTTTCAAATACTTATTTTGCTTATAAATGGATAAATATCGAATGAAATGTATGTTAACAATTACTTAATTCATCATTTTTTTAATTCGAATCTAAATCAGATCTAATATTTCGAATAATATTTGGTTTTATCGGTTTCATAATCGAGTCTAATATTTCAAAGTATTTTTGGTTAAATTTTCGATTTAGATGTTTTTCACATCAAATCAAATTAATTTTCGGATAATTATCAAATTTTTCAAATTAGATATAAAATCGAATTCGGTTCATAAATTTTGGTTCGGTTTTTCGGACCATTTTACTAGTTTTACATACAATGTGAACCGGTTCGAGGATAAAAAAGTTATTTAATTCAAATTTTTAAATGTGTGAACAGATTAATAATAATTAATTTATTAGATTGTTTTAAAAAATGTTTTTTTTAATTTTCTAATTTGCGAAATAAGTTTTTCTATTAATATTTTTGAAAAAAAATACGAATTTGCAGACAAATGCAACTACATATAACCAAAATCAATCAGAGAAAATGACCAAACTACATCATTTTTCTAAGGAAACTGCTCGAAATACCCATTTACGGGAGAAGCCGCCCTTTTTACCCACGGAGTACGCATGCTGGTCATGCATCGCTTGGAATAAGCATTTCCAGGATGCGTATCTCAAGTCACGCATGACCAACATGCGTATTGACGTCAGCTAACGTCATTTCTTCACAAACATGAATGGAGCTCAGACGACCAAAAACGCGACTGAAAATCGCCTCCAACCGTCCAGCCGATTCAGGCCACCTCCACAAAAAATAAGCACATCAAAATGATGTCCAGTCATGTCTCTACATATTGACATATTCAGTTGAAAAGTTTTGTACCCGCAGGGGCTTGTATGAGCTAATCGGAAAACAAATCGAAAAAATTGGATCGAAACGGGGCTTTTAAATCCGGGGAAATAAATGAAAATTTACAATTATAGAGTTGTAGAGGAAGTGTACACGAGTCGTTTGGTATATAGTATGGTACTGGAAGAAGCCGGAAGAAGACGGAACTGATTGGTCAAATATTTCGCTGGAAAAACGACGATAGTGAAGATAGATGACGATGAACAGTAATCTCGACTACGCATCTTCAGAATGCGTCACCAGTCCCACGCATTTGTATCATGTGTATCCTTGGTTACTATTGACGATCCTGAATTCAATTTAACAAAGGCCACGCATTGTTGGAATGCGTATATCCTATACGCATGTCCAAAATGCGTGGTCCATGGGTAAAAAGGGCGGACGATTCTCGCTGTAAGCATTTTGGGCGGTGGGAATTAAATGGTGGGTAGTTTGGTATCTCACCCAAACAATCATAAATGCAATGCAATGTAATATTTTAATTAAAAAAAATTACACTTAAATTGTTTTTGGTTGGGTATCGTATAAAAAAGTTGCATTGGTTATTTTTTGTTTTAAATCACATTTTATAATAAAAAATTTAAGAGATAATTAAGTCAGGAATAAGTTTAAACAAAATAATAATTTTGGTAATTTCTTTTATTTATTTTAAAATATAATTATTGATTTTAAATTTTGTACAAATTGACTGAATTGGTGAAGAGTTTTGTAGAGTTGATGGAATCTGACAATTTTTTCAAATTTACGAATTTTTTGATACTCCGTATTTCAGAAATTACAAAAATAACCAGAACATCCACCAAATTATAATATTCAAAAAAATCCAAAAAAAAATCATAATAACATCAATTTTTTGAGGAAGTTTGAGAAACCTTAATTAAATGCTACCTGATTTAAAGAAAAAAATTATAATCATAATCATATAGCCAATATTTAAAAAAGTTATTAGATTTTTTTATTAAATACCAAAACATTTTATCATTCTTAAAATTAAAAAAGGCTTCCAACTAACGGGGTAACATTTTTTCTTGAAAATTATTTTGCGGTCCAACAAAAATCTATAAGAAAATATTGCTTAACGAATGCAGATAAATAATGAAATAGATAGACTCATCAATCCGTACTAACAGAAGTCACACGATTCACCAAGATCTATGCTAATAATGCCACGGCCGTTTAGTGTGGTCCAAAACTACTGAACACTTACAGATAGGCAACTAAAACCCACGGCAATGGCCAACTCAACTCTGGATTATAGATAGTTTTCATTACAAGTTTACAACTCCACTATATTCACAAAATATAACAAAGAAACCCGACTCTAAAACATCACAAAAGACACATCCTATAGTAACATTCAACACCCATGTAGTCTGAACATGTATTGAAATATACCCAAACGCGGAGGTTCAAAGAAAGAGAAGATAAAAGAAAGATGAAAATGGTTTCCAAGTCATCTCTCAAATAACACAAACCCACCCAAAACATGCCAGTTCTATCATAGAGTTCTAACGTAGTGCCCTGGTGATCGTTGCTGCGACCTTGCACGTAATAGTATCTCCCTGACTTGAGTGGGCCTGCAGATAAGAATCGTTTCACGATTTAGTTCAACGTGTTCCATGGTCAAGTTCAAGAAAACCTAAGGGTCACCAACAGCAAACAGAAGTACAGGTGGAGAGTAGTACATATCTGTCAAATTGCATACTTCAACTCCTTCCACTATGCCCGTCACCTGACCTTGCACCACGAGAATCAGCGAATTGCATCCTTAAATAAGTGGAGTTGGGGTCGTTCTCTCGTTAAATACATAACCTGCAAATTTCAAGTTTGACCATTTTTTACGCCTCCAAAGTAGTTGTAATGGTAGATCAGGGTATTGATAAAATCAAGGATTCAAGATCACTAGATGACCAGCAAAAATCCTCTGGCCAGGAGATCAGGGCAGTCCATATCTACACACAGGTGGATTTAAACAGAAAAAGATATAGTAAAGTATCTGATTCCCACACAGTTGAGTCGATTACCAGAAAGAAAAATCATAACACACACAGCGCACTCAACAAGCGTAATGTTTGTCAACTAATCAAACACATTTGAGCCAAAATATCTGATAGCAAGTATTAAGCTATGGCAAAATTTTGTGTTGGCGAAATCATGTAAAGTTGTTGGAAACTCTTTAGGAAGAAATGGATATGCTAGCTTTTGACAACATCTAAAAATTTCTTGTAGAACATGTGTCCGGAAAAAATCTATTTCCCATCATATAGTGGTAGAATTAGTTTGCTATGACAGGGGTAAAGAGAGACATATAGTACAAAAATGAGAGAGCAAGCATGCAATATATCTGAAGGTACCAATTACCTAATTTTCCATAGGACAAACTATTAATATCTTAACTTGGTAAAGTATCATGTTGATAATTACTGATTATGTAACAACAGAATGATTCTACAACTTAATTCTTTCCTAACAAAGTGTTGGTCATTCCATATTCTACATGCAATGACATGTATTAGTATAATGAACATTAGTGGTCAACTATTTATTGCACCTTGAATTATGTGTTTCTAAGTGCACCTGAATAATTCATAAATGTGTAAATACTGTGACTCAGCTTTTCAATTACGACTACAGACAGCCGACAGGTAGCCATATTGCACTGACTACGTCAGAATGCTAGAAAAAAACATAAAGATAACTATATTAAATACACACACATATATATTGACAATGATCTTATACTATTTCTCACCACAGCAGTCAGAACAATATGAAGGTGTGCACTGTGCCCAATCACAACCTTTGTAACTAAATTCATGAAAGATATTTGATAGAGTAGATCATTTATGATTATGAATTTAAGTATCCTATGGCTCAAAGCTGAAGGCATGCTCGCATCAAGCTCACCTTGTAGACAATCCATAGCAGTGGCTGCGCGAGAAGGACTCTCACAATCGACAAAACAGTGCAACACCGGGTCACCGTTAGACTGCAAAAATTTGTAACCAACATATTGTTAGCACATTATTTAATATTACATCTAATCATCTATCATGTATCCATTTAAGACATCTGATGATATGAACATATATATGCACTTACGTTTGACTCCACAAGTCTAACATCTTTGTAACCACAAAAAATGCGAAATATATCTGGAGCCCCAAGTGAAGGAATACAAACAAAAAAGAAGAAAACAAATGCAACAAATGCCCTCAGAAGCCACAAAGGATACGATGAACTTCCCTGCGGGAGCAATCTAGAGGTACTCCTAACACAAATAACGTACTACTAGCATCCGGAGGTAGAGCATTCTCAGGTCTTCCACCTCCAACTCCCAGCGTCTGGTGTTCTGCCACTGCTGAGCCTGAACCTCCACTACTCATGATGCATTGATCATCAACGGGAATACTTATCTCAGCTCTGTTGTAATTACAAAGTAACTGGCATGCAGACTAGTATGTCAGAACTAATATAGAACATAACAGATGATGAAGTTAAAGCTTAAAAAAATTAATGTAAAAACTATATGTACCTCGCCACAGGGACAACGATTATAGGCTGCTCTTCGTGAGCTCCCCACTCCCATGACGCGCGGGGTTCCTCTTCCATCATCACGGCCATAATAGTCCTGGCCACGGCGAACATCTACAAATCAAGTTACCATTGGAATAGTTAATACCACTATAATCTTGTATAAACAAATAACTAACTAAATGCTTCCCAGGTGCAGCAAAAAAAGACTTCAAGATGACTAATTAGCAATCAAACACATGAATCATGAACGTGTTCTATGAAAATGACTATTTAGGAATCAAACACATGAACCATGAACGTGCTCTATGAATTTAAGGGAGGCAGGTACACCAATATGCTACATGGTTGTACACAGCTGATCTATTAACCCTAGAAGCAGCTACATAGTGATAAAACATTTAGGAATTGGCTTAATCCAGATTCCTCCGAATCCTGTCAGATCTGATGAGATTCTATGTTGACTGAACTGGCTTTGATGGAAATATAATGTGTTTTGTCTAATAGAGATTTGCTAGGAGATGACAAAAAAAAAAAAGAGGCTTGAGAAGAAAAAGTATTTTAATTTTTCACAAGATTAAAATAAAAAGTCAAATGTTCAACCAGCAGTCCAGCAGCCTCAATTCTAAAGTGAATTCTTACGCAAGACAGCAAGAGCCTCTACAAATTCACGCGATAGTTGTGCTTCTGTTACTCATCCAAAAAACAGCGTACAACATTTGAGAATAGATGCAAAATCAGCACAAGAATTAAGTAGCATGGTTGCCAAAGTCGTAAGATGTATCAATTGATTATGTAAATTCACTATATCCAAGTGCATCTACAATCAGGGATAAAAAGATGAACACAAACTTTCCACTCAGATGTCATCACTTGCCACATTCTTAAAGGAACCCAAACAATTAGCCATATACCTCAACAGCTGAACAGGAAAAAGAAATGTGAAAACATGTGAGTCGTGATGTTACTGATTACAATATCTGTCAATAGAAACAAATCTTTCAGGTATAATAAAAAAGCAACAATCAAACTCAGTTACATCTGCCCATAGTCCATTCAGCCCAGACCTAAATAAATCAGTGTGAGATTCCTTAATAGGGATAGACTCAAATATCATTCAACAAAATGAATCAATTCCCCAAACCTGAAAAATGCAGTGCAAGATTACTGACTTGAATAATCATTAAAGAAAAACATGAAAAGATAAAACTACAGCGTGAAGCTACTATCCTGCTCTATGAACTACACCTAATCTGAATTCTGATGATTAAAAAGTAAAGAAGAAGCACCATGTGTTTCAAATTCAACTGAGGAACCATTCTACTAGTTGTATACGTGTTACTGGTTAAGTTCTTTTTGTTAATCTAGAAACCTCAGCTCCTCAAGCTAAAACCAGAAACAATACATTCAAAACCCTATGCACTAGTAAGCACAATCACTGTGCTATTTGTTATGAATTAACAAGCATATGATACCTTTTGAAAACAGTTTTTAAGCCAGTTAATCGGTTGAAATGCATATCAATTAAATCGTAGAATACAACTGAACATGAAATAAATGAGATACTTGCTCCTATTCAAATTATTTGACCCAAGGCGTTCTTATTCATGGATATGCACTATCATTGATCACCGTGACGATATCATCAAGCCTCAAATTTCAATTACTCCGTACAATACATGAAGACAAAAAAAGTTCAAAAGCACAAAATGATGTGTGCCCTTTTGCGTGTTTGTGCATAAAAATACATAGAGTTCTATTAATACAAGTGAAAGAAAAATTATTATGGAAAAGGTAACTTCTACAAGCCAGCCTCATTAGATATCAACCCAAGTAACATGATTCAAATATTTGAACTAAAACCTCAAGTATGACATTCTTATAGCTACTTATAATTTGGACACCTTAAATCATAAAAATCAATTGAAACCCTAAATATTTTTTCTCCACCGGAAAAACAAATCAGATACATCAAATCACAATAGTAAGCCTAGATTTTTTTCCCCACCAGAAATCTTGTAACTTCACACAAATAGTACATATGTACACACATTTAATCATATAACTGTAAACACAATTTAAACAAGGGAAGAATCAACAAGTTGATACAAATAAGTTAATTTCCTATTTTGAACTCGGTTAAAGATCTAAATTTTTATTTTTATTTTTAAATTTAAACATGAAATACAACCTTTATAACAGTTCCTCACAATCTTAAATTATTTATTCACAATTCAAAAATAAAACACAGACCTTTTTTCCGACTTGAAGAGGATCAGAATGTTATAAATATACATATAAACACACAATCATATACATATAAAATATACAGCACAGGCAAACATAACTCAAAAACATAAAGCCAGGATCCAAATATAACATCTAGTGAAGTTATAATTTTAAATTGGAAACAGTATCGTATCCTGACTTTAACTAATTTCCTTATTAGACCTCGGCTGAATCTATGAGATTCAAACTTTAAGAGTTTAGCTGTCAGGCCTCAAAACAACTATAATTAAAAAAATGATGATGATGATGATGAACTTAAATAAACCCACAAAAAAACACACAAGAAGAAGAATTATAAGATTTACGACTGAAACTCTAGTTTGTTCCTCCACTGAAGTAAACTTGTAGCTTTATGCATTAACATAGACATACAGATACAGATACAGATACATACATTCAGATAGATAATTTACCAGAATCGAGGTGAGGGCGCAGCTCGAGGAGAGCGGGGAGAGCTGGGTGTCTGCCTTCAGCATACCTCCGGTGAGCATCAGCCATTTTCAGAAACTCTAGACAAAAACTAATGTACCGAATTGCCTGAAATTTGGTTTGTGACAGGATATTTAGGGCTTTTTACCAAGGGAGAAACAACAATTGACAGACTACATACACGCAACTCAGGAGCAACCCCCTTTCATATTAGAGGGGGAACTTAGAGCACAGTGGTAGTGCCGGTTCAAAATTTGCTGACCCCGTTTTTTAGTCCACGTAGGCAAAATGTAACCCCAAAGGCCAAAGTAGATGCATGTCTCCAACGCAGGGTCCGTTAGCACACCTTTTAAAATTATTTTTTGCAATATATTTAATGAGGAGTAAATTTAGTTGACATTGTGCTGCTGTGTTGCTACTTGTTGTTGTCATTTTATGCAATTTACTGTTATTTGTCTTTTACTGATTTGTGTCCTATATGACACCTGTTGCGTTGTAATAAGCCAAGACTAGTAGGGGCATATTTGATATTTCTGAGGTTGTTAGTAGATTCCTCCAATCATTGCCAGGTGATATAATGATTGGAGACAGATGAGTGAGAGAACAATTTTTTGAGAGCTTATTGTAGTTGGTAAACACGTGTGTTTCATTCTCATATTTTCTTGATCGTTGTATTCATTCACTGTCAGTTTGTTCTTGAGATCTCTTGCTCTTATCATGGCCAACGGTGGTGGAAGATTTAGTTTTGCAGATATGCAGAATCCTTTGTTATACACCCTTCAGATGGGCCTTTGTCGATAAGTGTTGCAAAATTACAGGGTGCTGGTGACTATAGGGGCTGGAGGAGATCATTTGAGATCCAGATCTCAGCAAAAAGGAAGCTGGGTTTTTTAAATGGCACCGTCACTAGAAGCACTACTGATGAGACTCAAGGGGTGCAGTGGGATACTTGTAACGATCTGGTTGTCTCGTGGATTCATGGTAATGTTTCTGATTATATTAAACGTTCTATCTTGTTCATTCACTCTACTCATGAAATTTGGAAGCAATTAGAAACTCGTTTTCAATTGAGTAATAGTTCAAGAAAGTATAAACTTAACAAGGAACTGTTTGGTATAAGTCAGAATAAAATGAAGGTACATGAGTATTATACAGCTGTTAGTAGTCTATGGGAAGAAATCGACTCAATGAATGTGTTCCCTGTAGTGACCACTGTGGCTGATGATATTAGTAAATTGCTTAAGGCTATTGAAGTTCAAAAAGAAGAGGCTAGACTATTTGTGTTTTTGAATGGGTTAGATGAGGTTTACAGTGCTGTGAGGAGTCAGTTATTGATGCAGCAACCTCTGCCCACTGTCGAGTCTGCGTGTGCTGTGCTTCAACAGGAGGAGTCTTAAAAAGATGCCTTATCTGTTGTTGATATTGAACATACTACCATGTACAGTAATAAAAGTCAAGGTGAACGAAATGCTTTGAACTGTACAATCTGTGGTGGCAAAAATCATACTAATGAAAGGTGTTGGAAGATTACTGGATATCCAAATTGGCATTACAAGTTTAGAAAGCCTGTTGCAAAAGGAGCTCAGTCACAAGGTCAAAGTAAATGGAGTGGTTCTAACAGGTCTGCTCAGAGGATGGCAAACAATGTTGTGGTTGTTAATGAAGTAAATACAGAGGAGAATGTAATGTTTACTTCTCAGCAACTTCAACAGTTACTGAAGTTAATGCCTGGAAATAGCAAACAGAGAGGATCAGATACAGAGGAAGAACTTGACATGGGTTTCTCAGGAATGGTGGCATGTAATTTGTCTGTGACTAGCAGTAATTCCTGGATAGTTGATTCAGGTGCAAGTGACCACATGACCTGTTCTATAGACAAACTGTTTAATGTGAAGTCAACCAAGGCTAATCTCACTATAACTCTTCCTACTGGAGATGTTTCTCATATCACACACGTAGGTGAAATGAAATTGAAGAATGGATTGATGCTCTACAATGTTCTGGTGGTTCCACAGTTCAATCATAATCTTCTTTCCATTCATAAGCTAGCCAAAGACAACAAGTGTGATGTGAAGTTTACTCCAGAGATATGTGAGATTTTCAGCACTGAGACAAAGCAACTGCAGGCTGTTGGGAAAGTGTATAATGGACTGTACTACCTGTTTGATGATACTGAGAGTGTGAGCTCATCTCAGTGTGCTGCAGCTGCAACTATGGATGTTAATCTATGGCATTTGAGGTTGGGTCATGCATCAGTGACAAAGATGAAGTCTATTCCAATGCTAAAGCCTCATTTGTCTGACACTGGACAGGTTTGTCTCACATGTCCTATGTCAAAGTTTACAAAACTACCTTATGCACTTAGTGAATCACATGCTAGTAAGGCTTTTGACTTAGTGCATTTAGATACTTGGGGGCCATATAAAGTCTGTACTAGAAAGAAATTCAGATATTTCCTGACGCTAGTGGATGATCACACTAGAATGACCTGGCTATATTTGATGGAACAGAAGTCAGATTATATTGTTTGTTTCAAGGCATTCTATAAGTATGTGCAAATTTATTTTTCTGCATCTATTAAGTGTATTAGATCTGATAATGCACCTGAGTTTGCTACTGAACACTGCCTCAGTTTTTACAATAAATGTGGCATTGTACATCAGAAGTCTTGTGTCAATAGGCCTCAGCAAAATGCTAGATCAGAGAGGAAGCATAGACATGTGTTAGAGGTAGCAAGGTCTCTTAAATTTCAATCAGGATTACCATTGTCTTATTGGGGGGAATTTGTGTTAACTGCAGTACATATTATAAATCGATTACCAACTCCTGTTCTAAACAATAAAACTCCTTTCGAAGTGTTGTACAAGAAACCTACACCCTATGAACATTTGAAAGCCTTTGGATGTCTTGTTTTTCCCTCCAATCCTGCCACACATACTGACAAATTTAGTCCTCGAGGTGTTCCATGTGTCATGCTTGGCTATCCACCAGATGCTAAAGGCTATAGACTTCTTGATCTGTCAACTATGCAGACATTTATTTGCAGAGATACTGTATTTAATGAGATTATGTTTCCATATAACAATTCCTCTGAAAAATCCTCACCATATTTGTTGCCTTCTCCAATTACAATGCCACCTGAATCTTCAAAATCTGATACTTCTAAGCCCACTGCTTACTCTAATATGGATGACTTTACTGACAATGTTGTGATTACTCAGTCTACTGACAATGTTGATCACAATTCTGAGAATTCTCAAAATTCTGACACTACTGATTCAAGTTCATCAATCCCACAGCCTTCTACTCCAGTTCTCAGAAAATCTTTAAGAAATACTAAGCCTCCAGGTTGGTTAGGAGAGTATGTTCACAAATTACCTTCTAATACTGCTGTTAATGTTGCACAGGTTACAGATCATCTTGTACATACAAGATTCAACTGTTTCCTGGCATCATTTACTTCAAATACAGATCCAACAACTTTTTCTCAAGCCATCAAGCATCCTCATTGGATAGATGCTATGAATCAAGAATTGTCAGCACTGGAATTAAACAATACCTGGGAAGTGACAGAACTCCCATCTTCAAAGAAAGCTATAGCTTGCAAATGGGTTTTTAAGACTAAATTCAATGCATATGGCACGATGGAGAGATATAAAGCTCGTTTGGTGATTCTTGGGTGCAAACAAACATATGGGGTGGATTATTTGGATACATTTGCACCAGTAGCTAAGTTAACAACAGTTCGAACCTTATTGGTTGTGGCTGCAATACAGGACTGGATAGTGATACAAATGGATGTCACTAATGCCTTCTTGCATGGTGACCTCCAAGAGGTTGTTTACATGAAGTTTCCACCTGGTTACAGTGGAGCAGGCAGCAGAATCTCTTATTCATGTACTGGAGACAGTTCTAGCTCAGCTCAACGATTGGTTTGCAGGTTAATCAAGTCACTGTATGGACTGAAACAGGCTCCTCGAAGCTGGTTTAGTAAGTTGTCTCTGACTCTGATTAACAATGATTACATTCAGTCAAAAATAGATTATAGCCAGTTTGTTAAGACCACAGAGACTTCTATTGTTCTTGTATTGGTCTATGTTGATGATTTTCTTATTGCTGGGAACTCACCTTCTGAGATTGCTGAATTAAAGAAAATGTTGTTCATCAACTTTCATATGAAGGATCTTGGTAATGTTCGATATTTTCTGGGCCTTGAGATTGATCGTACACCAGAAGGGTTTTTTGTTTCTCAGAAGAAATATACCTTGGATCTATTAAAAGAATACAATATGGAGGATGTCTCACCAGTCAAACTTCCTATGGATGTTCATGTCAAACTTACTCCAACTGTTGGCACAGCTTTGACTGATCCTCATCCTTATCAACGTTTGCTAGGCAAGTTGATCTACTTAATAGTAACTCGCCCAGATATCACATTTTCTGTACAACAGCTAAGTCAATATATGCAGAATCCAACCTCAGATCATATTACAGCTGCAAAAAGGGTGTTAAGATACTTGTTGTCTAATCCTAGTCAAGGTGTCTTGCTTGCTAGTGCCTCAGCTGCTCAGATTCATGCATACTGTGACAGTGATTGGGCCAGTTGCCCAGTTACAAGGAGATCTACATTTGGCTTTTGCATTCTGTTGGGCAACTCTCCCATCTCCTGGAAATCCAAGAAGCAAACAGTTGTTGCAAGGTCCACAGCAGAGGCTGAGTACAGAGCTATGGCCTTGACATCGTGTGAAATTACCTGGATTGCTGCCTTGCTTAAAGACATGGGGTTGCAGAACATTCCTCCTACTATCTTGCAGTGTGACAATAAAGCAGCAATAGCAATTGCAGCGAATCCAGTCCTCCATGAAAGGACAAAACACATTGAGGTGGACTGTCATTTCGTTAGATACAAAATCAAAGCAGGGACTATTGTTACACAGCATGTTCCATCTCATTCTCAACTTGCTGATATACTAACAAAGCCAGTCTCTGTCAAGCAACATTACAGTCTACTTCACAAGCTTGGAGCTACTTCATCTGCAGCTCCGCTTGAGGGGGAGTAATGAGGAGTAAATTTAGTTGACATTGTGCTGCTGTGTTGCTACTTGTTGCTGTCATTTTATGCAATTTACTGTTATTTGTCTTTTACTGATTTGTGTCCTATATGACACATGTTGCATTGTAATAAGCCAAGACTAGTAGGGGCATATTTGATATTTATGAGGTTGTTAGTAGATTCCTCCAATCATTGCCAGGTGATATAATGATTGGAGACAGATTGGATGAATTAGAATGATTATATTATCATTGTTACTTTCTCTGTGTTAAAACTACTCTCTCATTCTCTCCTTTTTTTCATTCTCCTGTACATTCATCTTTGTCATTAATATTATACTCCCACAGTTGATTATACTAACCTGATTATACACATAGTCACATGCATGTCTAGTTTTTGTAAAAAAGTAATAGTAAAAAAATAGTTTATGGTCAAGTGACCCCGGCCCGGGACAGTGGCCCGGGACACTTCAAACTGTCTCCCCCAAATGCTTGTTTTTCCATTTGTCAGCCACCTGGACACTTTGAGTGTCCCCATGCATGAAATAACCCCGCGCTGCGGATGCTCTTAGGATACTATGTTTCTTCAATACTTAGGTGGACTATACCATAGTCACATAGGACGGGGTTCGATTCGAAACGTGATACAAAAACGGATACGTGGAACATTACTTTCTATGAATCCGGAACGATGGAACGCTTGGGGACGCTGGGACGTATGGGAACGATATGTTTGTTTTCACTTATATTTCTCTAATAATGTACACATTTTCTGTTGCAATATCCATTTCAGATATTCTATTACGGTGTACATTTTTTTAATCCATATACAAAGCGAAAACAAAGCATGTTTTTCTAATTAAAAACTTACCTCATTATATTATGGCTATTTAAATAATTAAAATACATTATTTTAGAACATAAATGTTAGAAAGAGATACTTTTTTAGTTTTCAAACACACACACACACACATATATATATATATATATATTAGCAATATGATATTATTATTTTATTTTTATTAAATAGAATCGTCCGTATAATTGGAAAAAGAGAGGTTTTAGTTAGAGAAAACAAAAAAGTAATGTGTTTTAGCTAAAAAAGGTAACTCGTGATATAATTGGGAAAAAAGATATTTTAGTTAGAGAAAAGGTAACGTGTTTTGACTGAAAAAGTTAATTGATTATTTAATAGTAATTATTATTACTTTCTAAAAATATTATATTTTACCTGAAAATGAAATTACTTAGCTATTGAACAATAGAAAAGGTAACATGTTTAACCTGAAAAACGAAACTGATTAATAAAGGAGAAATTTTATTTAAATTACCTTTTTAATTTTCACGTTAACTTTTCTATTTTTTCAAACTAAAATATCTCTTTTTCCAATTATGTCACGGATGGTACTATTTAATAGAATAAAATAATAATATTATAATACTTATAATTAAACGATTAACTTTTTCAGTTAAAACGTATCATCTTTTCTTTATTTTCTAACTAAAATCCCTATATATATATATATAGTAAAGTTCTATGGAATACTCATTTAATTAGAGTAATTGGAGCACATACACATTTTGCATTCAAAATTTTGCAAACTTTATTATTTAGCAAAACTTATTACATGAATATCACTATTTCATTGAAAATTTTGAAAAGTATGTATATTTTGCTAACAAAATATTGCAAAACGAATTGTTCACAAACACATTTGGGTTGCAAAACATATATGTTCTGACAGAAAAACATAAATGATTTTTAAGATGAACATATTGCAAAACATACATGATCTTCAAGATTATCAATGAAATTATGATATTAATATAACATGGTTTGCAAAATAATAAATTTTAAAATATTTTAAATGCAGAACGAATATATATATATATATATATTATTAGGCAACTTAAGAAAATAGAATAGTTGGTGGGCAACAGCTGGCTTGTTGTCTTTTAATATAAGATAGAAAAGCGTCCACATACATTGAACAAGTATTTGAAAAGGGTCATCTTCTCCACGACGCTCATGGCTGACTAACCCTAGTATTTTCCCCTCACTTGGCCACCTCTCTTCTTGTTCTTCTTTTCATCACTATTCTATACCCTCACTGCAACACCACCACACATCTGGCCACCTATATGAGTGCCAAGATCTCAATTCTACCGATTCGTCCTTGTGGGCGTTTGGTTCGCGATCCCAGCGTTTCGAAACGCGTCTGTTCCACGTTCTGGAACGGACGATCTGATTCGCAAAACGTGGGTCCGACCCACGTTCCTTGTTACTATGGACTATACATCGGATTAAAAAATTTCAAAAATTAAAATAATTTTTCTTTATCTAAAATATATATTCAAACTAATAAATAAAAATTCTATCATTTTCATGACTACATTTCATATATTAGTTATTACAAAATTATAGGTATAAAAATATAAAATTTGAAAATTATGAACTGTACATATATGTATTCCTAAAAAAAAAAGATAGATCATTCCAGTGTAATTCCTAACTAATGTTTTATTTTTTCTCAAGCAACATGCTATTTAAACATTCCATCTGAGACACTTGATATCAAATATCTATTAAGCAATAACGCCATCAACAAAGGGGGGTTATAGTTTATAAAAACTCTTTAAACACCATCTCCGCTAAGATAAATTAAAATTCATATTCAATCCCACTTACTGCAATAACATTGTAGACTTACATAATTGAATATATTTACTAGCATCACATGAGCATGTGCCAAGCACGGGAATATATAGAAATGTTTTATAAATAAATTTAAAATCTTAATAACATCTGCAAAATTTAAAAAAAAAGAAATAGATGTCTATGGGATACATTCCCTTCAGATTTTATAAGATTATTCATAAATCATAATCTATGGATTTTAATAGATTGTAGTTGCCTTTATATTCTACACACAATTTATGCGGAGTTGGCAGAGCTGATAGAATCTACGTAGGATTGAGCTTAAATCCAATAAAATCTCTTGGATTTATGTGAGATTTCAGAAAGTAAACACTATGAAATCCAAATAACCCATGGATTAATAAATCCTTGAAAGTGATTAAGTTTATGAATACCAACAGATTTTAATAAATTATTTATAATCCATATTGAGTACCCCTAAAATTTAAAAATTATTCTAAATCTAGATTAAATTACCCCAATTTTTTAAAATCTGGATTGAACACCATCTGAATATAAGGATTTTATAAAATCTTGGTTGAATACTCCTATAATTTAGGTACAGATTGCATATCTCCAAACTTTTAAATCCCATACAATCCAGATTGAATACCTCTCCCCAAAATATTTTATTTAACATACATAAAATATTATAGTATGATTAAATAGTAAACATAAATTAACATATTTAGAACATCAAAAATAACCCAGTGATCACTATATTTAATTAATTTATTGAGATCATAGACTTATTGAAATTATATATGTACAATGTTTTCTTATGGTGGACTAAAAAATTTTAAGAAAAATTAGTTTATCATGGGATAGCGAATAATATAAAAGCCTTTAAGCTATAAAAGGATGGGGAAAAAAAATCTTATATATGAATTAAACATATCTAGAATGTAAACATACGGGGTAACTCTTAAATATGAATTAACATATATTAAATATTGCAAGAAGTCTTAAATGACAGTTATAAAATTAAGATTATAACAATAACAAGCTCGAAAGTATATTCAAAAAAAAATTGACATATGCAGAACGTCATGTTCTTTGGAAAACCCAAAACCTGAAAACCCTAAGAACTCTTACATATATTTCATTATATATAGATTAGGGGCAAAGTTGTCCAAAAACACAAGATATACAATATAGATGCAATTCATATTTGATTGACAATTAAAATCATACACCAACATCAATCACAAAATCCTCCATTAACATCACATTTTCCATTATTTTCATCAATTTTTGTGTAAATACTCAAGTCATAAACACAATCCAGTGACAGTACATTTAAATACAAATCAGTTCAACTTTAAAATTCATGTGCTTGACCTCAAAATTTGGGTGCATAACTTTTAAGTTTAGCTATAGAACATTAAATATGGTATAAATAAAATATGAGATAAAAGTGTTTAACAGCTGAATATTGTTAAAAAAAAAAAGGTAAGTTCAATTGTAGAACTTTGTAGAAAAAAAGAAAGTAAGTTCGACTTTAAAGTTCATGTGCATAACTTATAAAATTCAGTAGCAGAACATTGTAATTCTACTACGAAACAAAATAGAATCTGCAATAGATTCTTACTATCTCGGGAATTATTTTTTTTGTAAAAAATGTTTAATAAATTAAAAATTCTAAAGAAAAAAAAGATTTTAAAATTGAAAAATCAGCCAAAAGATATGTGAGAAAAAATAGTAATAAAAAAAAAGATTTTGATGAATGAGTAATAGATTTAATTTCCTTATTTCAATTAAGTGTAGTTATTTTAATTTTCAACAATACCCTTACAAAGATTTTGTATTTAAAATGAATTGAATCTGGATAGTTGATATAGAAGTAATCTAACGACTTATAATAATTCTTCGTTCTATTTTAGCGTTTGGTTCTCTCTTGATCCAAACCCATGCAAAACATAATCAAAAATTTTATTAAAGAAGTCCCAGAAAGAAATAAACCCATTGATACGGAACATGGAACTAAGAGCATCTCCAACAGTCTCTTAGTTCACTCTTTATAAATAATACAAATTATTGGCTTTTAATGATTTAGTGGGTATTCATCTCCAAAAAATTTGAATTGTCTTCATATATGGACTACAAAGATTGGTTGAATTGAAAAGGTACAAAAGAAAGGAGGAGAGAGAAAGAGAAATGATTATGAATATATAATATAATAATAGTTAAAGAGTGATAGTGTGCTCTTAAAATTGAGGAGAGAGACGAGGCACTTAGTGTTTTTAAGAGCCACTAAGAGTCTCTACTCTCTTGGAGCAATATTTTTGTTCTCTCTCCTCAATTTTTGAGTTTAAGAGCTAGAACATAGAGGCTTTTGGAGATGCACTAAGATATTAGTTTTGTATTTATTTTATGCTATAACATATAAATAAAATTGATTGTAATTTATTAGTTATTAATTATAGTAGATGAATAAAATATTAATAACATTTTAGATTATAGTAATAAAGTAGAAAGGATATGTTTATTACTTTATTGTTTTATTAATATTTACTTGGTGGTGAGTTTTAATGATTTACTTCTATATAAGGGGATGTTATCTTTATATTTTTGAAATACTTGGGTTGATAATTGAACTGACATTGTTCTTTATCTTATTATGGGTTGCAATCCATGCATATTCTTCTCTTTTGCAATTGATCCTAGGGATATAGTCCTAGTCTGAAGTTGGATCACCAGAGGACTTGTGGGTATTTTGCGATTAATCCACATAATTTTATCATTTTCCTTATTTTAAGTATTGTCCTGCAACACCCGTCTACAATCTTATTTTTTAAAAATCCATGTTTTTTAATATTGAATCCGGCCAATAGACCTTATAATCCTATTATTACCAAATTTACACAGCCTAATACTCGATCGACAATCAAACTTTAAATGTTTCAACAATTGTATACTAAGATTCGTAACTATATAAACACATACACAATAGCATGCAAGACTTTACATGTTGCACTTTAGTTATGTAGTAATCACATACCTGATACCTGCACAAAGACCACCAGTCCAGTGTTGCTTGTAGCAAAGTAACCTATTTCAAATATCATTCTTGATCCCACGGAATGGAACAAATGTTTCTTCCATTATACGGATACAAATTAAACCAAGTGAAGAATGGAATCTCTCTTTTTTAACACCTTTGAAATCGACGAGTACTACAAATCTAAGATAGGGACATAGGGTACAAATGACACACTTGAGGCTCAAGTCAAGGGTTTTGAGAGGACACTATAACCATAATATATGTGCATAAGAGTATGGGCACAACGACAGGGGTAGCTTCATCATTATTTCCAACATATAAATGGATTTCAAGGGAAGCCATGAACTAGAATATGCAAGTTCCAGAATAAATTTCAGTAAAAGTTCACAAGACATAAAAATTTAAACTTATCTGGCATTAAAAAATTGACAAAATAATTCTTTTTAACAAATGTGAATCAGATAAAGATTGGTATCCTCCTACTTGAATGTCATACCAAGTAAGACTGACCTGATACTAATGAATGGTATCCATTAGTAATTAAGAAACTGAATCTAACAAAAGACGAAAGAATTTAACATTCTTTATCAACTAACAATTAATTTTAGAATAAATAAGATCCATCAGTTCACCTGCATTCGTATTTTCAAACTAAAGGAACCAAGTTTCTAATAATCAGATAGATGACCTGAAACTATATCTGCCAGGTTTCAAAGGGATTAAAAGTTAATCAAACATACAAGCAAACAAATTTAACCAAACCCATTTGTCAAACAGTGATTAAACAGGTTTAGAACAAGTTACAACTATTGCCCATAATACAAATTTATAGAGAAAAAAAAAAAAATTAGATCAAGCTAAAAGATGAAATGGGCATGAACTGTAGAGACACAAGAGTCTATATATAGCAGTTTTTGACAATTATAATATTAAAGAAACTAACAAGTATCAAGAAACAGAGTTAATAAACAAGAAAGATAAGTACACTTGACTTGCTGATTAACGAACTTAAGACACACGAACGTAAGATACAAAACAGGGGATTATTTAGGAATAGGGAAGCGCAAAAATCAGAGGGAGGGGGAGAGTAACGAAGTTGTTTTTTAGAGGGGTGTAAACTGAGATTTTAATGAGATTTGAATGGATTCCTGATTATCCATGGATTTTAACGAATTTTTTAAATTCACGTATTGTTTAAATTCTATAAAGAATCTAGTAAAATTGGTGTAGAATCATTGAGATTTGAAAAGTTTTTTTAGAAATCCATCAAAATCTCATTGATTTTTGCAAGATTTCAAAACTTATAAAAATAACTAGCAAATCCACCAAAATCCACCATTTTAATAAATCTAAAAATCCGTGGATTTTTGAATACCCCTAGATTTAAATGAATTGTTTTAAATCCAGATTGAATACACCCATATTTTAAAAGATTTTTTGAAATCCTAATTGAATACCCTCGGATTTTAAATGACATTTTGAAATCCAAATTGAATACCTCAATATTTTAGTGGATTTAAAAAAATCCAAATTGAATACCCCTAGATTTCTAAAATCCCTCAAAATCCCAATTGAATACACCCGCTTAGATTATCGTTGATGTGTTGTTTGGGGTAGATGAGTAGGTTTAGTCGTTTAGATAACTCTGTTTTACACTTTACTTTTACTACGTCAAGTGCACAATAAAATATTTTCTAAAGAAAGAGATTGCGAAATCAAAGTTACCTTTTGTATTTTGTACAATTATGCTCCATAACATATCTTATTAAATAGTAGAGTAAAAAGCAATTTGTGTACTTCAATTTTGCCGAAATCTGTACTTGGGATCCTATAGTTCAAAAACCCCTACTTGTAATACTGTACTTTTAAACTTTTTGCAAAGTGTGTACTTCCGTCAATTTGCCTCTAACGCCGTTACTTTGGCGAGGGCAACTTGGTCATTTTAGCTTGGTCAATCAATGATGATACAGCTAGCCCATCAAATTAAAGAAAAACAAATTTCAAAAATCATAGTTTTCTAAAATCGTTTTTGAGGATCGAAGCATATTTGAACGTGATATCGATATCGGATTGTGGAGTTCTAGTAGCCGAATCAAAGCTCCCAACCTCCTCTTTCATAATCTGCAATCAGTTTATATGGATGGTAAGAATTTCGATTTCATATGATTTTCTTTTAAATTTTAGAAAATTAAAAATTGGGGTTTTTCAATCCAATGATTGTTCATGTCTTTTGATGATATGTATAGCTTCGTGTGGTTGTAAGGAGTCCAAATATGTGTTTAATTTCGGTGTTTGACTTCAGATTTGTCCAATTCGAAAATTAGGGTTCTTGAACTATAATTTGAGGTTTTTTTATTTAAACTATGTTCAATGATTTTGATGCTTCCAATAGCTTTATCTGGTCTTAAAGAGTCGATTTATGTAATCAATTCCATTGTTTGTGTTCAGATATGTGTAAGTCAAGCTAACTAATTTTTTTCAATTTTCAAACCATTCGTTTGCATTATTGAGAGATTGTTTGTATGATTTGAAGCCATGGTCAGTCTTCTTGTGATCTGAGCTTCGTTTTGGGACCAAGAACACCTGATTTCGTTCTCGATTTTGTAAAAACCGAGTTTGGCCGGAATATGGTTCGAATTCGCTGGAATTGGCGAGGTTTTGGTTGTTTCCAGCAGATTTCGTGATGTTTATGAATGTCTAGTGTTGCCTAGAAGCTTGGGCAAAGAAAATCGACAATTAATAGACGATTTTAATCAGAATGAATGAATATTAAGCTCGCCGGAATATTCAACAATGGTGGAAATGGGTTTGAGGAAGAAGATGATGAGAAAAAGACCAAAATGCCCCCACTTAAACTAACGGAGTTGGATAGAATTGACGGAAATACACAATTCATAGAAAGTTTGAAAGTGTAGTATTACAAGTAGGGGTTTTTTAACTATAGTATCCCAAGTGCATATTTCGGGAAAGTTTAAGTACACGAAGTGCTTTTTACTCTAAATAGTATTATTAAATACTAGCTTATAAGCTGTTAATGGTATATTTTTTGTCGATCCAGGTTATGGGTTCGATCCTCGCTCACCTCCGAGAATTGTTAGAATAGATACTCATTTGTAAGCTTATAAGCACATTATTATAAAAAAAAATAGTAGCTTATAACCCGTGTAATCAGTGGCGGACGCAAGAATTTTTTTTAAGGGAGACCGGTTTTACATTTTAATTATAATGGATAAATAAAGATTTGCAATGGAAAGCTACTACATGTGACTCCTTCGGTAAACAGGTTCTATAATTTGGAAAAGCAATTTTTGCAGAACAAGCTTTTTGCTAATATAAATATTGTCATAACAATTTACTCCACTGGAAAACAAAGGAAAAAACTCCACTAGAAAACAAAGGAAAAATTAACATGACATTGGTAAAAAAAATTAATTTAACAGAAGTGAACAGAGAATCGATCCCTGGTCTTTGGGGAAGAAGAGACATGTGCTAACCACCTGACCTGCAATAACAATGCGTATGGACTAGGGCCCCGTTTGGTTTATCTTATTTTTCAGAAATAAGTTACTTATTCTGAAAAAAGTACGTAGAGATGTACTTTTTTCTAGAAATAAGGAATTTATTTATACAAGATAATGAATGTTAAACTCCTCGTAAACATTTATTTTTGCAAAAAATATATAAATACGTACTTTTTTTTCGAAATAAGTAACTTATAAGTTGAATTTAAGGGGAGCCAAACATGCCCTATACACTACCCGATCTATATTCAAATTTTAGGAAAAAGAATATTAGATTCAAGAGTTCACATTTGCTTATTTTAAATACTAGCATTTTGCCCGTACTTCGTACACGACATCTTATTTAATTTAAAATGATAATACCAAAAATTTAAGAGAAAATGACCAAACTACCTCATTTTTCTAAGGAAACTGCCCGAAATACCCATTTGCGGGAGAAGCCGCCCAAAATACCCACGGAGTACGCATGCTGCTCATGCGTCGCCTGGAATACGCATTCACAGGATGCGTATCTTGAGTCGCGCATGACCAGCATGCCTATTTACGTCAGATGACGTCACTTATTCAGAAACGTGAACGGAGCTCAGTCGGGGGGAAAATCGCCTCTTTGTGTCCAACACATTCCGATTACCTCTTCAACAACTGAGCACATCAAAATGATGTCCATTCCATCCTTTACATGATGAGTCTCTTAAAAGAACAAGGGTTGGGAGTGTTTACGTGACCACGGTGGTTGATCTTGTGCCATCGTATGAGCCTGTGGAGATCATGATTAATGCTTTGGGATTTGAAGTTGATTCTGGTGGGAAGTCATATTCTATTTCCTGTGTCGTGTGGGATGATACAAAATAGAATTGTTACTTATTATATAATTATATATTATATATATTTGGCTTGCAAGTTTTTACCTTTCACTTGAAAGGATTTTTCTTGCTTTAAGCACTTAGGATTTTATTTTTCAAGTTGGATCAGGCTTTTGATGGGTTTCCTAGTTGGGTTCAGGTATTGGATAAATTCCTAGCTGATATTGAATTTATTTTAGATTCCTATCTGAATAAGGGTTGAATAAGGTTATTTATGTAGCCTATAAATACTCTTGTCTTGTAATATTTTGGGACAAGATTTTGATGATAAAATTTTGGCTATTTGCTAGCTTTGAGAATCGAATTCAGGAGTGAATTCAGAGTTTGAGTTTTGTTTCTCCATTCGGAGATTCAGAGTTGGAGTTTTGTTTCTCCTTCCTCGGAGATTCAGAGTTTTGAGATTTGTTTCTCCATCTTTGGAGATTCAGAGTTTAATTAATATCTATCATTATTACATATTATCATAAACACATCACGTTCCGTATCAATTTGGTATCAAGAGCCAAGGTTTCTCCATCAATTTCTTAATTGTTGGGAGATCTAGGGTTTTCGCAAAAAAAAAGGGACTGTTCATCGGCACTGTTCACGGTACTGTTCATCGGCACTGTTCACGGTACTGTTCATCACGTTAATGGCAGGGGAAGGATCAGATGCAGATTTCATGAAGTTAACTCTTAAAAATATTTCTGAGCAAATTGATTATATGGCAGAGCAACAAGCAGAGATTAAGGCAAGTTTACGAGCTACAAACGAGAGGATTGATGGTTTACAAGTTACAAACGAGAGGATTGAGGGGGTTATTACTACGGTAGAAAATACACCTCTTCGCACAGGCTTTATAAGAAACCCTCCACCCACTAACAACAATGATGATGATAAAAGCTTGAAGTGGGATGTACCGGAATTTAATGGAGCAGGTGATGCCGAGGATTTCTTAGAATGGGTGAGACAAATGGAAAAAATCTTTGACTATAAAGGTTTTGATGATCAGAAGTATTATAAAATTGCCAACATGAAGCTAACAAGATATGCATCTGTATAGTTTGACAATTTGAAGACAAAGCTCATGAGGGAAGAGGCTCCTAGAATCACAACCTGGACTGAGATAAAACGGTAATTAAAGAATCGTTTTGTTCCGCGAGAGTACATACAAGATAATTACTTGAAGCTGAATCAACTCCAACAACGAAACCTTAGTGTGACTGAATACACTACAGAATTTGAGAGGTTGTGTATCCTATGTGACTTGAAAGAAGAAGAAGAGATGAAAATCGGTCGTTATATCAAGGGATTGAATTCTTCTATTGGCAATAAGGTCGAACTTATTCCTTACACGTTCTTTGATGATGTGACAAAGCTGGCTCTTCGGATTGAAAAGCAAGAGAAAGAAAAACCAAAACCAGTTTATAAAGGATTCTCTAAGACGTCTTTCAAAGGTGAAAATTATGGCGCTTATAAGAGTACTTCTTATAGTGGGGGCAATGCATTCTCAAAGGAAGATAAACCAAAAGGAAAGATCCAAGTGAGTCCTGAGCAAACTGCGCTAGCAAAGAAAAGGTGTTTCAGATGTCAAGGCTTAGGGCACCTTGCGAAGGACTGTACGAATAAAGTTACCCTTTCTAGGAAAGAGTACATGTTATTGACAGCTTATGAGGAACAAGAAGAACGAGAAAGAACTCTTTCTGCTCAACAGGGACAAGAGTATGATGATGAAGATGAAACAGATTTTGAGTACGATAATTCTGAGAGATGGGATGATCTAAACCACAAGTCTATTGAGCCGGAGGAAGAGAAGAACAACATTGGCCTCTTGAGAAGACTTCTTAGAACTGATTGCACACCCGTAGAAGAAAAAGAACAAAGGGAGAACTTGTTCCATACAAGAGCTGTAGTTGGAGATCGAACTTGTAATGTGATTGTGGACACTGGTTCTTGCGTAAACGTGACATCTTCTAAGATGGTGAATGCGCTAAAACTTCCAACCAGGGACCATCCTAAACCTTATAAGTTGAACTGGTTGAATGACAACGAACCAATCAGAGTCAAGAAGCAAGCACTTGTGACTTTTTCAATAGGAAAATACAGAGACGAACAATGGTGTGATGTGGTTCCTATGACAGCTTGTTCACTTCTGTTAGGACGTCCATGGCAGTTTGATAGAGAAGTCATGTTTCATGGTAAAAAGAATGAATACTCAGTTTTGTGCGGGGAAAAAAGATTTAAATTGAAGCCACTTCCTCCTAAAGTGGTTCATGAACCCGTGAAGGACAATATGTTGATTACTGCTGCTGAGTTTGAAAAAGATATAGAAGATGGTGCAATTGGGTATGTCTTATACATTTGTGAAGCTGAAAAGGATACTTCTCATATTGAAGACCTGGAACTAAGTAAGCTGATGGATAAATTTGTAGATGTTTTTCCTGATGATCTACCTATGGGATTACCTCCACGTAGAGGAATTGAGCACGACATAGACCTTGTCCCTGGGGCTCCATTACCCAACAAGGCAGCTTATAGGTGTAATCCTTTAGAGTCAAAAGAGTTGCAAAGACAAGTTCAGGAGTTGATCGATAAGGGTTATGTACGAGAAAGTAAAAGTCCTTGTGTTGTACCCGCGTTACTAGTTCCGAAAAAAGATGGTACTTGGAGGATGTACACCGATAGTAGGGCAATCAACAATATCACCATTAAATATCGCTTTCCTATGCCTCGCTTGGATGACATGCTTGATGAACTACATGAGTCAACTATTTTCTCCAAGATTGACCTGAGGAGTGGATATCACCAAATGAGAATTCGAGATGGGGATGAATGGAAAACTGCTTTCAAGACCAAGCAAGGACTTTATGAGTGGATGGTTTTACCATTTGGCCTCTGCAATGCACCTAGTTCCTTTATGAGATTGATGAACGAGGTATTACGACCTTTTCTTAATTCTTTTGGTGTTGTCTACTTGGATGATATACTTGTGTATAGTGTTAATAGAGAACAACATTTAGAATACTTGCGAAAAGTTTATATGGTTCTTCGAGAAGAAAAATTGTTTGGGAAGATGGAGAAATGTACCTTTCTAGTACCTTGTCTTACTTTTCTTGGTTATATTGTGGCTGGGGATGGCGTGAGAGTGGATCCATCTAAGGTAGATGCTACTTCTACTTGGCCTACGCCTAAAAATGCTCATGATGTTCGAAGTTTTCATGGCTTGGCTTCATTTTATAGAAGGTTCATTCGAAATTTCAGCACTGTGACTGCACCACTTACTGAGCTGATGAAGAAAAAAGAATTTGAGTGGAATTCTAGTGCAAATAATGCATTTGAGGAAATTAAGAATCTTCTTTGCAAGACACCTGTACTTGCTTTACCAGATTTTAACAAAGTATTCGAAGTAGAGACTGATGCTAGTGGTCTTGGTATAGGTGCTGTTCTTTTGCAAGAAAGAAGGCATATTGCATTCTTTAGTGAGAAGTTAAATGGTGCTAAACTTAATTACTCGACATATGATAAGGAGTTTTATGCGATTGTACGTGCTGTGGCTCATTGGGCACATTATTTGCGTCCTTCACTATTTGTTTTACATTCCGATCATGAGAGTTTGAAGCACATTCATGGACAACAGAAGTTAAGTGTAAGACATGCAAAATGGGTTGAATTTCTGCAATCATTTACATTTTCTTCCAAGTATAAGGATGGGAAAAGTAATGTTGTTGCAGATGCCTTATCTCGGAGACATTATATGCTTACAATTTTGGATGCAAGAATTTTGGGATTTGAACATTTGAAGGAGTTGTATGTGACTGACCCTGATTTCTCTTCTATTTTTGCGACGCCGACTGATTCGTATGTGCTACAAGATGGTTTTCTTTTTAGAGGAAACAAACTGTGTGTACCGAAGTGTGGAGTTAGAGAATTATTAATTCGAGAGGTTCATGGTGGTGGTATTGCTGGTCATTTTGGAATACACAAAACATGCGATTTACTTTCTGAGCACTTCTATTAGCCTAAGATGTTAAGAGATGTTCAAGCTGTTTTGGAGAGATGTTCCACATGCCAAAAGGCAAAAAGTCACTTTCATAAGGGTTTGTACACTCCCCTTCCCGTTCCTATTGCACCATGGGATAGTGTGAGTATGGATTTCATTGTTGGATTACCCAGTACTGCTAGGGGTAAGGATTCTATTATGGTTGTAGTGGACAGATTTTCAAAAATGGCTCACTTTGTTTCTTGCCATAAAACGGATGATGCTAGTCGTATTGCAGATTTGTACTTCAAGGAGATTGTGAGATTGCATGGAATTCCTAAAAGTATAGTGTCATATAGGGATACTAAATTTTTGAGCTATTTTTGGAAGACCCTATGGAAATTTGTAGGAACAAAGTTACTATTTAGTACTTCACATCATCCACAGACAGATGGTCAAACCGAGGTTACTAATAGAACTTTGGGAACATTGTTGAGAGGGCTGGTGAGTAAAACTACAAAGGACTAGGACATCAAATTGGCACATGCTGAATTCGCATATAACAGGACATCCTCATCTACAACAGGATTGTCACCATTTGAGGTAATATATGGCATAAATCCATATGTTCCTGTTGATTTAATTCCTATTGCAAAAAAAGATATCCTGAATTTTGATGCTAAGAAACGTCAAGAAGCCTTCTTTAGAACTTGTGATCAAGTTAAAATGCAAATTGAAAAGATGAACACTAGATACAAGGAACGTGCCAATAAGAAGAGACAACAAGTTGTGTTCAATCCTGGTGATTTAGTTTGGCTTAATCTAAGAAATGAGAGGTTTCCTGACATGAGGAAAAATAAGTTAATGCCTAGAGCTGATGGACCTTTCAAGGTAATAGAGAGATACGGAGATAGTGCCTACAAAATTGAGCTCCCTGATTTGTATGGAGGAGTAAGTTCTACATTCAATGTTGGTGATTTAGCTCCGTACATCGACGATGCGAATTTGAGGACAAATTCTTTTCAAGAAGGGGAGAATGATGAGTCTCTTAAAAGAACAAGGGCTGGGAGTGTTTACGTGACCACGGTGGTTGATCTTGTGCCATCGTATGAGCCTGTGGAGATCATGATTGATGCTTTGGGATTTGAAGTTGATTCTGGTGGGAAGTCATATTCTATTTCCTGTGTCGTGTGGGACGATACAAAATAGAATTGTTACTTATTATATAATTATATATTATATATATTTGGCTTGCAAGTTTTTACCTTTCACTTGAAAGGGTTTTTCTTGCTTTAAGCACTTAGGATTTTATTTTTCAAGTTGGATCAGGCTTTTGATGGGTTTCCTAGTTGGGTTCAGGTATTGGCTAAATTCCTAGCTGATATTGAATTTATTTTAGATTCCTATCTGAATAAGGGTTGAATAAGGTTATTTATGTAGCCTATAAATACTCTTGTATTGTAATATTTTGGGACAAGATTTTGATAATAAAATTTTGGCTATTTGCTAGCTTTGAGAATCGAATTCAGGAGTGAATTCAGAGTTTGAGTTTTGTTTCTCCATTCGGAGATTCAGAGTTGGAGTTTTGTTTCTCCTTCCTCGGAGATTCAGAGTTTTGAGATTTGTTTCTCCATCTTTGGAGATTCAGAGTTTAATTAATATCTATCATTATTACATATTATCATAAACACATCACGATCCGTATCAATTTGGCCCCGCATTACATCTTTCCATATTCCTTTGTTGATTTTTGGCCCCGCAGGGGCGTGTACAAGACGATCGGAAAATCAAATCGGAAACAACCTCCGTTTTGTGCCTTTTTAATTCGGCTAAAGAAATTGAAATTGAGAATTATAGGGTTGTAGGGGATGAAAAGACGATTCGTTTGGTGTATAGTATGCAATTGTTCGATGTATGTCGAGCGCAGACGAAGTGGTTGAAATAATCGAGCGAAAAACGTCCGGCGACGGGGAAGAGGACGATGAACAGTGACTTTGAATACGCATCTGCAAAATGCGTATCCCACCCCCACGCATCTGCAAAATTCGTATTCACGGTTACTGTTCACGTTTCCAGATTTGAATTTAACAAACGGCACGCATTGTTGACGTGCGTAGTCTGCGGCCACGCATTCCATAAATGTGTATACCCTATACGCATGTTAAGAATGCGTGGCCCGTGGGTAAAAAGGGCGGACGGTTCTGAAAAGAGGCATTTTGGGCAGATGGAATAGAAATATGGGTAGTTTGGTATCTCACCCAAAATTTAACAAATTTGATTGATTTCTTAAAACATCTTATTTAATTTAAATTGACAATACCAAAAATTTAACAAATTTGATTGATTTCTTAAAAAGATAATGTATGCAATTATATAAATAATCAATTCTTAGAAAGATATTATATACAATTATATAAGTAGGTCATTGTTCCATGGAGAACCATCTTACGTGGAGAACCGTGGAGAACCACTTAAAATGCATTAAAATTGCCTTTTATATAAGGATCCTGCAGGGGCACGTTCACAAAAAAGTCTTATAATTCTACCCTCTATCTGTTCATAAAAAAAATTACAAAAAAAAAAGAAAAAAAATTTAAATTTTTTTTAAAAATGATGACGTGGCAGAAGTTTTTAAATTTTTAAATATTTTTTTATTATTTTATGAATGAATAGAGGGTCGAATTATAAGACTTTTTTGTGAAGGGGCCCCGCTAGGGGCCTTATATAAAAGATAATTTTAATGCATTTTAAGTGGTTCTCCACGGTTCTCCATGTAAGATGGTTCTCCATAAAGTGGGACTCTATATAAGTATTTAATAAAATAATGATATGCTAAAATTTATATAAAAAAGTAGCATACAATTTTATTTTAACAATGTTGAAAATTTATTTAATCCATCAAAATCTGCAATAAAAATAATAAATATTTTTACAAATATTGTTCTCTAATTGAAAACAATAATAACTTGTCTTCATTATTCAAATGCGGAAATGATAATCCCTTCTCCAAAACATTAAATGGCTCCAAAACATTAAACCTCATATAATATCAAGAACATATTATATTAACTATGAGACCTCATATTATATTACCTATGAGACCTCATAGTTAATATAATATGTAAATGTTGGAGAACAATGAGACCACATTTCAAGCAATTTTTAATTTTTTTTGTTAATTTTTTTTATGAATGGATAGAGGGTAGAATTATATGACTTTTGTGTGAAGATGCCCCTAGCGGGACCCTTTAAAATAGCTTGAAATGTAGCGAATATGTGTGTGTTCTCACTATTCTCATTTTAATTTTTTTTGTTAATTTTTTTTATGAATGGATAGATGGTAGAATTATAAGACTTTTTTGTGAAGATGCCCCTAGAGGGCCCTTTAAAATAGCTTGAAATGTAGTGAATATGTGTGTTCTCACTGTTCTCATTCTCACCAGAGCGTGACCATTAAACTGTATTAGTAAATTCATGTATGAAAATACAATGTATATATATTATTAATATAGATTCTTTTACTAAAAATAAGTAAATTATGGGGGTGTTTGGAAGTTAGAGGTTTGGGATAAAATTAGAGGTTTGGGGGTAGATTAGAGGTTTGACCAAATGAAACCTCTAATGTGAGTGTTTGGTTGTTAGAGGTTTGAGTTAGAGGTTTGGGATCAAAAAGCTAATTTTGAAAAAGCTCCTTTTAGGAGCTTTTTCAATTAGAGGTTTGCTATGTGTCATAAAAAGTTATTCAAAAAGCTATTTACCAAACACTTTTATTCAAAACAGCTAATTTCAATCCGCTAGTCAAAACAGCTAATTCAATCCGCTAGTCAAAACAGCTAATTCAATCCGTTATCAGCTAACAGCTATCAGCTAATTGCCAAACAGGGCCTATACAATTAAATAAGCAAGCCAAAATATCAGATAAATATTCTAGTAGATTTATAGTTTATGTTCAAATTAAGGTCTTTCACCATGGCTCTCGCTTTCTAAAATTGTTGAATTTTTATTTTATTGACTTTATTATATTAAAAGTATGTTCTTATTGAAACGAATATAATAATTTGAATTTGAATATATTTTTAAACTACTTATTTTGATGGGTTGTTAATTTTTTTGTGATCAACTTAGAGGGGTGACCAAAAATAAAATTAATGGGAATACATAAACCCATTACCCACGTTATGATAAACAATACCTATAAAATGAAAGTTGCTTGTTAATTACTTCAATACTTCATTAGCTTGATCATCATGTGGACCATCTTTCTTTTTATCACTTATGTTGCTGTTATGTAGTATATGGTAACTAACATCTTTCTTTTTATGACTTATGTTGTTGCTATGTAGCCTATCTGTAACTAAACATCTCTCTCTGCTTTACAAATAACATGGTTTGTACTGTGTCAATGTTATTAACTGATAATCTTTCCAACTACCTTTGTTATTATGACATGTAAAATCGAAAATTGAAAGGCCAAGCAAATATTTTAAAGGTACCTTTCTGGTGTCCTGTATATTATTATAACATCGGGTAATTCATTAAAACTTTAATTCTTAAATTCCAAACCAAACTCAAAACCAAACAAATATTATCCTGTCTAATTTTTAATACTGTGAAATCAATAAAAACTTAACTTTTATGGCCAAACTAAAAACCGGAACCAAACATATATGACCCGTACGGAGGTCTAGTACACATACCTTAACCCTACTTCAGGGGGTTGAGATGTTAATTTGGTGAAAAACCCAGCTTTCAAATCTGAAAAGTGCAAACATGCGTCAAAATCCAACAGTGTGAAGATTTGAGCGGCTTGGACTTGAAGGTGAAAAATGACAGAGATAGATTTGAGTAATGACAAAAAGGATAATCAAAGAAATAAAGAAAGATAAAAAAAATAAAGTATAATAGTAGAGGTTTAGATTTGGGTCGATCCAATTGGGTTACTCCAAATGTTGTGTAATGACAAAAAATAGTATGTGTTTAGATTTGGGTCGATCCAATCTAAATTGGGTCGCTCCAAATGCTGTGTAATGGTAAAAAGGGGCATCAAAGAAATAAAGAAGATTAAGAAAATGAAGGATACTATGGATTTTATTTGAGTAAGGGTAAATAAGTAAAATCATAGGTATCGTACCGACCGACCAAACTTTTAATGTTTCGGCTTTTATAATATAATATAGATTTTATTAGTGGTTAGAAGATATGATGTCATATTTTTGGGTATGTATTAATTATTGCAATATTATATTTTATATTAAAAGTCAACGTGTTTTAATTAGAGAGAAGAAATTATTGATCGAAAGATATGATATTTTAGGTATTTATAAAAATTTGAACCTAGAAATTTTAGTAAATAAATTTAATCATGTAATATATTTAATCATTAGATCTAACAATTCTAATTTTTAACTAAAAATCTAACTGATGTTATTCGTTGTATACAAATTTTTATTATATTTTGTTAGTGGTTAGAAGATATGATGTCATATTTGGGAATTACCAAAAATACTTGATTTTATACTTTGTTTTGCATAAATACAATCTTTTGAAATATATTGCATAAATACTGGGTTACTACTTTTCAATTGCAAAAATACGTTCTCATTCAGCTCTTCATTTTTTCTTTTTGCTCCGTCACATCTCCGATTCTTTTTGCTCCGTCACATCTCCGATCCCTGACTCCACCTCCACCTTCCCAAACTACTGGGACATCCTCCTCCCCAAACCACCATCTTCTCATGTCTCCTCCTTCCATCAATTCACACATCTGGTTGACTCCTTCCTCTCCCTCTTTGTCGTATTCACACCATCGTCAACTACTATCTTGGTTGAGATCGGGGCTGCAGGCCTATCGATTTGGGGGAATCGCCGTCATCCTCACCAGCGTGTATTGTATGGGGATTGGATTAGATGAACTGCTAGTTGATTTTTAAATTGCATATGGTTGTCTTGTTTTTGTGAAATTAGTTGTAATTGTTGATGTTTGAGGGTTGATTGTTGATGTTTGGGGTTATGAAATTGGTTCGATGAAGATGGGGTGAAGGAGGTGAACGGAGGAGAAGCATAGCAGCAGAGGTGGTGGTGTTTGAGTCGGCGAAAGTGATTGCAACACAATTTATTATCTTTTTTGGTGTTGGGGAAGACTGTTTTTTTTTTTTTTTTTGTGTTTTTTGGTTGATTTTGGTTGCTTGTGTAGGTTGGGTTGAATAGCAACCTTGTTTGCAACCTTTTTTGTAAAGTTGTATATGGTTGCAAAAAGTTACATATGGTTGCAAGTAGTTGAATCGTATTTTTACTAAATTTTTAAAACAGTTGCATCTGGTTGAATGTAGTTGAATACCGTATTTTTGCAATTTTTTTCAAAAGATGGTATTTTTGCAAATAGAACTTTAAAATGATAGTATTTTCGCAAAATTTTACTTTTTCTTATATATTTATGAAAAAAGCCCGTCATATTTTTGGGTATGCATTTAATGCATTTAGTAAATAAATTTAATCATGTAATATATTTAATCATTAGATCTAACAGTTCTAATTTTTAACTAAAAATCTAACGGATATTATTCGTTGTATACAAATTTTTATTATATTTTGTTAGTGGTTAGAAGATATGATGTCTTATTTTTGTGTATGTATTAATTATTGCAATATTATGTTTTAAATTAAAAGTCAACATGTTTTAATTAGAGAGAGAAAAAAAAATATTGATTGGAAGATATGATATTTTAGGTATTTATAAAAATTCGAACCTTGAAATTTTAGTAAATAAATTTAATCATGTAATATATTTAATCATTAGTTCTAACTGTTCTAATTTTTAACTAAAAATCTAACGGATATTGTTCGTTGTATACGAATTTTTATTATATTTTGTTAGTGGTTAGAAGATATGATGTCATATTTTTGGGTATTTATTTAGTAAATAAATTTAATCATGTAATATATTTAATCATTAGATCTAACAATTCTAATTTTTAACTAAAAATCTAACGGATATTATTCGTTGTATACGAATTTTTATTATATTTTGTTAGTGGTTAGAAGATATGATGTCATATTTTTGGGTATGTATTAATTATTGCAATATTATGTTTTAAATTAAAAGTAAACGTGTTTTAATTAGAGAGAAAAAAATTATTGATTGGAAGATATGATATTTTAGGTATTTATAAAAGGTAATATCATCAATTATAAGTAAACATCTTTTAATTGAAAAAGGCAATCAGCTAATTATCATTAATTATATATTATTAATAAAAAATGAAGGATAATAGTAGAGGTTTAGATTTGGGTCAATCCAATTGGGTCGATCCAAATGTTGTGTAATGATAAAAAATAGTATAGATTTAGATTTGGGTCGATCCAATCTAAATTGGGTCGCTCCAAATGTTGTGTAATGACAAAAATGGACATCAAAGAAATAAAGAAGATTAAAAAAATAAAGGATAAAAGCAGTAATTTTCTGTGTAATGACAAAAAATGGCATCAAAGAAATAAAGAAGATTAAAAAAATGAAGGATAAAAGCAGTAATTTTCAAAATACAATAATAGCATACATTAGGAATATATTGACATTGATTAGAAAAAGAATATTCTTTTTTCATCAGATTCAAGAGTTCTCATTTGCTTATGTTAAAATCTAACGGTTGTTATTGTGTGAACCAAAAAAAGTGTACCAAATCGACAACCAAATATACCCTAGTTTGCTTATAAAATTATAGTATAGATTACCCATATTTTCATATTTATTTTTTAATTAGTAGGAAAATAAATTATAAAAGATAATAAAATATTATAAACATGTTTGATAGTATTTTTAACATAGTGTTTTAATTAATAATATGTTGTTGACGAGAATTGGATCTTAAACTCGTAAAAGTAGTTTATAAAATAATTATATATATATTTAATAGAAATATGTTGTTGGTGAAATTCGAACTTGGAACCTATAAGAATATTTTAAATATTAAAAAAGGAATATTTTTTTAGCATTAGATTCAACAATTCTCATTTATTTATCTTAAAATCTAATGTTATTGATTATACCAAACCGACAATCAAATATACCCTAGTTTGCTTATAATATTATAGTATAGATAGATTACTATGTTGATATAGCAATAAGAGACCTAGAATCATGGATTAGAAAAGTAGTCATAATTAATTTTATTTAGAAAAAATACATTTCATATTTCAAATTTATTATATTAAATTATTTTAGTTTTTTTTAGAATTAAATGATTTTAGTTAAATATAGTTTAGAGAATAAAATTCCTGAGATTACCTCAAGCAACTTATTTAAGATGTAAGTGTTTTTTAGTATTAAATACTAATGGCATTTTTATAAATGTATATAATTTTCTTTAATTATAATAACACCTCATGTATTTATATGGAAATTTTTTTTAATTTCACGAAATTTATGTGAGATAACCTCATAAAAACTAATCTCTATAATTTAATATTGTATTGAATTATAATATTATGGTTAGCTCGACAATGACATCCCTCAAGTATTGCGTCAATGAGTATTATATTTTGGATCATTTTACTTCATAGCTTAATTCTAGCTTAATTGAATCCTTATGTAGAACAGTTAGCGCCCACCACAAATGTATTATTCCTGCTTAATTAAGAAAAAAGAGACCGTTAAGGTTTATTCAGTCACAAGCAAATGAAATGAAATAATTGAATAATTGTTTGGTAATTTGAATTCTTTGCCGCTAGAACTGAAATGTACAATACTGGAGTATTAAATATACTGTAGTTTTTTTAACTTCATGCCCCTTCCGCCTTTCATTTGTCTAACATTTGAGAGATGGATGCCACCACTTCAATATTCTTGACCCATATCCGACCAACATTAAAAACCACTAGAACAGTTCAACACTATATCCGACCAACATTAAAAACCACTAGAACAGTTCAACACTATACACCGTAACTGTATTTATTGAATAAGACTGAGTTTAAAACTAATTACAGAGCTGGCCACATCCCGTGCTCATCGAGAAATAGTTCCAAACAGGTTGCCTTCCACAGATCCAAGTGGATGGACGATGTGAGCTGCATCAAACTGAGGCAGTGTCATACCTGATACGTTGGTACATATAAGAAATACCGAACAACAATGATCATTTTACATCTAGCCCAGAAATCAATAATGAACCACACAAGGTGCCCATATAATTGATACCTTGAAAACTGTCATCAAAACCTGGAGCACCACCCTACTGTAAGATGGCTGTGACTACACAATGCTGCAAAGCATGCCCAGGTGCTCAAGTGTAAACTCAATTAGCATCTACTATCTGCAAAATGATGCCAAATTGGGAAACATATTGAAGCCAAATATGACACTTGCATTTACAAGAGCCAATCCACAACAAAAGCAGCAGTAAGGTAGCCTGTTCAGCATTTTCCTTATCTAAAATTCCAACGTCATCAAGTCATAGATTGACAGAGTGATTAATAGATGAAACGCTTACTCTCGTAAGGCATAGATCTTGTCGAATGAATTCTTTTTTAATGCAGGTGCACTAAACCAAATGACTAATTCTGTCAACTCATGCACATTCTAGTCTTCTAGAAGCAGTAGAACTAAACACAGTCAATGCATGCACATTGTAGCCTTCCTAATGGAGAGGAAAACTGGATCAGCTCCGACAAAATAAGTACATGCCCAAGATTTCCGATATTTCAGTAAACCACCGTGAAACGCACCTTCTTATGCTCAGCTGATTTAAGATGTGAGAATTCCTCATTGAATATATAAATCATAGTTTCCATAAGCATACAAGTCATTTCCAATCGTGTTCGACTACTATTATCGTATAAACAAATCATATAACTTATGCACTTGCAAAATATGTTGCCATTCAGAAAAGTTCTAAAATGATAATTAAACTTTAATGAATGCATGCATACACATGATAACATAGCTTGACTCAGTAAGTCAGTAACAGAATGAAAGGTTCCACCAAGAATCATTACTTTAACTGACCAAACCCTTCCACAAAACCCACATTTTCAGACTTGATGTTGTTTGTATTAGATCAATAACCCGGCCAAGAACTTGATATCTTTAAGCTTAACAATAGTGTTTGTTCATTGTAAATGCAGACCTGGCGATCATTAATAATTCTTTTCACAACTGCCCCCTATTCATAACATAATATGGTAAAAATTGTGAAACACCAGTGTTTGAGCCTTTGAGGACTACAAAAGCAATAACAACAAAAGCACCAATCATATCCTTACAGATAATAAGGGCAAGAAGAATCATTGGTTGTTCATCGTTTGGGCACTCAACCCTTTAAGTGTTCTACTAAGAAAGATCAAAGCATGATTCCCAACTTTTACAAGAAACTAAATAACATTTATTAGATATTGAAAGAGAAAATCAGACTTGAATTTCTTGCGAGTCGGTGACAAATATATATATAACAAATTTAGTGAGAGAGGTCTAGGAAACATTTTTTGGCAACTAAAAAGACATTATATAAAATTAATTTATTATTAGTACAAGTGGTCTAAGATTTTTTATATTTGTTGATTAACTGATTGCCACATACTAAAAATATGAACAGAGATTCGGGATCAGTATTTTGGCATTGAACACATAACAAAATGTCTTTATTACTAGAAGAGGTCTTAATTTCGAAATAGGGCAACGACAAAAATTATAAAAGATTTTTTGATTATTATGTGGTTCCACATCCTAAAAAAGGACTAAAATTTGATGCTAAACTAAAAGAAACCATAATCAATATTCATTTATACACAAAAATTATAAATTTACAAATCGATAATTCTATATTTTCTATTACATAAACATACATATTAATAATAATAAAAAATAATAATGCTATGATAACAAATAGAGATTGATGGCCCTGAGGTCATCCTCAGGTACCAACCCTGAGATTAAACCAAAATACATACAAGGCCAGGGTTACTATTGTAAATACAAAAGGAAGTGTTACATTATTACAAAATTGCCATCAATTATTTTATACTAAAAATGACCTAACCTCAGGTACGATCCCTGAGGTCAACCTCAGGGACATTATTCTCTAACAAATAATAATTTATGTAATTATAATAAATGATAAATGATATATAATGTGTGTAGTTTCTTGAGTTAAGGTCTTAATAAAAATAAATTATAAAAACAAATTTAAAATAGGTAAATACCAAAAAATAGATAGAACATTATGATATTATCACTTGGGTTAAAAGATATAACGGTAAAAAAGATTAATGTGCCGAACCACCAATACACTACTTCTACAATAGCCTGCAGATATAAAAATTCCCCGCATATTATACCAGCGAACCTTTACAAAGTTGGGACTGCTCGAATCTTATCGATCAGCATTAATGGAAAAATAATGAAGCTCAAGGTATGTATGTGGTATCAGTTTCATTTAATCCATGTTCACATAAACTACCGGAAAGGCATATTTTGAACATGGCATAACATTTTTAGCTATCTACCAGTGTTGCTTCACACTTACAATAGACGCATTCGATTCATCATAATAGAAACTTCATGATATTGGAGACTGAAATAAACTAAACTTTAAAAAGTTCCAATTGTGCTATTATAAATTCATTAAAATAGATATATCCGAAGATAACCCACTCGGAAACACCACAAAAACATCTCCCCTAATAACATTTTACACCCCTGCAGTCTGACAATGTATCATGAAAGAGCTAAATACGGAGGTTCAATAAAAAAGAAAAACAAAAAGGTGTTCCAAGTCATCTCTCGAATATCCCAAACCCACCCGAAACATGCCAGTTCTAACAGTGCCCTGGTGATTGTTGCTGTAATGTCACTCCTAACGGTAAAACTCTCCGACTCGAGTGGGCCTACAGAGAAGAGTCGTTTCACAGTTTAGTTCAATGTGAACCATCAACGAGTTTCAACAAAACCTAATGGTCATCAATAGCAAACAGTCGTACATGTGGTAGATAGTAATATAGTATACATCACCTGTCATATTCTTTAACTCAACGCCTTCCACGATGCCCGCCACCTGACCTTGCACCAGGATAGCGAGCAAATTGCAGCCTTAAATTATTAGAGTCACGGTCCTGCTCGTCAAAGCTATAACCTGCAAAATTAAGTTTGACTATCCTTTACACCTCAAAAGTAGTTGTAATGGCAAATAAGGGCATCAGCAAAAATCAAGGTCACTAGATGTGCAATCATCACTTCAAAGTACACAAGCTCATTAGAGCTACTTGCTACTAACGGATTCCACATGCGCCTGGAACAACAATAGGAAAATACAACTGCAAATGCTTAAAGCAAACGAGCCAATTGGATCATACTACAGAGGATCTGTATTTCATCGACAACCTAGGCTCCGTATATCACATCAGATTCTGCTCAGAAGCCGCACTCTTAAGTTAACTAGTGACTACTCTTTGCAGACTCGCTTTGGTAAGTCGTCTTCTCTGGCACAGCACATTGAACCAGAATTTTACCTTTAAACAGGAACTGCATATGTCCATATTTTTGTACCAACAGCTGGATTCAAAAAGAAAAGGAAATGGTATCTGATTCCGACGAAGTTGAGCCGATCGCTCACACACACACACACACACACACTTACTTGCAAGAACAGACACGTACATAGCTTTATCTTCTTCAACTAATCAAACATATATGATCCATAATATCTGATATCAAGTCTAAAGTTAAAAGGCAGAATTCTGGTTTGGCAAAATCATGGAAAGTTGTTGAATAACTCTCTAGGCACTGGAAATGTTTGCTTTTAACAGCGTTTATAACTTATAAGCTTGTGATTTAACATGTATCTGGAAATTATCTATTTTCCATTATATAGTGGTAGAATCTATGACAGGCCTAGAGACTCAAGAGAGGGATTAGTTAAACGACGAGACAGCAAGCACGCAATATAACTTGATCCGGGAGACCACTTACCTAACTTGGCATAGGAAAAAATATTAATATTGTGTATTTAATAAAGTATCATTTCTATTATTACAAATTATTTAAGTGTAGAATGATTCCACAACTGAATCATATTCCTAATAAACATGTGGTTCAATGTTTTACATGCATGACATATAATAGTATCATGCACATTAGTGGTAAACTATTAATTGCAATATATATTATAAATGAAATGATATAGCTTTTGAATACAACTACAGACAGCCGACAGGTGACCATATTGTACTGCTAATTTCGGAAGGCTAAAAAAACATAAATATATCTATAATTAAAATAACATAATATACACATACACATGTTAATAATCATTACTCCTATTTACTATGTTGTTACGTAAGTCAGAACTATATAGAAGGGTGTGCCGCTTCACAACCTTCGTAACTAATTCATGAAAGATATATGATTGATCACATACTATTATGAACTTGAGTACGACATGGCTCAAAACTGAAGATATGAGGACATCAAGCTCACCTTGAAGTGCATCCATAGCAGTGGCTGCATGGGCGGGACTCAAAAAGTCAACAAAGCAAAGAACCAAAGCATCACCCTTAGACTGCATATATGTATAGCCAATAAATCATTAGTATCTATAGTACATCTAACATGTATGCACATAATATATATACACATATCTTTGCACTTACACGTCTTGAATCTTTAGTCACTAGTCTTACTTCTTTGTAACCCACAAAAGGGCGAAAAATATCTGCAAATCCAAGTGAAGGAATACAAACAGAAAGAAAGAACACAAACGCGCTGTGTGCCTTTACAAGCCACAAAGGATACGAGCAACTTCCCTGCGGGAGCAATTTGCAGGTAAACCTTCCACAAACAATGTCTCACTAGCATCTGGAGGTAGATGAGTCTCAGGTGCACCACCAGCTCCCAGCGACTGGCGTTTTGCCACCGGTAGATCTGCGCCTCCTAAACCCATATTGCGTGGATCATCAATTGGAAGACTACCATGTTGCTGGCGCACAGACTAGTATATCAGAACTAAAATCTAACAAATGATGAAGTTGAAAGTACTTGAAACATATTACGTAATGTAGAAACCATATGTACCCCGCCGCGAAGATAACGTTCATAGGATGCTGCAAGAGAGTCCCCTTCTCTCATCCCGCGTGGTGCTCCTCTTCCATCATCACGACCATAATAGCCAGTTAAGTCATGGCCACCCAGAACATCTACTGAGCAAGATGCCATTATATTAATTAACAACATTATAATCTTATATCAACAAAGAATAAATGGGGAGAAAGGTGAGGCTCCTAATGATTTAAAGGTGAGGCTCCTAATCTTATATCAACAAAGAATAAATGGGGAGAAAGGTGAGGCTCCTAATGATTTAAAGGGGCACCAAGAGTCAGCAATATTTTTGTTCTCCCTCAAATATTAATTTAAGAGCAAAGATAGAAATGTCATAAAGACAAAATAGGTTATGGGCTCAATTATTAGGTGGCATGGTCGCCAAGTCGTAAAGATGACATAGGTTATGCATATTTACTATATACAAGTGTATATACTAACGGGGATAAAACTGATGCATCAAATAAACCACATTCTTAAAGTGGAGCGTAATGCAAGGAACCCAAACAATTAGTCATGAACGTCAACAGCTAAACAAGGAAAGGAAATGTGTAGACATGTGGAATCATGATGTTACTGATTGCAATAGAAACAAATCTTTTAAGTATATAATAAAAAAGCAACGATCAAACTCAGCTACCCCTGGCTCATAGTTCATTCAGCCCAAACTTAAAGATAATCAGTGTGAGATTGCTCAACAGGAAAAGACTCGCACACAAAAGCATATCAATGCAAGTAAAAGATAAGTTTTTATATAGAAGAAATCAACCTGTGTTCCAAGATTCAAGTTTTATAACTAAAACCTCAGGTAAGACCTTCTAATAGCTCCTCACAATCTTGGACACCTCAAAATTATAAAAATCAAAATTAAAACCCTTGATTTACTCCACAGAAAGAACTGCACAAAATCGTTAAATTAACACCAGTAACCCTAGATATTTTCTCCGTTAAAAAACCTTGTAAATTTTTACAAATAGAACATATATACACACATTTAATCAATACAACTTTAAACACAGTTTTCAGAAGGAAATCAGAAAGACTGTACAAAGTAGCTAATATCTTAATTAGAGCTCAGTTAAAGATTGAAACATGAATACCACCAGCCACAACGGTCCTTTGCAATCATAAGCATATACAAATTCACATACTTTAAGTATAGCATTAGAGCAAACACAACTCAAAAATATACAAAGTCGGGGTCCAAATATAACATAGGGGGAAGTTATATCTGTCAAATGAGAACAATCAGCATCTAAACAGTTACCCTTGCTTTAATTAATATCCTTATTAGACCTCAACTGAAGCTAAAAGATTCAAACTTTTACGGTTCACAAGCTAAAAAAAAAACTCCTTGTCAATTTTGGACAAATGAAATTAACAAAAAATCAAAATTAACTAGTTTCTTCTCCATCACAACCCCCCCCCACCCCACCCCAACCCAAAAATATATTTATATAGATTCTAGTACATATAAGCTTCATACAGAACACATAAACACGGGGGCACAAAAATTATACACACAACAGATTGACAAATAAAGCTAAAGATTGGAGCTTTGAGAAATTAAAGACAGATGACCTAAAACAACTCCTCAACTTAAGAAAGCTTGTAAATTGATGCAATTACATACACATATACAAATTTACATGTAGAAGGATAAAGAAAATACCAAAATCGGGGCGAGCGCGCTTCCCGAGGAGAACGGAAGGGGGGACAGCAGCAGCAGCAGCAGCTTGTCTGGCTTGAGCGTATCTCCAGTAAGCATCACCCATATCTCTTGACAACACAAACTAGTGTTTATGTTGTGTACAAATTCTAGGTTTATTTATTCCAAGGGGATGAACAACAAACAATTCACACGCGTTGCAATACAGGCAATACAGCAACTCCTACTTATACTAGAGGCCAAACTGGGGACACTGGGTCCCTTCGGTTATACTACTCCCTCCGTTTCAAAAAAATCTTTCTGATTTTGACATACGGTTCATTATAAGCGATTGAATACTAATTTAAGTATAATTTATAATATAAAATATAATCATGAATGATCTTGTTGGATTCGTATTTGTTAATACTTTAATACAGCGATTGAATACTAATTTAAGTATAATTTATAAGATAAAATATAGTCATGAATGATCTTGTTGGATTCGTATTTGTTAATACTTTAATACAGTGAAGTTAAAAATATGCGTTGGCAAACGTGTCCAAAGTAAACGGGAAACGTTTTTAGGAACGAGAGTACTAGCTTAAAGTCTTAAACTCTCTTTTGATATAGAAGCAAGTCGGGCTTTGGCCAAGAATACCCCGTACAGTACCGACCATTACAAGAATACCCAAAATGCTAATGGTGGCCATAAATACCCCGCTATTACGCATTTGAAATAGGGGTAATAGGTTTTATACTAATTACGCATTTAAAAAAGGGGTAATATGTGAACAGTACTTATCTATTACGCATTTGGAGAATGGGTAAATGCTATTACGCATTCTCCAAAGGGGTAATAGGAGAAAATTTTATATTAATTACTCACTTATCAAATGCGTAATAGGATTTTTTTTTTTATTTTTTTATGTTATGCATTTGTGAATGCGTAACAGTCACTTTTTTTTTATTATACTTTTGTGAAATGTGTAACTTTGGGGTACTTTTGGCCACTTTTTCCAAAAGTGTTATTTTCGTACAGATTGTTTAAAAATGTGGTATTATTGTCACTAGCTTAAAAGCCCGTGCAAGGCACGGGCACTGAACTAATTTCTCGTAATTAAAAATATGATAAACTATAAGATTTCAATTTAGAGAAAATGCCCAAACTACACCACTTTGGTGTGGAAAGTGCCCGAAATACCGATTTCCAATCGAGCCTGCCCTTTTTGATCACGGAGTGCGCATACTGTACATGCGTGGCCCGGAATACGCATTTCAGAAATGCGTATCCCAAGTCACGCATGTATTGATGTATAGTATGCGTATGACGTCATATGACGTCATTATCTCATAAACGTCTCCGGCATTCAGGCGGCCTCAAAATCGCCATTTCGTTCGCTCATCTCCGTTCACCACCCTCCGGTTGCCTCCTCCACATCTGAGGACATACAAATGATGCCCAGACTGGCCTCATCATTTTCCTCTACTTTGTGTTTGTTTTCCGGCCCCGCAGGGGTGTACACAATCCAACCAGAAACTACATCGGAAAAAAGCTTCGTTTTAGGCCTTTTAAATCCGGCAAACCAAATGGAAATCAAATGGTATAGGAATGTAGAGGGGGAGAAGACGTTCATTTTGGTGTATGGTACGTGAATTAAAGATGCCTGGAAAGGTGTGAATAATGTCCCCGAAAATCTGATAGGAAAACGACTTCGACATTGTTCGAGAGAGGAGATGAACAGTGGCCAATACGCATGTTCAACATGCGTATCTATAGCCACGCATGTTAAACATGCGTATCTGAAATAACTGTTCACAGTCACAGATTTTGAATTTTACAAAGTATACGCATAGCTTCATTGCGTGTACCACCTATTCGCATTTCAAAAATGCGTGTTCCCTATACGCCAGCTCAGAATGCGTGGCTCGTGGGTAAAAAAGGCGGACGATTCTGAATATAAACATTTTGGGCAGATGGAAATAAAATATGGATAGTTTGGTATCTCACCCTTCAATTTATCTAATATTTTTATAATTATTTTATAATTTTTCATACTAATTTTTTATATTACATTTTGAATTAGTTTTTAACTCAATTTTAAAATTGTCTAAATAGGGCTTAATGATCCTATAGTTAATTGTTGATAATTACCTAAAGTTAAAACATATTATAATACTATTCGAAGGCTAGTATGGGGTGGATTTCATTATTATAAAAATGCCATCCATTTTTTATACTCAAAATGTTGATAACTTAAGGTAATTACCTACGGTTAACTATATGAACATTTTTCTCTTCAAAATATCTATACTATTATATTAAAGCCGAAACATTGAAAGTTTTGAAAGTTTTGGTTTTCGGTTTGGTTATCCTAGTTAATAAAATAAATAATTAAATTACAAAAATAACTCAAAAGCTAATTACTAATGTTAACGTAATTATATTAAGATTAAAATTCCTTCATCCACATTGAGCTTATTCTTTGACTCTTTTTCTATACTATTATATTAAAGCCGAAACATTGAAAGTTTTGAAAGTTTTAGTTTTCGGTTTGGTTATCCTAATTATTAAAATAAATAATTAAATTAGAAAAATAACTCAAAAAGCTAATTACTAATGTTAACGTAATTATATTCCGATTAAAATTTCTTCATCCGCATTGAACTTCTACTTGGACTCTTTTTTATGCTCAAACAACTCAATTACCCATTTTTTCTAAAGATTTTACTTCTAATTAAAACACTTTAACATTTAATTTAAAACTAATATTACAATAATTAATATATATCCAAAATATCACACCATATCTTTCCGTAATTATTTTAGTAGCAATTTTTGTAATTAAAACACGTTACTTTTTAATTTAAAATTAATCTTGCGATCACTAATATACACCCAAAAATATCTCACCATATATTCAAATCATTATTTTTAGTAATAAATTAGAATCGTTAGATCTAATAATAAGATATATTATATGATTAAATTAATTTACTAAAAATTCAAAGTCAAACCCGTCAATGACATTTTTAATTTAGAATTTTACAAAATAAATTTTAAACCATGCATATAATTATATAAATTTATATTAAATTAAAATTAAAAAATTATTAAAAATAATGATTATATAAAAACATAATTATAATGTTAAACAAATTTTATAACCTATCAAAAGAAACCGTGCTTCGCACGGGTTATAAGCTAGTTTCAATTAATGTTAAATATGATAAAACGATCTCAATGACCAACGCATGTATAAGAAATTTACAATCATTTTTTTTCATTTTATCTTATATTGATTTAAGTACTCAACCATTATATATTATATTTTGATTAATTTGTCAAATTTTATAAATATTCATATGTACCATACTTCATAGTCGAGTTATAGTCTAATTGATCATTATAAATAATTGTTGTAGCTTTGTAATAATTATGATTTAAATTTTATATATTTTTTGATTTTATTGAATGTTAATTAATTATGTTACTTTTTTATATATAACATAGATCATATTTTTAGAGTTCTCATCTTTTTAACATAATTTCATTTTTTTCGTGTATATTTAAATATATATGTTTTTAGACCAATCATATATTTTATTCGTTGAAAGTCTAAATAGTTGATCGATCAAACCCCATAATATAACTCACATATTTAAAATTTTATATACTTAAAACTAACATGATGCAATTATTAATTATGTATGATTTGATAACTAAAATTTAAATATTTCTTAAAATCAAATTTTATTTTTTATGATTTGATAACTAAAATTTATATATTTCTTAAAATCAAATTTTATTTTTTACTTCAAGAATTTATTATCTACATGGATTGGAGACGCATATAAATATTTTTTTTTGTACTCAATCAATTAGAATATTTTTTGTAAGTTTATCTATCCAATATTTTAGAAATAATATAAATCAATATTTTATTTACTCAAAAATAAAAGTAAAGGAAGAATGGACAAGAATAGAAGATGTGGCTTATCTTATAGGATTTTTGAACAAAATCCAAAATTAAGTGTAGCAAAGTTGGTTATTGGCATAAGTTTAATAGAAGAGGGTTAGTGGTTCGAATCTCAATACAAACATAATTTCACTTCTTTTTACATGATTATTAAAAGAAGGCATTTTTGTAATTTTAAAAAATATAGGGGTAAAATCGTAATTTCACGACCATTATATTGGCAACTTTTGCCCTTGTGTCAGCTTATAATATATAGTAATAGATTCTTTCAAACAAGTCCGTTGTGGGGAGTATAATTTGAATTATACTAGCTTATAACTTGTTATAAATTTTATTTAATAGGATAATTATGTTTTTATATAATTATTATTTTTAATAATTTTTTTAATTTTAATTTGATATAGTTTAATATACCCAGTTTATGGATTATACTAATGTTTTTTTATTATAAACAACGTATACGATTTTTAATATATTTTATTAATAATTGAAAAATATGGTGTGATATTTTCGGGTATATATTAATGATTGTAAGATTTGTTGTAAATTAAAAAAGTAACATGTTTTAATTAGAAAGGAAATATTAATGATTGAAAGATATGATACGATTGATCTTTTTAGGTATTTATAAAAGGTAATATCTTCAACTAAAAGTAAATGTGAAAAAGACAATAGACTAATTACCATTAATTATATTATGTTATTATTTATTTTAGGTGTTATATTTTTGTTGAAATTTATGGTATGATATTTTCGGGTATATATTAATGATTGTAAGATTTGTTTTAAATTAAAAGGTAACGTGTTTTAATTCGAAAGAAAATATTAATGATCGAAAGATATGATACGATTGATGTTTTTAGGTATTTATAAAAGTCAATATCTTAACTAAAAGTAAATGTGAAAAAGGCAATCGACTAATTACCATTACTAATTACCATTAATTATAACGTATATTAATTCGAAAGTAAATATTAATGATGGAAAGATATAATACGATTGATGTTTTTAGGTGTTTATAAAGGTAATATCTCGACAAATTACCATTATTTATATTATTTATATTATGTTATTATTTATTTTAGATGTATTTATTTATTTATTTATAATAAAGGGTAAATAAGTAAATTCATGAAGTACCAAAAAACTGGTACCAAAACTTTTTAATGTTTTGACTTTTATATAATAGTATAGATTTTATTCGGAAGTAAGTGGGCTCGGTGGCCGGTGGGGTTCGAATAGAGCTACACAAAGGTTCAAAATTGGATCTGATCGGATCGAACAACGAATTTTTCCAATTTCTTGGAACGAGAATTGAACCTATTATAATCGGTCTTCTGATTGGACCGGTCTGGATCAGAACCGGGCCAATATGGATCAGTTAATTAATTTTTATATAAAAAATTATTTTTTATAATTTAATATTTATTCTTTTAAAGTTTAAATACATAAAATAAATAAATTACTTTTTAAGTTAATATAAGTTTAAAAATGAAGTCCATATCTTACTTTTTGTGAAATAATCGTAATTTCTAAACATGTGAGTATCAAGTATTTATCGTATATAATATGACATTTAATCATTTAGATTGTAATATTGATCGCTACTATTTCATTAATTTATTTTTTTACTAATTTGATTTGTCAAATTATAATGTATTTAAATATTTAATCTTTATATTAGATATTTTAAGAAGTAAAATAATACTCCCTCCGTCCCTAAATATCATTCCTATTTTGACTGGACACGTTTGCCAACGCGTACTTTTGATCGTTAATATCTTTAATTTCGTATTAGTTTTAAATATAAAAACTTCACTGTATTAAAGTACTCATAAATACGAATCCAACAAGATCACTCATGACTATATTCCGTCTTATAGTTTAGACGTAAATTAGTAATTTGTCTCATGTTATGAACAGGATCGACATTTCAAACAAGAAAAACAATGTGAGACAGAGGGAGTATCAAAATTGCTATATACATAAAATCCGGTCAGGTCCGAAATTTTTTAGGATTTGGACCGAACCGGATCAAAGATCGAGTTTTTTTTATTTTGTGGATCGGAGACCAGACCGGTTTATATTCGGTCCTGTCCGATCATTGATCGATAGACCCAGTTCAATCTAATTTATTGGTCTAGATCGGAATATTGTGCACCCCTAGGTACGAATGTGCCATACATCGAATTATTTAAAAAAATATATTTTTTGTTAAAGATGATAATTTAAATTATAGTGTATTTTGTTAAAGATATAAATTATTATTTCAATTAAATTTTAATGTAAATAGTACGTGGTAAATATAATCTATTTTAAGAATTGAGTTAGTCTAACTAAATTAAGTAATATATAATAATATTTGGTTGATGAAATTTTGATTATATTTTTGTTATATATCAAAATTAGCTAATATTAGAATATTTAAAATTGAATACATTATTGGGGGATTCGAATCTTAAAATTTTATAGAGAATAATTTTAATGCAAATTTTTTATAAATGACCTTTTCAGAAAAAGCAAAATATTTTCAAAATGAATATATTTTCATAATCGACTATTAAAATAGCAACAATAAAGGTGCATACGTATGATCATCGGTATAATTTTATGGTATTTGGTTTTTAACAGATTCTTAACTTTTAAATTTGTTAGAAAATTACATAACTTTAGTCATGATAAAAATGTAAAGACTATTAATTGAGATGAATATATAATGGGCGAATCTGATTTGTAATTAAATCCGTTATAACATCACGATTTTTTTTAATAAGCAAGGTAGATTAAAGAAGCCTAACGACACTTACATAGATTAAAACAAAAGAAAAAAAAACTACTGAAGGATTGCAATAATTCGAAGCCCATAACCTAACTCCGAACTAAAACCTAAAACATCTACTAGATCACTGGAAAAATAGAGGGAGACAACTCAATAAAACATCTACTAAATCTGTTTGTTGAAGATTGATAGTTTTAGCAGTGTGATTCACTACTTGAGATCTTGATTAAGATTAGTGAATTTCTTTGAGTGAATTTCTTTGAGGAAATCAACTTATGCGAATGTAGTGCTTAATAGTAGTAACAATCAAGAAGATGTTATGAATAATACTAGCAATGATCTGCATAGATGTATGTAAATAGGTTTCGATTAGATGTAGATGATTTTTCTACTTTTGGTGTCAAATTCGTAAGATCTTATTTCTTCGGACTTAATATACTTGATTTTGATCTAGATATTGAAGATTGAGTTTAATTGAGTATTTTACTGTTGCATTTTGTGATGTTTTGTTGAATTCTGGATCATTTTTGTTGAAGATTGATAGTTTTAGCAGTATGATTCACTACTTGAGATCTTGATTAAGATTAGTGAATTTCTTTGAGGAAATCAACTTATGCGAATGTAGTGCTTAATAGTAGTAACAATCAAGAAGATGTTATGAATAATACTAGCAATGATCTACATAGATGTATGTAAACAGGTTTCGATTAGATGTAGATGATTTAGTGTCTTTACTCTAACATCACAGCTTTATATTGTGTTTTTTTTGTCAGGCCTTGTTTATTCCACAAAGATACCAAAAAAAAAAAAATGCCCCTCCGATTGTGAACACATGGATGTTGTTGGTTTATTTGAAAATGATGCTCAACTCAAAGCCTTTAGGGAGTTTGCAGGCTACTATTCTACGTTTAAACATCTCATGACATTAGTTGCTGAGGGTGATGCTGATACTAGGAGAGCAACCCTGGGTTCTCAAAAGTTTGATTGGGAAAAGAGGAAGGAGGATCCAGTAGGAGGATCCAAGGCCATCTGTGAAACTCTTGAAGCTGAAAATTTGGCTTTGAAAGTACAACTTGAGGAATACAAGGAAAGGTTTGCAAATCGGATTGCACCTGATGACAGTTCGGATGTTGTTACTTTAAAAGAAAAGATAGATGGGCTGGAGAAGAAGTTAGAACATGCTAGGAAGCTTAGAAAAGAGCCCAAATTAGAAAAGGTAGATGTTGAATAAAAAATTAAGAAAAATAAATACTCTCATATATATAAATACTATTATTTGGTTGGTTAATCGGTTGATCGTTCAATATGGTACCAGTTCTTTTTACTTAATCATCCTATTATTTAATTTTGTTAATTGATTACCTTCACTTAATTATTTCAATTACTAATAGTTAATTAATATCCTTTTTTAGATAAATATGTTATATTTTCTATTTAAATATTAGTTTACCTTTTCACATAAAACGCAATATATTTTATATTTTATCAAACTAAAATTTCTATTATTCTAAAAACAATACGAGCAATTCTCTGTACTGTAACAAATTAAAATTGTAATTACCAACCAATTATCTTTTTTTAGCTAAATCACGTTTTTTTTTCCTCTAACTAACATCTTTTCTTTTTCACTAATATCACAGACGATCCTATTTAATAAATATAATAATAATATTATAGTTATTAATAACAATTACTTTTTTCAGGTAAAACATACCATCTCTTTTATATTTTCTAACTGATATCTCTTATTTACTAAAAATATCACAGACAACACATATATAACTATTATCAAATCATATCACTTAAAAATTTAAATCTACAAAATTATGCCTTAAAAAAATCCAACTCCTAAATTAGTTAATTATTATTGTTAGTTAATTACTATTACTTAATTCTTTATAGTCACTAATATGTAAGGAGGCAAGTGCTCAAATGAGACCCCCACTTAAATTGAGAACTGAGACTACATCTCAACCACTCAATTTTTACAACTACTTTTAATCTGGACCACATATAATCACACGCATATATTAAAATTATAATTATGTATCTCTCTCCTCACGTCACTCATCCACCCACTCCCCTGATCTATTCATTTCATCACTGAATATATTTCTCTCTCTACTGTAAATTCATATCCCATTTTACTCTTTTAATTCTATTTCAAGATCCCTCATTCTTATCTTCTTCTTTTTATCTCTTTTTAATTTCAATTTCTTAACCTTTTATTGGTATTTTGTTTCATCTAAACACCACTCTCGTATCACCATTCGAGATTTAAAGTGAAATAATGGATTAGGATGATGGATCCAATTTGAATATCATCGAAGAAAGGCAAAAAATTGATATGAACGAGATCGATGGTTTGAAAGATGAAGATATGAGAAACTATTAGAGCTTATGGTTCGATGGTGATTGGTGGTTTATTACCCTGAAAATTAGTGTTTTTATGATTTCTAAGTCTATGTAGGTGCACTTTTGGGTGATTTACGTTCTGATAATTTGGTGATTTGCCTGGAAATTTTAATGATTTGTTCTTAATATTGTGTTTTGGCGATTTGCCTTTAAAATTCTGGTAATTTATGTTAATATTTTTAGTGATTTCTGTTAAACTTTTGGTGATTTACGTAGAATTTCAGTGATTTGTACTAAATTGTTTGTAATTCTGTTAGTGTGGGTAATGGTGTAGTGTGGCGGTAGTGGATTAAATATTTTTAGTGATTTCTGTTAAACTTTTGGTGATTTGCGTACAATCTCAGTGATTTATACTTATTTTTTTGTAACTCTGTTAGTGTTGGTAATGGTGTAGTGTGGTGGTAGTGGTTTAAATTTTGGTAATTTTTGATTTAGATGTAGAGATTTTGTAGGTAGTATTGGTGGTGGCGGTGATTGTTGTGCTGGTGGCGGTGTTTGTTGTTGTGTTGGTGGCGGTGATGATGACGGTGATGGTAACAAGCGATGGTGGTGGTTGTTATGTTGCTGTTGATAGCACTGAATGTTGTTTAAATATTGGGTGGTTAAATTTTGTAGTAATAAAACAAATGTAATTATATATGGTGATAGGAGTGGCGCACCTTTATTTATTGGGCTTTTTTTAGGTGGCCCAATGTGCAGTTCTCATTATAAGAGGGTCTCATTAGAATAGCTCCCTATGTAAGGATGACAATCAGGTAGGGTCGAGTCGGGTTTGGCAAAATCCAAATCCAAACACGAAATTTTTATCCATACCAGAACGGACACGAACCCGAAAAATACCCGAAAATCTCTACCTGAAACCCAAAATTTCGAATCGAGTTTGGATATACCTGAAATCCGAATTTTTTTGGATTGGATTTGGAAAATACCCTAAACCCGAAATCTGAAACTCGAAAATAATTCATTTTTTTAGAATTGTGAAGCATTGTTTAAAATGTGAGTAAATTTTAATATTCAAAATCGAAAATTTAAACATATGTTTATAGTATTACTTTTTTTATTTGTATTTATGGTATTTATAATAAAAATACTTAGAAATGTGAAATGTTTACTATTTAAATATAAATTTTATATTATTAAAAATACTATAACCACAATACTCCTATATATTAGGATTACATTATTAATATATATATATATATATATATAGTTAAGTTCTATGGAGACCACCATTTGAGTGGAGACCGTGGAGACCATATACATTATGCACTCAAAACGTTGCAAAACATATATATTTTGAAAGAATGTTCAATTAACATTTTTATTTCATTCAAGATCTTAAAATCATATATGATTTGCAAGCAGAACATGTTCTGGAGCCAATACGTTCTGCAATATTTTGTTTGCTGAACATACATGATTTTCAAGATTTTTTATGAAATTTGCATGTAAAACATATATGATGTCCAAAATTTTCAATGAAATAGATGGTATAGTAATTTTCATAGAACATGATTTTCAATAAATAAGTTTTTGTAATGTTTTGATTGATATTGGTCTCCGGTCTCCACTAAAAATGTTGGTCTCCATAGAACTTAACCCTATATATATATATATATATATAGAAAAAGGAATCTAAAGTTAACTTTAGGAGGATTTTCTAAAGTTAACCTTCAAAACTATGTAATTTTGATGCATTTTATCTTTTATTTTGAGGATTTCCTAAAGTTAACCTTCAAAACTATGTAATTTTGATGCATTTTATCTTTTATTTTAAAGGGCCCCGCAAGAGCATCAATAAATATGCTTATGTGTCTTCATTCTAATGGTTAACTTTAGAGAAGCTATTTAAAGGTAACTTTAGATTCCCTATACTCATATATATAGGGTTAGTCTCAGTGGGAAACCATGTTATACGAGTAACTAAGTAACTAAATACTAACCTTTCAATTGAAAATAAATAAATGGTCTAGATTTTGTTCATCATGCGTGTAACTTCCTTGATCTTTGTGGTGTCCAGGAACGTCTTTTTTTGCTTTTGCACCACTTTTTTACTTCTATTTTGTCCATTCTCTATTTCTTCTTCATCTGTTGCACATGTATTCGTGCATATTAGTATATTAGTGTACAACAATTTGTATAGGACGAAGAAGTGTTTGTTTAAAACACAATACCACGTCACAAACTACAGAACCTATTTAAGAAATATATGAAAATAGAGCATTAAAAATGTTTCTATGTTTTGAAAAAAATCATTTTATAGGCAGCTTAGTTTTCTAAAAATTCCTTATTTCAGTAAACATATTATGTATTTTAAAAAATTGAATTTCTATGTTCTGTATTCTAATGAATCGAATTATATGTTATGTATTTTATTAAATCAAAAATCTAGGTTATGTAATTTAAAAGTATGTTATATTCTGTAGTTTATTTAACAAAATTTATTTATTATGTAACTTAATATTAGTGTTCTGTATTCCATATTACATATTTAAATAAACTAAAATTTAGTGTTCTGTATTTAAAAGACTGATTTTTTTTGTTATGTAGTAGTTATTCTAAAGTTTTGTAAAAAAAAATTGAATGTTCTGCAGATGTATGATATATTTATGTTATGAATCGGTGAAATATTTATGTTCTGTATTTAGTAAAGAAGTATGTAATTTAATAGGAAGAACGAACATAATTGGGAAGTTGGTGTATTAGACACTTAACTAGGTAACAAAGCCGCGCTATGCGCGGCGCAAAAAACATTTTTAAAAATTGTATACAAAATCTCATCGTTCATTCTGTTTTATTATTTGGAAATTGGTATGATGAATTGAAATTTGTGTAAAATGTGTAATTAAATTTGAATGTTAAAGAATTATAGATAAACAATTAGCAGAAAGAGAACATGTTTCAGTTAAACTCTTGAGTATTATTAATAATATTTTCAAAGATATTGACGACACCTATTTTGTCGCATAAAAAATGCATGTTTTGAAATCCAATATTGATAAATATTTGCAAAGTTTGGCATTGGATAAGTAAAAGTAACATTATTATTTTTTTTTAATTGTCGATGGCATTATCAGAGACGTGATTGCTTAGTTTATTAATAAATTTAGTTGTATGATGAGAAAAAAACAGAATGTAAATGTGATGAGAGGTGTAATTGACTTAACTTGTCCATAAATTTGGTTGCAAGACAAACAAAACAGTATTCAAATGTATTTTGCAAGTCATGCTTCATATTTTGGAGTGATCCAACACCTATATCATCTCTTCATTTGATTAATTTTTTTTGAGCATTTATAAGGAGGTTGTTTGTGTAATCTAAAAGTTGACTTATTCGGGTGTTAAGTTCGTGCTGACTTATTATGGTGTGTTTGGCAAATTTTTAAATCGAGCTTTTTATGAACTTATGGGAGGATATGGATAAGTAAAGGTTCACGTACTTTTTTGAATTAAGTCGGTGATTCTTTTTGTCAAAAAAGTCAGTGTTTCTCAACCGCTCTACGTGTGAACCTATGTCATAGCCTTCACAGTGTTGGGATAATCAATATGTTTATTATCATTTTTTTATTCATCATTATTCCGGTGTTCTTTCTCTTTTGTGCTTCATTTCATTTTTAATTTTTTACATATATTTTGAAATATATAAAAATGATACATTTTTTTGCAAGCCTTCACAGTATTTATTTTAGAACATAAATTATTGTTCATCCGAATTATTGTAAACTTATACATTTTGTTAATATTTTATTTAAAATTTAAAAGTATTTTGTCAACCAAATATTAAGCTCAAAATATTCATGTTTTAAGAAAATCTATTATGCATCAAATTAGAAATAGTATAATTTATTTAGAAAAAATTAATAACTTTTAAGTCATAATTGCCAAACACCTTTAACTTATAATTTAAACATCGAAACACGAAAATATAAGTTGTAAGTAACTTATTACTTACTTCATATAAGTTACTTACTTCATAATAAGTGTTAAGTAACTTATTTTAAGATTTCCCAAACGGCCTCAAGAACTTTTTGTATGTAATATTAAATTTAAATTCTTGGACACATGTTCAAAGTGGTACTCACATATTTAATACTTTATAATAAATATGTACATGTAATTATTTTCTATTTCAAATTAAATACTATATAAAAATGAATTTAAAAATTATTGAAATATGAATAAACACTAAGTCATTTAAAGTTGATTATATAAACAAAATGAAGATTCTCTGACATATTATCAACTACATCAACTCCTTAAAGCACTCTTACTTTTTTCATACCAAATTACGATATCAACGTAATTTTTATAAAAAAATATTAATATAAGTAATTAACGTTCTTAAACGCCGACGCCCGTCTCATAACATACATGCATAATTAATTGATTAGTAATAGTATAAGAATGTGTATAATTAAAATATTAATTTTTCCAACACAATATAATGGAACAATGAATGTATAACGTTTTTATTGATTTAAATAGTGAAAAAAAGGGTTGAGTTATTTTAAATTAATCGAGTTGGTCATATCTCGTGTGTAATTTGTATATGTGTAAAAGTAAATTCTACAATATTACATGTATTTAAATTGTGAATGTTAATTGAAAAATTTATATACTTCCGTATTTTATCATGATTCTCACGATCATTGATTAAGAATTTATCATAAAGTTAAAATTGTTTATTTATTATTGCTAAAAAAATTGCAGTTATTTTGAATAAGGATTAGAAATGAACGATATAAATCATTTTGTTTTATCGGTTTACCTTGAAATAATGGTACTTTTATATAAATAATTAATATTTTATGTTAATATAATAATTTAATAAATATTGCTAAAATTTTATATTAAATATATAATGAAGTATATATAATATATATTTAATAGCTATAATTAATGACTAATTAAAATGCTATTAAATGCAAGGAAATTATCTAAACAAAAAAATTAGAAATATGAAAAATCAAGAAAAGCATTTTGAAGCTTCTGAGTGAAAGCCTCTCCGATCTCCTCGTATTACAATATACTCGGCAACTTATCCGCGCTTCGCGCGGTTCATAAATTTTCATTTAAAGATGTTGAAAATAGATGAATTGCTTTTTATTATTTTTAAAAATTGATTGGTCTCTTAATTTTTTTTTAATACATTGATTTAAAACAATTTACATGAATTATAAGTTTGAAAATACTCTATTTATATATCTAAAATTTTCATAATCTCAAAAATATCATAAACATAAAAAGTAACAATTATAATACAAACGTAGTCTTCACGATCAAAAATCACAAATATTATATATAATAACACTTTTTAAAGCCGACACCAGCTCTTTCCAAACATACATGTTCAATAAGTGTAAGAATTTATTTAATTTGAATATAAATTTATTTCGACACAATATAATAAACGACGTGTGTATAACTTTTTTTAGTTTTTATCGATTTAATGTACCGATAAAATTGGATTTTTTCAATTTAATCAATTTAGTCATAACCCATGTGTAATTATTTATGTGTAAAAATAAAAAACTATTTATTATTTTTATTACAGGTGTTAAGCGAAAATTTATATGCTTCTATAATTTATTACGATTTCCATATAAGGTCGTCTGTACTACAATTGTCCGAAAAGAAATTGAAGTGGTATTCGATAGGGAATAAAAAAGGATGCAATGTAAACAATTTTTAGTTGTCATTTTACCTAAAAATCTTAATTATACATGTAATTAATATTTAATAATGAAATAATAATTATAATGCTCAAATAAAGTTTTATAATTTTTTACATATATAAAATGAAATAAATTTAATACATATTTATTAGGTATAATTAATGACTAATTAATATGTCATTAAGAGCTATTTAATATAAGAAAATAATTTTAATAAAAAATTCAAAATAACGAAAATTTAAGAAAAATATCTTAAACGCTTCTCGTAACTTTCCGATCTCCAGGCATTATAATATATATAGATTGTGAATAGGTATACAACTATCAATAGGTTATGGTTATGTTACGTGGTGAGAAGTTTTTGTTCTATTTTAATCTTGATCGTTGATTCATTTTTAATCCAGTGGCTTGTATTTAGTTACCAAGTTACCTAATTAAAATAGTCCCTAATTGAACCAAGGTCTATATATATATATATATTAAACTCATATTTTTCACATAAAATAAATATATAACTTAGCATATTATATATTAGTATAAATATTCGAATATTTTTTTCGGTTTTGGGTTCGGATCGGGTTTGGATCGAATTTCAGATCGGATTTCGGATCGGTAAATCTCAAATCCAAAAATATTTCGGGTAAAAAAATTAAATCCAAATTCAAATTCAAAAATTCGGGTTCGGATAATCCAAATTTTTGGGTTTCGGATCGGATTTTTTTGACACCCCTTCTAATATGTAATCAATTTACTTTTTCAGGTAAAACATGTTATCTTTTATATTCTTAGTGATTAATCTATTTATTTTTTCAAATAAAACACATTTTATTTTATATTTTATCTAACTCAAAATTCTTCTTTTTTAAAAACATTAAAGGCAATTCTATTTCATAAAATGGAATATTAATGTTATAATTACTAACCAATTATATTTAATTTTCAACTAAAACACGTTATCTTTCTATTTTTTCTAACTGAAATCTCTGCTTTTTTAATAATATCACGGACAATCCTATGTAATAAATATAATAATACTATAATTATTAATACGTATTATCCTTTTCAGCTAAAACATATCTTCTTTTCTATATTTTCTAAATTCCTCATTTTTTATGAATATATCACAGACAACATATTAATAATTATTATAAAACCATATCATTTAAAAATTAAATCTATAAAATTCATACCTTAAAAAAAATTCTATTCCTAACTTAATTGTTTATTGTTGTTACTTAATTATTTATTGTTATTAATAATTAATCTATTTTCATTTTTAGGTAAAACATGTTATTTTTTTCTACTTTTTAGTAAATAATCAATTTATTTTTAAGGTGAAACACATTGTATTTTATATTTTATCTTCTTAAAAATTTTTATTTTTTAAAAATAATACGGGTAATTCTATTTAATAACATAAAATAATAATATTATTGATATGGGCTGAAAGTAAGCCCTAAAGACACATTTAATGTAGCATTAATTAGACCTAGTATGGTCCAAACATGGGGCCCACCAGATGGGCCCAAACCCTATTTATGATATTAATTTCGCAATTAATATTAAGGGTAATAACCAGCTCAGTAATAAAAGTCAGATAAGGATATTACTCCTGCCTGACTTAGCCCCCAAGGCACCTACTTCAACAAGGAAATTGATTCCTACAAGGAAGGAGTCTAGAACCTTCCTCAAGGCGGTGGCTTGCCCACCAAGTATCCGAATCCTACCATAATTCTAAGGCTTCTCAGCCTATATAAGGACATGATCCTTCACAAACAGAACTACGTTTTAGGCTTAATCCTCGAATAAGGACATACAAGCCACTACGTCCTTGGTGTGCCCTTGCCGCCATAGCCCCGAGGGCATCACCAAGAACTACGTTTTAGGCTTAATCCTCGAATAAGGACATACAAGCCACTACGTCCTTGGTGTGCCCTTGCCGCCATAGCCCCGAGGGCATCACCAAGAACTACGTTTTTGGCTTGATTCTTGATATTCATCAAGGTACGTAGGCATCTTGTGAAGGCAGATTCAGCCACGAACACGAGAGCAGCCATTAAAGCACGAAGCTCACGAACCCTAGTATTAATTACATACAAATCCTAGCCGCAATTTAACGATCTGGTTTTTATTCCACAAAATTTGGCACCGTCTGTGGGACCAAGACATCAACCATGGTAACTACACGAAGAACAGCACCAAGCTCTACCGAGCCTTTGCCAATTAGCTCTGCTCCGCCCGTCACTGAGCAAGTACCCCCAACAACAGGGGCGATCACTCAAACTCAAGTTTCTAAGCCTCCAGGGACGAATCCCCATGCTGAGAGAACATTACCCATGGTCGTCCATCCAAGCCAAGAAACTAGCTCTTTTCAGATGGTGGTTTCTCCTCTGGTTGATCCCAATCGCCCGTTACCACCAGGGGTACAGATCCATACTACCGATCTCCCCATGAATACCAACTTGATGTATGGTCTGCCTAACTACCCTCCAATTACTCAAGGTCCTGGACCCAGTGGCCATGCTTTGCAGATCCGAGATCGAGAGTATGTTGACTACTCTGGCCCCTATACTGATGATTCATCGTCTGATGATGATGATCGTGATGAAGCCCCGAGGAGGCGACGTGCTAGCAGAGAACCAAGAAGGAGAACACAAACTATCCATGATGGACCCCCTTTGACAGCTGCTGAGAGAATCAAGGCTCATGAGGCCGAGATTTTAAGGATAAAGGAAGATATTGCGAGAGAACGAGCTAGGTTGAATCAAACTCAACCTCCTCCAACCTCAGGACCGATTCCCATTATAGACTTAGAGAGGTCTTCAAGAAGGCATAAAAGGGCTGATGCCCCTACTGAAAGAACAACAAGGGTAGAAACCCCCAGGAGTAACCCCCAAGGATCTGATGCCACTTGGGGATCTTGATGATCCCACACCCCCGTTTGCCGAGGAGGTGATGAATGCTCACATCTATAGGAAGTTTAAGATGCCGACAATCAAGGCTTATGATGGAACGGGTGATCCTGCAAATCATGTTAGAACGTTTTCGAACGCACTGCTGTTGCAGCCTGCAAGTAATGCCTTAAAGTGTAGGGCGTTTCCCCAAACCCTGTTGGGCATGGTTCAAAGATGGTACAGCCGCCTACCAGCAAATTCAATTGGCTCTTTTAAGGAGCTAAGCACCGCATTTGTTAGCCAGTTCATCAGCGGGAGAGTTCATGAAAAAAGCTCCGCATCTCTCATGTACGTGGTGCAAGGGAAGAATGAAAATTTGAGAGACTACCTCAAGAGGTTCACTAAGGAGACATTGAACATCACCGATTTGGAAAACAAGGTGGCCATGGTAGCCCTAGAACACGGAACCACTGATGAATTCTTTAAAAGGTCATTGGCAAAGCATCCTCCTGAAAACAAGGCCGAACTCCAACGAAGGACTGATAAGTATATCAAGGCTGAGGATAGCATGAAGAAAGAAGCCACGGGAGGTAATGGCAAAGGTAACAACGACTCCAAAAAGCGAAAGCAAGACCAGGAGTATGATGCTAGGGACAAGTATCCCCGTACTAGCAAAGACTCTGAGTCAACATCAAAGAAGAATCTTTGATAAGTGCATATTTTTGCATATTTTTATTACCTATTTATTGCTTGAACTCGTATTTTAATAATTTATTTTGTTGCATTTCAGGAAATTCGTGAATAAATAAAGAAATGGCAAAATAAAGAAATAAAGTGCAAGGAAGGGAAAAAGAGGAAGAAAAAGGACCAAAAAGAAAAAGAGGAAAAAGAATTAGGAGTTTGGTGGAAAGGGAATCTTGGAGGACACATGGAAGGTGGAGATCATCCCAACACACTTAAAAAGTGTATGGCCAAGATCAAGTCTACCAAAGCTTAATGGGGAAGGAATCTTTTAATGGCTAGGATTACACCACCACACAAACCAAATGTAGGGTCAAGATTTACCCACACCCCCCCTAAACCCTAATTCCCATCCTATAAATACCCCCTCATTTCCCTTGTATTTCTCAACTTAGTATAGAGTAGGAGTAGTGTAGTGTAGGGTAGTTTTAGGGTAGATTTAATTTCTTGTTTTAGTTCTAAATTTTGTAAACACCTCCTTTTTATTTTAATGCAATTTTATTTCCTTTAGATTCTTGTCTTGCACTTTCCTTTATTGTTGCCTTGTTTCGTTACTTTCGTAAATCCGTTTAGTGGACAAAGTAGCGAAATGCTAACCACTAAGGGTTGAGAGTAACGAAACTTTAATTTCATATTCGTAGTTTAATTTAGTTTTAATTCGTAGTAAAGCCCCTTTAAAAATCAATTTTATTGCGGGCCATTTATTTCTCCAACATCGTTTTAGTTTATTTTTAATTTCGTAGTTTATTTCTTAAATTTTCGTATTAAAAATATATATATATATATTAGTTTATATTTTCAGATCATATTCTGTTTCGTTTTAATTGTCAAAGTCGTAGCTTAATTTAGCCTCCCCTGTCTCTCCTTTCTATTCGAATAAATCACATCTCTGTTTAGCAGTAGACCTTTTTCGCCAAAACCAATCTCATTCTTCATCTTCTTCTTCAAACTCTCTTGTTTTAATTCCGTTTTTTTTTTCTGCTTTAATTTCATTCCCAGCAAACACAAAACTCCCCTGTCCTCTATCAACATCTCTTCCTCTTTTCTTCTTTCTTATTTCAAATCTTTAACCCCATTTCCCCTTCTTCGTTTTTACTGCGATTTAGCCTCTCTTGGGTCGGAAATAGTGATGTCGTATGTAATGTTAATTGCTGTTGAGTTCGCTGGTTTCGGTGTTTTGAGTCCGAGTTCTTTCCGAGTTGTAGTTTGAGTCGCGACTTTGTGGCTGTCTGTTCTCTGTTATCAGTCTGAGTTATTTGTTTGTTCGATTCCCGGGTTGTACATAGAGTCAAGTTCTGGAGTCCGAGTTTGTATTTGAGTGCTGAGTTTCGTGCTCGTTTTGGTGATTTCCGAGTAATCTGCATTTCTTTTTCATCACTATTGTCTTTTGATTTTGTTTGAGTTTATTTGCTGAGATTGTCACCTAGTCTAGTTCACTGAGTCGTTTATTCGAGTCCTTGAGTCCAGTGTTTTGCTGAGAGGAGTTTGCTGTAATGTTGCTAAATTACTGAGTCTAATCGCGTTGAATTTAGAGTATTATTGAAACACCGAGTCTGAGTCTGTTTATTGTCTGTTTATGTCTCTGCGTTTTTTTTGAGAATTGTATTGTTTGATTGGCGATTTGTCGAATTCCGTTTGCTATGATTGCTGTCGAAGTTCTAGTTGCTAGATCCCTGTGTAATTTACTGCTGTCTGTTTTGAGTCCGAGTACTTTCATTTCTGAATTTGTGGTTCTGAAATTTTCTGTTTAATCGAATTAAGGAATGGTTTGTCTCGGGTTGGTATATTTGTGGCTTGTCTTATTTACAAATAAATCCTGCCGAATTTTTTTCTTTTTCTAAAAGTTTTGTGAAAAAAATCAATTTTTGTTTTTAAATTAAAAATTCAGACTTTGATAGTTTAAATTAGATTAATTTAATTTTCCTTTAACGATAGTTTAAATTTTCTTTTAGAAATTAAATATTAACAAATCAAATTTTCTAAAACCAAAATCGTTCTAATCCGTCCAAATTAAAAATTAAGGAATGCGAATAACTTAGTCCCTGAGGAACGAATCAATAAATACTACAACGAAACGAATTGTGCGCTTGCAATTCCAATTTTAATTATTTTTAGCACAACAAGTTTTTGGCGCCGCTGCCGGGGACCAAATTATTTTTCGCGCCTTAATTTTTAGTTTTTCGGATTAGTTTTATTTCTTGCCTTATTTTTGTCTCGTTTTTTTAGGAAAGTTTGAAATTCGGGAATCTCTCACGGAGCTTGGAACAAATTGGAATTTATGGAAAGCGAGCTTCGGTAACCGTATCTCACTCTTTTCGCCTTTCTATTTTTAGAAAATCACAAAAAAATAAAAAAATCAAAAATCACAAAAAATTTGAAAATTGAAAAAATCCAAAAAAATTAGTTGTAAATACATAATTGTTGCATCATGCATTTTATCACTTAGGGCACGTCATTTAGATTTTTATTCTCTTGTTTTTAATTTTTCGTACCTATTAATTGTGGTGATCGCTGGAGGACCCCAAGGTACGTTTAATTTCTTTCTTTCTTTAAAATAAATCACGTAGTGTAAGCATCCATATTTGTTTATAATTTTTGTATATATCATTGTTTGTTGCATCATTTTGTAAATAAACTTTAAGGGCAAGACCACTTGCAACATGGGGGAAGGGATTTAATCACTCTTTCCTTAGCCCAAAAACAGTAAATTCCTCATTTTGCATTCCCTAGCCTTGAATAAAATTAATTAGACGTTTGCCCCTAGGAATTCGCGCTCAATTAGGAAGGTACCTAAGAGACGAAGTAATCATTATTTATTCCGACTTTTTGGTGTCTAGGCAAGCGAGAGCTTACCTGGCCAATTTAGGTTCGGTGTCTAAGTGACGAGTTTGGCCTCTTGGCAATGCCTGCTCTAATCTGGCCGAATCGGTCCGAATAAATTCTGATTTACCGAGTTTTTGGTGGTCCTTACGGTTAGGAGCAAGGTCTAGTTATTTTATTAGGGAACCTAGGTTTAGAATTTTTCTTTTAATTTTACACCCTTTCTTTTTGTGTGTTTAAATTTTTCGCACTTACTTGCTACGTGTTTCCTTTTGTGGTTTATGCGAACTACGTGGATTAGGGACAAATCTTCTAGACTAGTGAGATCATTTGAGATTTCTTCCTCATCCGATTCCGAGTCTTTAGATACCTCCGATTTAGTAGTAAACATGGCCACATCTCTTAGGGACCGTTGCTATCCTACTCGTTCCGCCCAACCATCGTGTATCACTCTTCCTCCCGTTAATGGGCACAATTTCGAAATTAAAGCTCACCACATTAGTATGTTGCCGAAATTTAACGGGAATGACGGTGAGGACCCTTATCTATTTCTTCATGAATTCGAGGAGGTTTGCGCCTTGCAAAAACTCCAACATCTTTCCGAGGATTCCATTAGGTTAAGACTAATCAACTTCGCTTTAAAAGAAAATGCAAAAAAATGGTTGTATAGTCTACCCGTTAATTCTATATCCACGTGGGAGGGGTTTGTGGTTATTTTTCTAAAGAAATATTTTCCAAACCATAAGACTACGAGAATTACAAACGAAATAAATCAATTTCATCAAAAGGAAAACGAGTCTTTTTGGAAATATTTTGATCGTTTTAAAAATCTTTTGTCACAATGCCCCCACCACGGAATAGAGAAATGGAGACTTTGTAAGATCGTTTATGAGGCCCTAGATGGTCCAACAACCGCGTTGTTGGAATCTATGTGCCAAGGAAAATTCATGGAGAAAGATGAGGACGAGGGTTGGGCATTTTTCGAAGAATTAGCCGAGAAGACCATGTTGTGGGAGTCTACTAGGGAACCCAATAAGTCTAATGAGTCGTCTAGTTCATCTAGGGGTTTGCATTCGATTGGGAATTCGATTGCAACCGATGCCAAATTAGCCACTCTAACTAGAAGACTCGAAGCCCTAGAAACTAGTAAGGCCCCCTCAAATGTGTCTATGTGCTCGAATTTTAATCAAGGTTTTTCGGACTATCCCGCTTTTGATCAAGTTAATGCGGTGTCTCAACCACCCACTAGGAACGACCCGTTCGCTCCTACTTATAATCCCGGGTGGAGGAATCACCCTAATTTCTCATGGAACCAAGGGCCAAATTGCCAAAATCCACCTTCTTTTCAAACTGCTTTCCAAAATGCTCCATCTTTTCAAAGGCTTAATCAAAGTTCTTTCTCGACTCCAAATCAAGGTCCCTTTCCAAACCCTACTCAAAATCTCGGTCCTTATCCGACTCAACCTTCTTATCCAAATCAAGCACCCGCCCACCCACCCGGATTTCATGACTCGAGTAAGAAACTTGACATCTTAGAAAAGAGTATCGAGGCTTTATTGATTTCTCAAGCAAACTTCATGCGAACCAGAACTTCTGATAGGCAAATTTTGAACTCTAATGCTCAAGCCTTATCTAAATTGGAATGTCAAGTGAATCAATTAGCCACCATGTGCGAGCGTGAGACAATAACCACCCCGAATCCACCCGAGGTCAACCCTGAATTTCTTCTCACTCAAAGACCTATCGATACTTTCGATGATAACATCTCTCCTAGGTCTACTATTCAAGTTGACACTCCTTTCAGTGGTTATTCACACGAAGAAGATTTTAATGCTGATAACATTCTTTCTCTAGGTCAAACGAAGAATCCCGATGATTCTGAGTTTGTGGCTTCACCTAGACAACCATCATCTTCTTCTAGTGAACTTTTCCTTTCATCTTCCAAACCTCTTCCCGAAACACCTAAAGAACTTCATACTCAACCAATAGGAGCTAATCTAGTTAAGGAGGTTGTTTCAAGGTCAAATTTGGACGATCATGAGATTGAGTCTCTTCCTAAACAAGATTTTCAATTGCATTACGAGACCAATCGAGAGCTTCACGACTCTTTTAAAGATTTGACCTCGGAAGAGATGTTTGGCAAGATGAAGAATATTTCTTGTGATCCTAATTCTGTTAGTGAAACGTTTTTCGAAGAGCCAACCCCACCCGTTTCTATTTCTTCATTTTCCACTCGTTCTCCATCTTTCATCAAAACTCATGATATTCATGACCAACATCTTATCATAATTAATTTGCTTAAACAACAAAAAGAAGCATCTTCGTGGTCTATGAATATGAGTTTTATTCTTGCGCCTAATCGAATCGTTCGAGTGGTCTATGCTATTTTTGTGGGTGAGTTTCTGAAATATGTTGGTTGTATAACAACAATAGTTTTTCCAAGAGCAGGTATTGGTTAGTAAATATTTGTTTTGTCCCTCCCATAGTAGAATGTAGGTATGGGGGAGGATTTGTGTGCGTGTGTGTGTTGTTTTTCTTTCGTAGTTTTTTAGAAATTTTCAGTCCCCGTCATCCCTTATCAGGTATTTCCTCAACTTTCTCCCTTCTCATCTCTCTTTTCTCTTGCATACATTGAGGACAATGCATGATCTAGGTATGGGGGGTTTTTAGTGTAAATATAAAATCAGAAAATCCAAAAAAAATTAAATTAAAAAATCAAAAAATCAAAAAGAGTTCTTTATTCTAGTTTTGTTAATTGATTGCTAGTGCTTGATGCACCCTTGCATGATATGATAATCTGATGACCCATTAGCTTTTGTTTGAGAAGTGATTTGCTAAAGTTCTTGTTCACACACTTACACTAGCAAGGTGAAGCTAGTAGGCTTAATTGAATTATGCATGATATTAGAAGGGCATGATTAGGTGTAAGATGATTTGGTCTTCATGCTTTGAGTACAAGTAGGTGCATTGAGGATATCATTTCTTGAGATTGATTATGTTTTACTACACCAAGTGAGATTTTGAGCCTATATGCACATCTTTTGCATCTATATTCTTTTGCTTGAGTGTCCACTTGTCATTTGCATTGCTAGCCCTTGTTTGAGTTCTATCTTGAAATGCATGACATTAATTGATGATAAAATGATAAAGGCATTTAGGAATAACCTATATTTCCCAAAATATCCACACCATGCTTATGTGATCAATTAGTTAACCCTTTGAGCTTAATCATATTCTTTCGGTGACACACCACATTACTCGCCTAAGACCTATTTCTTGTTTAGCCTTACGTATTCTTGATCCCATTTTGTCAAAGGCTAGTAGGTACTTGGTGGAGCAATAAGGTGTGTGAAAAGGGTTTACTTTTGTTCATAACTTTTGAGGAAATATTTGTTGTTACCTTGCTAGTCGATTTTCAAATCAAATCTAAAGGAGGATTATTGTTACATTTATTTTAGCTCTAAATAAACAAAAAAAAAAGAAAAAAAAAGAGAAAAAAAATGAAAAAAAAAGAAAAAAAAATACATATGAGAGCATACTTATGTTTTTTGTAATCCTCCTTCATTACGACTAGTCAAGGCTTTTTGTTGAAATTTGAAAATAAATTGTGTGGGGAAGGAGTTTGGTGTTGTGTATGATATTCTTGGTAACTACTAGCTTTTGACACTTCACCTTATTCTGGCCTTTCTTGACATACCTTGTCCCTAGCCCCAGTACAACCCTAATAAAGACCTTTTGATTGTCATTATTAATGTATGTTGTGATTTAAGTTGGGATGATACCAAGTGTCAAGCATGCATTTGATTTTGTTGGAATTGAGTGATACACTTACCCTTGTTCTTGAGTGAATATTCTTTTCTGAGTGAAAGGTGAGGTATTGCTTATCTGTTTTTTGCATAAGAGATCTCAAGTTTTGACTCTAAGGTGTGCTCTTGTAGTCTTAGCATGATTACCAATAATTTTTGCATTTGACATGAACTTGTAATCCCTCTTGTATGTTCTTTAAGTAGACTATGTGAATCCTTGCACTTTCCACACCAAGACTTTGCAAACTCATTTTGATGCTTAAGTTGATGTGTCATGAGAGGACATGTAGGTGTGGTGTGCATTGCCATGTGATCTTTTATACAAACTAGATGAATTTTGTGGGTACATTCACTATAGGCCCTCACGAGACCTTACTCGTCCACTAGGGCTGCCTAGGGGTTTAAAGGGCTTGTTGCATATGCCAAATGCAACCGTCACACCTACGAAAAGGAGTATAGGACTTTGCATCTAGATTTTATTTTTGTTTTTGTTTTACTCGAGGACGAGCAAAAGATAGGTATGGGGGCATTTGATAAGTGCATATTTTTGCATATTTTTATTACCTATTTATTGCTTGAACTCGTATTTTAATAATTTATTTTGTTGCATTTCAGGAAATTCGTGAATAAATAAAGAAATGGCAAAATAAAGAAATAAAGTGCAAGGAAGGGAAAAAGAGGAAGAAAAAGGACCAAAAAGAAAAAGAGGAAAAAGAATTAGGAGTTTGGTGGAAAGGGAATCTTGGAGGACACATGGAAGGTGGAGATCATCCCAACACACTTAAAAAGTGTATGGCCAAGATCAAGTCTACCAAAGCTTAATGGGGAAGGAATCTTTTAATGGCTAGGATTACACCACCACACAAACCAAATGTAGGGTCAAGATTTACCCACACCCCCCCTAAACCCTAATTCCCATCCTATAAATACCCCCTCATTTCCCTTGTATTTCTCAACTTAGTATAGAGTAGGAGTAGTGTAGTGTAGGGTAGTTTTAGGGTAGATTTAATTTCTTGTTTTAGTTCTAAATTTTGTAAACACCTCCTTTTTATTTTAATGCAATTTTATTTCCTTTAGATTCTTGTCTTGCACTTTCCTTTATTGTTGCCTTGTTTCGTTACTTTCGTAAATCCGTTTAGTGGACAAAGTAGCGAAATGCTAACCACTAAGGGTTGAGAGTAACGAAACTTTAATTTCATATTCGTAGTTTAATTTAGTTTTAATTCGTAGTAAAGCCCCTTTAAAAATCAATTTTATTGCGGGCCATTTATTTCTCCAACATCGTTTTAGTTTATTTTTAATTTCGTAGTTTATTTCTTAAATTTTCGTATTAAAAATATATATATATATATTAGTTTATATTTTCAGATCATATTCTGTTTCGTTTTAATTGTCAAAGTCGTAGCTTAATTTAGCCTCCCCTGTCTCTCCTTTCTATTCGAATAAATCACATCTCTGTTTAGCAGTAGACCTTTTTCGCCAAAACCAATCTCATTCTTCATCTTCTTCTTCAAACTCTCTTGTTTTAATTCCGTTTTTTTTTCTGCTTTAATTTCATTCCCAGCAAACACAAAACTCCCCTGTCCTCTATCAACATCTCTTCCTCTTTTCTTCTTTCTTATTTCAAATCTTTAACCCCATTTCCCCTTCTTCGTTTTTACTGCGATTTAGCCTCTCTTGGGTCGGAAATAGTGATGTCGTATGTAATGTTAATTGCTGTTGAGTTCGCTGGTTTCGGTGTTTTGAGTCCGAGTTCTTTCCGAGTTGTAGTTTGAGTCGCGACTTTGTGGCTGTCTGTTCTCTGTTATCAGTCTGAGTTATTTGTTTGTTCGATTCCCGGGTTGTACATAGAGTCAAGTTCTGGAGTCCGAGTTTGTATTTGAGTGCTGAGTTTCGTGCTCGTTTTGGTGATTTCCGAGTAATCTGCATTTCTTTTTCATCACTATTGTCTTTTGATTTTGTTTGAGTTTATTTGCTGAGATTGTCACCTAGTCTAGTTCACTGAGTCGTTTATTCGAGTCCTTGAGTCCAGTGTTTTGCTGAGAGGAGTTTGCTGTAATGTTGCTAAATTACTGAGTCTAATCGCGTTGAATTTAGAGTATTATTGAAACACCGAGTCTGAGTCTGTTTATTGTCTGTTTATGTCTCTGCGTTTTTTTTGAGAATTGTATTGTTTGATTGGCGATTTGTCGAATTCCGTTTGCTATGATTGCTGTCGAAGTTCTAGTTGCTAGATCCCTGTGTAATTTACTGCTGTCTGTTTTGAGTCCGAGTACTTTCATTTCTGAATTTGTGGTTCTGAAATTTTCTGTTTAATCGAATTAAGGAATGGTTTGTCTCGGGTTGGTATATTTGTGGCTTGTCTTATTTACAAATAAATCCTGCCGAATTTTTTTCTTTTTCTAAAAGTTTTGTGAAAAAAATCAATTTTTGTTTTTAAATTAAAAATTCAGACTTTGATAGTTTAAATTAGATTAATTTAATTTTCCTTTAACGATAGTTTAAATTTTCTTTTAGAAATTAAATATTAACAAATCAAATTTTCTAAAACCAAAATCGTTCTAATCCGTCCAAATTAAAAATTAAGGAATGCGAATAACTTAGTCCCTGAGGAACGAATCAATAAATACTACAACGAAACGAATTGTGCGCTTGCAATTCCAATTTTAATTATTTTTAGCACAACAATCTGGGACCGAGGTTTTCTGACTATGCAAGACTGAATGCATCTAGGAGTCAAATCTTGTTAGAAATTGAGAAGGATAAGGACTTTCGATGGCCGAAGCCACTCATGGGTGATCCCGCTAAGAGGAACAAGGATCAATACTGTAGGTTCCACCGAGATGTGGGACATAATACAGATGATTGCAGACAGTTGAAAGACGAGATTGAATTCCTGATTCGTAAAGGGAAACTGAATAAGTTCACCAAGGGTGAAGATCGTGGAGCCCAAAGAAGGGATTACGAAGGGAGAGACAATGACAGAAGGGATAATGATCGTGATCGTAACACACAGCCTCGAGGGCCAGTTATCAACATGATCTGGGGAGGTTCGATAGCGGCCGGCACAACAAGAAACTCTCGAAAGGCGTATGCTAGAGAAGTAATGCACATCGTGGGAGAAGCCCCGAAACGTGCTAGAACCGAAATAGTGATTGGTTTTGATGATTCTGACCTTGAAGGGGTGAAGTTCCCCCATGACGACCCGTTGGTCATAACTCCTGTAATTGGAAACTCAGAGGTGAAGCGAGTCTTGATAGACAATGGAGCTTCTGTTGATATTTTGTTTCATGATGCGTTTGTAAAAATGGGATACACTGATTCTCAGTTGACCCCGACCAACATGCCCATCTATGGGTTTAATGGAGTTGAATCCAAAGTTGAAGGGACTATTCAGTTGCCATGACAATCGGGCAAGAACCTAAGGAGGCCACTCAGATGTTGAATTTTCTGGTAATCAAGGCATCCTCGACTTATAATGCAATCTTGGGAAGGACTGGACTTCATGCGTTCAAGGCTGTTGCCTCCACTTACCATATGAAGATTAAGTTTCCAATCCGGAATGGTGTCGGAGAACAAAAAGGCGACCAGAAGATGGCAAGAAGTTGTTATGTATCTGCTTTAAGAGCTGATGGAGTCGGGGGGCAGGTACTCCCGATTGAAGACATGGATGTTCGTAGTGATGATGAACATCGAGGGAAGCCAGCAGAGGATTTAGTCCCCATACCTCTAGAGCTGGGCGATCCTGAAAAAGTCACTTATATAGGGGCTTCACTGAAGGAACCCTTGAAGGGCAGGTTGACGACATTCTTACAAGAAAACAGTGATGTGTTTGCTTGGACCGCAGTTAATATGCTGGGGATCGATCCCCAGCTCATAACTCACAGGTTGAATGTCAATCCCGACCGGAAAACAATAAAACAGAAGAAGAGGAATTTTGCTGCTGAAAGGCAAGAAGCCATTAAGCAAGAAGTTGAAAAGCTTTTGGAGGCTGGGTTTATTGAAGAGATTCAATTCCCTGAATGGCTAGCTAACCCAGTAATGGTCAAGAAGGCGAATGGGAAGTGGAGGATGTGCATAGACTTCACCGACTTGAATGACGCATGTCCAAAGGATTGTTTTCCCCTACCAAGGATAGATATGTTGATAGATGCCACAGCTGGACATGAGATGTTGAGTTTCATGGATGGGGTTAGCGGCTACAATCAGATTAAGATGCACAAGGATGACATCCCAAAGGTATCTTTCATAACTGACTTTGGTGTTTTTTGCTATCTTGTTATGGCTTTTGGTCTAAAGAATGCAGGTGCTACTTACCAACGACTAGTCAATAAGATATTCGCCCATCTGATCGAAAAAACCATGGAGGTCTATGTTGATGACATGTTAGTCAAGAGCCTTTCCAAGGCTGACCACATTAAGCACCTCAGAGAGGCATTTGAAGTGCTGAGGCACTACAAGATGATGTTGAACCCAGCCAAGCGTGCTTTCGGCGTTGGATCATGAAAGTTTTTGGGTCTGATGGTTTCAAAAAGGGGCATTGAGGCCAACCCCGACAAGATCAAAGCAATTATGGACATGGAACCCCCTCGATCTATACGAGATGTACAGAAGCTAACCGGCCGGGTTGCAGCCCTAGGGAGGTTCATCTCCAAGTCTGGTGACAAGTGCTTGCCTTTCTTTCAAGCATTAAAGAAGGTGAAAAACTTTGAGTGGACTCCTGAAAGCCAAGAGGCCTTTGAACAGCTAAAGAAATACATGGCTGAAGCCCCGTTGTTGGCTAAACCTAGTCCCGGAGAGACTCTTTATTTATGCTTGGCGGTATCCGAACAAGCATTAAGTGCTGTTCTCATTCGAGAAGAGGGCAAAGTTCAGAAGCCAATCTACTATGTGAGCAAAGTGTTGCATGGAGCTGAGTTGAATTACTCAACCATTGAGAAGTTTGCTTTGGCATTGATGACTGCATTGAAGAAGCAACGATCGTACTTCCGGGGACACAAGATTGAAGTCCTGATGGACCAATAGTTGAGGAACATATTGCATAGTCCAAAGGCCGGTGGAAGGCTGATCAAACGGGAAATCGAGCTTAGAGAATTTGATATCATGTATAAGCCCCGGACTGAAGGAATTTCTACGCATGCGGAAATGGTTATAACAATTATTTGCATAAAATTCCTAATTAATCATGCATATAGATTTCATAAATTATATGAACACAAGAAAAATAAGAAAATTACCTTGAATGCTTTCCGGCAACAGCTATGAACTTGTTCTTCAATCCCAGCAATCACCCCTCAAGTGTGAAGTGCTCTAATGGTATCCACCAAGAGAATTGAATGAAGAAGAAAAGATGAGAGAATTTTTGGCTAACTTTGATTTTACAAAATTCTCAATCTTGTAAAATGTTTTGGTTGTCCGTGTACTTTGCTCTTCTAAAACTACACTTCTTATAGCCATAGTCCAACTTTAGAATATGCCATCCAAGATGCTTGTAATGATGAGCTTAATTAATTAATCTTTATTAATTAATTATTTAATAATTAAAACACTTTTAATCATTAATTCATTTTTAAACTCTTTAAAAATTATTCTCTCTATATATTTAATTTCTCAAATTAAATATATATAATTTATAATATTAAGAACTCCTTCTTAATATATAATTTTATTTTATAAACAATTAAATCATATTTAATCAATTATAAAATTACTTAATTATTTATTTCTCAAATAAATAATCATTAGCCAATATAAATAATTTCTTTCATCTTCAAACATAATCTCTTTTATGGTGTGACCCTTTAGGTTCAATATTAAGCCGGTAGTAGAAATAAATAATAATAAACTATTTATTATTATTTATACGAATTACTTTAATTCGTTAAAAAATAATTATCGCTGTAATTAAATTCATTCTACATCGTGAGTGATACTTCTCAATATATCGCGACTATCCGGATAATATGAATTCATTGCTTGGAATATAGAACCTATTCAGTGAATGGTTACCGTACAATAAATTCCTTCCACCCTACAATATCCCGATTAAATACAAGGCATAGATCTCGTGTCAAGCCTATCTAATTTAATCATATGATTTCTTATTCATTATGTATAGTTCATGTTAATGCAAATTAGAAACTACTTTCTAATTTCATTCACTCTGGCCAGAGATTCCTGAACTACCATATTAAGAATAGCATAGGATATTCACTCCCTTTACTAGAAGGGGTAGATCCTTTATTGATCGTTAACTATCTCCATATATAAATTCCAATGCCCAGAATAGAACTTATTAATTGCCCTTGAGACTAAGGACTAAACCAAAGCATTGTTCATTATATACAAGATGACTCTAACAATCTCAAGTCTAAGGATACTTGTACAATCATCACTATATGAACAATTACTGACACGTGAGTAAACTCTATTAATTGTTCAAGTGATCGAGTCACGTTCAGTGAACTCATTCCACAATGAGCACCTACATACTAACTATAGTGTCACCACACAAATGCCTATGAGAACAGACATCCTTCGTAAGAAGCAAGTATAGTATGTACCGATCTTTTCGGATTGACTAACTCCCAATTAGTTATCCTATGATCAGGAACAGTTTAAGTTTAGTGTTATCATCTTCTAGATCTCATTATTATAATCTCATTATAATTCTAGAAGCATTACTCTAAACTATGGAACATCTGATTTAAAACACTTTAAATAGATAAAGCCCGTATAAAGACAAATATGTCTTTCACTAATAATCATAAAACCTACTAAGATTACAAGAAGTTTATCCTAACTCGTCATCCATGATTGGATTTAGGACACTTCTCTTTCAATCTCCCACTTGTACTAAAACCAATCACTTTGGTATCGCATACCTATCTTCATTATGTGAAGATCAAAGTAAGTCTGAGAAACGGCTTTAACAATGGGTTTACTACGTTGTTTGTGTATGTCAACTTTCTCAATGTTGACAACCTCTCTTTCAACGATCTCCCTAATCGGATGAGAAATCCGCAATTATGTGTTTAGACCTTAGATGGGATCACGGTTCCTTAGCATGCACTAATCTGATGCCCTTGAGTTGTCACGTTACAACTCAATGGCTTATTATCTGCCAGGAACTAACCCAACACAGAAACTAGTTTTCTAATCCACTGTTGCAACACACTTGCAACAAAACACACAATGCATTTTGATATAATATTAACGAGTGTCTACTGCTTGAAACCATTTCAACTCACTGTCTTTCCACTCAGGACTATCAAGTGCCCCGAACTGAATCTACTATCAAACTGATCTTAATTAAAATTTGAGTCTACAAGGACCTTTAGTTTTAATTTAGATCCATCAGAGAAAATAAATATATCGTCATACCTTCTCAAGTATACTACGATATATTACTGTCATCTGATCCTTTTCTTCTAGGAGTAAATTGATATTTGCTTGTCACAACAAGAAACATCATTATTTGTACATATCATGTGACACAGAATGGATTAAAATGATTCTCATAGACATTCCATTCATATGTCCTCTCTCTCAGAGAGATATTCTCCCATGTTTATCATCATGAAACATCACTTGGAGTGTCCATGCCAAACATTTTAGCATCCAATCAATGTACATTATTTTGCGTCAGACCTCTTATCCTAATCATGATCTATCACCCTTAGTTTATTCGAGGCCTAACTCTAGTCCAAGAAAAAATTCTTTGATAGCTTAATTCTAATGAAAACCAAAAATATCAAAGGTATATTTTTTACTAATATATCCACATATTTTACTTTATTACAACACACCCACTAAACTCATGTACCATTAAATGGATCATTCACCCTTTTGATAAAGTCAAACTCTTTGATTATCTCATCAAAATTAATGTTCCATTGCCGAGAAGCATGCATGCAAAATCTTCATGATTTTGATCATGGCTATTCGATAAAGATTTCTATAAGGTGATCACATTACCTTTACTTAAACCTTTACAACTAGCCTGGCTTTATAGGTCTTTACCTTGCCATTAATTCAAAATTCTCTACAAAACCATTAGAGATTTCATGACATCCTGTCACTCCTCAGAGTCATTAAAACTCAAAACATTGTCATTATCATTTATAATGGATATCGCATCACCATTCTAAATGATGAACCCATGATACCCTCTAGATTACAACAGTGTTGTTGTACAGAAAGTTTAACTACTCAAATAGGTTCCATACTTAATCCGCGATGATTTGTGGTTCTTGAACTTCATTAAGTTCACTATAGCTCCCACTGAGCCCTTGAAGGGTAAACTAATTTTCCAAAAGGTGAAGTATCTACAAAACAAAACACTCCCGGTGTCTATAAAATAAATACTCCATGCTCAGTAAGATTGCAAATAGTTTTCCTAAACTCTGTTTAAGACTAACCACAAACCTTCTCTATTCAGATCCAGTCTCTAACTTATTCAACTCTTGACATAGGTTAGACAACCCCAAATCTCAAGACAGTTGAGACTTGTGTTTCCTTAATCCACATCTCATGGAGATTTTAGTTAACTTGTGTTGAGGATACCTTATCGAGTAGTTTGACTATTCTACTAAGTCAATTTTTCTTAATAGATACCGGAATTATTGATATCATTCACTATGAACTGAACCTTGTCTAACAAGAGTCTTCAGTGAACTAATATCATGATATGTGAGATAATTCAGGAACTAACTATTTAAATATTGACAAACCTCAATCTCATTGAATGTTTCCAATACTCTTAAATAGTTCATTGTCATACCTCAGCATTCATTGAACCTATCAATAAAACTTGGATTTTGTATTTCAACAAATACACATATCCTTATTTACAATGATCGTCATTGAATGTGACAAGGTATCAAACTTGATCTATCTCATTACATCTAGTTTGTTCAATATGAAACATATAATCCATAAGTCCAACAGCACGACAAATCAACAAGTTCTCATAATTGAAACAACAACGGTTGTTCTATTTCAATTATGTAGGATTTTATCGACGTCTAGCTATCTACTTGTCCTTTGGTTAAGATTCGTAATCCTTGAACCTAAGTGGTGTCTAATACCCAAGTAGATGATTGACTTATAGACTTATTCATTTCAACTATTAACAAACTTATATTGAAGTAGAGGTTACACTAACCTTTTACTTCCTTGATTCTGTAAGACTTATCTTACATAATCCAATTCCAATATCCTATCCTTATTCAGTGGAAGTCTAATACCTTTGATTTCTTGGTTAACACTTATTTTAAAGATTGTGTCTTTTCAACTCACTTTCCTATTCTTATAATAAGACCTCAAGATCACATCTTGACTTTATTCTTACAATGAGATTTCAAGATCTCATCTTGAATTAACTATATATTTATCTTAAAGACCAGTTATATAAACGAACAATCTAATTGATCATATAAAACAAGGTCATTGACAGAAATATTGTTAAATCGTTGTTATCGATAAACAACATTGATATCTTATATCTATGTCCCTAACTTATTCATCTAACAACCTTGTAGATGAACAAAAACGAGACATCTCACTCATCGTTAGATACCTCTCTCACAACTTGCGAAGATTGGTGAGTTCAAGACGAAAAACAATCTATTCTACTTGTGAAAACTATTCTCACTTTCCTTGTCAACAAGTCATTGACCTAGCATCCATTATGCTATTTCTACATTGCATAAGACATCACATTTATATTTAAAATCTTTAAATAAAATAAACAACGTAAACAGATTATTCGATTTTATAATCTTAACACCGAATGAATCAGGTCTTTATTCATTGGTGGCTCCCACTATTTTATCTAAATTATACAACCCTCTATATGTATAATTGATCATTCACAATGCTAGTGAGAATAGGGATCCTACTTTCCATTACATAACCTCGGCTGTAGCACGAAACATTATGTAATGTTCCATAGGCAGATAACTCTTCATCAATTACATCTCATGTTATTCCCTTATTTCTTTTAGCCTCTTGAATCATTGAATCACGGCTGTAGCACGTCTAAATTCAATATTCTAAGTCAAGTCAGACCCAACATCTCGTAAAATTAATAAGATTCAATAGCCCACGGCTGTAGCACGTAACGACAATTGAATTCTAATTAATTATGCGCATCTAATGTAATAGACAAGTAATTCCTATTTTTCGAAACGAAGCCCTCGGCTGTAGCACGAAACGACAACGCCCTAAAATAAGAACCACTTTCTACCATGTTGGAAGGCTATGACCGACACAAGCCCGTTGTGCCTTTGGCCATTTTATCACTTGATATTTAATTAAAGAGGGTTTTTTATTTTACGTAGGTCACGAAACATTTTCGTATGAACCTATAAGTCTAACGTGTTTTAAGTTTAATAGATAATCTAAATCTATAATAAAAACACGACAAATCTCAATATTATTAAGTCAGGTCAGAACCAACATCTTGTACAATTAAATCAAATTCCAATAGCCCACGACTGTAGCACGTAACGACCACTGTAATCTAACTTTTGTACACATCTAATGTAATAGACAAGTACTTTCATGTTGATTGGTAACAAAGCCCTCGGCTGTAGCACGAAACGACAATGTACCGAAAACAAGAAAGACTTTCTATCATGATGGAAGACCATAACTGACACAAACCCTTTTATGTCTTTGGTCAATTTCGACTTGACATACTTAATATTTGAGGGATTATATTATGTTACAATCATAATCATATTATAAAGAAATTCTCATTTTAAATTAAATATTTCAAATCAATAATCGATAATTGGATGATTCTCAGAATACCCATTCTTACAGATCGTAATCCGTTTTTGACAGAATCGTCCTACCTATCAATATTGAAAATTCATATTTAATTACGTGTTTCACAAACACAAGAATCTCATTATTGTATACATAATATTGATACTAAACTTGTGAAACAATTTCGCAAATCCTAAACCGTCTAAACTACGCCTTATGTCAATTTATGTTCACTTAAATCTAGCATCGCATGGTAAACATAAGCATATATCACATATATAAACATAAAGGAACATAAACGTAGGCATGTTATAACATATAACACAATTATATACAACCCTATGTATCATTAATTGCATTAAAAGAAGTTAAAACATTTAAAGAAGGGTTTTAATCATATTAAGGTTACGAAACACTTTCGTTAAAACCTAGATGGCTAACATGCTTCGTATGTTTAAGGAAACAGCCTAAATCTAACATCTCATGTTCAACCTAGACATATATCATCTATATATTCACTCAATAAAACATAGGTTGGCATGTTAGATCATGTAGTATTATTTTAAACTTATGTATGGATCATTGGTTGTGTTTAAAAGTCGTTAAACAGTCAAAACAGGTCTTAAAAACACTTCCGGAAGCTATAATCGTTTCAAAATTATTTTTATAAAAATATTTGACCCCTCTATTAGAACCGTCTCGTCAATACGAATTCAATGGCACCAACCACGCCCCGAAAGGAGCTCCCACGCGCCCACACGCGCCTTCCGAATTCTCTGTCGAAAATGACGCCCTGTCACGCATACGGATCATGCGTGACACCCTGTTGCGCATTTTTAATATGCGTAACATCCCTGTAACGCATTACTCAAATGCGTTACAAACCTATTCTGACGCGCGGTCCCTTCCTTCCACGTGTTTTGTTCAGCCGACAGTTATCATTATTAAAAAAAAACCAGCAGCCCACTTGAAAATTTAGTCAAGCCTGCCATCTTTGCAAGCCCACCAATTTAGAAGATACTTATATATATTATTTAGTAACAGATTATTATTATTTATAAATCCAAAACTCTTTAAAAATTCATAGTAAATAATCTGTAAGCTCAAATAATATAATAAAAATATCCCCACGTTCTACAACACTTATAGAATTTAATTCCAGAGTCAAGTATTTCACAAAATTAATTTTGAATTAATTCATAATTAATTTGATTATAGCTTCCATGAACTTCAAAAATTCATAATAACTCCATACTTGCTTAAAAAATTCTCAAATTTTTTTCTGTGATCTATATGCATCAAACCTAGGCTCTGATACCATTGAAGGAATTTCTACGCATGCGGAAATGGTTATAACAATTATTTGCATAAAATTCCTAATTAATCATGCATATAGATTTCATAAATTATATGAACACAAGAAAAATAAGAAAATTACCTTGAATGCTTTCCGGCAACAGCTATGAACTTGTTCTTCAATCCCAGCAATCACCCCTCAAGTGTGAAGTGCTCTAATGGTATCCACCAAGAGAATTGAATGAAGAAGAAAAGATGAGAGAATTTTTGGCTAACTTTGATTTTACAAAATTCTCAATCTTGTAAAATGTTTTGGTTGTCCGTGTACTTTGCTCTTCTAAAACTACACTTCTTATAGCCATAGTCCAACTTTAGAATATGCCATCCAAGATGCTTGTAATGATGAGCTTAATTAATTAATCTTTATTAATTAATTATTTAATAATTAAAACACTTTTAATCATTAATTCATTTTTAAACTCTTTAAAAATTATTCTCTCTATATATTTAATTTCTCAAATTAAATATATATAATTTATAATATTAAGAACTCCTTCTTAATATATAATTTTATTTTATAAACAATTAAATCATATTTAATCAATTATAAAATTACTTAATTATTTATTTCTCAAATAAATAATCATTAGCCAATATAAATAATTTCTTTCATCTTCAAACATAATCTCTTTTATGGTGTGACCCTTTAGGTTCAATATTAAGCCGGTAGTAGAAATAAATAATAATAAACTATTTATTATTATTTATACGAATTACTTTAATTCGTTAAAAAATAATTATCGCTGTAATTAAATTCATTCTACATCGTGAGTGATACTTCTCAATATATCGCGACTATCCGGATAATATGAATTCATTGCTTGGAATATAGAACCTATTCAGTGAATGGTTACCGTACAATAAATTCCTTCCACCCTACAATATCCCGATTAAATACAAGGCATAGATCTCGTGTCAAGCCTATCTAATTTAATCATATGATTTCTTATTCATTATGTATAGTTCATGTTAATGCAAATTAGAAACTACTTTCTAATTTCATTCACTCTGGCCAGAGATTCCTGAACTACCATATTAAGAATAGCATAGGATATTCACTCCCTTTACTAGAAGGGGTAGATCCTTTATTGATCGTTAACTATCTCCATATATAAATTCCAATGCCCAGAATAGAACTTATTAATTGCCCTTGAGACTAAGGACTAAACCAAAGCATTGTTCATTATATACAAGATGACTCTAACAATCTCAAGTCTAAGGATACTTGTACAATCATCACTATATGAACAATTACTGACACGTGAGTAAACTCTATTAATTGTTCAAGTGATCGAGTCACGTTCAGTGAACTCATTCCACAATGAGCACCTACATACTAACTATAGTGTCACCACACAAATGCCTATGAGAACAGACATCCTTCGTAAGAAGCAAGTATAGTATGTACCGATCTTTTCGGATTGACTAACTCCCAATTAGTTATCCTATGATCAGGAACAGTTTAAGTTTAGTGTTATCATCTTCTAGATCTCATTATTATAATCTCATTATAATTCTAGAAGCATTACTCTAAACTATGGAACATCTGATTTAAAACACTTTAAATAGATAAAGCCCGTATAAAGACAAATATGTCTTTCACTAATAATCATAAAACCTACTAAGATTACAAGAAGTTTATCCTAACTCGTCATCCATGATTGGATTTAGGACACTTCTCTTTCACGGACAGCCATCAAGGCTCAGGCATTAGCTGACTTCGTGGTTGAATGCACAATTAGCAACCAAGAAGTCGGGGGGGGCAGGAGATAGTAACTACCCCTGGAAGAGAGAACTTATACATGATCAGAAGAAATATTGGGTGCTCTATTTTGATGGAGCATCAAAAACAAAATCTAGTGGTGCAAGATTAGTCTTGAAAAGCCCCGATGGGTTCACAGTTGAGTATGCCTTGAAGTTGGATTTCCCGACAACCAACAACGAAGCTGAGTATGAAGCCCTGATAGCCGGATTGGGCTTGGCTAGAATCATGAAGGTCAAGAATCTCAAGGTTTGTGGAGATTCAAGATTGGTAGTCTCGCAAGTGAATGGTGACTTTGAAGCCAAGGATGAAACTGTGGCCAAATACTTGAGAGTCGTAAAGGCCGTTATGACCCAGTTTGATGAGTGCTATGTGGAGCACATTCCGAGGGAAGAAAATGTTAAGGCTGATGCCCTCTCAAAGTTCGCCTCTTCTGAGATAGAGAATTATGCGGAGAGTTTTTACTTCCAGGTCCTGAAGACCCCTCCATTAATTCGAAATTGGTAGCACCAGTTGATATAAGATGGAGGATAGACCCTCTTAAAGCTCATCTTGAGACTAGTTGGCTCCCTGATAATGCCTTGAAGACACAGAAACTGTTAGTGAGAGTGTTGAGATAAGAGGTCCTTTGTCATTCATTACTTAAAATCTGGAATCTCAAATTCCGATACAAAAGTTTAGCCTTGATGGCAAAAAAGGTTGTCTGCCTCCAATCGAGATGGCCAAAAGGGTTGTCTACCTCCAATCGAGTTTGTCGTTTGAGTTTAAGGACTTGAATCAAGAGCCGTCAATCGAATTCAAACCAAAGCAAGGTTGGAAACCAAGAATCAAGATAAATGGTTGACAATCAGCTAAGGCACACCAGACTTGAAGTCAAGTGCTGAGTGGCAAGGAAACTTCTTGAACCATCAACCGAGAAGCAAGACCTCCACCATATGAAGCAAGGGGGCAAGAACTAAAAAGCTTCATCACAAGTTCCACATCTTAGAACGAGAATGAAAGGTTGGTTATAACCAACAACCATGAACGGATTCAAGGTTTAAAACCAAGAATTCAACAAGCGAGTTAAGGCCCAGAAGGTCACGAAAGCCAATTTGAATTGAAGGATGTCTGTTTGGTCATCGATGTTTGAATACTGACATTGAGGTCCAAATATCGACGTTTAAATACAGACGTTGAGGTCCGAATATCGACATTCGAATACTGATGTTGAAGTCTAAATATCGATGTTTGAATACAGATGTTGAGGTCCAAATATCGACATTTGAATACTGATGTTGAAGTCCAAATATCGACGTTCATATACTGACGTTGAGGTTTAAGAACCGAGCAACGATCGACCGAGCTTTCGCTCCAGCCGACCGGAGACCAGCCGACCGGAGGCCAACCGACCGGGGCACCCGGGAAGCTTCGGCCGACTGGTCTCCGTTTCGATGTCGAAAGTCGATCCGACGTCGTTTCGAATATGAAAACTAAGCTGAAGCCATTGAAGGCCAACGAAACTACTAGAGCCAACCTTGGATCAAGAGATTCAAGAACAAGTTCAAGAATGAGCCACTGAATCTTAGGCCTTCGTTTCGATGTTGAAGGCCTCGACATCGTTTTGATGTCGAAAGTCGGCCTCGAATCTTAGGATGAGAAATACGAATATTAGCCGTGAAGGTCAAGATTAGCTATGAAGGCCAAACTCGAGGGGGTCATGGACCTCCAATCAAGATCCAAAGGTTAAAGTGATGTTCAAGTGTTGACATTGATGTTCTATTATCGATATGAAAGGTTGGTATTCAAGATGGAAGCTGATTGTGATTAAGGAAGCCTAATCAAGATGTTAGTGCAAAGTCTGGGGATTAGCAGCGCTAATCGAAAATTAGAAAAGCCTTAAACAAAAGCCATGAATGACCATAATCGAGTGTCGATATGAAAGCTCATATTCCATTGTCAATATGAATGCTCATGTTCCATTGCCAATATGAGAGGTTGCTATTCAAGATTGGAGTTGAAGCCAAGGGTTTCCAAAAAAAATAAAAAAAAAATTGAAAACCGGCCGACCGGGAGCCAGCCGACCGGGGCAACCGGAAGGCTTCGGTCGACCGGTGGCTGGCCGACCAGCGCACCCGGGAGGCTTCGGCCGACCGGGTTCCGTCAGGAACATGGAGATTTTTATTCCGCTTCGATGTTGAATACTGATTCCAACGTCATTTCAAATATGGAAATTGAGTTAAACCAAAAGATGGTTTTAGCGCCGGTTAGTGCCGTTTTGCGCCGTTTATTGTCGTTTTGCACCGTTTAGTGTCGTTTTTTGCCAAGGGAAGGCATGGCCGACCACCTGCTCTAGGAGGTCTCTGGCCGACCTCCAACCCTTCCTCGGTCGCCGTTTTGGAAAACGTCAGCCGTTTAGTGCCGTTTTGCACCATTTAATGCCAAAGAAAGGCATGGCCAACCACCCCATGGCCGACCACCTGCTCTAGGAGGGCTTGGCCGACCTCCAACCCTTCCCCGGTCACCGTTTCAGAAAAACATCAACCGGTCACCGTTTTAGCATCGTTTAGTGCCGTTTAAAGACGTTCAACGTCGTTTAACACTGTTTAAACATCTTTTAAGGCTGTTTAGCACCGTTCAGTGTCGTCTAGCACCGTTTAGTGTCGTTTAAAGCCGTTCGACGCCGTTTAAACATCGTTTAAACGTCGTTTAAGGCAGTTTAGCACCGTTTAGTGTCGTCTAGCGCCGTTTAGTGCCATTCAGCGTCGTTCAACACAGTTTAAACGTCGTTTAAGGCTATTTAGCACCGTTTAGTGTCGTTTAGTGCCGTTTAAAGCTGTTCAGCGTCATTTAACATTGTTTAAACGTCGTTTAAGGCTATTTAGCACCGTTTAGTGTCGTTTAGTGCCATTTAGCACCGTTTAACGCCGTTTAGCGTCGTTTAACATCGTTTAAACGTTGTTTAAGGCTATTTAGCACCGTTTAGTGTCGTTTAGTGCCGTTTAGCACCGTTTAATGCCGTTTATCATCGTTTAACATTGCTTAAATGTCGTTTAAGGCTGATTAGTGCCGATTAGCATCAAATTAACATTGTCGTAAATGCATCGGTCGCTCCACGCTTTACATCAAGACAATACTCGTGAAACACTAGTGTATAAAGATGAACCCTGACCCGAGTCTCGAAAAAGACCGTTAAAACTTCAAGGAAAACCGTACCTGATCAGTTTTCCTAGAAGTTGGGGGCAAATGATATGGGCTGAAAGTAAGCCCTAAAGACACATTTAATGTAGCATTAATTAGACCCAGTATGATCCAAATGTGGGGCCCACCAGATGGGCCCAAACCCTATTTATGATATTAATTTCGTAATTAATATTAAGGGTAATAACCAGCTCAGCAATAAGAGTCAGATAAGGATATTACTCCTGCCTGACTTAGCCCCCAAGGCACCTACTTCAACAAGGAAATTGATTCCTACAAGGAAGGAGTCTAGAACCTTCCTCAAGGCGGTGGCTTGCCCACCAAGTATCCGAATCCTACCATAATTCTAAGGCTTCTCAGCCTATATAAGGACATGATCCTTCACAAACAGAACTACGTTTTAGGCTTAATCCTCGAATAAGGACATACAAGCCACTACGTCCTTGGTGTGCCCTTGCCGCCATAGCCCCGAGGGCATCACCAAGAACTACGTTTTAGGCTTAATCCTCGAATAAGGACATACAAACCACTACGTCCTTGGTGTGCCCTTGCCGCCATAGCCCCGAGGGCATCACCAAGAACTACGTTTTTGGCTTGATTCTTGATATTCATCAAGGTACGTAGGCATCTTGTGAAGGCAGATTCAGCCACGAACACGAGAGCAGCCATTAAAACACGAATCTCACGAACCCTATTATTAATTACATACAAATCCTAGCCGCAATTTAAAGATCTGGTTTTTATTCCACAAAAATTATAATTATACTATCAATTTATAATAGGATTATATTCAAATAAGAAAAAGTAAAGTTAATAATCTAAACAAAATATAAGTAAACATTCTATTTTAAATAGATAGTTCTAATTTTAGAAAGCAGGTTTATCTGATTGATAACAGTATTATATTCAAATACAGAAATGTAAATTTTTATAATTTAAAATAAATATAAGTCAATTTTGTAAATTGAATAGAATTTTCAATGTAAAAATTCCTAGCTTTTGTTTCTCTTCAATTTCCGAATAGTTTCAATTGAATAATTATCATTAAACAACAATTAAATTAAAGATGATTTCTTAAATTCGACCTTACCTATAAAATCATCTAAATCAAATTAAAATAGTAAATTGATCATGTAAAATTTAATAAATAATAATTACACACACACACACACACACATATATATATATATATAATGGCCATTGTTCCATGGAGAACCATCTTATGTGGAGAACCGTGGAGAACCACTTAAAATACATTATAATTGCTTTATATATAAGGGCCCCGCAGGGGCATCTTCACAAAAAAGTCTTGTAATTCTATACTCTATCTATTTATAAAAAAAAATTACAAAAAAAAACATTTTAAAAAAAAATTCAAAAAATGATGACGTGGCACCATTTTTTTAAATTTTTTTAAAAGTTTTTTTAAATTTTTTTTTTTGATGAATGGATAGAGGGTAGAATTATAAGACTTTTATGTGAAGGGGTCCCGCCAGGGGCCTTATATAAAGGACTATTTTAATGCATTTTAAGTGGTTCTCCACGGTTCTCCACGTAATATGGTTCTCCCTAGAGTGGGACTCTATATATAATAGTAAATTTAAGGCTCGTTTGGAAAATCTTATTTTTCAGAAATAAGTTACTTATTCTGGAAAAAAGTTAGGAAATATGTATTTTTTTCTAAAATAAGTAACTTATTTTTGCAAGATAACGAATTTTAAACTCCCAATACACATTTTTCTCTAAAAAAATATATGTAAATACGAAATTTTTTCCAAAATAAGTACATCGACAGATATGCCAAACACCCGTTAGTTTTCTACTACCTCAGCGGTGTCATACACATAGACACAGAAAAAAAGGAAAATGCTAGAGGTACCAAAATGAGGTACCAAAAAATTGTTACCAAATGATGTGTTATATTTTAATTGGTTATAGTTGCAATGGGCCCGCCAGGGCTAACCAATAAAAATATTTCAAAATGACAACTAACTAGTGCCATGTCATTTGGTACCCCATTTTGGTACCTAATTTGGTACCTGTAGCACTACTCCAGAAAAAAAAGACCACGTGTCCTCTCTACCTTCTTCCTCATCTTCCAGTCTCTGTCCCTTCTTGGCCTGTAACTCCCAGCTGTATCTATCCATTCCTACCTGGTACTACTAGTACTACTACAGGTAACTCTGTTTCATAACTACAATTATCATGTTTATAACAGTCATCTTACACTTTACATCTAGCTTGTTCAACTTGTTTTCGTTTTGTAGTAATATTCTTTAAATTTTACTGTTTAGTTATGGGTGTTGCTTCTGTCTCCATCACACCCAACTGTTTTAGTGGATACCCACTTTCTTAATTGCTGTCTTTCTCTTTTTTGAATCTTGTCCAATCATACACAAAGTTGTAACTCATGTTCTTTGTGATTTCTTGCACAAATATTAAAGACTTTTTATTCTTGCATTTTGAATGAATCTGCTGATTTTTGTTTTTGGTCTCAGTTGTGTGTCTGGTGTTTGATTTTGATGGCGGAGATAGGACCTCGGTTGTACTGCTGCTACAAGTGTAAAAATCATGTTTCACTCCATGATGACATAATTTCTAAGACATTTCAGGTAAAAAAATTGATCATTGTTCTGCTTATGATTGTCTATTCATAGGGGTCTTTTACATGTCATATTCTAGATTCGTAGGTGTGTGATTATTGAGAAAATAGTTCTGGCACAGATTTTTTAAATTTATGTATATGCAGATAGGGTGAGGAGTTCGTTCTTATTATATTTGGTATGCAGTCATAGATTAAAACAATTTTCAAAGTCCTAGAAAACAAAGAACTATAAAGTAAATTCATTTTTAAAACAGGATGTCTTTGGCAGTTCGGCGTAATCAGTCATTACTAGTGATGGAGTTCATCCTCCAATCTTTGCAATTTCTTCGTTTTTGCGTAGGATGTGAAACTTGTCACCGGTTTATATTTTGAATGAATCATATTTGAAATTGTGCTTGCCAATTGAAGATATCGTCTACTAATCAAATTATTCATTTTATCAGGGAAGAGATGGTCGAGCCTTCTTGTTCTCTCATGCAATGAACATTTCTGTTGGGCGCAGAGAAGACAGAAACCTTATGACGGGTCTTCACACTGTTGCAGATGTCAATTGTGGCGATTGTGGTGAATTGCTGGGGTGGAAGTATGAACGAGCATACGAACCATCACAGAAATACAAGGAAGGGAAGTTCATACTTGAGAAATCAAAGATTATGAAGGAGAACTGGTAGTGGCCAAAGTTTGGATTTTTTTTTTTTGGTTTCAATTGCAATGTGCATGTTGTGTAGTTTTCCTTTGTACAGACATTCCTCATCAAATCTTTATATCCTGGAGTATCAATCTTGTAGTTTAATGTACTAGAATTCAATAAAGTATTTTCCCGTAATAGTCTCAAACCTTCCCCCTCTTGTTATCTTGAAAGAAATGAGTGTCCAAGAGGCTACAAAATTGGTAACACGGAAAATCAAAAGATGCAAGTTGTCCAATGCCAAAATGATGAGTAGCAATGCGGAGGTTGGAATAGCATAGTTTCTAGCTGTGATTGATATGTTCTTTCTTCAGCTGTTCATCTGATCCTCTCTCTTTAGGACAGTTTTGGGGTGGTGGGGGGGATTCTTTTTTGATAGTAAAGAGACGCGACATAAAATTGGTTCAGTTAACAGAATAGGAAGATCCAGTTATAGTATGGTTTAATCAATTCTAAATTCAAAATAATTTGTAAGTAAAAATCAGATTATAGTGAATATAATTTCAGAAAATGCAGCGATTAATCATCCTCCTCTTCATCACTGGCCGTGGGAGAAATGGTGAATTCAGTTGAGAGGGAGAGATTTTACGGAGAATCAACACTCGCCCTGAGAATCCTCACATTCCATATCCCCTCACCTACAAGGTTCTCCCTCTGTATCTTTACATTTTTTCATTTTCAAAACAGATGCGTGCATCACACTTTAATTTTAAATCTTGCTATTACTTTCTATCTCAGTTCTGCAATGCTTGATAGGTAGCTCTTACTCTCTATCTCAGTTCTGCAATACTTTATAGGCTTATAGATCATTTATTACACTTAAAGGTAGTTCAAGAGTTTATGTGTACATATGGTACTACTTTTAGGGCCAATTTCTTAGTAAGTCTTTTTTTTTTCTTCTTATAATTATTATGACTAAGAATTCATGTAATCAGACTTAGGTCTGTGAATGTCATCTCTGCTTGCATCATGAAATTTGGCCTCTTGTGTAACATGTCCCCTCCCCTCCCCTCCCCTCCCCTCCCATCCCCTCCCAAGTAATCATCCTGGGTGAGTATATGGGAGTTTTGCCTCCCACACTTAGATATCGTCTTCAGGATCAGACATGCTTTCCTTCAGTTCTGGTTTGTAATCGTTACAGTGGATCCTCTCCAGTAATTAACAAAAGACACCGTTCAAGTCAGACGATGACTAATATTATCCTGGATGCCTGTTATCAATCCAGGATGGAACTGGAAAAACAGACGAGTGGAGAGGATTTGGGTTACTATTTTAGTAATTTCTTTCTTCTTAATACAACTAGTTCATTAGGAAGCTTTAGTAATGAAACTGACATTACCATTCACAATTTTATTATCTTGATTTTGACCAGTTACTGATAATTTCTTTCTATGTTAAGACTAAAATGTGGAGAATTTTTGCTGCTGCTAATTGGTAATGTAAAGGGAAGAGATGGGCCTTTCATGTTATCTATAAATGAAGAAAAGAAATGATAAGACTTCTTGGCGAGAAATGGCAGGTAGTTGATTTGGCTTCACTCTTGATTCTGAGCAGACACTGACAGTACTTCAAATCCTAGCTAACAGTTGCTCGAGTCTGTCGATTTTTACTGACTAGGCAAGTAACATCTCCCAAACTTTAATTATTATGACTATTGAACTGTATAGTTGTAATACATGCATATGTTTGTGCTAGTTGTTCATGTCTCATCCTAATGGATTTTTATACGTAAACTCGTAAAGCGGTGTACATCTCCTTGCAGTTCTTATTGTGTTTTATCCTTTGTTACCCAGACTTGGCTGGAAACGTCCAATATGGACATGTCCAAGTGCCCAATTCCGTAATATTTAAAAAATTTTACATGTCTTTGGCCTGAATTGCTATCTAAGTCGGGGTAACAGAGGATCTATTGCCTGCTACAATTTAGTTCCAATTCTCCTTTCTTCTGGGTTCTTGTGTATCTGAATAGGTTAATCAAGTTTGCAGCTTTTTACCTGCTGACGCATGTAAACTTGCCAAAACAGTGAATTTACCTATGCCATCTGGTTTCTGTTGATTTGAACCTTTTTAGTCAGCAACTTCTAATACTACAGTTCTATGGATGACTGTCTTTGTCCTAGATTGCCATGTATGCGCGCATATAGTTTCAAAAATCACCATCACCTTTACTCAGATTTTTTAGCATGTTGGACATAAAAGTGATACAAGGATAGCATTAAATGTAGGATAGTACATAATCAAGCTAATGAAATTAAATCTTGTCTAAACCTGGACACTACACATGAATTGTTGAACAAGAGGAAAGTCTCAGCGGGAGAACCCATCTATCATTGTTTGATTTCTTAATGCAACTTCTTCCTCTTCATCCCCAATGGTTAGCATTTAACATGTGCACTCATGATCATTGAACATGGTATTTTGACTGACCAAACTACTTTTTGCTCTTCAATTATAGGCCTGCTTGCAGTGCTTTATACTTCTGCATGCATACCTGTCAGCCTGGGGCACCATTCTCATGTGCACCTCTAAATTCTCAATTACCAATATCTTAATGTGCACTCTGTACCTGATTTACGTGTTTTGTGGACTTCAATCAATCTAAAAGGCAATGTCTTTGCAAGTATAATGTGATGCTGCAAGTTGGTTTCAGCGAGAAAAAGTTTGTAGAACCAACTCATGTAAACCAGTTTCACATGACATGCAATAATTTCTGATATTCCTTGTACACAAGTTTACAAAAGCCGCAGATATCTATCATCCCCTGAAAGCTGACTTGCACATCTTCTATCTGGTTTCAGCAGTCTGCAGACAGCAGCCATATATCCTGAGACCTGGGGTCTTAAACTTTCTTTTTCTAAGTTGCACGGAATTCTCAAAAGTCAAAGGAGCTGCAGGCAGCTGCTTTTTAGGTAATGGACATTTAGTACAATCAGTTGAGCATTACAGTTACAGTTGTAGCATGTCAACACTCTTGTTTCTGCAGGTAATGAAATTTGAAACACTCTCAATATTTCATGGAACATAATTCTTCTAATTAATCGACCTAATGTGCAGAAACTTGTATCGAATCCTTGTAACTTACTACTATATAATTGATGTGGAAAACACTTGTCGTAACATGTAAACCATCATATTACATAGACTGACACAATGTGGAAATGGGGGGGAAATAAATTAGAATTTGCATTAGACTAATTGTGTTGAAAAACAAGCAGGCGTGAAGAAAAAGGAAACACCATCGACCTTCTAGATGTTGTTGGTACTAATTGTCAAAGCGCCATCCTGTTCATGGCTTACGATAGTTAAAAAATAAATAACACAAAGTAGCATGTCTGAAAAATATAGTATGCCATTATATTATGGAGTCGGTAAAGAGACTTGTAAGTTCTGATGGTCCATGAAACAAAGGTCTTCCCTGTACGCAGCTAGAGTCATTCCATATTATTTTAGTGTCGTGTTAGGAATACAAAAATTCTATGGTTTTTATAAATATTCATTGTTCTAAAAATCGATAATTAATCGGGATTTATTACTCCCTGTTCCATGAGTTATCGTATTGATTAATAATCCAAATATTTAATTAATCATTTTGATTAATTCTCAAATATTCGATTAATCTTTGAATAGTGTCTTTACCGATTAAATTCGATTACCACTTTTTACAACATTGTAAATGCTATGAAATTCGGGACACTTTAACTTATATATAAAAAAAGTCGATATATGTGTACAAGCATGAATCGGTGCTAGAAATAAACCGTGTGTACTTTGACTGCATGTAGTATTTTTTTTACATTGGATACATGAAAATTTTAAATTATTGTGAAGTGAAATAATCATAATAAATAAAGTTATTGAATTCTTTGGATCCTTTACTAAAGTCTGGCCGCCACAAGTATTATTATTATTATTATTATTGTTGTAAACAAAATAACGACTGTATCATTTGCTAAGAAAGAGGAGAAACTAAAAGTTTTGTCGTAAGGTGAAAGTTGATAAATCAGACAATATCTGAGTAACAGGGATTACTTTTGTCCAAGTCGTTATCAATCACGCACATCAGAAAATTTATGTATCTATAATTTAATAGTAAATGCAACGACAGTATATATGGTGATGAATTTACATAAAATTCCAGTGGAAGTGGTAGTCACCATCTAATTGAAAATAGATAAGGTAATTAATTTAAATAAAGATGAGAGGATGTCGTTTGTTGTTACCCATTAGCGTAAGGTCGCGGATTATGATGTGTACAAAAACATTGTTACTACAAATTAAGGTGATGATATTTGACTTATGATGTTTACAGGCAGCATGCATGCCCATACATGATGATCGTCTGTTTAAATTCGTTTAAGTGAGATGAGCAGTTCTAATTTGTAGTAAAAGGAAAATAATTACTCCATTACATTATTGAATTGAAAGGTGAGATTATAACATGTTACAATAAGAAAAGCCTTATATCTAAAATTAATTAATTCATCCATCAAGCTTTCTTCTTTCTTATTTTTGCAATTAAATTGACATGAAAATTTGAATTTTTGAACCATTGTAACATAGGCCGAACGGGGATAGTAAAATAGCCGAGGCCATAGTTGTCTAAATATTTTGAACGGGGTTTGTAAATTTTTTTAGTGTTTTTTTTATATTATAATCCTGAATATTAAAAAATAAAAAATGTTTCTCTCATTTCTTTACATTTTTCTTGGATGTCCCTTTCAAGTTTTTTACATTTTTAAATTTATCCAAAATAATAAAGTTTTTTAATATAAAAAATAATTACATCCACTATTTTGAATAAAGGCCCCCAATATCACAATTTGAAAGCAAATGACCCCAAATATCACAGCTCAAAAACTTGGCCCCAAATATCACTCCAAAACACACTTGCGTGTAGAGTTTTGTTTTTTTTTAAAACACTACTTCGTGCTTGGGCCAGGAGAAACACAATTTAATTCAGCGTTTTCAGAAAAAGAGGGTCAAACACCACTTAAAGTGGCGTTACATGTGAGTTCACTTCTTCTTTTTTTTTTTTTTATGCCAAACGCTACTTCAAGTTGATTTTTGGGTTCAAAACTCTACTTAAAATGGTGTTATCTATTTTTTAAAAAATTTAAAAATTAAAAATTTCTAAACCAAAAATGGAACTGTTTAACCCCAAAACGTCGGATTCAATTTTTTAATTAAAATTTTTAAATTAAAAAACTACAATTTTAATTAAATTTAGGGGTTCAACAATTAACTTTTAGGGTTCAACATTTTCATTTTGGGTTTTAGAAATATTCAAAAGGACGAATAAACCGTATAAGAACTTAGGGTTTAGGGTTTTAAAACAACCCTAAACCCTAACTTATCCGGATTTTTAAACGCGTCAGCGTTTAAAAATCAGGTCGCCAGATTCAATTTTTTAATTAAAATTCTTTAATTTAAAAAATATATGACGCGTTTAAAAATCAGGCCGCCAGATTCAATTTTTAATTAAAATTCTTTAATTTAAAAAATACAGGTTTAATTAAATTTAGGGGTTCAACAATTAATTTTTAGGGTTCAACATTTCTGTTGTGGAATAAAAACTAGGTTGTTAAATTGCGGCTAGGGTTTGTATGTAAATACTAGGGTTCATGAGCTTCGTGCTTTAATGGCTGTTCTCGTGCTCGTGGCTGAATCTGCCTTCACAAGATGCCTACGTACTTTGATGAATATCAAAGATCAAGCCAAAAACGTAGTTCTGAGGTGAGGGGTCTGACCCTTTATATAGGCTGAGAAACCTAAGAATTGTGATAGGATTAGGTGACTTGGTGGGCAAGTCAGCCTTGAGGAAGGTTCTAGACTCCTACAAGGTAGGAGTCTGTTTCCTCGTATGACTATTTGCCTTGGAGGCTACTCTTCATAGAGATAATGTCCTTATCTGATTGATATTTCCCAGCTGTTAATTAGCCCTTAATATTAATTACGAAATTAATATCCAATTAGGGTTTTGGGCCTCATAAATGGGCTCTACCTTTGGACCAGGCTAGGTCTAATTAATGCAACATTAATGATGTCTTTAGGGCTTACTTTTAGCCCATATCATTTGCCCCCCAACTTCTAGGAAAACTGATCAGGTTTTCTTTGAAATTTTAACGGTCTTTTCCGAGACTTGGGTCAGGGTTTAAATATGTACACTAGTGTTTCACATATATCATTTTTTTTTTGTAAAGTGTGGAGCGACCTACACATTTACAACGATTTGCCTTATTCGAGGCTAAACAATTATCTTTCATAACTTTAGCTACGGAATTTTTGCATTTTCAAGGAATTCTTTTTAAAATTCCTTGTATTTCCACATTTACCCTATATTTCAGGATTTGTATAGTACCCACAGGTATTTGTCTTTTATTTTTGATTTCATCGAAGAAATATCAGATTGTGCTTCGAGCATAAAAAGTTATTTCTCTATATTTATGGAATTTTGGAATTTTAATCTCCAAAATATAACCATTTTAAATACACTTCCAAAAATTTCCTACAGACCTTCGACCATTTCCACCATTCTTTAAGAAATTTCCCAAAAATGGCCTCCTGGACGTTGATACCCCCGCCTAGGGGGTCCTTTCTAGGCGTAGGTTATCCCATGCCTTCGAATCTCTAAGGTCAGTCTGGGCGTTGGTAGCCCCGCCTAGGAGGTGCCTGAACAACCAACGCCTAGGGGTTTTAACCTCCTGGGCGTGGGTTCTTTAATGCCCCTTGCTTGTTAATCTCACCTTGGCGTGGGTGCCCCCGCCTAGGAGATGCCTTAAAAACCGACGTCAAGGAGAATTAGTCTCCTGAGCGTGGGTTCTTTCCTCTCCTCCATGTGTTAGCTTATTCTCGGCGTTGGTATGCCTGCCAAGGAAGGCTCTTGTAGCCCAACGGCGAGGAAATTTTCCCCCTAGGCGTGGGTTACTTCTTACTTTTTATGTCTTAATTTGACTTAGGCATGGGTACCCCCGCCAAGGAAGCTTCTTAAAAACCAACGTCGAGGATATTTAATCTCCTGGGCGTGGGTATTTTGGGGCTCCCAGCCTTAATTTAAATTCTTTTAATTGATATTTTTCGTAAATCCTCTTTTTATTTTGCTATAGAACTCTCTAGAATTCGGTAGAATTGCATTCAAATTTTGAATTTTGTGGGCTTCCCGCTTTTTTTCAAGGCCCAATCACCTGTTGATAGCCCATGCACTTTCTATAGCCGGTTGAGTGACCGATTGGGAACTCTATAAATGGGCAAGTACATTTCCCATTTCTTCACACTTTTTTTCTCAAAGTTACTCTGCAAAAATTTTCTCTCGCATATTTCTAAAAGTTCTGCTAGGGTTTAACCGTGAGGCGATTCCCGGCGTTCCAACCACCACTGTATTTCCCAGTTTCCGTTTGAAGATCGTTGAATCTTCATCCTTCTTGGTTATTTCTTGAAGTTTTTCTGGGTTCAAACCTTAAGACGAAGAACATCCATGGCGAATTCAAGCTCCTCCAGTCAATCTCAACTAGCTCAGACCACCTCTACTGTCGCTCCAAGGGCAGCTTCTCGGGGTAAAAAATCTCTTGTCCATGCTCAAGTTTTTTCTCTCGTAGATCTTTTAAATAAGTTTGGTCAATCATTTCCAAATTTACTCCACTTAGATGCTTATCAATATAAATCTAGGTATAAACAAAGTAAGATAGATGTTTATGCCAGACTATTCGGTATTCGTGGGCCTTATAGGGCCGTTGCTCCAGCCATAAATGAGAGGTCTTGTCATCCAAAACCCGGGGCTATTAGGGTTTATAAAGAAGCTTTTTATGGCGATTTTAGACTTCCGCCTCCTACCTTTGTTTGTCGTCTTTTAGCTGAGGCTAGGGTCTGCCCCACTCAACTCATGCCCAACGGATGGCTCTTTATCCATTGTTTTATGGTCCAATGCAAGAGGCATGGGCTTGAGCCCAATGTATTCGTTTTTCGCTATTTGTTCAAATTTGTCAACACTCCAAATAACTCGGGCTGGGTTAAAATTCAAACTCGAACTCTAAACCATTCTTGTTTTATTTCTGATTCCAACCCTGATTCTTTTCCCAATTGGAAAAAGGAATGGTTTTATGTTTTCTGGGATGGTGGTAATTAGGACGACCTTTTTAGGCCCAATTTTTGTAAGGCCGAAGATGGGCATATAAAGAGTTTAAAACTTGGTGTAGATGAGGAGGCTGCTATAGCCACGTTGACCAGCGATAATCTGCATCACTGCGCGGATTTACTTTTCGAGGGCTCTCTTCAAGCCTGCGGACTTAGTGACTTAGGCCCAGATGGTAATTTTAGCACTTTTCTTTTATATTCTTTTTTCAATCTTTCGACTGTTTATCACTTTCTCCAATATATCAATTTGCTCTCGCAGGTAGGGCTGTTTTGGATGTCATTTTCAAGAAAAGAGAGGAAGCTTCTGCTACCGGGGTTGCAGTGGAAAGACAAAGGACCAAAAGATCTAGAACCGACAACTCCACCCCTGTCACAGAACAGGTTCCTTCCTTTCTTCAAGAGAAACCTGTCCCTGTGGAGGAAGACCTCACCCCTTTCACTGTGGGATGGGGCTTGTGCAATAGGGACACTGCCGTGGGTGACTCAAGGGCCGCAGCTGAATGGTCTAGGAGTGTAGTCACTCCACGAGATAGGGCTCACATTGTTGAATCTTCTGATGATCTACAGATTGAGCTCCTTGGGTCTCAAGCTGTCGCTTCGGTATACCTTTACCTTTAAATCTTCTACCTTAGCTGCTATTTCATTTTCTTATTTCATTTTAACACTTGTTTCGCAGATGAACGCTTATCTTCAGGCCGTTGTCCATAATTTGAAGAAGATGCGTGCCGAGAAGACCATTGCAGAGAGAGATAGGGACAGATATTTCGCTGCTTCTGAAGCAAATTTTGCTCGTTTCAAAGATGTGGATAAAGAGCTGGCTGAAGAGAAGGAGAAGAACCGAAGGCTGCAGTTGGAGGCGCAGCAGAACAGAGATCATATCATCGCTGACTTTAAAGCTTCGAAGGAGTTCGAAGATATTTTAAATGATGACTATGATGCTAACTTCCTTACTACCTTTAAGGATTGCTGGGAGGAGATCATTACCGAGCTGAGTGGAAAAATAGAGGGAGTAACCTTGGAGAGGTTTCCTGTTCCTACTTTTCCAGGACTTTCAGCTGCTACTCAAAAGGTAACAGCAGAGACTGTTCCTATGGAGGACTCTCAGCCTACTTAGGATCCACCTTCATCCCATATTGCGGAAGAAACAGATGCCTCTCCTAAAAAAATTCTTTCCCCTGAGAAGACTGGAGATGACAATATTGATAACCTAGATGACTAGACTGCCTTGCATGGCTTGCTTTTGTAATATCCGTACTGAATTTTTACCCTTCGGGGTTTTAACTATATCTATTTATGCATCTAGTTTCCTTGGCTTCCAACTGCTTATCTTTTGCTTAAATTCTTAATTTTTGTAACTTAACTCAAATAGCCTTCGGGCTTTTATTTATACAACTTTTTAACTTAACTATTCGTATAGTAAGTTTCCTTTTTTGCTTTTACTTTCTTGCCTTTTGCTTGCTGTCTGTTAAGCTTTAGAGTTCTTTAGGTACTTGGCCCCTTGGCTTGTACCAAACTCACGAATTAATTCATCATTTATTTTACGTGTTTATAATAACAAAACAAAAGAAGCAATTCAGAGAGAAAGCAAAACAAACTTCATTAAGCTGTCAAAGATAAAATGGGCTCAGCCCTTACATAAATGCTCTATCTTTTACTGGGAGCAACATGTTCTGCAATGGTTTCATTTGAACCTTATTTCTATTACTAATAGATAAAAGACCAAGTCTTTAAACATAATAAGCCTTGAGGTTCACTGCATGCCAAGTTCGGGGCACCTCAACCCCGTCCAAGGTTTCCAACTTGTAAGATCCTCATCCTAACACCTTCTTAACTTGATATGGTCCTTCCCAATTTGGTGCTAGCTTGCCTTTCTGGCCAACTCCTGAGGCTTCTATTTTCCTTAGAACCAAATCGCCTTGTCGAAAGAACCTCTCCTTAACCCTTTGGTTGTAGTGGAAGGATGCTCTCTTTTGATATTATGCATTCCTGGCATTTGCTTCATCTCTTACCTCGTCAATCAGATCAAGGGCTAGTCTCGTGCCTACTTCATTACTTTCTGGTTCATATGCTTCAACTCGAAGCGAAGCATGCATAATCTCTAAGGGCACCAATGCCTCAGCTCCATAAGCCAGTAAGAAAGGGGTTTCTCCAGTTGTTACTTTGCAGGTAGTGCGATATGCCCAAAGTATAGGCAGTAACTCATCCACCCAAGTATTTCTCGAACGTTCAACCCTCTTCTTTAGTCCATCAAGGATAATCCGATTGGCTACCTCAGCCTGTCCATTAGCTTGCGGGTGTGCTACTGAAGTAAAACGCAGCTCGATATTATTTTCCTCACAGTACTTCTTAAACTCTTCATTGTTGAACTGTGTCCCGTTATCCGTCACAAGGATTCGGGGAATTCCATACCTGCAAATTACGTTCTCCCAAAAGAACTGGGCAACTTGTTTGGTGGTTATCTTGGCTAAAGATTTAGCCTCAATCCACTTAGTGAAGTAGTCAATGGCCACTATCAAGAATTTCCTTTGTGCTGAAGCTACAGGGAAAGGACCGAGTATGTCCATTCCCCACATGGCAAATGGAATAGGAGAGTTAACTGATGTTAACCTCTCAGGCGGCTGCCTCACAATTGGAGCATGCTTTTGGCATCTATCACACCTTTTAACATAATCCTGAGCATCAGCCAACATCTCTGGCCAATAGAATCCCAAACAAGTAATCTTGTGAGCTAGGGCTCTGCCCCCCAAGTGCTGCCCACAGATCCCTCCATGAACTTCCTCTAATGCTTCCTTTGCCTCCAAGGGCCTTAAACACTTCAAGTATGGGATGACAAACGACCTTTTGTAAAGGATGCCTTCAATTAAGGCATATCTCAATGCTCTTACTGACAGTTTCCGTGCTTCCATGGCATTGTCAGGGAGCCATCCGGTTTCAAGGTGAGCCTTGATAGGATCTATCCAACAGCTTCCTATATCAATTGGTGCCACTAACTTTGAGTTGACAGTCGGGGCCTTCAAGACCTGGAAGTAAACACTCCCTGCATAATTTTCTATCTCAGAAGAAGCGAACTTAGACAGGGCATCGGCCTTAACGTTCTCTTCTCTCGGAATATGCTCAACATAGCACTCTTCAAACTGAGTCATAACAGCCTTCACGACTCTCAGATATTTCGCCATAGTTTCATCCTTAGCTTCAAACTCACCATTCACTTGTGATACCACAAGCCTTGAGTCTCCACAAACTTTGAGATTCTTAACCCTCATGATTTTAGCTAAGCCCAAACCGGCTATCATAGCTTCATACTCAGCTTCATTGTTGGTAGTTGGGAAGTCTAACTTCAAAGCATATTCAACTGTAAACCCATCGGGGCTTTGTAAGACCATACCTGCACCACTGGATTTTGTTTTTGATGCTCCATCAAAATAGAGCACCCAATATTCTTTCAGATCAGGTACAGGTTCCTCATCCTTATCCTCTTTCTCAGGGGTAGTTACTATCCCTTGCCCCCCGACTTCTTGGTTGTTAATAGTGCATTCAACCACGAAGTCAGCCAATGCCTGAGCCTTAATGGCTATCCGAGGCTTGTATGTGATATCAAACTCTCCTAACTCAATCGCCCACTTGATTAGCCTTCCACTGGCTTTAGGGCTGTGTAGTATGTTCCTCAACTGCTGGTCTGTCAAGACTTGAATCTTATGTGCCTGAAAGTAAGGTCGCAACTTTCTCGAGGCTGTTACTAATGCCAAAGCAAACTTCTCAATGGGTGAGTAATTCAACTCAGCCCCATGCAACACCTTGCTCACATAGTAGATATGTTTCTGAATTTTCTTTTCTTCCCTGATAAGAACAACACTCAATGCTTGTTCGGATACCGCCAGGTATAAGTAAAGAACTTCTCCGGGAATAGGCTTGGCCAATAGCGGGGCTTCAGCCATATACTTCTTCAGCTGTTCGAAAGCCTCTTAGTTCTCAGAAGTCCACTCAAAATTTTTCACCTTCTTCAATGCCTGAAAAAAAGGCAAGCATTTGTCACCAGATTTGGAGATGAATCTCCCTAGGGCTGCAACTCGGCCCGTTAGCTTTTGCACATCTCTTATAGAACGAGGTGGTTCCATGTCCAGAATTGCTTTGATCTTGTCGGGGTTGGCCTCTATGCCTCTCTTCGAAACCATCAATCCTAAGAATTTTCCTGATCCAACTCCAAAGGCACACTTGGCTGGATTCAACATCTTCTTATGGTGCCTTAGCACTTCGAATGCCTCTCTGAGGTGTTTGATGTGATCTATTTTACACAGGCTCTTGACTAGCATGTCATCTACATAGACCTCCATGGTTTTCCCAATCAGATGGGCGAATATCTTGTTCACCAGTCGTTGGTAAGTGGCTCCTGCATTCTTTAGTCCAAAAGCCATAACAAGATAGCAGAAAACACCAAAGTCAGTTATGAAAGATACCTTTGGGATGTCATCCTTGTGCATTTTAATCTGATTGTAACCGCTGAACCCGTCCATGAAACTCAGCATCTCGTGTCCAGCTGTGGCATCTATCAACATATCTATCCTTGGCAGGGGAAAACAATCCTTAGGACAGGCGTCATTCAGATCGGTAAAATCTATACACATCCTCCACTTCCCATTCGCCTTCTTGACCATCACAGGGTTAGCTAACCATTCAGGGAATTGTATCTCTTCAATGAACCCAGCTTCTAAGAGCTTATCAACCTCTTGCTTAATGGCCTCTTGTCTTTCAGGTGCAAAATTTCTTTTCTTCTGTTTTATCTTCTTCCGATCAGGATCAACATTCAACTTATGAGTTATGAGTTGGGGATCAATCCCTGGCATATCAGCGGCAGTCCAAGCAAACACATCACTATTTTCCTGTAAGAATGCTATCATCTTTCCTTTCAGAGGTTCCTTCAGAGAAGCTCCTATATAGGTGACTTTCTCAGGGTCGCCTAGCTCCAAAGGTATGGGAACCAAGTCCTCTGCTGGTTTTCCACGATGTTCATCATCTCCACGGACATCCATGTCATCAATTGGGAGTACCTGCCCCCCGACTCCATCAGCTCTCAGTGCAGACACATAACAACTTCTTGCCATCTTTTGATCACCCTTTTGTTCTCCAACACCATTCCGGGTTGGAAACTTGATTTTCATGTGGTAGGTTGAGGCTACAGCCTTGAATGCATGAAGTCCTGTCCTTCAAAGGATTGCATTATAGGTTGAGGCTGCCTTGATTACCAGAAAATTCAACATCTGAGTAGCCTCCCTAGGTTCTTGCCCAATTGTCATGGGCAATTGAATAGTGCCCTCAACCTTGGACTCCACTCCATTGAATCCGTAGATGGGCATGTTAGTCGGGGTCAGCTGAGAATCAGTGTATTCCATTTTCACAAAAGTATCATGAAACAAAATATCAACAGAGGCTCCATCGTCTATCAAGACTCGCTTCACTTCTGAGTTCCCAATCACAGGGGTTATAACCAACGGGTCATCATGGGGGAACTTCACCCCTTCAAGATCAGAATCATCAAAACCAATTACGATTTCAGTTCTAGCACGCTTCGGGGCCTCTCCCACGATGTGCATCACCTCCCTGGCATATGCCTTTCGAGAGTTTCGAGTTGTACCGGCCGCTATCGGGCCTCCCCAAATCATGTTGATAACTGGCCCTCGGGGCTGTGTGTTTCGATCACGATTATTGTCTCTTCTATCATCGTCTCTCCTGTCATAATCTCTTCTTTAGGCTCCACGATCTTCACCCTTAGTGAATTTATTCAGCTTTCCCTTACGGATTAAAAACTCAATCTCATCCTTCAACTGTCTGCAATCATCTGTATCATGTCCGACATCTTTGTGAAACCTACAATATAGATCCTTGTTTCTCTTCTCGGGGTCTCCCCTAAGTGGTTTCGGCCACCGAAAGTCCTTATCCTTTTCGATATCCAACAGGATCTGGCTGCTTGGGGCATTCAACCTTGCATAGTCAGAGAACCTTGGTCCCAGACTCTTTTTTAGTGGCGAATCAGAGTCTTTGCTAGTTCGGGGATACTTGTCCCTAGCATCGTACTCCTGCTCTTGCTTTCGCTTCTTTATATCATTGTTACCCCGACCATTGCCTATTGTGACCTCCTTCTTCGTGCTATCCTCAGCCTTGATGTACTTATCAGCCCTTCGCTGGAGCTCAGCCATATTCTCGGGAGGATGCTTTGCCAATGATCTCTTAAAGTATAGGTCGGTGGTGCCATGCTCCAAGGCTACCATTGCAACCTTATTCTCCAAATCGGTAATGTTTAAAGTCTCCTTAGTGAACCTCTTAAGGTAGTCTCTCAGATTCTCATTCTTCCCTTGCACCACATACATAAGAGACGCAGAACTTTTCTCATGCACTTTTCCGCTGATAAACTGGCTAACAAAGGCAGCACTTAGCTCCTTAAAAGAGCCAATTGAGTTTGCAGGCAACCGGCTGTACCATCTCTGAGCCATACCCGACAGGGTTTGAGGAAACGCCCTACACTTTAAGGCGTCACTTGTGGGCTGTAGCAACAGCGCGTTCGAGAACGTCCTGACGTGGTTCGCAGGATCACCTGTTCCATCATAGGCCTTAATTGTCGGCATCTTGAACTTCTTTGAGATGCGGGCATTCATCACCTCCTCAGTAAATGGGGGTGTGGGATCATCAGGATCCCCAAGTGGCATCAGATCCTTAGGGTTGCTCTTGGGGGTTTCCACCCTCGTTGTTCTTCCAGTTGGGGCGTCAGCCCTTCTCTGCCTCCTTGAAGACCCCTCTAGATCTATAAAGGGAATCGGTCCTGAGGTTGGAGGAGGCTGAGTTTGATTCAACCTAGCTTGTTCTCTGGCAATATCTTCCTTTATCCTTAAAATCTCGGCCTCATGAGCCTTGATTCTTTCAGCAGCTGTCAAGGGGGGTCCATCATGGATAGTTTGTGTTCTCCTTCTTCGTTCTCTGCTAGCACGTCGCCTTTTCGGGGCTTCATCACGATCATCATCAGTCGATGAATCGTTAGTATAGGGGCCAGAGTAGTCAAGATACTCTCGATCTCGGATCTGCAAGGCATGACCACTGGGTCCAGGAGGGTAGTTAGGCAGACGGGGTGTAAATGAGCCAAACTGTTCGTGAGCTACTCGAGCTCGACTCGTAAAATATTCGAATTCGGTTCGATAATAATCGAGTCGAGCTCGAGCTCGAGCTATTCAAATAGTTGACCGAGCCGAGCTCGAGCTTCATATTACTCGATTCGTATGGCTCGCGAGCCTAATCGAGCTTATATATATTTTATTATTTATATATTATTTTTATGTTATTTATATATTATTGTATAAATATTTAATATTTTTATATATTAATCGAGTCGAGCTCGAGCCGAACTTAAGGTATTCGAGCTTTTGTTGATAATTAGTGAAATTGATTCAAGCTTTCGAGCCGAGCTCGAACATATCACATATGTGTCGAGCCGAGCTTCGAGCTTGAATTTAATGGCTCGGTCGAGCTCGAGCCCGAGCCCGGACTATTTAATCGAGCTCGAGCCGAGCCTGGTCAGTGTTCGGCTCGGCTCGGCTCGTTTACAGCCCTACCATACATCGGGTTGGTATTCCTGGGGAGATCCGTAGTATGGATCTGTACTCCTGGCGGCGGGCGACTGGGATCAACTAGAGGAGAAACTAGCGTCTGAAGGGAGCTAGTTCCTTGACCCGGGTGGATGACCATAGGCAACGTTCTCTCAGTGTGGGGACCTGTCCCTGGGGGTTGAGAAGCCTGAATTTGAGTAATCGCCCCTGTCGTTGGGGGTACTTGCTCAGTGGTAGGAGGAGCGGAGCTTAAGGGCAGAGCCTCAGTAGTGATTGGCTCTGTAGTGATTGGTGCTGTTCTTCATGTTTGAACCATGGTTGATGTCTTTTTCCCACAAACGACGCCAAATATTGTGGAATAAAAACTAGGTTGTTAAATTGCGGCTAGGGTTTGTATGTAATTAATACTAGGGTTCGTGAGCTTCGTGCTTTAATGGCTGCTCTCGCGCTCGTGGCTGAATCTGCCTTCACAAGATGCCTACGTACTTTGATGAATATCAAAGATCAAGCCAAAAACGTAGTTCTGAGGTGAGGGGTCTGACCCTTTATATAGGCTGAGAAACCTAAGAATTGTGATAGGATTAGGTGACTTGGTGGGCAAGTCAGCCTTGAGGAAGGTTCTAGACTCCTACCTTGTAGGAGTCTGTTTCCTCGTATGACTATTTGCCTTGGAGGCTACTCTTCATAGAGATAATGTCCTTATCTGATTGATATTTCCCAGCTGTTAATTAGCCCTTAATATTAATTACGAAATTAATATCCAGTTAGGGTTTTGGGCCTCATAAATGGGCTCTACCTTTGGACCAGGCTAGGTCTAATTAATGCAACATTAATGATGTCTTTAGGGCTTACTTTTAGCCCATATCAATTTCCATTTTGGGTTTTAGAAATATTCAGAACAACGAATAAACCGTATACGAACTTTAAAAAAATTAAATTTATATTTTAATTGACCATTTATAAATAAGTTTTTGAATATTTTTTTATAAATATATATTTAGAAGAAAACAAAAAAAAAAGAAAAAACAAGGGGGAAAAAAAGTAAAAAAAAAAACAAAAAAAAAGACAAAAAAAGAAAAAGAAAAAACACCCTAACGCCACATTAAATGGCGTTGGGCCTTTGAAAACCAAACTTCAATAAGGTTTCTCCAAAAACACTGTATGAACTCGCGTTTCAACACAAAAAAAAAAAAACTAACCCCCTTAACGCTAGACGCATTAGCGTTTTCAAAAAAAAATAATAAATAAATAAAAATGCTATATTATACTATGTTTTGCAATGATATTTGGGGCTAAGTTTTTGAGCTGTGATATTTTGAACAATTTCTTTCAAATTGTGATAGATAGGACAACACCCCTGTTACAGATATAGCAGCTACACTAGCACAACATGCCAGCAAGGATGATGAGCTGGCTGCCAGTAAGACAGAGAACACGAGCATCATGTTGCAGTGTGCAAAGTTGCAGCAGAGTTTGTTATAGAACAGCTCAGCAAAATTAGTTATAGGACATATAGATTTACATTCTTGTATGTAATTACTTTGAGAAGAAACAAAGTCTCATCTATATATATAGTCTTGTAACAAACAGTTTATGATCTATGAGAAACAGTTTTATCTCTCTCATTTCATCTCTCTCATTTATATTTCTCTCTGCAACTACCTCTCCTCTGATGGAGATTTCACAAACTGTCATGGTATCAGAGACAGGTTCACAAAACCTGTAGATACATTTCATCTATGTACTCATATGCTTCCGTCGTACGCTCCAATTCTCAGAATCAAGCTGCAAATACAGCCTCGATGACGAACAATACTGTAATCGATATAAATCATCCTTATTATCTAAGTTCAGCTGATCATCCAGGTCTATCTCTTGTTACTGAGCCTCTTAACAATCAGAATTATCATCATTGGAGTCGATCAATTAAGATCGCATTATCTTCTAAATTGAAGCTTGGATTCATTGATGGAACTCAAGCTAAACCTGCTGCTACATCTCCACAACTGAGCCTGTGGATGAGAAGTAATGATCTGGTAATCTTGTGGTTACTGAACTCTGTGTCACCTGAAATACGCAAAAGTATTGTGTATTTGACAACTGCAAAACAGATCTGGGATGATCTTGCTGCTAGATACTCTCAGAGTAATGTTCCAAGGCTGTTTCAACTCAAGAAGGAACTTGCATCTCTAACTCAAGGTACAAAATCCATAACTACCTATTTCACCTTGTTTCGAAGTATGATTGATGAACTTGATAATCTCTCACCCATACCTCGATGTACTTGTACCAATTCCAACTGTGCCTGTGGAAACACACAAAACCTTGATAAGTATGAAAAATTAACAAAGTTAAGTCAGTTTTTTATGGGACTCAATGATCAATTTACTAGTGTTAGAGGTCAAATTCTGCTAATGAATCCTCTACCTGATATTAGTCAAGCCTATTCTATGTTGCTTCAAGAAGAAAATCAGAGAGAATTTGGCAATTCCTCTAGTTTTACACCTGAAAATGTTGCTATGAATGTTAAGGCCAACTCTGTTAATTCTGGAAACTCTGGCATGAAGACTAAAGTCACCAGAAAAATTACTGACTCAAGTCTAGTATGTGATTACTGTAAATTGACTGGACATACAAAGGATAAGTGCTTTGCACTCCATGGATATCCTGATTGGCACAGGTTGTATGGACAACCAAAACCTAAGGTCAGAAATGCTCAGAAGAAATTTGGTGCAAATGCTAGTATGAACACTGAATGCAACAATTCAGAGTCTACTATGTCATCAACTATGGTTAAAGAGACTGTCACATCTACACCAGCTTTGACTGAGAGTCAGTATCAGTAGTTGCTAAACCTACTTCAGCAAACTCAAGTCAAAGCCAATGTTAATGCAGCTTGGATAAACTCCAGTGTCAAACCTGAGACTAACTGTGCAGGTACTGTACTCAATAGTACTTACATTGTTAACAATGTCAAATTTGATGATTCATACAACACCTGGATAATTGATTCAGGTGCCACACATCACATAACACCTCATTTACAGTTACTTGACAATGTTCAAACTGCTCACTCTGAGCTTTTACTTCCTAATGGTCACAAAACTTGTGTCACTCACATAGGTGATGTAAAACTCACTGCTGATATTGTCTTAAGTCAAGTACTGTTTGTTCCTGAATTTCAATGCAATCTACTATCAGTTCCCAAGCTAACCTCAGATATTGCTTGCAATGTATCTTTTTCTGCCTCTAAATGTGTTTTTCAGGACCATACTATGCAGAAGAAGAAGATAGAGATTGGTGAACTAGATGCAGGTCTCTACAAATTTCATACCCAGAAAAATGCTATCTCACCTCATGTCTACAATGTTGTCAACTATTCTCAGTGGCATACCAGATTAGGTCATCCATCTCTATCTGTACTTAAGAAAATTCCTGTACTAGATTTACAAGGCAATCATGATGATAAGTCTTGTGATGTCTGTCAATTCTCTAAACAGTCTAGGATTTCTTTTCCTGTAAAAGAATCACATAGTTCTGAATGCTTTGATCTTGTACACTGTGATGTCTGGGGACCATATAGGCATGTCACCCATGGAAAATGTAACTCATTTCTTACTATTGTTGATGATTACTCAAAATGCACATGGTTGTATCTTTTTTCTGATAAATCTCAAGTTTCAAAACTCATTCAGTCTTTTCTAGCATATGTTTCAACTCAATTCCAAAAGACTGTTAAAGTTCTCAGATATGATAATGGTACAGAGTTCATAAATTCTGAACTTAACACAAAATTACAAGAGTTAGGAATTGTTCATCAAACATCCTGTCCATACACCCCTCATCAAAATGGCATTACAGAGAGAAAACACCAACACCTTCTTAATGTTGCAAGATCATTAAAATTTCAGTCAGATGTTCCCATTTCTTTGTGGGGAGATTGTGTGCTTACAGCAGCTCATCTCATTAACATATTACCATCTTCTCAGCTAAATAACAAATCACCTTTTGAAATCTTATTTCAGAAAGCTCCTAAATACTCACATCTCAAGAATTTTGGTTGTCTCTGTTACATTAGTAATTTTCATACTAATGGAGATAAGTTTGCCCCTAAAGCCCTTAAGTGTGTGTTTATTGGTTATCCTTTCAACAAAAAAGGATACAGAGTGATAGAATTAGCTACTAAAAAATGTTTCATCACTAGAGATATTGTTTTCAAAGAGCATATATATCCTTTTCAGAGTCAAGAAATCACCTCTCACATTTCTAACAGTAATCTGTTTGCTGATTCACCTCTACATATGAACTCAGACCCTGAAATCATAACTATTTCTACTAATACTCCAGATATATCATCAACTTCCCCTTCTGATTCATCTCACTCTGATCAATCTGACCACTCTACTTCTGAAAACACTCAACAACATATCTCTTGCAGACCAGTCAGACATAAAGTTCTTCCCTCCAAGCTTAAAGATTATACAGGTCTTCCAAAGCATCTAGTTCCCAACTCTGCATCTTCTTCAGCTGGTCAGGTAAACACTGTCACTTATCCTATTCAAAACTATATCTCTTATGCCAATGTTTCCCCTACATATTCTCAGTTTTTAGCTGCTACTGCTCAATCCTCTATTCCATACACTTATAAACAAGCAGCTACTGACTATAATTGGCTTCAAGCCATGAAAACTGAAATTAATGCTTTAGAAAGTAATCATACCTGGGAAATTGTCCCCAAGCCCTCAAACACACACATAGTGGATTGCAAGTGGCTGTTTAAAATAAAGTATAAACCAGATGGGAGTATAGAAAGGTACAAAGCTCGTTTGGTTGCTAAAGGTTTCACTCAGACCTATGGTCTAGATTACTTTGAGACTTATGCACCAGTTGCAAAAATGACTACAGTCAGACTTCTTATTGCTGTGGCTGCTGCTCAAAACTGGCCTATCACTCAGTTAGATATCACCAATGCTTTTCTGCATGGTGATTTAAATGAAACTGTTTATATGAAGTTGCCTCCTGGCTATTTACAACTATCCTCTTGTTTTGACCTATCTGCTGTTAAAGATCCTACCACAGTGGTTTGCAAACTTACCAAATCTCTTTATGGGCTTAAACAAGCCCCCAGATGCTGGTTCTCTAAATTTTCAAAGGCACTTCTGGACTATGGTTGCTCTCAATCACATTCAGATAACAGCTTGTTCACTTTTGTTTCTGACAGCAAATTTGTGGCTATTCTAGTGTATGTTGATGACATACTTGTTACTGGCTCAGATAAGGGTCTTATGCAACAAATCATTGACTTTCTGGCTATTAAATTTAAAGTCAAAGACTTGGGATCTCTCAAGTACTTTCTTGGCATTGAGGTTGCTAGGTCAACTCAAGGCATTTATTTGCATCAAAGTAAGTATACTCTGGATATAATTAAAGATACTGGTTTGCTTGCTGCTAAACCTTCCAAGATTCCCATTGAACAGAATCACAATCTTCAAGATAATTGTAGTCCACCTCTTCCAGAAGATAGTGCTTCTTTGTATAGAAGGATTGTTGGTCGATTGTTGTACTTGACTGTCACAAGACCAGATATTTCTTACTCAGTTCAAGTCCTTTCTCAATTTCTGGCATCACCAAGATCTGATCATCTTCAAGCTGCTTATAAAGTTGTTAGATACCTCAAGTCTGCACCTGGTCAGGGAATTCTAATGGCTGCTAATAACCCTATGACTCTTACTGCTTACTGTGATTCAGACTGGGCAGGTGACAAAGAATCAAGGCATTCTTTGACAGGTTACTGTGTGAAATTTGGTCATTCATTAATCTCTTGGAAGTCTAAGAAACAACATACCATATCTCGATCATCAGCTGAGGCTGAATATCGTAGTATGGCAGATACCTGTTGTGAACTCACCTGGTTACTCAACTTGTTTCAAGCATTTGGTATCTCTAATCTCACTCCAGTATCATTATTTTGTGACAATAAATCAGCCATCTACATTGCAACCAATTCTGTGTTTCATGAACGCACAAAACACATTGAGCTTGACTGTCATTTAGTTCGAGAGAAACTTCAGTTGGGCATGATTACTCCTGTGCATATTTCTACTACTCTACCTGCAGACATCTTTACCAAGGCTTTACCTTCAGCTCATCTGCTTGAGTTCAGTTCCAAGTTAGGAGTGTGTAATCTGTTTTCCCCTCCTAACTTGAGGGGGGATGTTACAGATATAGCAGCTACACTAGCACAACATGCCAGCAAGGATGATGAGCTGGCTGCCAGTAAGACAGAGAACACGAGCATCATGTTGCAGTGTGCAAAGTTGCAGCAGAGTTTGTTATAGAACAGCTCAGCAAAATTAGTTATAGGATATATAGATTTACATTCTTGTATGTAATTACTTTGAGAAGAAGCAAAGTCTCATCTATATATATAGTCTTGTAACAAACAGTTTATGATCTATGAGAAACAGTTTTATCTCTCTCATTTCATCTCTCTCATTTATATTTCTCTCTGCAACTACCTCTCCTCTGATGGAGATTTCACAAACTGTCACCACTACTTTTTTCCATTATTTTATACTTTTTCGAACTCATTTATAAACAAATAATAGGGGTCGGAAGGAGTATTTTTTAGAGTTAAGTGGGATCCGGAAATTTTGAATTCCCGCTCAAGATCTAGTTTGTTTGTTTAGGAAAAAAACCATTTCTCTAATGAGTGTACGCTTGTGTCAACGTTTAACAGCGACATACCATTTGGTTTAGTTAGTTCATGACATCTGAAGAATATTTGATTTGCTGTGGCTTATGGGCTGTGTGGCACGGGGGGACAACTCCAGCACCACTACAAAGTAGAAAGTGGTGCAGCTGGAAACAATATATTGTAGTCTCCTCTATATATATAAAATATAAGTAAGTCTGATTTGTAATGCATAATCTAAAATGTATGAAATTCATTTGTTATTTTTTTGTAGTTACTGCAATTTAAAAACCTAACTTTCGTATGCACAGTATTCATAAGATTGATGAGATAAAATTAAGAATACTATATATAAATGGCAGGTGGTCCGTGGTCCTTAATAAAGGTTTTTTTTTTTTTATCAATCATCAGTCATAAAAAGTAAAAGACAAAGACCTAGAAATATGATATTAATAAATGAGAATAATGTTCCTGAGATTACCTTAGGAACTTACGATATACTTACCTTACTTCTTTATAAAAATTTTATAAAATAAATGGCTACGCAGGGGCCTTTTTGTAAAAACTAGATTACCCATAAGATTTTTCTTTGATTTTATGGAAATATCTCAGTGAAAATACCTGAGGTAATAATGTCAGTAAAGCATTCTCTTAATAAATTTGATACATTTGATTTCCAAAACTGAAAATACCTGAGGTAATAATATCAGTAAAGCATTCTCTTAATAAATTTGATACATTTGATTTCCAAAACTGATTTTGATACATTTATATTTTGAATATCGACAAATAAATTATATATAAATATACAAGAATAATAAATGCAGGAATCATATCACTCTATTTATATTTTATTTTTAGGATTTGAATATTTTTTTCCCACAGTATTCTATTATTTTAATATTTTTATGTAAAAAAAATTCACAAACACATAATTTGCCAACAATTATCAACCAACCCTTGTATGGGTCCTGGTCCTCGACAAACAAATGATTGCCAGGGACCATGTTTAACAATCAGTTCCTCAGTCGTTGGATCTTTACGACTGGAATTCTATAAAAATATTTTTATGATTCACGAATATTTTTCACTGATAGGCTTTTTTACGTTCCGCGAAAATTTTTCGCGAATAGACCTTTTTACATTCCGCGAAAAATATCGGCAAATTATATAAAACATTTTTATCGAATCCCAATCATTGAATAAAGGATTCAACGATTGGGAAACTGATTGTTAAACCGGGGGTCGCTGGCACCATGACCCTTTTTTTATACATGTAGAAGCGGCATAACCATTAAAGTCAAGTGGTTAGCACCTTGTACGTCTGGAGAAAGACTGAAACCTAACAGCTGTTAGTCTATGGGTAATGGGATTGAGTAATATATTATAAACGGACGAGTGGATCTAGCTAGCAGTAAGATATGATACCTGATCAATGTCGGAGATAATTCTTGGCAATTGTTAATTACTGACGGAATGTTAGTGGGGTCACATCCTAACCCTAATACTCCTATATATTTAACCCAGGAATTGCGTGCCAGTCGTACCACATTATATACAAATATTTGTTCATAATATCTCTCTATGGTCTATCCCACGAAATAGATAGATGCTCTAAAACACAGATTATAAATTTGTAAGGCACTAAATTTACAACTCACGCCACGTGATTTTAGTGGAGAATGTTACATAAATATTTACATATATCCACTTTAGTTCTCAGTTTCGCTGGCCTGTTTGTTTATTGCGAACTTGAGTAATTTTTCCAACAACATGCACCCCAAACCTATTTAGCCCTAAAAAGAGAGATTGTTGTATATATTCTTCACTTTTCATTTCACATATTATCAATCACAAAAGTAATGGAATAGCATTAAGTCAAATACTTTTTTTTGACATCATAAAATTCAGAATGAATAATCACTTAATATGGTATCATAGTCGATTTAGGAAGAGTCCTCTATCGTACAATATCGTACGATTAAGGAAAGTGTTGAATGGTACTGGTTCTTTTCATTTCTTTACGTTTTTTATTTTGAGCCGTCCATTCCATTTTCTTTACATTACTAAAAATAGTAATTTTTAATAATAAAATACATTATTACATCCACTACCTCACTCCAATTTTTCAACACTTTACACTATTATACCCACTACTCCACTTATTTTAACAATAAAATCACTATTACACCAACTACTTCATTATTTTAACAATATTACACCCACTATCTTGATCTCCATGCAAAAAACAAATGATAACAATTCCAATGAACGGAGGGAGTAATACTGTTATACAATGCAAATAATAATTAACAAATTAATAAAACTCTGCTAGATTGATTTAACAACGTTTTCTACCTAGCTTGGAAGCAAAAAGAAATTGTATAAAGCAGTATATTTCACAAAATAATGCGAAGAGTGACCACTTCTTCAAAAAAGTGGTCACGTACAGAGAATGTACATGGGAAAGAAAAATAGTTACCAGCAATTCGAATGGTGAAATGGAATAACAAGTCTATGCTTCATTCTATTTTCAACAATGTTGCAAATATTTTGTATATATATATATAAAACAAAATCTAAGCCAAAAAAAAAAAAAAAAAAGCTTCACAAATCCACAACACTCATTTCTCTACTCAATATTATGGAATACATATATAGGATAACAAACAAATCAAACTATACAAAATATATTAGTGAAAAAGTTCAAGACAAGATAAAGAGAATTAAAGGGGAGGATATCCATATAGCTATCTAGTCTCTGTAAAACAAAATCAATCAGATGGGAACCTCCATGAAACTGTATATTGACCAAAATCCTCAAAATGCAGACTAATCTGCAAAATTGTTCCTTGCTTTTTGTACCTTGAATTTATGTTATGCATATAACAAAACTCTTCCGCCAGGTGCACAAATACTAGTACTGTAGAATCATGCTTTTTCGAAAGTAACATTGTACGTACGTACGTGATCACTAAAAATTTAAATTTACCGACCTGGACACCAACACACTCACACACATGATATATGGAACAATTTTGCAGTTAAGTCTACAAATGATGATTAATTACCATGAAGCACCAGAACTACCACCTAATCCTCCATTATTCCATATTAATCCAGAAGATTGAAGATGATCATCACCTCCTTCATCGCGACGAGTATTTGTTCTTGAATTCTGCTGATCCATCATTTCATCATGAGCTCGAAGAACATTTTCTGGCTGTTTCAAATCCTCAAAGGGGAAGTTGAACAGCTTTGGATGATTAGTAGTAGTGTTCTCTCGGTGAACTTCTTGCAGACTACTTGGATATCCTCCTTGATGATTTCCGGAATTATCAAACCCTTGATGTTGATTTAGTGAAAAATTAAGCCCTGTACTTGCTTTACTAAATTCTTGAAAAGGAAGGCCGCCTGATGATGTTGATGCTGAGTAGAGTAGTCCAGTACCATTCGAATCCGAAACCGGAATCATGGACATAAAAGAGCTAAATCCTCTTCCGGATTTCAGAAACTGTGCGAAATTATTTTGAGACGAAATAGTACTAGAGTTAGGAAACTGATCCGGAAACTCATGAGGCAGGCCAAGGCTATAACTAGGGTTTGTCGTCGTAATTGGTGGATATGCTAGGTTAAGATCTTGAGTACTACCCTCATGGCCGTAGATCTTAAAATTAGGGTTTTGATGAGAAGTACTAATAATTGTCTCATGTGGAAGCTTCTTGGACAGTAAAGAAGAAGCTGAAGATGATGAAGAAGATCTCTTGTTTTTTCGCGAACCGCCGCCAACAGGAACACTCCTGAGAGATCCACCTTCAGTCCAATACCTTCTACAAGTCTTGCAGAAGTATCTTGGCTGAGAAAGGCTGTAATTGTTGTAGTAACAAAATTTAGTATGAGTTGAATTGCACCTTGGACAGTTTATAGCTTGTGGTTTTTGTGGCCTTGGAGCTGAAATTGCCTTGTTATTATTAATAATATTATTATTATTAATATTCCTTTGATCAATTACAGCTGCCCCAGTAGAATTACTATCACCTTCCATGGGAAGTTGCACTACTCCACTTCCCTGATGACCAAAAAAAAGCCATAACTAGATTAAAAGAATATTCAGAGAAAAACAATAACTAGTGTACGTTGTTGTATATATAGACACATATTTATATGTACACAAGCAAAAGTGATGAAAGCACAAACAAACAAAGAAAGAAGAGAAATCTAATAGGAGTAACTTTTCTTCATCTAGTGCTCTTTTTATGATCAAATGGTGGAAAGGAGGAATTAGAACAAATTAAGAAGGCTAGCATAGTAGTTAAACTAATACTCATACATATATAGTACAATCAACTTTCAAGAACAAAATGAATTAAAGATGTTGAAAACTCAAAAAGATTAATTAGTGGGGGTAGTTGATGAAAGCTTTTAAGTTTACATCCAACATATATCTATCTCTAAGAAGAATAAAAAAAAAGTAGCAATTATATAAAGAGAGAAATTTAAGCTTTTGATCAAGGTAGCATAAATGTTTGAATATATTTTGCAAAACCCAAAGCAGAAGAATGAATGATTTCAAGTAATGAAATTAATAAAAACATGTTTTGCTTTAGTTACCTGTGGCCACTGAGCAGTATCCATACAAGCAGAAGAAGAGGAGGGGGGAAAGTAAAGGGGAAGAGAAAAAGGGAGAAAAAGCTAGGGAGATGGATGGGAGAGTTCAAGTAATGGGAGAGGAGAGAGGATGGAAAAATCACCCACTTTTTTGCAGATGGTCGTAAAGCAAGAAAGACAGTGCGTTTGGTGGTTCCATATGTTGGCTTTTCTATACCAAAGAAAGTGAAGGGTGTTTGTCGATTTGTACACATCATATTTAAGCTAGTGGCATACGAGTATAATAATTTTTTAATTTGTGTATCAATGTTGATGTGTGATTGGAGGATGTTTTGTGTATATTCACTTCTCTGTATGCATACATTATTCTCTATGATGCGCGCATTATAATTCCCGGCTCTTCCTTAGGCAACTAACTCGATACAATTTTTTGATTTTAATTAAATTTTGATTACCGATAACTTAATATGATATTATTAGAATAAAAAATATTGAATGTTTATTTGTATATTAAAAATAAGTTATCAGTATCCAATCATTGTTTTCAAGAAAACACAAACTTCTTTTGCTAAATTTCACTTGTCTAAAATTAATGAGAATTTTGTGATTGAATTCAGCTTCTCAAATTTATGTAAATTAAATCATAAAATCACAACTAAACAAATTAAATCAAACATACCCAGTATATTCCTATCCATACCCTGAAAGTAGTAGGCCGTTTCCTTGCAAACCCCCGACTTATTGCATAGTGCATAAAATCACAAACGAATTTAATTAATCATTTTTCATGTAATGGCTCTCCGGTCTAGATACGAACTTAAATGATTTAATCCATGTGTTGGTTAGTGGCCGGTTTCTTAACTCTTTTTTTAATTTTGACAGTAATCAATACAAATTATATAATTTTTTATAAATTTTTTCGTTGAGTAATTAACTTATCTAAAATCCTTAAGATGTTAGATGAAGTCCCCAACATAATCTTATATATGCTACAATAAATATCAATAGTACGATACGTTTCACACTAATTGACCAGACAACGTTTCATACTGATTGACTAGACAACGACAACATATATAATCAATACCAATACCAATAACAAATATTTAAATTAAATAAATGGGGATAGAGGGACTCGAACTTGAGACCCCATCTAAACCGAACTCTGATACAATGCTAAATAACACACTCATCTAGAGGTCTCAATAGGATATTATGCTACAACAAATATTATTCAACAAAAATAACACTTTTGATCCATGATAATCGATTGGAAAAAAAACAGACCTATATATAAGCCTATAACTGACCGGTGTATGTGTTGGACGGTAAAATGTGAACTCTTGGACAAAAGCAATGTTGCATATCCAATATATATTGTCGAATAAAATCTTTTAATCGATTAGCATTTTAATCAATAAAATGTGACCAATTGATTTATATGTTAAATTATATACTCCTGCCAGTTGATGCATGTAGATAAGGTGTAGCACTAGTTTAATAAGTTAGTGATCGAGTGGGATATGTTTATACATGAATGTGGGAGTGTATGGCTAGATTCCTTTTCTGACATTAAAGGGAAATGTGGAGGCAGGAGCAGAATGATTCTTCCTCTTCTTCTTTTTCTATCCTCGTGTTATGATCCCTTTATCTTTTACGACTAACTTACTCTATAGTCTATTCTTTAGTGAGTATCCCAGCTTTGGTCGGCTTGTTAATTTATTCCATTCCATGTATATCTCAGGACCCTCCCTAGTTCTATACTCCTACAACATATCTTTGTTAGAATCACCTTTTTTCAATTCTCTCAGTTCTCTTTTAGAACCATATAGTTCAGTTACATATTGTTTGTTTTCTTGGTTAATATACTTATATATCAAGCTAGCCTTTTCTCTGGAAACTAATATATACATGTACCGAAGATCTCAAGTCCGAGTGTGACAGCCTTACTAGCTAGCTACAGATGCTAATATTTTTGTCTAACAGCTACCTGGCTAGTTAGCTTTGAAAATATTCCTTGAGATCGATCTTGGTTCTTGATGGATGATTCAATGAAATGTTGTAATGTTAATGCATGACTGTTTAATCTGAGGAGAACCTCTATCGATATCTATGATCGATAAATAAGTGATTTTGATAACCTAAACATTACAAATGCAGTAGTCTAATTTGAATAGTGGGATTTAATTAGATATATATATCAACATCACACAGGAATTTAATTTGAATGGCGCCCATTGAGAAGATGCTTGTTGATCAAGTGAAATTATATGGTTGGATGACAAATATATCGATCTAGAAATGAGGGTTCCACTTGCTTGCCTAGTGCTGTGAAATTAGGTAAACTTATTTTTTAGTGACACTGACCTCAAGGGTCTACTAAATTCACGGGCGAATAATCAAGTAATTCTCTAGCTTGGGTTATAGTCCAAATTTGGATCATTTTTAGGAGGTCTACACACACATCTTTATTTGTCACCGAATCCGGTTTAAAATCAAAAGTAAAAAATTAATATTGCGCTACACAATTTATCAATGTATCCGAAGAATTGAATTAAATAAAGAAATTTTGTGTAATAATCTTAATTGTACATAATTTATTTTAACTTTGCAAAGATTAATTTATTTGGGCAAAAAAAAAAATAGATTAATTTATTTGATGAATAGGACTGTATTATCTTATAACCGTGCGATGGATATGTTATAAAATTTATTTTATGTTAAGATTATATTTTAAATTAAAAGGTAATTTATTTTAATAAGAAAATAAATATTAATGATTGAAAAATTTATTGTAATTAATAATATCTTTTAGCTAAAAATAATGTATTTTAATTAAAAAAAACAATCGACTACCTATCATTAATTGTTTTATTTTCTTATTTAATAATTAGGATTACTATATAATCGACAAAAAATTAAATATTTCGATTTTAATATACTACTGTAGTGGATGAAACCCCTAAATACCCACTACAAAAAATGAATGACCCGAAATATTCATAGGCGCGGGTCACGGCCTTTTCTGTCTACTATACACGCATGTGTGACATGCGTGTAGGCTGTTTACACAGAACACGCATATCATACATGCGTGTACTTTTTTTTTCATAAGCATCATGCATGTATGGTATGCGTGTACCATGAATAAAAAAACAAAATACATGCATGTCATACATGCATGTTCTTTGTATATAATCTATACGCATGTCACATATGCGTGTACAATAAGCAAAAAGGACCACTTTTAATATTTATGGGTATTTCGAAGCAGGCAATTTGATCATTCTTTCTACTGTAATTGACCATGATACATTTAATCCGGCTTGGATGCAAGTGGTAAACCAACAGAAAGCCTATTGAAAACTAAACCCTACTCCAAATCACTTAATTTGGACTAACAGAACTAGCAATAAAACTGCCAACCCAAGTCCTCGGCTAGAAGAATTTTAGTGGCCTGCCCAGTCCGACATTAGGGTCCACTAAAAACAAGTCATCTATTTCAAAGAAGAATAAATTGCATCCTGGTGATTTGTACTTTAATTTTTTTATATTTAGATGTTCAACTTTTAAAAGTGAATATTTTGATGATGATTGTAATTTAATTTTTTTAACATTTTGATGGCCAAATTTTAAAATTAAACACTTTAATGATTTACCTTTTTTTATTTAGCATTTTGGTAGCCAAGTTTTTTTTATTTTGACATTATTTTTACCACCAAAATGCTAAAAAAAAAAAAAAAACTAAGTCACCAAAGTTTTCAATTTCAAAACTTACCGATCAAAATATTAAACAATTAAACTGTAGTCATCAAAATGTTAATTTTCAAAACTTGGCCACCAAAATGCAAAACAATTAAATTACAAACCACCAAAATGCAATTTAGTCACAGAAGAATATAAACATATTCTAAAAATAGATTTCTATACTTTTTCTTTATTCAGAAATATGAATAATACTTTGTCAAAAAAAAATATGAATAATAAACTTTCACTTAAAAATAAAATATTTCATAGAAATATATCTTTGTTCACCTTTAAAAAACATAAAATAAAATAACATGTAAAAATGAGAGATATATATGGAGTAATAACCATCCTTCAATTACAAGAATCGAGATAAACGTGTATGTCAACTCTTCTGTTAAGCATTACTGTATGATTTTTACTGATGTACACTTGTAAGTAGGGCTGAGCATTCGGTTCGGTTAACCGAATACCGAACCGAAATAACCGAAATAATTCGGTTCGGTTAACCGAACCGAAATAATTCGGTTTTAATTCGGTTATGGTTTTTTGGGTATTTCGGTTTTTCGGTTTTTTTACCGAATTAACCGAAAAACCCGAATTAACCGAAATATATTAAAAAATTAAAATTATTATATATATTTATATCATATATGTACAAAATAATAATAAATTTTGTTTTTATTTATATATAAAATATATTAATTATTATATATATTATATATATATTATTATATTATATAAATTATTATATTTTATCATATATTTATATATTAAATATATATTTATATCATATATTTATATATTAAATATATATTTATATTAATTCGGTTTTTTATTTCGGTATTCGGTTTTAACCGAAATATTTAATTCGGTTCGGTAAAATAACCGAAATTATTTCGGTTCTTGATTCGGTTATGATTTTTGAGCTATTCGGTATTTCGGTTATTTCGGTATTCGGTAATTCGGTTCGGTTATATCCGAATAATCAGCCCTACTTGTAAGATGTTTGTGATACACCTTGCTCGTTTAAATAATACTCCCTCCGTCCCATTTTATGTGACCCTCTTTCCTTTTTGGGATGTCCCAAAAAGAATGAACTTATAAAACTTTCCAAAAATAGTAAACTTTTTACAACATAAAACACTATTACACCCACTACTTTCCTCCACTATCTCAATTTTATTATTAAATACTCACTATTACACCCACTACTTTACTCCACTATCTCAAATCTTTTATTAAATATTAATAGGTCCCACCACTTTACCCACTTTTCAACTAATTATACTCTTTTTTACTATCTTTTCTTAATCTCCGTGAAAGTCAAACTGACTCATATAAAATGGGACGGAGGTAGTACTCCGTAGATGAAGTAATTAGTTTAGTTGTGAAAATGTAAGACCGCAATTCCGCTAAAACGTTTTTGCAGCCACTAATTTAACAGTGTCTGTCATCTAAGATTCTTAAGATCTTGTTTGACTCCCAACCACCAAGAAAGTAAGAAAATTATTAAAACTATTCCTTGGGTAAAATGACACCATCGAAATGATATATGACAGGACATGCAGCATTATGAATTTTTATCCTATAGCAGACTCAATTTATCTACTCTCCAAGTCTACTACTCTCCTGTGCTGCAAGTTTACGGTTTTCATAGAAGGTGATTTATGATTTTAACTGCACAATATGTTGGAAATATTCACTAATAAATAAAGCAACATAGATGCAGTTATATATCGTATTTAATAAGTCAAGATCAAGGAAACAATTAACGAAACAAAACACGAAGGTAGAAAGCATGCAAATCAATAACTGTAAAAACGAAGGAAAGACAGAAGACATACCACTAGTCATAGCTATAGCAATTTATCAAACAAATAAGAGAACAGCTTAGTCATCAGGCCTTGCTCGAAGTCCTGACGGCTCTTGAAGAGATAATCGCCCCTACTTACACTGTATCAGGATGTTGGCAATATTTTTCCAGGATAAAACAGCTCCGAGTTATATGATCACAGCAACCAGATAACTCAACTTCGACTAGCACCTCAGTTGCCGGAAAAACTTTAAATAAAAGAAACTATGGCTGGAGGAGAACAGGGAATGTAGAGAAGAGAAGAGAATGTAGGGTGTGGTGTATATAAAATCAGTAGCTTAGCTCTCTATTTATAGGAGATGCCAAACGTAACTGATACCACCCTCATCAATATTGTAACTCCCATTCCATTTAATAAGAATGAAACGGTCGATTTAATATATAATCAAAACGGCTGTAACAACAGATTTTATATTAAATAAATCGTAACAGTTACGATATATATTTTATCCACACATTTCAGTTTTATTTTAATTAATCTGAATATATATATATATTATCAAACTCGAACCTAACATCAGGATCTGATCAGGATTTTCGTCCGTCAGGATCTGATGTCCATCAGTCATCAGGATCTGGTACCGTCAGGACTTGGCCCATCAGGATTTCATCCATCAGGACTTGGCCCATCAGTATTAGATGTCTGACCAGTTCCACATGATTTATTCCAAGTACTGATCCCAATTAATATATATATATATATTCAAATTAAAATATTAATTAAACACATAAATAAAATCCCTCGCCCAGATCCCCTCGCATACGCGAGACGCCGAGACATTCGCCCAAATCGTCCTTCGACCGAGCCGACCCGAGTCGAGTCGTGAAGTGACATGGCGTGGCATGACGAGGCAGGCGGCCAAAAAATGACTTTTAGCGTCGGTCAAAAAAGACTTTTAGCATCGGTTTTTGGGCGTAGTATATGAAGGCGACGCTAAAGGTATGGGTCTTCATCGTCGGTTAAATAAGTGACGCTCAAAGTCAGGTTATAAGCGTCGGTTGCTTAAAGAACCGACGCTTAAAGTCAGGTTAAGGCGTCGATTACCTAAAGAACCGACGCTTAAAGTCAAGTTAAGGCGTCAGTTGCCTAAAGAACCGACGATTAAAGTTAGGTTAAGGCGTCGGTTGTCTAAAGAACCGACGCTTAAAGTCAGGTTAAAAGCGTCGGTTAATTAAAAGATCGACGCTTAAAGCAACGTTAAAAGTGTCGGGTTTTTTAAAAACCGACGCTTAAAATCAATTTTTTTTTAAAAAAAAAATGCAATTTTATTAACCTTTACCTCATACCAACAAATACTACATTATAGTATATAACAATTCCAATTATCCCATGCCAACAAACATCATATTTATTATCTAAAAAACTAATCTCAAACAAAAAAAAGAGAAGAGACAACATTCAATCTTAATAATGATAGAAAAATATCACATAACCATTCTCTACATCAATTTAATCACCACCAAGTACAATACAATTGAATACTATTAAGAAAAAGTAGTGTTCCTGCATATTGCTAACAATCCTGATCACATGAATCTAACATTTACTAAACTTCCTAAAGCCAACAATTATATATTCCTTTACGGTTCTCTTTATATTCTTGGCAATAGTAAACCCATGACCTCTATCTCCATTGTCCAACGACAGGTATATATATAGAACTAATCTGACTTCTTTGTGAGCATTGGATCCAACATGTTCATCGATAATTAATATTCGGTATCAGCCTATCAGGGAACCAGCCGAGTTGCAGATGTGTTAAACGTACTTTCTGAAAAACATTACACAAGTTTAACATGTTAGTCCTTTCTGTTTCAACACTAAAATCCATTACGAATAAAACAACTGACAGTAAAAGCATAGATGTAAAGACGCTTAAAAATTTTGAAGGCTGAAAAAGCATACCTGAGATAACCAATAGCACAGAAATTGAAAGTGCAACCTGAGAAGACGCTTCAAAAATTAAAAAGCACGCACACAAATTTCGTATCAGACAGTAACATAAAGTATCTGTTGCAACATATGAACACAACAAAAACCCATGGAGGGATGCAATAAAGGTTAATGGTGAGAAAATGACATAAATATAGACCTACACATTGACCGTGCAACAATTTTCATTGATAACAAATAAACAAGTTAGAAAGTTACGCAGAATATTACGGCACAAACCTGAGCAAGTGCAAAAGCGAAAAGATCAAAAACATGCCCCTGGGGGACAAGCTGCTTTCTTTACTATTAGAAACCAGCAATTGATTCCATTGTTTACTAAAAATAATCATAGTTAATGTATACTAAATATTATATAACCTTACAAAAAGGATAAATTAGTCCTCCAAGGACGTATGTTTCTGACTGCCCAGGTATGGCAGACAAAGCAGACCAGATTACCCTCATTAGCCTTTTTTGGTGGTTCTTCGCCATCAAAGAAGCCAAAGCAGTTTAGTAGTTTCAGATTTTGGTATGGATCAGCTAAGATTCTTTTTTAAGGACTTTCAACTTAGTCCGACAGGCCACACTTTGGTTTCATTTTATACTCAACCTCTAAGTATTAAATGAAAAAGTCTTAATATGAATATTTTACGACTAAAAGTAGCTCCTAAACTTATCACCAATATCTCGATATAGTGTTCACAAACACCAATTTGTTCATAAGCAAACACCAAAAACAAGTCTCACCATTAAACAAATATTGTCTTGATATATCTCTCCTATAATTATGTAGTCAAGTCTGCCAATGGGCGCCGTGAACAGAGAATAGATGGACACGATTAGAAAAATGACCCAGTGTCTTCTTTCTTTTTACAGTAAGAGAGACTGGAAGAAAGGATATAAAGAGTTTGTAATTTTGTACAAAATTAATAATAGGGATGAGAAGTATTTGAACTCAACACTCAACAGTGTCACCCTAATCTGAAATAGTTTACAAGTGCCAAAAGGTGATAACGGCACAGTTCTAACATAAATTGTTCAAAGTAACATAAGAATAGAAACAAATATAGAGTTTAACAATGCAAACCTTGTCCATTTGTTTTGCTCCACAGGACTCCAACTTCTAGGTTTTGGAATTTTACATGGCCCTACAGTTGCCTGCAATAAATTACAAATCAGACTAGTCTAATTAGAATCCTCAAATTAAACAATAATTTCATTTAAAACTCTAAACGGTAAGAAAATTAAACTCTACATTATTATTAAAGAAACACATTGCTAATACTGGCCTTGTCTCTGTCAGTCCGTACCCCTGCATTATTATTTTTCATGCATTTGATACCAAAATAATACATTAATACCATTATTTAAGACAACTTAAATAATGTCTTTACATATTGGGAGGGTCTGTGGGTACATATGTCTACCTCTGTGATGTTTGTTTTGATACCAGCCCGATCAACCCATCTAGTCGAATATGAGTCACGTTGGTCCTGTGGATATCGTTTCCATCCGGCTCCAATGAGACTGAAAAGGGAATTATCAGCGCACAAATGTAACTTAATTTAGTTAGAACTGCAAAGCATCACTATAATAACAAATCCTACACTTCTGAAATAATAAATTCAAAAACTTTAATTTCTTTCTTTCCTATGTCCTGTTCTACGAAAATTTAACAGAAAAAATTGCCACAGCTAATCTTCCTATATGCTCAGTTCATCAAAATCAAAGTTATTCATAATCCTCTGCTGATAGAGGCTATTTGGATAATATGAATCGTATTCGAAGTAAAAAATCAACATTGAGAGTTTGAATCTTCACTCCCCCTCGGCTTATAACAAGAACTACGTAAACTACAAAGAAAAATAAGTACATTACTAATCAAGCATGAACCACATTGAGCAAAAAACTTACAGGCTTATACTGAGAAGAGGGTCTTGGTGATCAATTAAGAAAATATTGATTTTTGGGTGACGGCCCTCCAAATGTAAAATATAGTTGAAACAAAATAGCTACAACTAAGCATCAGTAATAAAAACAATAGTAGATAAATTACCTAGATAGGATTATTAGCAGTTCTCTTGAGCTTATTAGCAAGACGTATATATCCAAAGGACCAAAAAACTGAAATGAATCCAGCAGCAATACCACCGGCGGTGGCATAAAATGTAGCAGGTGAAGTGACCTTTCTAGTAACAACAATGGAAAACAGAAGGATCACAACAGCTACAATTGTACACATCAATTGCCCCCAAAATCCAAAACAACCCAATCTCTTAAAATACCTTGATGTATTCTCCAACCTTTTCGCAACCTACATCAACAACCTAACATCTTGAACTCAACCAAAAACTTTAAAAAAAAACAATTCGGGCACAACAGAGAACTACAAGAACAAAATGTGTTTCAATTACTACCATATTCTAATTTTAATGCATATTCAAGTAATAGATTGCTAAAACAGTTTATATAAAATCTTGACTTCAACCTGCGAAAAAACGACTCAAGATGCTTTTATTTATATAAATCTAAAGTATCAAAATCGAGGCACAATAGAAGACTACAACAATAAAATGTGCTTCAATACTACATAATTCAAATTAAATGCATACTAAAGTAGTACATTGCTAAGACAATTTATATGCATCTTTACTCAAACCTTCCAAAAACCAAGTTCATATGCTTTCAATTAGATTAATCTAATTAAAGTATCGAAAATGACATATAATCATCACAGAAACAACAAATTTCGATAAATATGAAAATGTGGTGTTCTAATATGTTACCTGAGCGAGTTTTTTTGTCATCAGAAGGAAGTTTGTAATTGGTGGCAGAGGCGAGAATCTTGGTAGTGTGAGTTAAAGATTGAATTTTTTTGAGTGGGGAGCAAAAGGGTATGGGTAAATTTAGGGTTTTATTAGGGAAACATTTTGGTTTTGTCCAGGGCAAGATAAACTAAAGTGGGTCGCCTTGATTTTGGCCCGAGAAACAGAAAAAACACCGCCGAAACAAGTCGGCGGCAAGAGTATAGATTGCGTAGCTATCAAATACCTAGACAACTATGACAAGAAAAAGAAAAATAAGAAGATTTGTGTAACACCCCCATATCCGGGGTCAGAGATCTGGTCATTACGGTCTCAATATCCATCCACAAAACCAACATAATTTCAATTACAACCTTGTGACCCAAAACAACAACATAAAACACACCCGTTATAGTCCCAGAGATGAAATCAGAGTAACCATCAACATTATTAATCATAAGTTTGAGTTTTTACAACCCAAAGAATTATAATTTTACCATTACATACTCTTTGCCATCCATTGGTATATACCATATTATAAATACATTTGATGTTCAACTGCTAACAACTAGCCTACCAGAAGCTGCATCCTCAGCAATGGTAGCTATGACCTCAGCGGTTAATCCTCTGACGGCTGACACCTGCCTATGCTGGGTACGCCTTGCGCGGCCATCTGATCTAGCTGTTGTTGTGATATAAATAAATAAAGCAAGGGTGAGTAATAGCCCACCAAAAATATAATTGAACGGCAATAATATATGACAGTTCAAAATATCTTTGATACCACATGCCATGCATTAACGAACGTAGTACCAATATGAGGTATAAGATGAAGTTACAAGGCAACTCAAAATATAATTGTTCCGTGGAAATATCTGCTATGTCAAAGATAAGCAAGATATTATCAATTTTCATAATAGAGGAACTTGCAAGAAGAATATTTCAATTCCAGTTCAAACACTTTTCAACCCTGCCAACAATGATAATGTTGCAGAAAATTTCCCAATTTGGAAGATGAACTAATACGGGAGCTTGCCGCGCCAGGAGCCACAACATTTACGATGATCAGTCGTATGTCATGCTCCCCATCATTTGTTCTCTACATGTAGAAGGAAACACCGACGGATCGCCCGCCCTCTGGAACCCCCCGGCCAACGGTTGGGCCATTGCTGGACCGGCGCCACTCGGCCACTTACGCGTCTCCTAGTTCAATAACATCCATGACTCTGAAACGTAAAGTTCGTTCCCCTTTCCCCAAGTATAATACTTGTTGATAAGACTCCACAAAGTAGTCGTATCTAGTTGGAAAGGAAAATTCACCAATATTTTCCAAGCTGATGTTTGTTAATGGATATAAACTTGTTCCATCCCCTCGAGCGTTGAGGAGGTAACCAAAAAGACTCATATCGATATTTGAAAAGAATCAAGATGTGAGTGACCAGATAGTTTAGCAAGAATATGACCGGGCAGTCAAATAAATAACAGCTCTCGGGTGAGGTCCCCCTGTATATTTTAGGAAGTTTGAGCGAGTATTTAAATCTTCTTATAAGATAGATTTAAATAAAAATAGAGTCTTGGAAACCTCCCCTTGATAAAATAGTCATAAAAGACTACGAAATATTTTACATAATATCTGAAGGTGAAATATAATCTTTAAATAATATAAGTCATTATAAAAAGAATTTAGAAGAATTTAAATAAATATTCCAAGAATATTTATTAAATCAATAATAATTCAAGAATTTTACTAAATCATATTATTGCTCGTAAGTAATCCTTGAATGAATATATAGGAATATTTGCTAAATAAATCTCTTCTTAAATGAATATTCAAACTAATATTCATTAAATAAATAAACTTAAATAAATATTTACTAAATAAATCAAACCTTAAATGAATATTTGAAAATAATATTCATTTAACAAATAACATTCTAAATGAATATCCAAATAATATTCATTTAACAAATAACATTCCAAATGAATATCCAAATAATATTCATTTAGTAATCAAAACTTTATAGGAATATTCGAAATAATATTCCTTGAGTAATTAGAACTTCCAAAGAATACTTTTATAATAATATTTAATAAGTACATAAATCTTAAATGAATATTCGAAAGTAATATTCATTTAATGAATAAAATTCTAATGAATATTCAAAAATAATATTCATCTAATATTTCTCGACTGAGATAATACTCAAATAACATTTCTCGAAAGATTTCCAAGTAGTTGATACTTTTATGGAAATATAAATAATGTTTAATAATAACATTCCTCAAAATGAATACTACTCTGTCGCTGGAATCCCTCCGGGTTTCCACGACTATCTATATATCACAAAATACCGACTCCCGATCTTATATTTAAAGAATGAATATCATACGCCCTTCACTAAGGGTCTTAACAAAACAATCCTGCTTATAACTGATAAATCATATCTAGTCTATAAGCCAATATCTATTCAGGGAACAAGCATATCAATAGACTTGAAAGTAGGCATGCATGCTATGGCATATGTATACAACAATCATCATATATATTATCACAACAATAGTTCCAAGTATTGGAAACTTGCCTGGTAATCCTGTAGGGGTAGTGTGCCTCGTGTCAATCCAGTGATCTATAAATAGTCACAATAACCGAGGTCAATCACTTAACATTTCGAAAGGCTAAGTATAACTTAACTTAGGTCGAATCACGTTTTCGAATTATCTCGTTATACACCTCTTAGTGTAACTCCCTTTATTATCACTATGACCCGACATTCGACCGCTACTAAGACACGTCACTATACTTACACTTGGTATATACTTAAGTCATGTAAGTTTTAAGGTTGGTCATTTACGAACCAAGATTATACCTCGAGATTTATCGCCCGTTTTCTAAGTCATTTACCAAATTCATAACCAAGTATGCTTCTAAGGGTTCGTTTGCGTTTAACCTTGATTCGAACATTTTTATAAAATCGGAAAACGATCCCTTCGACATGTGGTTTTCTCTCACACCTTAATTTTTACCTCTAGTATTTAATTATCAAGATTTGCCACTGATTTCGTAGTATTAAAGGAATCCAATTTCGGTTACGAACTTTCGTTTACAGCTTCGAACCACTTTTACGAATTTAACCATAACTCCTAAACCGTAAATCCATTTCACACGATCTTTATATCAAAACGAAGCTTATAACATAATATACCTTTTATTGGTATAATATGAAACTGGACAGTGAGTTAAGGCTATTTTCAAATACAGTTTCTTAAGGTTTAATGAAAATTGGGCATTACGACGGCTATAAATCGAACGTTCCAAAAATCGTAACATCAATACCAAGCCACACCGGGCATCCATACAACTCATATACATGATTATCAACTTAACAAGTCCAGAAGTTCATCACTTATTCATCATATGTATCATATTGCTTAATCACTAAATTACTAGCAAACCATGCTTATAATCATCATCATAACCTTAACTACACTAAACTATCAAGAACATGCTTTAATCTTCAAAACAAAAGCTAGGGTTTTGATGAGATATACCTTCCTTGGTGAGTGCTAGAGCCTTACTAAGCCTTGAATAATCCTTGTACAACCTTAACTAAGCTTGATCTAACAAGAAACATCAAGGATATAATTAAAGATTTTCGGAGCTTCTAAAACCCATCTGAAAGATCATGAACAACGAAGACCTTACCGAGGTTTTCTGGACATGGCTTCTAAAGGAGAGTTGTAGAGAATCTAACCAGCTTTCGAAAAAAGCTAAAGAACACGAAATTTCATGGAGTAATGAAGGAGATATGGCCATTTGAAAATCATCACAGAAACTGTCAACAATCTGGACAGTTTGCTTCTTCAACTTGGGGAGGCGATTTTCCTAGGCTATACTACTTTGATTGCTATGCAATTTGGAGCGAATATTGCCCATGGAGTGGAGAGGTTGTGGTTAAAATTTGGTGATTTTATCATGGATAGATATGGAGATATGAATTTTTGCTTCATCTATGGTTCTGCTGGGCAGTTTGTAAGAAAAGAAAGAAATGGAGTTTGTTTGCTTGGTTCTTGATCAATAATGTGTAATACAAGTGATATACACTAATATCTAATGGATGCATCTTGTTTTGGCTAGGTGTCATGCTCTAATTGATCCTTTTTGGATTTCCTTATCCTTAGAAATTGCATCCAAGTCCCTAACTCTTGTGTTCTTGCACTCAAGTCCTTGGTTAATTGCATTTTGGTGCAAGATATTTTGATAAAGTGATGATGTCATATTCCACTATCTATATTGGATGCATCCTTGGTTGCTTATACGTTTCTTTGTCCGGTTATTGCTCAATCCGATTGATCGTTCGTAGGAATATCTCAAAGGTTTCTAGTTAGGGTTTTACCGAAAACCTTCTTAATAATTATAATACCGTTCTCCATCTTTCTTAATACTTCTCGAATTTAAATTCCTTAAATAAATCCTCAAGTCTTGCAGTGTCCAAGGAAATCTCGGAGAAAATAAAAGTGCTATTTTTCTGAATCCGATGTCGTTTACATACACTTATTTCGCCCCTGGGTCATGAATACGAACTCAGAAATCCGTTCTGAATACTTCTATATAGCGTCGTCTAATAATATTCTTATTTCCACCAAAAACACTATTCATTCTTTATTCCATTTTTATTCCTTATATTTATAAAAATGTCCTTGTTCTCTTTCGGGCATTTCTTAACCCTTTTACAGAACCACTGGACTAACAACAGATATTGATTTGGATGACACAAGAATATCTCCTTCCTCTTTGGAGTGCCATAACTTATTTCTTAGGAGATAGATTATTCTAATCTAGGTTGTCAACCCATTGCATTCTTCATGACATATAATCATTTAAATCTATACCCATTCACATTCATTGTTAATACCTTGTAGTCGGAGTCATTGTTCATTCTTTCATCAATATATAAAAAGTTTTAATTCTACCGAAAATTCGGGTTCTTACAGTCTCCCCTCCTTAAAAGGATTCCGTCCCGGAATCGGGTAGAAGACAAATGGGGTACTTGTTGGTCATTTCACTTTCCAGTTCCCCGGTCAATCCTTAATCATTCCAATACTCTTACAGCACACCTCACTAGTGCTATAATATATCCTTTATCCTTTTTCATCAACTTTGCTACTTTTCGTACAACACACCATCCGGGTTATGCTCTTACTCAGTCATATACTACTTTCCTTATTGGTATTGGTAGTGACTTTGGTATCACTATCGCGCTGCGAATTTCGGAGATAACCTCACTCGTAATTATGCAATTCCTGATCGCTTTAATCTTCGCAATCTCGATCAATATATAGAATTAGAAGGATTTATTGAGAGATCACTATGATCAATGAACATTTGTCCTATTGCATAGTTAGTACAGAAGGTGGCCAGCCTTTAGTACTTGACAAGCAATTTAGACAAGCTATGGTATTCCACTTAGACTCCTATCACATAGACAGGTAGTCACGTAGCAGTACCTCCCCTCCTTAAAGGGTTGTTCTCCTCAATTTAGAAGAAGGTAAATAAGGGAGAAGAAAAGAAAAGAATTTCAAAGAAAAAAAAATCTTCATGATTGTCAAAAATATCATATTCAGAATTTACCTCTGAACTATAGAGGTTTATTAGAGAAGAAAAATAATCGTATTCGTATCAAATACTACTTTATCGTAATCTCACGTATCACATGTCCTTGCTGCTCTGTCCATTATTCTATGGACATACACTCTTGTTCGACCTTAACAGCACTTACTTTTGGAAAATCCTTCAACCTCTCACGTTAAATCTTGGATTTCTCGCTTGACATTATTATTACTGACATTTCACGCCACGACACTGGCTCTTTCATATTCATAATACTAACACTGTCATGTTATCATCTCGAGAGTTCGTTAGAAAGTTCATTCATAAGATTCCTTGCTTTTCATTTCATAATTATCTCTTAATCTTTTCTTTATCAATCACATTCTTCGTATTATCTAATTCATATTTACTTCTGTTGTTAAACTCCACCGTCATCTCAGTGTTGGGACACTCGTCACTTTTACTCAGTACGCATTACACGTTTGGAGTCAATCTTTCCTTTGCTCAACCATCTAGATTTCACTTTCTCATCCCATGAGTCTCTTTATTACTTAATCAATCTATTCCAAATTTCATCGACTTCCCCCAACCTAAAAGGGGTCAATTTGTATGTCATTTATGCTTCTAGTTCCAACTTTCCGTTTTGGCCAATACCCTTGCCCTGCCAATTCCATACTTTTCTCGCTTCATTATTGGAGCTTCTCATGAGTCTGCCTATCTGACTCCCTTATTGATCCTCAACTCTATTTCCATCTCTATCGGTCACTTGTCTTCATTTCTACTATAACCATTCTATGAACCATCATAGCCTAATCATTTATTTCAAATATCCCGTCGTTCCAAAAATTAAACCACCCGAAATAAACCTGGATGATTTCTCTAACTTAGATTCAATTCGACATTTCCACAGTCGTTATCACCTAATTTCTCAGAAGGATCACCATCGTTTATCGTTTACGCAGTGCTTTAATAACTAAACATACGGGTTTCATCATCGTCAAATCAAGATCCTCTAGGAAAACAAAATAATCATTATTCCCTATCCATAAGAAATGCTTCCTGAACTTGACGTAGATATTATATGAAGTAGATAAAATTGCAGGAAAGCTTCCAGCATCGTAGCTGGAACAGGCTGGTGAGATTATTAATCATATATCTCCAGTAGAAGACTAGAAGCTTAGCGGTTTGCTTAATCCCTTGCCAACCTCATAATTCTCTATCTTGTTTGCATAGAAATACACCAACATAAACTTGTTTATCATTCATCATCATGCCAATTAGCTTATCAATATCAATACCAATCTATCTTCTGTATTCAGTCATCCCTTATTACCTCATCTCTCCTCTTTCTTTCTAAAATAAGGGAGAGTCGCTTGGGGAATTTGGTCTGGCCTGTTGCAGAACCTTCTAGTGTCGTTAAAGTGTTGCAGAAAAAAAATCAGGAATCGAATGTTACTTAAACTATCCTTATAGTTGTTCCTCGCACAATCATCAGGGGAACGTAAATTCTTCTATCACATTCTGACCTTCAAGGCCCTTCTCATTTTCACACTATTTTTTTTAGTATGAGCATATATACTTACTCCCTTATACTTAAAGTGTCGGCCACCTCATTGGTCTTTCCTGAATATAATAATTTCTTGAGATCAATGCTTTCCGGATCTATTCCAACTCAGGATGGAAGCGTTCTCCCTTAAATTCTGCTGAATGAGAGAAAGCATCTATCAGTCTTTTCCAAAAGTCATTGCTTCCACCTTTCTGGGTGAACTTTATCACGGTTACTCCCAATCATACCTAGGATATTTCTTATCTTAGTCCTTTCTTATTTTTGGATAATCTCAACCTTATTGGTTCAATCCATACTTGCTCATGGTTTCCCACATGCTTCATCTGGCCTTATTGTTACTATGTCATACATTCCTTACCAAACCTCTTCCCTTATAGGGTTTCTTAGGTCATCCTCATCATTCCTCCTGTATCTTCTGGGTACAGGGTATATCAAACATCATTAATCAATTCTATAACAATTCTGTCTATGTACTTTTCGAGACTCCTTTCCACAATTCCTTACAGGTTATTGACACCTTGGTCGATTCAACTTATATCGTCTGATTTCACAATGTCTTTATTAGGGGTGATGCTATCCTTTGTGCATCCTCCAGGGTTCATCTTAATATATGGACATTCTATCCTCAATTCTATTTTCAAGGAATACTTATATCCTGTAATTGGAAATCCACTCATATATCCTTAATAAGGGTCTCTGTTAGAAATGATTGATGAGAACAGTGTTTGGAAGCTAAAGTAACAAAACAGAGTTTAGCTGGAAGCAGTCAGAGTTTAGTTAAACACTGATTGGAAGCGCAACAGAGGTTGTTAAACTCTGTAGCGGTAGTGTCTGAAGAGTCAACAGTGTTTGAAGATTGATACAAGATAAATATGGAAGCAATATCTTTGAAGATTGGAAAGCTGTCAAAGAGATTGAGTTGACTTGGAAGACTTGAAGCAATCGTGATTGATATCAATTGTATAGCTTAATTATTGGAGAATCAATTACTGATTGTACGAAGATGTATGTTTTATAAATACAGTTAGGTTAACCCTAGAAGGGTATCGAACATTGAGAAATTCATTGATTGTAACCTAAGCAGCTCTCTGTGATATTTTACATCACTGAGAGAGGAATTGTTAATTCCAAACAGCTTTTAAGTATTAAAAAGTGTGTTCTTGTTAAGTTACTCATACAGTATTTGATTACCTATTGTGTATTCGACCTAATAAGTGGTATCAGAGCCAATCTGTTACTTTATTACAGTTAAAGATCCAAACACAATAGTAATCAATGGCAGAGATACCTCCACCATCTGAGAAAGCCCCTACTACTGTTAGTAGGTATGAAACAATTAGGGTTCCTATACTTAGGCCATCAGAGTATGCAATTTGGAAGGTGAAGATGACCATGTTTCTGGAGGCTACAGATCCAGAATATCTTGATAGAATTTATGAAGGTCCTCACAAACCTACAAAGTTATCTGCTGCTGCTGCTGGTGAGGAATCAAAGGTCATTCCAAAAGAAAAGAAAGATCTAACTGCTGAGGATCTTTCATCAATTGCAAAGGATGCAAAAGTAAGACATTTACTTCACAGTGCTTTAGACAATGTTATGTCTAATAAAGTGATTAATTGCACAACTGCAAAGGAAATATGGGATACACTTGAGGTTAGGTGTCAAGGAACTCCTGCAATCAAGAAAAACAGAAGAAACATACTCACTCAGGAGTATGAGCATTTTGAGGCAAAGTTTGAAGAAACCATGACAGAAACATTTGACAGATTCTGTAAACTGCTCAATGATTTGTCATTGGTTAACAAAGAGTATGATTTAGAAGACTCAAATCTCAAGTTTCTTCTTTCTCTACCTGAAAAGTGGGATGTGAAAACAACCACCATAAGAGATAACTATGAACTTGGTGAAACAGAGATTGATGAAATTTATGGACTGCTCAAAACCCATGAATTGGAATTGGAGCAGAGAAACAAAAGATCAAGTAGAAAGTCAAAGTCTGTTGCTCTTAAGGTTGAGGAGAAACCATCAAAGAAGGAAGCATCAAGAAGAAAGGCAAAAGGAAAAGCTTTAGTCATACACTCAGAAAGTGAGTCATCAAACACTGATGTTGACTCAAACACAGATGGAACATCTGATTCTGAAGATGATGAAGAGATGATGCAAATGGCTGCATTGATGGTAAAGACCTTCAAGAAGATGGGATTCAAGAACTTCAAGAAGGGAAAGAGATTCTCCAAGGACTACTCTAAGTCTGACAAGAAGAATTTCAAGAAATCTGAGGGAAAGGACTTCAAATCTGGTAAGAAAGATAAGTCTGAGATTCAATGCTACAAGTGTAAGGAGATGGGTCACTATGCTCCTGAGTGCAAGAAGGGTAAAACTGAAAAGGCACTCTACACCAAAGGCAGAGATTGGGCAGACACTTCAGATTCAGATGAGGAAGTGAACTATGCACTCATGGCTACTACTCAGAATGAAGATGATGATCTAAAGGTACCCCCAACTACCTATGCTTATAATACTGATAATATAACTGAATTGAGAATTTATCTTAAAGCATTACATATCAGTTATAGGGATCAGACTTTAGAAAATGAGAGGATAAAAAATGAGTGCTCTCAACTCAAAGATAGAAATAAACTTGTTGAGGAACAGCTAGAGAACATGAATAAAGTTCAGAAAGAGAGAGATGATGCAGTGTTTATTGAACAGGAGTTGCTAGGTAAGTATAAGCAACTAGAATCTGAATTGGAGGATGCTAAACACATTATTAAAACTTGGACACACTCTGGTAAAGACACTCAAGAAGTGTTTCAGTCAGATACAGTAGGTCTAGGTTACTCTGAAGGAGATGAACTTAGATTTGAAAATTTGGTAAAAGTTAGACCACATCGTTCATCTGAAGGTAATGTTATGGGAACAGGTGGACCTAAGACTGAAGCTGAGAAAAAGGCTGTTAAAGAATCATATGCTAAGACTTTTGTTAAAGAGGCTAACATTGGTTTAATGACAGATAAACAACTCAAGCATAAGCTTAAAGAGATAAAATCTGTCAACAAACAGAGAATGCCTAAGAAAAACAAAAATGGAAAGGTAGGCATAACATCAGGAATTAAGCCAATGCTTGCTTCATTAGCTCCTAGAAAAACATGCTTTAATTGTGGTAGCACTAATCATCTTGCTAGTTTCTGCAGTAAGAATAAGAACATTAATTCTTTGCCCTCTAAAACTGCAGTTAAAAATGATTATGTGAGGACTAGACCACAGACTTTATGTACACACTGTGGAAGTACATGGCATTCTATTTACACTTGCAGAGATTATCATGCTATTTACTATAATTACTATGAACCCAAGCCAAATTTGAAATGGGTTAAAGTAAACTCTGCAAATGTAAACTCTGAAAAAGTTAGCTTAAACTCTGATAATGTGAATTCCGCTGCAAAAGCTAACAGAATTAAGAAAGCCGAAGGATCCAAGCAAGTCTGGATCCTTAAAACTAATAATCAGTGATTGTTTGTGATTGCAGGGCAATAGGGTTAGTACCCTAGTCGTGGACAGTGGATGTTCAGGACACATGACAGGAAATAAAGCCCTGCTATCAGAGTATGAGGAGAAGGCTGGCCCAAAAGTTTCCTATGGAGATGGCAACATAGCACATACTCTGGGATATGGCAATATTAATCTTGGGAGTGTCATCATCACAAATGTAGCTCTGGTTCCAGGACTCAAGCATGATCTGCTATCTGTGAGTCAAATCTGTGACAGAGGATATCATGTAGATTTTCAGCCTGAATATTGTCAAGTGATCAGTAAATCTACAGGGAAAGTTGCTCTAGTTAGAAACAGACACAATAACATCTATGAAATTAAATTGTCAACAAACACTGATGGCAAATCAGTGTGTCTGTCAACAAGAATGTCCAGTGAAGAGAGTTGGAAGTGGCACAAGAAACTCTCTCATTTAAATCTGAACAACATCAATGAGCTAATAAAGAATGATCTTGTAAGAGGTCTACCAAGGTCTTTGTTGAATGTAGAAGGCCTGTGTGATTCTTGTCAAAAGGCCAAACAGAGAAAAGCCTCCTTCAAAAGCAAATCTGAGTCTTCAATTGTTGATCCTTATCATCTCCTACATGTTGATCTTTTTGGATCAGTGAATGTCATGTCTCTTGGAAAGAAGAAATATGCTCTAGTCATTGTTGATGAATATACCAGATACACATGGGTATATTTTCTTGCAAAGAAGGATGAAACTGCATTAACACTGACAGAACATATAATACAACTGGACAAAGGGTCAGAGAATCAAGTGAAGATAATCAGAAGTGACAATGGAACTGAATTCAGGAATTCATCAATGGAAGAATTTTGCAAGAGTAAAGGAATCAAACAAGAGTTTTCTGCACCTGGCACTCCACAACAAAATGGTGTAGTGGAGAGGAAGAACAGAACCTTGATAGAAGCTGATAGAACCATGTTAGATGAAGCAAAGCTGCCAACATATTTTTGGGCAGAAGCAGTTCAAACTGCTTGTTTTACTCAAAATGCAACACTGATCAATAAGCATGGTAAAACACCATATGAAATGGTGAAAAAGAAGAAGCCAAATCTAAAATATTTTCATATTTTTGGATCCAAGTGTTTTGTATTGAAGACTCATCCTGAGCAGTTGACCAAATTTGATCTAAAGGCAGATGAAGGAATTTTTGTTGGCTATCCACTGTCAACTAAGGCATTCAGAGTTTATAATCTGAGAACCAGGGTGATCATGGAATCAATTCATGTGTCATTTGATGACAAGAAAATAATTGGACTTGAAGATGTCAATGAACATGATCAACTGCACTTTGAAAATGAAGATTTATTCTCTGAAAAAGTAAACTCTGATCAGACTGATCTGACAAACTCTGTTGATCTAAACTCTGAACCTCTACTGGTAAATACTGAAGAAACTCTTCAATCAGAAACTAGGGAAGAACCAGTTGAGGGGGAGCATGAAGAATCACATCAAAGTGGAAATTCAAACACTGATAGTGACTCAGTTGATAATTCTGAATCAAACTCTGTTGATTCAAACTCTGTTGATAATTCTGAGCAGTCACATTCAGGGGGAGCATCAGAAAATGAAGAGAGGCACCAAGAAAATCAGGAGAGCATGGATCAAGGGGGAGGATCACATGATGACAGAAGCAATTTGCCTTCTGCAAGAAAATGGACTAAGTCACACACACCTGATTTAATTATTGGTGATCCAGATGCAAAAGTAAGGACAAGAAGTGCAACAACAAATGAATGTCTGTTTCATGCATTCTTGTCACAATCTGAGCCAAAGAAAGTAGAAGAAGCTCTTAAAGATGCTGACTGGATAACAGCAATGCAAGAAGAGCTAAATGAATTTGAAAGAAATGAAGTGTGGACCCTTGTACCAAGGCCCAAGAACAGATCCATTGTTGGTACTAAATGGGTTTTCAGAAATAAAACTGACAGTGAGGGTGTTATCACAAGGAATAAAGAAAGACTGGTTGCAAAAGGCTATTCACAGCAGGAAGGAATAGACTATGATGAAACATTTGCTCCAGTTGCAAGATTGGAGGTAATCAGAATCTTTCTAGCATATGCCTCTCATAAGAAATTCAAAGTGTTTCAGATGGATGTGAAAAGTGCATTTTTAAATGGAAAACTTGAAGAAGAAGTGTTTGTGGAACAACCACCAGGATTTGTAAATCCAAAATATCCAGACCATGTTTACAGGTTAGACAAGGCACTCTCTGGACTTAAGCAGGCACCAAGGGCATGGTATGAAACTCTTGCCAAATTTTTACTAGAAAGTGGGTTTCACAGAGGTACAATTGATAAAACTCCCATGGCAACTGCAACAAAATTGGACAAATATGCAGGGTCATCAGTAGATATGACAAGTTATAGAGGAATGATTGGTTCTCTACTCTATTTAACAGCTAGTAGACCTGATATCATGTATGCCACTTGTTTGTGTGCAAGGTTTCAGGCAGATCCAAGAGAACCACATTTAACAGCAGTAAAGAGGATTCTTAAGTATCTCAAGGGCACTATAACTTTAGGGCTGTGGTATCCAAGAGAATCAGAGTTTAAACTACTTGGCTATTCAGATGCAGACTTTGCAGGCTGTAAGATAGACAGAAAAAGCACCAGTGGAAGTTGTCAATTTCTGGGTGACAGACTTGTTTCCTGGTACAGCAAGAAACAGAAGTCAATATCTACATCTACAGCTGAAGCAGAGTATATTGCTGCTGGTAGCTGCTGTGCACAGATTCTATGGATGAAGAATCAACTGCTGGATTATGGATTAAGGTATACCAAGATACCTATTTACTGTGATAATCAAAGTGCTATTGCAATGACAGGTAATCCAGTACAACATTCAATGACAAAGCACATCAGCATAAGGTATCACTTCATCAGAGAGCATGTAGAGGAAGGCAACATTGAGCTTCACTTTGTGTCTACAAAACAACAACTTGCAGATATCTTTACCAAGCCATTGAGTGAAGCTACATTTACAAGACTGGTCAATGAACTAGGAATGGTCTCTAGTTTTGATTAGAGATGTTGGTTAGACTCAAAAACTTATTTTTAAAATATATTGCTCATGTTTCTGCAAATTGTTAAGTGCTATGTGAACCTTAGTATTAAACTCTGTTATGCATGCTTATGTTTACACTTTGTTAAACTCTGTCAGCATGTCTGTCTGCTAAACACTGTTAACATGTTGGATACACTCAGTGAATTCAGAATTGATTATTGTCTGAATGAAAACACCAATGAAGAAAAATGTATGAAGCATGATTCTCAGTAAATAAATCATGATTCTTTCTGAGTCACTGTAATCTAATCAGATTTTGTGCAGTAAATTAACACAGCATGATACTATTTCATATTTATAGCATCTCTTAGTTTATTCAGTCCTAAACTCTGAGTCTATGAATATTGTGTGCATTGCCTCTCATAAATAATTTCTGGTATTGATGAACTCTAAACTCTGATAAGTGACATTTTGTTCCCAAAGGTATGGTTCCTGATGATTCCTTGTTTGTACTTGTAAAAACCATAAAACTTGAGATGTGTCATTGATTAGTTTGGTGAGTTCAGATTCATGTCTACACCTTGTGAGATTTTGAGCCAAATCAGTGATTGATACATTCTCTATCAATCAATTTTTATTGTTGTGTGATGTTCAACAGGAAGTATGTTTCTCTAGAACTTGTATTAAACCATTTTGAGACTACATGATATGTGTGTGCATGAAAATGATAAAGGCAATAGGATTTACCATTTCTTCAAACACTGTTCAAAATTCTTTTGAACACTGTTCAAACACTGTTCATAAATTCCACCCTTAGTAAACCCCTTTGAGCCTAATTAACTGCTCATTTTTCTTAAACTCTGTAGTATTAAGAGCAGTTATATTTCTTTTGAAAAAATCAAGCAGGTGAGTGTTTCTCAAGAAAAGAAAAGCTTACTCAGTATATATGTTAAAAAAAAAAAGATAAAAAAATATATAATAAAAAAGAGAGGCATATATACTGATCATCTTGTACAAATATGTACTAACAGTGTGACTGAACACTTTGGTCTATTAAAATGTTCAGCTTGAAATTCACTCATGAATAAAACATCTCTTATCATCTGTTTGATCTTACCTCATTACAACCCTGAATAAAGTCCTTTTGATTTGTGCATACATGTACTCAAAGTAGTGTAGAATTGGTAGACATTCAAGCATATGGTAGAATCTGCTTTTCCTGATTGAATGTGAGTGTAAACACTTCACCTAAACACTTGTGTGCTTTGAGAGTTTGTGAGTTTATCAAGTTCATGACTGTTATTCACTGAATGATGCTCTGATTTCTATCTCTTGATCTTTTTGTCTTCAAAGACTGTGTGCTTACTTGGATAATCATGGACATCAATGGGAATAGAAGTTTTCAGATTTCTGTATTACAGTAACTACAGAGTTTAGCATTCATCAAACAATCAGTGTTTACTATGAGAGTTTGTGCATTCAGTGTTTATTGATTTTTGTTATGGATTTTATGAAATATTAGATGCTCTAAAAATTGATTTTGGTAAACTCTGCTTCACACACATTCATATTCACAACTGTACAATTTTTGAAAGGGTTTTAGTGATAAAGTTGGAAAATTGACAAACACTGTCGAGTTGTGTTAAGTACTCTAAGGTAAAATTTCATTGAGATAATTTGACTATTTTGGAGTAATTGGGGTAGTTGACAACTGTTAATTAGTGTGAATATGTCATAGTGTTGTGATTAAAGGAATGACAGCGGTAATTATTGAGTGATCCATTGGTTGTTTGACACGTGTCCCATTATAGTGTCCCACTCACACATTACTCTACAATCAGTTGCGCGCTTTCAATAAATAAACGATTGAGTTTTGTTTTTACTCTAATCGTTTTTGTTCTCTCACTTCACATCGATTAATATTCACCCACTCACAGTTACTTGCATACTCAATCTCTTTCAAAATTCTTATTCACTCTCCTTCACATTTTGGTAAACACTTACCATACACATCTTTTCTCTGAATCTTTTCGTATCATATCTTACTAATGGCAACCAAAGCGTTTGATGCAGCAGGGTTAGTTTTTCTTCCTAGCAACTATGCAGCTCCACTGGAGAATGCAAATGCTCCAGAGGCGTTTCATTTGTTTCAAAATTTCTTGAAAGATTCCGAGATTGGGAAGGCTTTAACTGCACCACCAACACTCTCTGCTTCACAAATTGCTACTTTTTGGACAAACTCTGTGTATGATGATGGAGAAGAGTCTGGTACTCCAACAATTACTTTCACTCATGATGAATCAGAGTTTATCATTACTCCAACTACGGTTAGGGATGCTCTGGATTTTGAGACTCACACTTCTTACAGTGTTGTTGGTCACGACCGTTTGCGGACAATGTTGCAGCAAATTGGATGTGCAGGAAATTTGAATAAGCTGGGATCTCTGAGAAGGCCACTTTTGAGAAAGGAATGGAGTTTCTTTTTCGATTGCATTACAAGGGCTTTTGGAAAGAAGACAACAAATTGGGATGCACTTCCTCTTGATACTCTCCAAATTGGTCATGCTCTACTGTATGGAGGTAATTTCGATTTTGGTAGACTAGTGCTAATGAATTTGGGAGAGCGTTTGTCTGAGCCTACATCTGTTTATTTTTCTCGATTTTGTCAAATGCTATTCAATGCTTGTGTGCCTAATCTTACAATTGATGAAGCTGATGTCATTCAGCCTTTTCAAGTTGCTAAAAGGATGTTTTCTGATTTGACAAATAAAGATGTTACTAAACAGCAAATACCTGACATGTTTATGCCACTAGCCTTACAAAACTATGTCAACCAACCTCAAGATTCTCAATCTACCCAATCATCACACCAATCAGACTCACAACACATGCCTGAACCATTAGACACCATACATTCTGAACCAACATCAACACCCACAACACCCACAACCACTGTACCTACAACACCCACTCATCAACCACAATCTGAACACATAAACTCTCCTCCAATAAACTCTGAACAAATAAACTCTGAATTCATAAACTCTGAGCCAGTACCTACTGATCAACCCAAATCCAAACCAAAAAGAAAAAAACACACTGCACTGAACACTAAACACTCAAAGGCTAAACAGACATTACCTGGAGCTGTTTATACCAGAAGAATGAAACAAAAGGCAAACAGACCTTCACTTTCACCAACTAAGGAGAGCTCTAGTGAAGAAGAAGAGGAGATTGCAGTGCCTCAAGTCAAGAAAAGGAGATTAATTCTTTCAGAATCTGATGATGAGCATGATATTGAAGCTCCAGAGGTGGTTTCCCAGCAAACACCTACTGTTGAGGTTGCAGAGAATGTTGCTATACCTGCAGAGGTTGAAATGCCTGCAGAGGATGCTGTGCCTATCAATGTTGAAATACCTGCAGAGGTTGAAATGCCTGCAGAGGAGGCTGTCAATGTTGAAGTACCTACAGAGGATAACATGCCTGTAGAAGAGGATCACAGAGATGGTTTTTCACCAATGAATGATATTCTTGACTCACCTGTTATCCATACTGAAGCTCCTGGTATAGCTGATCAGCCTGAAGTTGTTCTTCCTGAAGCTGCAGCATCACATACAGAGCTGATATCTGATGCTTATCAAATTCCTGACAAAGGTGATGAAGTTGATCAGGCACCTAAGAATAACTCTACATCTATGCCTGTTGAAGCTACAAATGCAAACTCTGTTGCAGAGCCTATGCAACATGAGGAGAATATTGAAAAGATTGCAGAAGTTGTTGTAGAAACTGTGGCTGACAAAGCTCAGCACAGTGGTTCTTTACAAGATGCTCAAGCTAATGATGCAAGTGTTGAAGATGAAACTGAAAACAGTGCAAACTCTGATTCTTTTCTGAGTGCACCAGCACAGACTGATAATAAACATAAACCTTTTGATCAGCCTTGTCCATCTCATGCAATTGAAGAAGAGCACCTTGCTAAATCTGCTGCTAACTTGTATAAAGCAGACTGTATTTTTCCAAAAGGGAGAGCAGCTGATTTCGTTAAGCAGACTGCTAGTCAAATTTCAAATCCAGAGATTTTATCCTGTTTAAAGGCAACTGTGGTACAAGTCAAAACTCTGGATGGAAATTTTGCTGACACAAAACAACAAATTGCTTCTTTGAAAACTGAGATACAGACTAGAGAAATGAAAATGGAAAGAGAGTCAAAAATCAAAGCTGCACAGCTTTCTAAAGTTCAAGATACTCTCTTTGCCAGGTTAGGAAAGGTTGAAGAGAATCAGGCTGCCTTGTTTGCTAAGGTTGATTCAATTGCTAATTCTTTGGAGCTCATTACATCTATACTCATTCCTGATGATGTCAAAAAGGGGGAGAGAGTTGCTAAGTCAAAATGCAAAGTTTCTCAAACTCTGCTCAAAAAGGATGATGCTGGAGATGGAGGAGCAAGTGATAAGGCTTTAAACTCTGAGGCTTTAAACTCTGAGTCACTAACTCTGAGATCTGGCAAATCTCTTAAGTCACAGTCTGTTGGAATAAACACTGAAACTCAAGGTACTTCAAAAACCAAGAGTTTGGAATTAATATCTAATCCAAAGACTGATGAGGAGTTAGCTGTTAAGATTTTCATGGAAGAAAATGCAGAAGGAGTTACTCTAGAGGATGCTAAAGCTGAAGAAAAGAGTCTGCAAGAAAAGCATTTAAAAGCTTTAAAGTCTGTTAAGTTGAAGAAGAGGGAGAAAGTTGTTAAAACTGCAAAGCCTGTTCTTAAAGGCATTGAAATCAAAGAGAAGTTAACTGGCATTCAAGAAGAAGAAGAAGAAGAAGATAAAGAAAAGTTGATCAGAAAGTCTTCTCTTGATGCTAAATTGAAGTTAAAAGGGGTAATGAATGAGGAGAACAAAGGCAAAATGATTGTTACAACCTCTGTTGCTACACAAGTTGTACAGACACAAAGTAAACCCTTACCTAGGTTTTCTAGGCCAAAGATTCCAGTTCAGGAACAAACAGGAGTAACTGGTGATTATCAACACAATGTTGCTTGTTCAGGAAAGCCACCAGGGAGAAATACTTCTGGATTAGGTTCAACAAGAGATTTGAGATTTAGTAACAGTCCAAGAGATCCTTCTGCACTTGTTTCTCTTGGTTCTGGTATTACTCAAGAAAATCTAGATAAGTTGGATTCAGTTCAACTAGTTCATCAAAGGAGCTTAGATATTCACTTTCTGTTATACTTTATGGCAGATGGATCAGTGTTTAGAGTGGATGAAGAAGCAATCAAGTTAAAGTTATTTGAAGAACTTCAGTATGTTCTGCATATATTCAGAGTCAGAAATTGTCAAACACAACTTATTGCTAATTCTATAAGGGGATATATGCAGAAAGCTAAAATTGTTACAGGTTCAAAGTCTGCTGGGAAGTATGTTCCTAAGTACAGAGATTGGAATGGTAATCTGATAGAAATGGAGAAGGGGACTACAAAGCTAAAGACAGATCTTGGAATTACAGTTCTGGATTTTAATGTAAAGTCTGAGGAAGTGAAATATATCAGATTGGGAAATGAAATGAGAAGAAACACAATCTACGATCTCAGAGCTGCTATCTTTCAAACTGATGAGAATGATCCAGAATTAAGAGAGATCAAGGAAGCTATGCAGATTGAACTTGAAAATGCTGAGAGAAGATTGTTGATTGATTATCTCAGAACAACTCCAGATCTCGAGGAAGTTAGGTAGACAAAAGTGGTAAGTTTGTTGAGTAAAATTTTAAACTCTGTTTGTATGATTAACACTGTAGATCTTGTATTTGTTTTGACATCATCATTTACTGTAAACTTGTACATTCTTGCTAATGAACAAGTTGGGGGAGATTGTTAGAAATGATTGATGAGAACAGTGTTTGGAAGCTAAAGTAACAAAACAGAGTTTAGCTGGAAGCAGTCAGAGTTTAGTTAAACACTGACTGGAAGCGCAACAGAGGTTGTTAAACTCTGTAGCGGTAGTGTCTGAAGAGTCAACAGTGTTTGAAGATTGATACAAGATAAATATGGAAGCAATATCTTTGAAGATTGGAAAGCTGTCAAAGAGATTGAGTTGACTTGGAAGACTTGAAGCAATCGTGATTGATATCAATTGTATAGCTTAATTATAGGAGAATCAATTACTGATTGTACGAAGCTGTATGTTTTATAAATACAGTTAGGTTAACCCTAGAAGGGTATCGAACATTGAGAAATTCATTGATTGTAACCTAAGCAGCTCTCTGTGATATTTTACATCACTGAGAGAGGAATTGTTAATTCCAAACAGTTTTTAAGTATTAAAAAGTGTGTTCTTGTTAAGTTACTCATACAGTATTTGATTACCTATTGTGTATTCGACCTAACAGTCTCTTTTCAATCATTCCCCTCTTGATAATTTATAGGTAGCTTAATGCTAACCTCTTCTTTCAAACGAATGTCAGTCTATATTACCTTCCAAAAGACAACATATGTCTATCTGTCTTTCTTACAGAACTTGGTAATGGTAGCAAGGATGTTCTGGAAGATATTGGTCGTGTTCAACGTGAATCTCTTAGTGCCTAATGCTCCTCTTGAGGACACTAAGTTTCAGATCACATTTATGCATCATACTTCACCATCTTTGACAATCTTCGTAACTCTTCATTGGTCACTATCCTCAATCCTAATACGTCCATGGTATATATAAAATCCATCATCATGTATCTCAATTCATTTTATATCAAAAGTCCTCGCGGTTGGCACTTGGTTAGAAGCACCCCGCTTTGTCCTTACATTGCTGGTTTAGTCACTTGATAATCCTTAGTGACTTGGCCCCAACTGGCCATGCTAAAATATGTGAGTTTAGGGGTTGGCTAATAGTAGTACATTTCTAGCAATTGCTGGCATAGTGCCTTCTACTTTGATACCTTTTGATCTTTTCAAAACTTTACTCCATATAAGTCTCAATTGACTCCTCGGTACCGCCTCGTGCCACAAAAGCTTAACACTTCTGGCATAACAACCTTTTCATTTAAGTCAATCCTGGAATTTCTCAGTCCGGCTTGTTTCTTAATTTAATTAATTTTTTTTTTCGTCAAATCTCAACTTCATAATTGTATCCCTACATTCAACTGTGATAATCGGGGTCTGTCTACCAACCTGTATAGCGGCTACCCTACCCAATCCATAGGGTTCACTCCAGTTTCTATTCTCTTCGATGACGCATCCAGATAATTAGAAAGACAAGGTTTGCCAAATTTTGTCCCATTTCCTTTCCAGGATTAGAGAAATTTCAGTCAATCTATCCACCCATTGGTAACATTAAGAAGATCCATTTCGATACCCGAAGAATATTTCTAGGAACATCCAAGCGGGTGGAACCATAAACAGTTATAATAACGAAAGGATTGACATACAGTTAGGAGTTTAACCATTGGAAGGAAACCAAATATATACCTTCCCTAGAAGGGGAAATCAAAATTTTCAAACTGAAACATGCCACATTTTCCCCGGTACATATTCTGAAGGGTTTCGGGGCATAAACGCAGCGAAAAACAGTCATAAAAACAATAAAAATCCGAAACCCTAATCATAGGATCCATGTATAAGACATGCTGATTATGGTGAATAGAATCAGTACCTTTACGAAGCTTTACGAATTCGGTTGACAGATGGAGGTCCTAGATTGTGATCACCACGCAAACCTTTGATGCAAGATCCGCGTCTCTAAATCGTCCACACGAACGTTCGATCGTCCAACGATCCAAGGAGCAGGTACTAGCCAAAATCAGCCTCTCTCTCTCTCTAGCCTCTCAAAGAATAAAGCAGCTAGGGTTTTTTAAGAAAAACGATTTTGCAAAAAAAGTGTTCACCTAACCAATACATCTTTATGTATTTATAGGGAGAAAGATGGGCCTAACCCTAATCAGCTCGGGCTTCAATTAAAACAAACTGATTTGGGTTTTTTAATGAATTAAATTCGAAATAACATTTAATTAACTAAGTCCAACTCAATTAATTATTTATCCAATTTCGAATTTATAATCATTTAATTAAAAACGAAATCTGATTCCATAATCAATTTCGAATTTTAATTATTTAATGTAAATCTAATATTTAAATTAAAACTCCTTTTAAAACGTTCTTATTGTGTAACCCTTTAGGTTATTATTACGTTGGCAATAATTTTAATATCCAATAATAAAATTATAAACAATGAGTGGCATCTAGTAATACATCATTGCTACCCAAGTAATAATAATAATTGGTGATCCAATTAAACCTTTCGTGATATAATGTTTCCGTGTAATATAATCCCTTTAACCAAATATTATAGATTAAACTCGAGGCATGTATTTAGTCATCCTCTTCATAATTTAATCCGGGTTTACTTGATACATGAGTAGACTATTAAGACAAATCATTATTTGAGCACGGCCATGCATTTTATAGTCTCACTCAATCAAGAGGCCAATAATATCTCTCCTAATAATAGGAGGGTTAAATCCTTTATCTATCATTCATATTTCTCATACGTCTCATAATATACCCGATGTACATTTTTATCATCACCCGGTCAAAGGTAACTTTTAATGTAGTCAAAGTATATTAATCCTCGTATAGAAATATAATGATCTCAAGTCTAAGGATCATTACACCATTATCACTGTGAGTCTTTCTAATGACATTATCATAGAAACTCACTGTGGGTCAATCCAGTGCCATGTAGAATATTACATGCACCTATGTTCTTGACTTTAGTATCACTATACCTATGACCAATGAGATGTGGTCATCAGTCAACAAACATACTAATCTTTATGCATTATAATTGTCCCATATTAATAATGCTCGATTAGGGATATTTAGGAATATTAACACTATTCTTATAATCTCATTTTTTAAGTCACATACTTAAAGATATAGAATGCATGTTACATATTCCAAGGACATTAATTGTTCTAATATTTATATCGCAGTAAATAAAGATATAATAAATCATTGTTGAATAATCGATATAACATAATCACTGAATAACAAAATAGTTTATCCTAGAAGCACAATTACATTGTCTCTAGGGCACTAACACTATCAATCTCCCACTTGCACTAGAGCCAATCGCCTATGTATCTAATACCCATGGAACTAGTGTGACCTTCGTGCTTCTGTTGCGACAAAGCTTTGGTCAGTGGGTCCGCAACATTATCATTAGTATGCACTTTACATATATGTATATCTCCTCTCTCGTTTATCTCTCGAAGAAGGTGATATCTCTTAAGTATATGCTTTGCTTTGGAATGGGACCTCGGTTCATTTGCCTGCGCAATAGCTCCATTGTTATCGTAATACAGATCAACTGGATCTGCGATCGACGGAACCACACCAAGTCCCGAAATAAATTTTCGAATCCAAACAGCCTCTTTGGCTGCTTCACTGGCAGCAATATACTCAGCTTCCATTGTAGAATCAGCTACTGTCTCTTGCTTCGAACTTTTCCAGCTTACAGCACCTCCATTTAGACAAAACACGAATCCAGACTGGGACACAGAATCATCCCTATCTGTCTGGAAACTAGCATCAGTGTAACCTTTTACAACCAGCTTCTCATCTCCTCCGTATATCAAGAACGAATCTTTAGTCCGTTTAAGGTACTTAAGAATATTCTTGACAGCTGTCCAGTGACCCTCACCAGGATTTGAATGGTACCTGCTCGTCATGCTTAAAGCATACGAGACATCAGGACGAGTACATATCATCGCATACATTATAGAACCAATTGCTGAAGCATATGGTACTTTACTCATACGGTCCTTATCATCTGATGATTTAGGACAGTTTTCCTTTGAGATCACTATCCCATGAGACACCGGGACAAAGCCCCTCTTTGCCTCTTGCATTCCAAAACGATGCAATACTTTGTCAATGTATGTACTCTGACTTAGGCCGATTAATCTTTTAGATCTATCTCTATAGATCCTGATCCCTAAGATATAGGTAGCATCGCCTAAGTCTTTCATCGAGAAACTTTTTCCCAACCAAGTCTTCACAGCCTGTAGAAAAGGAATGTCATTCCCTATTAGTAATATGTCATCCACATATAATACTAGGAATGCCACATGGCTCCCACTAACCTTCTTGTAAACACACGGCTCATCCTCATTTTGTATGAAGCCAAAATCTTTGACTGTTTCATCAAAACGGATGTTCCACCTCCTTGAGGCCTGCTTCAATCCATAAATAGATCGTAGCAACTTACAAACCATTCTAGCAAACTTTGGATCGACAAAACCCTCAGGTTGTGTCATGTACATATCCTCTTCTAAGCTTCCATTTAGGAAAGCAGTCTTGACATCCATTTGCCAGATTTCATAGTTATAATAAGCCGCTATCGCAAGCAAAATCCTGATGGATTTGACCATAGCTACCGGTGAGAAAGTTTCATCATAGTCTATACCATGAATTTGCTTGAAACCTTTCGCCACCAGTCTCGCTTTGTAGGTCTGTAAATTTCCATCCATGTCAGTTTTCTTCTTGAAAACCCACTTGCATTCTATGGGTTTAACCCCATCAGGTGGTGCAACCAAAGTCCATACTTTGTTTTCATACATGGAATCCATCTCAGATTTCATGGCTTCCTGCCATCTCTCAGAATCTGGACTATTCATAGCATCCTTGTAGGTGAGAGGCTCATCATTATCTACAAGCATCACATCGCCACTTCGAGTCAGGAGAAATCCATAATATCTCTCTGGCTCATGGCGAATCCTACTTGATCTACGAACGACCTGTGTTTCTTGAGCAGTATTTTTCTCAACATCTTGAGTCTCATTCTGCTCATGTTCCAACTCTGGTTCAACAACATCTTGTAGTTCTCGATCCTCATCGAGATCTATTGTCCTCCCACTGTTTTTCTTAGAAAGCAGTTCTCTCTCTAGAAATACAGCCGTTCGAGCAACAAACACTTTGTTCTCAGAAGGTTTATAGAAATAATACCCTTTAGTTTCCAATGGGTATCCTACAAAATTACATTTGTCTGATTTCGGTCCTAGCTTATCAGAGATCAAACGTTTCACAAACGCTTCACATCCCCAAACTTTCATAAATGAAATGCTATTACGTTTTTCAGTCCATAACTCATATGGTGTCTTTTGAACCGATTTTGAAGGAACACGGTTTAGTGTTTGTGCAGCCGTCTCTAGGGCATAACCCAGAAACTAATTGGAAGATCCGCATGACTCATCATCGATCGCACCATGTCCAACAAGGTACGATTTCTCCTTTCAGACACCCCATTCCATTGTGGTGTTCCAGGAGGAGTGAGTTGTGATACGATACCACACTCCTTTAAGAAATTCTTAAATTCTAAGCTTAAGTATTCTCCCCCACGATCAGATCGTAGAGTTTTAATACTTTCGCTCTTTTGCTTCTCTACTTCAGCCTTATACTCTTTGAATTTTTCAAACGATTCGGATTTGTTCTTCAAAAGATACACATATCCGTATCTACTAAAATCATCAGTAAAGGTTATGAAATAGTAATAACCACCTCTTGCCATTGTACGCATTGGACCACATACATCACTATGTATCAGTTCCAATCGTTTGGTGGCCCTCTCACCTTGACCGGTAAAAGGAGCTTTAGTCATTTTTCCAACGAGACATGGTTCACATTCCTTGTATGATTCGAAATCAAACTTGTCCAAGTATCCATCCTTATGTAACTTGGAAATGCGATTCTCATTTATATGGCCTAAACGACAGTGCCAGAGGTATGTATGATTTGAGTCATTTGTTTTAAGACATTTGTTATTTATGTTATAGACAGAAGTATCAAGATCAAGAACATATAAACCATTAAACAAACGTGCAACCCCATAGGTAACATTATTCAATGAAAAGGAACAACTATTGTTCTGAATTAAGAAAGAAAAACCAATCTTGTCCAAACAAGAAACGGAAATAATGTTTCTGCAAATCGCAGGCACGTAAAAACAGTTCTCAAGTTCTAAAATGAGCCCTGTGGGCAACGATAAATGATAAGTCCCTACAGCTAAAGCAGCAACCTTTGCTCCATTGCCAACGCGTAGGTCAACTTCTCCCTTAGCCAAAGTCCTACTTCTCTGCAGTTCCTGCACATTTATACAAATGTGAGAAGCACATCCAGTATCCAATACCCAAGATGTAGAAATAGACAGATTGACTTCTATAACATAAATACCTGAAGTAGAAGCTTGCGCAGCCTTCTTCTTCTTCAGATCCTCCAAGTAAACAGGATAGTTTTTCTTCCAGTGACCAGGCTTCTTGCAGTAGTGACATTCACCTTTGTCAGCCTGTACGACATCTCCCTTCAGCTTTTTAGCCTTTTTGAAAGAGGGCTTAGAAGGACCAAGATCTTTTGATGCTACCTTTTTCTTGCCCTTCCATTTCCCTTTTCCCTTAGCACCTTTCTTGCCCACCATCATTATGGGAGCTTTCTCAGTTGCCTTGACCATATTTGCTTCAGTGGTCCTCAGCATGGCCAACAATTCCATAGGAGTCTTATCTTGCTCAGTCATATTAAAAGTCATAATGAACTGAGTATAGTCGTTGTTCAAAGATTGCAAGATTATATCGACTTGAGCCTCTCGCTGAAGCGGGAAACCCAAACGAGAAAGGTAATCACAATACCCGATCATCTTTAGAACATGTGGTCCGACTGGTCCATTGCCCTGCTTGCACGAGAAGAGTGCTTTGCTTATGTTGAACTTTTCCACACGAGCCTGTGATTGAAACATCGTCGAAAGATGTTCAAACATAGTATAAGCATTCATATCAAAATGCTGCTTCTGAAGCTCAGCATCCATAGTAGCAAGCATAAGACAAGCCACATCAGTAGCATCATCAATATGCTTCTGATAAGCATTTCGTTGATCTTGAGTGGCATTAGCAGCAGGGGCTGCCGGTGGAGGAATATCAATCACATAAGATTTCTTTTCCTGCATGAGAACAATTCTCAAATTCCTAGACCAGTCAAGGAAGTTTGATCCTGTAAGCTTGTCCTTCTCAAGGACTGATCGCACAGAGAAAGTGTTGTTTGTGTTGTTTGCCATTTCGAATATCTACAATGTTAAAATGCATAAAATAATTAGTCTACGGAATTGTTAAATTATGTTCAAGTGATTATTCATATATATTCATAATATATATCTCCCACTATTTTTATCAAATTAATAGCCCTACCTATCAATTCGAAAAAGTTTCTCTAAACCTTTCTAGTGAGCCAAGATCCATATTTCATCCCTTTTAAGGTTAGCTTTGGCTTTTCTCCTTAAAATGATTATTTAGGTAGACAACATTTGTCAATTATATCATATATAACTCTTGGATAGTTTGGTAGAACAACATTTGTTCCTATTCATCCAGTAAATCTTACCAAACTCTATGCCTCTAAGTTCACAATCCTATTGTGGTCACTTAGTTAAGTCAAACCCAAAGGTCTAACATTTGAGTATCACTAACTTACTCGATCGCGCCTTACCACGATAAACGAGGGTACTCCGCTTTGGCGCACCTACCCTTTGTCGATCTAGGTCTTGACGAGTGTTTCCCATTTGGAAGGCATCTTAAACTTAATATTCTGTTAGGGGTTTATTTAAAACGACCATGATCCCATCATAAAAAGATTCCCAATTTTTCCTTGAATTAAATACTTCAAATCAATATTCACCAATGGTTTGAATTCCAGGTTGTTGGAGGAGTCACAAGCGGCCTCACTTAATATCCAACTTCCTTACAGGTATGACCCGTTTTTGACAAAATCTCCCCATATCGAAATAATTGAAAATTCGTATTTAATTCCGTATTTCATTAAATACAGAAATCTCATAGTCGTTATAGTAAATTTTAAAATCTCAAGTCGTTACAGATTTTATCTTATTTAAGCAGGCATGACATGGGTGATGTATCTAATACATACATACATTCTACTTAATCTAATTAAGCATGCATATCTATCATTACGCATACATATCATCATATGTAAAGTGCATGAATGTAAAATCGTGCTTGGTTATGGCCCAATCCTATATGATCTTTCCAAGCTAATGGAAAAATCTAGGTCAATCTATGGTGGTTAATAAAACTAAATTATTACATAGTTGGTCTTCATAAATACATGTCTTCTTTGTGTCATCAACCTTCATCTCCATTGATCCTTCATTGCATGCTTCCAATGATCTTCTTATTACATAGAATATAAAACATAACTATACTAATGTACTTACATAAGAACTCGAGTTACATTCGAGATGAACAATTACAAAGCACCAAGAAAACGACATGCAAGTCGTATTTATAAAACCAAACCACAATAATTAAAACCATTAACCTATGGGTCTCAAGGCCATAACCAATCACCATGCTCAATTAACACTTAAGAACATCATATCAAAATATATCACATGAATAAAGCATATGTCACAAGCCCAAATTTGTCACAAGCCCTAACCGCGCGGATCGACCTTAATTTGCAATATTACGTATCAAAATACAAGCAAATCCTTACCAGAATTCGATTCCAGAAGCATATATCAGTATACATGCGACCTTAATTCCAGTTACCATAAAACATGTATCAGCATACACATAACCCTAGTCCCTGTATACGGATCATATCCAATAACATCCATCCGACAGTTTATATCATCATACAAACCAAGCAGCATACATATCATTAACAGATCACATACATATGAGTCATGGCAGATTCTAAACATGCTAGCATCATCATATCAGAATATACAGATTCATTATATCACACATATAACATAACTGTATCATGGCAGATTCATCAAACATGCATACTCGTAATAATACAGTAAACACGTAACCAAACCAACCTCTTATACACGTAGCTCTGATACCATTGAAGGGTTTCGGGGCATAAACGCAGCGAAAAACAGTCATAAAAACAATAAAAATCCGAAACCCTAATCATAGGATCCATGTATAAGACATGCTGATTATGGTGAATAGAATCAGTACCTTTACGAAGCTTTACGAATTCGGTTGACAGATGGAGGTCCTAGATTGTGATCACCACGCAAACCTTTGATGCAAGATCCGCGTCTCTAAATCGTCCACACGAACGTTCGATCGTCCAACGATCCAAGGAGCAGGTACTAGCCAAAATCAGCCTCTCTCTCTCTCTAGCCTCTCAAAGAATAGAGCAGCTAGGGTTTTTTAAGAAAAACGATTTTGCAAAAAAAGTGTTCACCTAACCAATACATCTTTATGTATTTATAGGGAGAAAGATGGGCCTAACCCTAATCAGCTTGGGCTTCAATTAAAACAAACTGATTTGGGTTTTTTAATGAATTAAATTCGAAATAACATTTAATTAACTAAGTCCAACTCAATTAATTATTTATCCAATTTCGAATTTATAATCATTTAATTAAAAACGAAATCTGATTCCATAATCAATTTCGAATTTTAATTATTTAATGTAAATCTAATATTTAAATTAAAACTCCTTTTAAAACGTTCTTATTGTGTAACCCTTTAGGTTATTATTATGTTGGCAATAATTTTAATATCCAATAATAAAATTATAAACAATGAGTGGCATCTAGTAATACATCATTGCTACCCAAGTAATAATAATAATTGGTGATCCAATTAAACCTTTCGTGATATAATGTTTCCGTGTAATATAATCCTTTTAACCAAATATTATAGATTAAACTCGAGGCATGTATTTAGTCATCCGCTTCATAATTTAATCCGGGTTTACTTGATACATGAGTAGACTATTAAGATAAATCATTATTTGAGCACGGCCATGCATTTTATAGTCTCACTCAATCAAGAGGCCAATAATATCTCTCCTAATAATAGGAGGGTTAAATCCTTTATCTATCATTCATATTTCTCATACGTCTCATAATATACCCGATGTACATTTTTATCATCACCCGGTCAAAGGTAACTTTTAATGTAGTCAAAGTATATTAATCCTCGTATAGAAATATAATGATCTCAAGTCTAAGGATCATTACACCATTATCACTGTGAGTCTTTCTAATGACATTATCAACATGTAGAAACTCACTGTGGGTCAATCCAGTGCCATGTAGAATATTACATGCACCTATGTTCTTGACTTTAGTATCACTATACCTATGACCAATGAGATGTGGTCATCAGTCAACAAACATACTAATCTTTATGCATTATAATTGTCCCATATTAATAATGCTCGATTAGGGATATTTAGGAATATTAACACTATTCTTATAATCTCATTTTTTAAGTCACATACTTAAAGATATAGAATGCATGTTACCTATTCCAAGGACATTTATTGTTCTAATATTTATATCGCAGTAAATAAAGATATAATAAATCATTGTTGAATAATCGATATAACATAATCACTGAATAACAAAATAGTTTATCCTAGAAGCACAATTACATTGTCTCTAGGGCACTAACACTATCATATTCGTCCTAATAGTCGATGCTACCGAATACCAGTCTACCTAACAACTAGTCTCAGAAGGAACACTACCGTCAGAGTTAGTCGTTCCACAAAATTGGCACTACCAAGGCCATCCGAATCTGGTGAACCGTGTTGTCCAAATATATTCGAAGTTACACTGCCATGCTGCATAAATACAGTGCCTACCCTGCGTGAGATGCACCATAAAATATTGCAAAATTCTCCTCTTTCCATTTAGGCGACGTCAGCGCTGGGTCGTCACCAATTTCATCTTTAGCTCCAGGAAGATTTTCTCATATTTATCTTGTACGTTTAAACTTTTAATCTTACTAATAAGTCGGGTTGCGGGACTGCACTCTTTGTAAAGTCCTGAGCAAATCTTTGGTAATACCTCGTGAATCTTATGAAATTTCTCACCTTTGCCGGTGTGGTTGGCCTTTCTCCATTTGAAACTGTCTTTAACTTGGTGGGGTCGATCAACACTACTCCTATTGATCATGTGTCCTAATGTGTCCTATTAACTGGACTTCATTTTGCCAATACTCTTACTTCGAGAACTTGGCCTACCCTGTTCCTTCAGGTTTCATCTAAAAGCATTCTCAATTACATCTCAACCACTGCTCGCCTTACCTAATCCATTTACGATTCAGTGTCAGAATAAACTTAAGGTAACTACCATAATCCATTCAAGGAAAAGAAAGAATTTAATATTCCTTTGAATAACATGCATCTAATGTTTCTGGTTCATCATTCCACTGAATTGAACCAAACTTATACTTGGTTCCTGATGATGGCCTCATTACTAGTTTATCACAGACTCACTGGTCTTCTCCTCTTATAGGTTCTGAGATCATTGTCTCGCTTACTACTTCCTTATATACTTTATCCAATCATACCATCGCCTTCCAATGTCTTTATTTTTTAAGTTGATCTATTCATAAAATGGACATTTCTCTGAACCAAACCACCTTACCAATCCGTTTGACTTTATAAATTACAACCTATGAAATCTGCCTTCTCATGGTGAATTATCATTAACAATATTCACACTAATCCATTTATCAAATGATGTGGCACTTGCTGCCTCTATCTCAACTGCTCCTGGAGACTCTGCTTCCTATCCTCTGTCGTTGTCTTTGATAATCATGTATCACTCTAACTCTTTTCTCATTAATCTGAAGGTCTCTAAGGATCTTTACCTATCCTCATATAAGACCTCAAGTAATCCTTCCAATTTGACTTAATTGCTGGTACTTCATCCGGTAGTCCAGCTATGAATCCATTATGCATCTTTAGTTCTCTTAATAATATATCAGTTCTTTACGCTCACTTCTCTGGGTACTGTACCTTAACTCTTACAATCTCTCTGGCTGTAGCCCTCATTTCCTTAAGGGTAAACTCCTTATCCTTATCGGATTCTCCTCCTTTGTTGGAACCTCTTCCGGGTCCTCAGTAGGGTACTCTATCGAATCCACCATCCGATCTTCAGCATCAAAACAAGCATCATTGTGTTACTGCTCGTAATCCCCAAGGTCTGTCGCCTTACTAGTCGATACAAGAACGAGCTAAGTTACTATCATGATACTTTAAGGTTCCCATAAGGGTTTTATATGTCAGTACAACATTATGTAGTCCGACTATGAACTTGGCAAGAGTTCTTATTGTCTTAATGAATTTATTGTTTTAACGTCGCGTCATCTCTGGGATATATAACGATCTCTCTGATACCATTTTTGTAACACCCCCAGATCCGGGGTAAGAGATCTGGTCATTAAGGTCTCAATATCCATCCACAAAACCAACATAATTTCAATTACAACCTTGTGACCCAAAACAACAACATAAAACACACCCGTTATAGTCCCAGAGATGAAATCAGAGTAATCATCAACATTATTAATCATAAGTTTGAGTTTTTATAACCCAAAGAATTATAATTTTACCATTACATACTCTTTGCCATCCATTGGTATATACCATATTATAAATACATTTGATGTTCAACTGCTAACAACTAGCCTACCAGAAGCTGCATCCTCAACAATGGTAGCTATGACCTCAGCGGTTATGTTAGGAATAATTCATGAGTTGTGATGTTAAGAATAGAATTTTACTTATACTTCTTGTATATCCTGATTTTATAAAGGATTTAGCACTTTGTATAGGAAATATGTGTTAGACAGTTATCTGTAAGGTTTAGTCAGGAATGAACAGTGTATCGGAGACTACATGTCAGGAACAGAGAGCAAATCCTGATGAAGGTCTAATACTGATGGTGATCAGATACTGATGCAAGATGAAATCCTGATATCAGTCATGTTACTGATGATGTCATTATTAATGCTACAGAAACTGGCAAGTGCTATAAAACAGGATCTTTGTTTGAGGAACAAGCAAGAAGATATTATGAAGGGAAGAATTTTCTATTGATGGAAACTATCAACTGGACGGCAGAACATTGTCATGTATAGATTATCTTTCTGTTATTAGTTGATAGGTAGCATTATAAATACTCTCTCTATATCATTGTAAAAAGAGTCGAACAAGTGTGTGTCGTAAGTTCGTGTGCGTAGCTCTGTATAAGGTTTGTATTCGAGAGTTCGAAACAAACAGAGAGAGAGTTTTATTTTGTCAGCAGCTGCTAAAGGTATTGTACACCTTTGGTAGAGTTTGTATTTGATCTTATTAATACAAACAGAGTTTGATTCATTCATTTATTCTTGTTCATATAATCAAGTAAAAATCAGACATGATTAAATAACTTGTATTCAACCCCCCCTTCTACAAGTCATTCGAGTTAACAATTGGTATCAGAGCAGGTTGATTTCAAATAATCATAAAGATCTGCAATCATGTCTGGTTACAAGGATGGGAATACTAAGATTCCTATGCTCAAGAGAAACGAATATACTCTATGGGAAGTAAAGATGTTGCATCATCTGGAAGCAACAGATCCTGATTATCTTGATAGAATCAGAGATGGACCTTTTGTTCCAACAAAGGTCGTTGGACAAGCAACTGTTGATGGTGTGGTTGTTCCAGAACATACAGCAGAGAAGCCAAAATCTGAATGGTCAGATAAGGACAAGGAGAATGTTCTTAAAGATGCTAAAGTGAGAAACATATTATTCAACAGTCTTGATTCTGTTCTCACTAACTATGTTCTCTCTTGTAAAACTGCTAAGGATATATGGGACAATCTTAAGGTTCACTGTGAAGGAACCAAGCCTGTCAGGAAGAATATGAGGACATTACTTATACAACAGTATGAGTACTTTGAATCCAAGTCTGGTGAGTCACTTACTGATACCTTTGATAGGTTTACAAAACTCATCAATGAGATGGCCATGCATGGTAAATATTATGACTTGGAGGATATGAATACAAAGTTCATGAAAACTTTGCCTGATTTCTACAATGAGAAGATATCTGCGAATGAGGAAGCTAATGATCTGGATGAGATATCATTAGAGGCAGTATATGGAAAATTGAGAGCTTATGAACTTGACAAGCAGCAGAAGAAGAGCATGAATGAAGGAAAGATGAAGACTGTTGCATTTACTGCTCAATCTGAATTAAAGAAGCTTCCTGAAGAACAGCATGAAGAGATTGCTGTAAACAACTCAAGGAAGCAAAGAAAGTTCTGAGTCAGAGACTACTGATATAGACTCTGATAACGATGATTCTGAATCAGAGATGCAGGAACTCTTTGCTATGTTTGCTAAAGCTTTCAAGAAAGGTAGATTCAACAGGAGAAGATTTAGCAAATGACATTTTCAAAAGAAGGAGGAGAAGAAGAGTGACAAAGGCAAAGGTACAATTGTCAAGCTTGATAAGGCCAAGATCAAGTGCTTTAATTGCAGCGAGCTTGGACACTTTGCTAGTGAGTGTAAGAAGCCTAGGAATTTAGGAAAGGGTAATGCACTTATGGTTACACGGAAGGATTGGGCTGATTCCAGTGATTCTGAAGATGAATTAGATTATGACAACATTGCACTGATGGCAAATGTTTCAGACAAACCTGGATCTCCAAAGAAAACTTCTCCATCCTCTGTTAAGGTATCACTTCACTCTCTTGATTCATTTGATAACTTAAATTCTGATGAAATTAGATCTATCCATGCTGAGTTTAAGAATCTTATGACTAATTTTAGAATTCTTACTTGTGAAAGAGATGAACTTAAGGTTAAGAATGATAAATTAGTTGATAGAAATAATTTTCTTGAATCTGAGTTAATTCAAATGGAAGAATACAAGTTAAGTTCTGATAAAGCTAAGCATGATTATAGTGTTATTCTTGAGGCTTATGACTATGTCAGAAAAGAACTAGAGGAAGAGAGAGATGTGATTAAGACCATTAACATTTCTGGTAAAAAGACACAAGAAATCATCGAAAATGGAATTCGTGGTAAGGTTAATGGTTTAGGTTTTGATAAGGCTAGACAAGAAGAAAAAGTAGCTATTGTCAATGATGATAGTAAAGTAGAAGCTAACACATCTAAATCTGAAGGTAAGAAAATTGTTTCTGAACCTAATCATGTTAAATTTGTTGATTCAAAAGGTACCCCTGTTGTACACAAAAGGATTAACAATAGTAATTCAGATGAGAAAGTGTTAGAGAAACCTAAGAATGTTAACATAGGGTTTCTGTCTAAGTCTCAGTTGAAACAGAGATTAGATGGTCTTTCAGAGTCTAGGAAGATCAAAAGAAATAGGAATGGAAAAGAAGGTATTAACAAAGAGAATAATTACAAGAATGTACCTGATGCACTTAGAAAAAAATGCTATAAGTGTAGAAATCATAATCATTTGGCCCTAGACTGCAATCAAAAACCTTCTTGGAAAACTGAATCCAGATTCCCCAAAACTCAGAAAATTCAATACCAACCACAAAAAGCTTGTTATCATTGTGGTAGTTTACTTCATTCCATTTACATGTGTAGAGAATATCATGAACTGTATTATGACTATTATTCCTTGAAATCTGAAACTCCTAGTCACAAACAGTTTGTGAAATTAGAGTCTAAAGTTGACTCTACAACAGGTAAAGTAAAGACAAAATTCTCAAAGCCTGTTGTTTCTAAATCTAGTAAGAAAGGATCCAATCAAAGTTGGGTCCTAAAAAATTCTAACTAGTTACTTTTTGTTTGCAGGGCACAGGAAAGAAGCATTCAATTATCTTGGACAGTGGATGCTCTAGACATATGACTGGAAAGAAGTCCCTGCTTACAAAGTTTGAGAGGAAAGCTGGCCTAGTAATATCTTTTGGAGATGGCAATAAAGGAGAAACTCTGGGATATGGCTCAATTGTTTTGGGGAATGTCATCATAGAAAATGTAGCACTGGTTGAAGGCTTGAAACATACTCTTTTAAGCATAAGTCAACTGGGTGATAAAGGTTACAAATCAATCTTTGACAAAGAAGGATGCAAAATCTTGAATATGCAGAATGAAGACATTGTTCTAACTGGTCAAAGACATGGTAACATATATGAAGCCAGCTTAAGTGATACATCAAAAGGAATTGTTAGATGTCTCTACAGCAAAGCAACAAGTGATGAAAGCTGGAATTGGCACAAGAAGCTCTCACATCTTAATTTCAAGAAGCTTAATCAACTTGTTAAGCACAATCTGGTGAGAGGCCTACCTCAGGCAAATTATGTGCAAGAAGGACTTTGTGATGCATGTCAGCTTGGAAAGCAGAGAAGAACCACTTTCAAGAGCAAGACTGAAAATTCAATTACTGAACCATTTCACATGCTACATCTTGATCTGTTTGGTCCAGTAAACATTATGTCTATTAGCAAGAAAAGATTTGCTCTAGTAATAGTGGATGATTTCACAAGGTTCACATGGGTGTTCTTTCTACACAAGAAGGATGAAGCTCCTCAGCAAATCATTGAACTTGTCAAGAATATTCAGAATAACTCTGAGTACAAAGTCAAAGTACTTAGGAGTGACAATGGTACAGAATTCAAGAATTCTACAATGGAGGGGTTTTGTGCAGACAATGGAATCACTCAACAGTTTTCTACACCTGGTACACCTCAGCAGAATGGTGTAGTGGAAATAAAGAACGGGACTCTCATAGAGGCAGCAAGAACCATGCTTGCAGATGCAAAACTTCCAACCTACTTTTGGGCAGAAGCTATTAACACTGCATGTTTCACTCAAAACTGTACCTTGGTAAATAGTCATGGAAAAACTCCCTATGAGATGATCAAAGGAAAGAAACCAAGTGTGAAGTATTTTCACATCTTTGGATGCAAATGCTATGTCCTAAAAGTTCATCCAGAACAACTTGGAAAATTTGAAGCCAAATCGGACGAAGCAATTTTTCTAGGATATTCAGCATCTAAGGCCTTCAAAGTTTATAATCTCAGAATTCACATTGTTATGGAATCAATTCATGTTGCATTTGATGATAAGAAATTTGGAATTCTGCAAACTGATGAAAGCCATGACAAATTGGAATTTGAAAATCTGAAGAATTCTGATATACTCTCCAGTGATGATGAAGGTTCTCCAGAAGGAATTTCTATTGCTTCTCAAAGGAATGCTACTGTTGAGGGGGAGCAAATAAATCAAAGAGAACACAGTGATCATCAGGAGCAGATTAGTTATTCAGAGTCTACTCCATCAGGAACTGATCTTTCAGAGTCTACTGAGGAAAGATCAGTAACTAGCAGCAATATGGAATCTACTGATTCTATTGATCAAAGGAGAGTTATTGAAGGCAGAGAGAATTCTTCTACAAGAGATACCAATAACTTAGTGGGAGAGACTAGCAGAGTTAATCTACCACCTGTTAGAAAATGGACAAAGGATCATACTGAAGATTTGATTATTGGTGATTCAAATAGTGGTGTTCGAACTAGAAGATCAATTCAAAATGAATGCTTGTATAGTTGCTTTCTCTCAAAGAATGAACCTAAGAAGGTTGAAGAAGCCTTACAGGATCCTGATTGGGTAATTGCAATGCAGGAGGAGTTAAATGAGTTTGAGAGAAACAAAGTCTGGAAACTGGTACCAAGACCTAAAGATAGATCTATTGTTGGTGCAAGATGGGTTTTCAGAAACATGCTAGATGAATCTGGTATGATTGTAAGAAACAAAGCAAGACTGGTGGCCAAGGGTTAATCTCAGGAAGAAGGCGTTGATTATGATGAGACCTTTGCACCTGTAGCAAGATTGGAAGCAATCAGAATGTTTCTTGCATTTGCAGCTCATTCAAAATTCAAGGTATATCAGATGGATGTAAAGAGTGCTTTTCTAAATGGCAAACTTGATGAGGAAGTGTATGTGGAACAACCACCTGGATTTGTTGATCCAAAGTTTCCAAATCATGTCTACAAACTTGACAAGGCACTCTATGGACTAAAGCAGGCACCAAGAGCATGGTATGAGACTTTGTCTAAATTTCTTCTTGAAAATGGCTTCACAAGAGGTACAATTGACAAAACTCTATTCTTTAGAAAGATAAAAGGTGAATTGCTTTTAGTTCAAGTTTATGTTGATGATATTATTTTTGGTTCTACTAATGAAAAATTGTGTGCTAAGTTTAGCAAGCTTATGCAGTCTAAGTATCAGATGAGCATGATGGGTGAATTAAATTATTTCCTAGGCTTGCAGGTCAAACAAACTGAGACTGGTATTTTCATTAATCAGTCAAAGTATATCAAAGATCTTTTAAGAAGGTTTGACTTTCAAGACTGTGCAGTTGCAAAAACACTCATGGCAACAACCACTAAACTAGACTCTGATCCTAAGGGAAAGAGTGTGGATAATACTAGTTGTAGAGGCATGATAGGCTCATTGTTATATCTAACTGCAAGTAGACCAGATATAATGTTTTCTACCTGTTTATGTGCTAGATTCCAAAGTGATCCTAAGGAATCTCATTTAATTGTTGTGAAGAGAATTTTTAGATATCTCAAAGGAACTCCAAATCTTGGTTTGTGGTACCCTAGAGAATCTGATTTCTTTCTAATTGGCTATTCAGACTCTGATTATGCAGGGTGTAAGATAGACAGGAAAATCACTACAGGTACATGTCAATTCTTGGGAAATAGATTGATTTCTTGGGCAAGCAAGAAGCAACAATATGTTTCAACCTCAACTGCAGAAGCTGAGTACATAGTAGCAGGCAGTTGTTGTGCACAGCTCCTTTGGATAAGAAATCAGTTGATGGATTATGGTATGATACTTAGTAATATTCCTATGTTTTGTGATAATACTAGTGCTATTAAAATTGCAGAAAATCCAGTTCAACATTCAAGGACTAAGCACATTGAGGTCAGGTATCATTTTATTAGAGAACATATTGAGAATGGTACTGTGGAACTTCATTTTGTTCCTACTGACAAACAGCTTGCAGATATTCTAACTAAACTACTTGATGAGACTACATTCAGTAGATTAGTAAGTGAGTTAGGAATGTTAAATTTCTAGATCTTTAACATCTGCAATAGTAGTAAGGTATGTTGTTTTTAGCTTATAGACTTGATATTATTGTCAGGATCTATATTTGATTATTAAATGCTTTAGCTATAACACTTTGCCTTGATAAATTTCAGTATGATAGACTTGTTAATAATCATCAGGATTAGATTTGTTATCAGGATGCTGACGTCATCAGTATTGTGTCAGTATCAGGATTGTGAAAATTGTTTCAGATCCTGACGTTTACTTTGTGTAGTAATCTAATTCTGTGATGTGTTAAGTCTCTGCCAGCAAGTTTTAATATTTGCATACTGATAATTTATACATCATTCAATATTCAAAAGACAAGTAGATAATAAGAAATTGTATTTTCATTAATTGAAAGCATTACATATATGGAAATGAAATACAACATCTTTTTGTCTAACTTCTACTGATAATTCTATACTTGTCTAATGAAATGAATTCTGAGGAACAGGATAAGGAGCATCTCAAGAAATCCATCAGGGGATTAAACAGCCTCGTCTGCTCTTGGATTCCTTGTCTGGGCGACTTGAATGAGAGTAGCTAACTTAAATGAATAGCATCCCCATCAAGATCAACCTCAGACTCTCGACCAAATTCTTCATCCTCAAGTTTTAAGGAGGTTAGGGGAAGATTGTATCCAACAGATGGATGTTCTAGGAGAAACCTCTGGATATTATCAGAAACTAATTCATTCATGATTAGTTCGATGAGAAGAGTTGTCTCTTCAAAGAGATGATCAAGAACAGGATGTTCATCGACTGTGAAAAATCTAAAGAATGGGTTTGAATGGAATTTTGGTTTGAGAAGCATTGTTGAGAAGAAAAGAAATTGAAAGGTTTATGGAGAATGGCATAAGGCGTCTGTTTCTTTTATAGAAAGACGTGAGAAGTTGAAAAGTCACTTGGAAGTTTTAATGAAGTCAGATGCTAATTATTGCGTGTGACTGTATTTCTTGTTTTCAAGAAATGTCGAATATATCTAACCAATTGATTTTGTTCAGATTAATTGTTCTTTTCTTTATCAGATAAAAGAAAAATGCCACGTGGAAACTCCATATTAAGTCTCTGGAATCAGGATGATATTGATCAGGATTTCAAGTGTGACCATCAGGATTTGAGAATTATTATTATTTTTAAATCACATTGCATTTTGTGATTATTTTGATGGGAGGTCATCAGGAAAAGGAAGCTGATCAGTATTGATTTTTATCTTGATAAAACCCTGATTTATTTCATGAAAATCAATTTTGGATTTTATTTTCCAAAAATTGTGGGTAACCGCACTTTTCAGGGACAGACACTTGTCAATCTACATGTCAACGTGGGATAGTGGTCTGAAAGATTTGTGAAATATATTTGTTTTGAAATTCTAATCGTGTAATTGCTTTCTCTATTTTACATTCTCTAAAGCAAAAACACTCTCGAGTTTTCAAAATCACTAATCCATTTCAAGAATTTTTCAAGTTCTTTTCAGATCAAAAATGGCAGCTCAGAGAAGATTACCTAAGTCAGTAGCCTTCAAGTTTGGTGACTTCGATTTTATGACGAACAATCATGTAGCAGCTATCACCAACAAGGAAGGAGTGCCATCTGATTTTCATCAAATCATGAACTTTCTGGCATATGGACCATTAAGTTATGCATTGCCAGCATCTCTACAAATTAATCAAGCAGCTGTTACATAAGCTTGGGAGAATGCTGAGGTAATTGATTCTACTCAGAGTCAATCAGGTAAGATTGTTCTACATTTAGGACAAGACTCATTTGATATTACTGAATCTGTTGTTAATTCAGTAATTCACTTACTTATTAGTTTGATTCATGAGAAAGTACCATCTGATGATGATGTTAGAACTATGTTGTCTGCAATAGGTTATAATAGACCTTTAGATAACATGAGCCAGTTAAGAAGATCTTATCTTAGGAAAGAGTGGTCTTTCTTCTTTGATCAATTAGCTAAATGCTTTACTGGTAAATGTAGTTCTTTTGATCAAATTACTTCTGTTACTTCACATATTGCTTACAGTTTGCTTTATGACAGAGTAGTTAACATTGGTCACATTATCTTAAGTCAGATGTGTATTAAACTTGGGTTAAGAGATCAAAGCAGGAAAATGGTTTATTATCATAGACTTATACAATTATTTATTAACCATTTTATTCCTGATGTTGAAGCTAGATTTGGTAGAGAACATTTTGTTTCTTCTTATGTACAGCAAAAGAGAATTTTCTCTGACATTACAAAGAAGGACAGTGAAAAGAATCTAGATGAACTACCTGCAATTCATTATCCACATCATGTTCAGGTAATTCTTAAAACTCATCTTCCTACTCTCTACAATTCTTCTTTCTTTTGTGGTGAAATGGCTCATGAATCTCATATGGAGGAGAACCCACCTGTGTCTACCCAAGTAGCCCAAAACATTATAGTCTCTGAAATAATTCAAGAACCAAATTTTGATCCACAGCCTATTGTTTCAAAGAAACCAACCTCTGGTGTTTCTCAAAAGACATCAGTTGTAAGAAAGAGAAGATTTGTTGTGTCAAGTAGTAGTAGTTCTAGTGAAGATGATGATAATATATCTCTTGCTGAGAGAGAAGAATTGAAGGCTGCAATTTGACTTTCTAAGCTAGGACAAAGAGATGAAGCACCTAGTCACAGCCATGCTGCAGTTTCTCAAAAGACTGTAGTACTTAAAAATGGAAAACAGTTACTGGATACTGTCTCTCAAAAGACTGTGTCTATTGAAAAAGGATCTCATCCCAAGATCACTTCTGTGTCTACACCTCTTGAGTCTTCTCAGGATAAATCTTTTGCTCACTATACCAGGAGAACAAGGAGAAAGATTCAATTGTCACCTACACACACAGAGTCTAGTCCAACTAATATCATGCAGGTCTCTACAAATGAAGCTACAATCAAGTCAGCAAATGACCATAGAGATCTGGATATTGATTCTTCATGGGAAACTACATTATCATACAGACTGGCTATGGGACTAATTTCTCTCAAAGTGAAGTTGTCAAGGCCTGTTCTAGATTTTTTGGTTGAAAGAGTACCAAAACTTTTATTTCCAGATGAATATGGACTTCTACATCAAAGACTTAACTTAATGAAGATGTATTTCTATGTATCTGTCAGAAGACAATTGGTCAAGAAATTTGGGCTCTCAAAGCATGTTGCACTTCAATCACTTCATGCATATTTATTTGACAAGGATGTCATTATTGAAGATGCTTCAGCTCAAGGTGAACAACAGGAGGAAGTAGATAGAGGAATGCAGTCAATAGAAGATACTATTGCACCAGTGGTGGATAGTAGGAAAGATCAGATCACAGTCACTGCAACACAAGAACCATCTAGTCAGAGGTTGGATGACTCAGGAGCTATGATAGCTGATGTTGAAAGGTCTTCTGTGATGACTGAAATTGCAAGTGAGAAACCCTATGATATGGGAGGAATAACTTTGACTGATTTTCTTGAAGATCAAATAAACATTGTTCAGTCAGAGTCTATCCACCTTGAGGGTGAGTCTCAGCAAACAACACTTAAAGACGGTGATGTACTAACTATGGTGTCTAATGAAGTATTACTGAAGACATCAGAGTCTAGTAAAGAACCTGAAAGTGGTATACTGGAGCCTGTAGTCTCTGGAAGGAAAGAAGATGATTGTAAGAGTTCAAAGATTATAGCAGTTCACTCCTTGGAGAAAACCTCAAGCCCCATGCCAAATGAGGAACCCTCTCTCCATGTGAGTTCAGGTATAAAAACTTCTTCTAAACTCTATTTTTCTGTAGGTCATGAGAGCACTTATCCAAATTTGAGTGATACACTTGAAAAGATGGATATTGATCCACAATTAGAGCGGCTGGCTCCTGACCAGGCAAAAGGAGAGGTAGAAAGAGTGTTGACTTTAGATAGTCAAAGTGAGAATGAGGGTATGGATGATCAACTCCATAGTGAGGGAGAGAAAATTAGGAAACCACCATCGTTTGATTTTTGGGATCAGGTTTTTCCTGAATCTTGGTCTGATAATCTTGGTATGGATGCTGGTACTTATTCTTTTATCAAGATGTATGAGAAGAATGACTTAGCAAAGCACAATTCAAAGCCAGAAGTTAAAGCTCAGAAGCAAAAAGAAAGGCTTGCGGGAATTATAAACAGAAGAGGTGAAAGGCTAAGACAAACTTCTACTACATCAGTACCAGAAGATATTTCTAATGATCCAAGTATTCCTTTGTTTGTACTTCCAATATCAGCCAGAATTGAGACATCAACAGTATCTGATCAGTCTAAGGAGGCGTCAGGATTTGTCGATGTTAGTACACAGAATACTGGTGAAGGACAAGATGATCATATTGCAGCTTCAGATCAGAAAATGAAGATGTTTGTAACTCTAATCGAGTTTTATTACTTGAATATCATTCTACACAGGCAACTTCTTCTACAAGACTTGAATCTGAAGATATTCCAAACACTTCCAACATTGAAGTTAATTCTGAAGTTCTACAAGACATTCAGAAATCTCAAGTTGAAATTCAATCAAGACTTCAAACACTTGAAGATAACCAAGTCACTATTATGGAAAATCAAGCAGTTCTGATGAATCTCATTTGTTCTGTTACTGAATCTCTTGGAATTAATGTTGCTGATGTCAAAAAGGGGGAGATAAAGACAATTCAAAGACAACAACAACAACAACAACAACAACAGACTAAGGGAGATAAAAGAAGAACTGGTAGGGGAGATAAAGACACTGACAGAGGTGAATCTCATCATGGAAGTGATAAAGGAAAAGAAGCATCAAATAGTTGAATTCTTTCGTCTAAGTACTGGATACTATGTCTATATCTGAAAGAGGAGGTACTTAACTTCATGATTTCTGAATTCATAAATTCTATTCTGATTGTATTGTTATGTGTTTTGACATCAACAACTCAAATTTATGCTTCAGATTTTAAAGCATAAATAGGGGGAGATTGTTAGGAATAATTCATGAGTTGTGATGTTAAGAATAGAATTTTACTTATACTTCTTGTATATCCTGATTTTATAAAGGATTTAGCATTTTGTATAGGAAATATGTGTTAGACAGTTATCTGTAAGGTTTAGTCAGGAATGAACAGTGTATCGGAGACTACATGTCAGGAACAGAGAGCAAATCCTAATGAAGGTCTAATACTGATGGTGATCAGATATTGATGCAAGATGAAATCCTGATATCAGTCATGTTACTGATGATGTCATTATTAATGCTACAGAAACTGGCAAGTGCTATAAAACAGGATCTTTATTTGAGGAACAAGCAAGAAGATATTATGAAGGGAAGAATTTTCTATTGATGGAAACTATCAACTGGATGGCAGAACATTGTCATGTATAGATTATCTTTCTGTTATTAGTTGATAGGTAGCATTATAAATACTCTCTCTATATCATTGTAAAAAGAGTCGAACAAGTGTGTGTCGTAAGTTCGTGTGCGTAGCTCTGTATAAGGTTTGTATTCGAGAGTTCGAAACAAACAGAGAGAGAGTTTTATTTTGTCAGCAGCTGCTAAAGGTATTATACACCTTTGGTAGAGTTTGTATTTGATCTTATTAATACAAACATAGTTTGATTCATTCGTTTATTCTTGTTCATATAATCAAGCAAAAATCAGACACGATTAAATAACTTGTATTCAACCCCCCCTTCTATAAGTTATTCGAGTTAACAGGTTAATCCTCTGACGGCTGACACCTGCCTATGCTGGGTACACCTTGCGCGGCCATCTGATCTAGCTGTTGTTGTGATATAAATAAATAAAGCAAGGGTGAGCAATAGCCCACAAAAAATATAATTGAACGGCAATAATATATGACAGTTCAAAATATCTTTGATACCATATGCCATGCATTAACGAACGTAGTACCAATATGAGGTATAAGATGAAGTTACAAGGCAACTCAAAATATAATTGTTCCGTGGAAATATCTGCTATGTCAAAGATAAGCAAGATATTATCAATTTTCATAATAGAGGAACTTGCAAGAAGAATATTTCAATTCCAGTTCAAACACTTTTCAACCCTGCCAACAATGATAATGTTGCAGAAAATTTCCCAATTTGGAAGATGAACTAATACGGGAGCTTGCCGCGCCAGGAGCCACAACATTTACGATGATCAGTCGTATGTCATGCTCCCCATCATTTGTTCTCTACATGTAGAAGGAAGCACCGACGGATCGCCCGCCCTCTGGAACCCCCCGGCCAACGGTTGGGCCATTGCTGGACCGGCGCCACTCGGCCACTTACGCGTCTCCTAGTTCAATAACATCCATGACTCTGAAACATAAAGTTCGTCCCCCTTTCCCCAAGTATAATACTTGTTGATAAGACTCCACAAAGTAGTCGTATCTAGTTGGAAAGGAAAATTCACCAATATTTTCCAAGCTGATGTTTGTTAATGGATATAAACTTGTTCCATCCCCTCGAGCGTTGAGGAGGTAACCAAAAAGACTCATATCGATATTTGAAAAGAATCAAGATGTGAGTGACCAGATAGTTTAGCAAGAATATGACCGGGCAGTCAAATAAATAACAGCTCTCGGGTGAGGTCCCCCTGTATATTTTAGGAAGTTTGAGCGAGTATTTAAATCTTCTTATAAGATAGATTTAAATAAAAATAGAGTTTTGGAAACCTCCCCTTGATAAAATAGTCATAAAAGACTACGAAATATTTTACATAATATCTGAAGGTGAAATATAATCTTTAAATAATATAAGTCATTATAAAAAGAATTTAGAAGAATTTAAATAAATATTCCAAGAATATTTATTAAATCAATAATAATTCAGGAATTTTACTAAATCATACTATTGCTCGTAAGTAATCCTTTAATGAATATATAGGAATATTTGCTAAATAAATCTCTTCTTAAATGAATATTCAAACTAATATTCATTAAATAAATAAACTTAAATAAATATTTAAAATAATATTTACTAAATAAATCAAACCTTAAATGAATATTTGAAAATAATATTCATTTAACAAATAACATTCCAAATGAATATCCAAATAATATTCATTTAACAAATAACATTCCAAATGAATATCCAAATAATATTCATTTAGAAATCAAAACTTTATAGGAATATTCGAAATAATATTCCTTGAGTAATTAGAACTTCCAAAGAATACTTTTATAATAATATTTAATAAGTACATAAATCTTAAATGAATATTCGAAAGTAATATTCATTTAATGAATAAAATTCTAATGAATATTCAAAAATAATATTCATCTAATATTTCTCGACTGAGATAATACTCAAATAACATTTCTCGAAAGATTTCCAAGTAGTTGATACTTTTATGGAAATATAAATATTGTTTAATAATAACATTCCTCAAAATGAATACTACTCTGTCGCTGGAATCCCTCCGGGTTTCCACGACTATCTATATATCACAAAATACCGACTCCCGATCTTATATTTAAAAAATGAATATCATACGCCCTTCACTAAGGGTCTTAACAAAACAATCCTGCTTATAACTGATAAATCATATCTAGTCTATAAGCCAATATCTATTCAGGGAACAAGCATATCAATAGACTTGAAAGTAGGCATGCATGCTATGGCATATGTATACAACAATCATCATATATATTATCACAACAATAGTTCCAAGTATTGGAAACTTGCCTGGTAATCCTGTAGGGGTAGTGTGCCTCGTGTCAATCCAGTGATCTATAAATAGTCACAATAACCGAGGTCAATCACTTAACATTTCGAAAGGCTAAGTATAACTTAACTTAGGTCGAATCACGTTTTCGAATTATCTCGTTATACACCTCTTAGTGCCCGTTTGCCAAATCTGGCAATCAACTTATAAGTTACTTATTTTGGAAAAAATTTCGTATTTACATACTTTTTTTTAGAGAAAAATGTGTACAAGTAGTTTAATATTCGTTATCTTGAAAAAATAAGTTACTTATTTCAGAAAAAAGTACATATTTCCTAACTTTTTTCCAGAATAAGTAACTTTTTTCTGAAAAATAAGATTTCCCAAACAAACCCTTAGTGTAACTCCCTTTATTATCACTATGACCCGACATTCGACCGCTACTAAGACACGTCACTATACTTACACTTGGTATATACTTAAGTCATGTAAGTTTTAAGGTTGGTCATTTACGAACCAAGATTATACCTCGAGATTTATCGCCCGTTTTCTAAGTCATTTACCAAATTCATAACCAAGTATGCTTCTAAGGGTTCATTTGCGTTTAACCTTGATTCGAACATTTTTATAAAATCGGAAAACGATCCCTTCGACATGTGGTTTTCTCTCACACCTTAATTTTTACCTCTAGTATTTAATTATCAAGATTCGCCACTGATTTCGTAGTATTAAAGGAATCCAATTTCAGTTACGAACTTTCGTTTACGGCTTCGAACCACTTTTACGAATTTAACCATAACTCCTAAACCGTAAATCCATTTCACACGATCTTTATATCAAAACGAAGCTTATAACATAATCTACCTTTTATTGGTATAATATGAAACTGGACAGTGAGTTAATGCTATTGTCAAATACGGTTTCTTAAGGTTTAACGAAAATCGGGCATTACGACGGCTATAAATCGAACGTTCCAAAAATCGTAACATCAATACCAAGCCACACCGGGCATCCATACAACTCATATACATGATTATCAACTTAACAAGTCCAGAAGTTCATCACTTATTCATCATATGTATCATATTGCTTAATCACTAAATTACTAGCAAACCATGCTTATAATCATCATCATAACCTTAACTACACTAAACTATCAAGAACATGCTTGAATCTTCAAAACAAAAGCTAGGGTTTTTGTAATAACCTGAATTTTTAGACAAATAATTTTAAGAATATTAATGTTTTTCCTAAAATGAGGAGGAATTTTTTTTTTAAGTTAATATTTTTATTGTTCATTATTCCAGTTCAAGGAATTTTCAAAGCGAATTATTTAATTATTGTCTGGTTCAGTGTAATTATGAACTATATTATGTGATTATTGTTGGAAGGTGGAATGTATGTGAAGTTATGTTTATGTGTTTATATGATGATTTGTGTGAGCTGTGAAGGCTGATGTATTTTATTTATATTTTTGAGGATTTAAATATATTTAAATCATGCATTTTGATCCTCTGTTAATTTTATAAAATTATCGGAGGAATTAAAAATCATGAAATCTCTTGAAATATTATCTTTATTTATTTATTAAGTTTTTAAAATTGTTGGGTGGATTAATTTGGGAGTTGTGATATTTTAAAATGATTTTAAGAGTTTTATTGTATTTAAAGGATCAAAACTTTGAAAATTCATATTTAATTCATTTTTGATCCGAAAAATATTTTAAAAGTATGTGTGTGCTCGTAATTTAATATTATTTATTTTAAAAATGAAAAGTTTAATTTTCCGAATATTTTATTTAAGTATGATTTATAGATTTATCAGTAGTGTTTTAAATTGGGCCAGAATGAATTATAAGTAGTATTTGTTAGTATTGGGCCAAGCCCAATAAATAGAGAGCAGTAGAGTATTCTGGAGAAGTCGAGAAACGCATAGAAAGAGAAATGAGGAAGAGAAATTGGGAGAGAAAAGAGGAAAAGGAGAGAAGAGTCTAGAGAAATTTAGAGAGAAAGAGAGAGAGAGGGAGAGAGAGAGAGAGAGAGAGAGAGAGAGAGAGAGAGAGATGAAGAAGAGAAGATGAAGAAAAGAAGAGGAGTCCATGCCTATTACCCATCCTTGCTTGCTTCCATATGTTGCCATTAAAAAGAAAAGAGGTTAGAAGAAGATGAAGAAGAGTGGAGAAGATGATGAATAGTGGCTTGGATTTATTCTTTGGTTGATTAAGAGGTATGACCCATAATCCTTAAGTTCTTGCCATGGTTGTTTATGTTTGATTATAATTGATGTTATGAATAATTTTGGGGAGTCTTTGAGAAGGGTAATATAGCTTGATGGATTAGTGAAATAATAGATTAAAGATGAATGTTGTTTAAGAGTAAAAAAACTGTCCAGGAAATCTGCCCAGCTACTGTCTGTTCTTGCCAGTGCAATTCGAACCTTTTGTGCTCTGTTCTGGGCAGTGTTGTCTTCATGAAAGTTGTTCTATTCGTATTCGGAGTCTAGTTTGTGTAGGAGAAAACGGTGCGTCATTTGAGTTAACGAGTAAGGAGAAAACGACGTTTTAGTAAAACCCCCGCAGGACACCCGAATCTCTCGGGATTCGCACTTTGGAACTATGTTTCACCTAGTTAAAATCTGTAAATTGGATTGAAACTTTTATTGAGGATAAAGGAAGGAATTATAAAGATTTCAGAGAAAGATTTGGGTAAAAATATTGATTTTTCAATTTATTAAAAATGTTTGAATGTCACTGTGTTGGAAGAAACTGCTCTGTTCTTGAGTTGTATTTGGATGGGTAATTGTCCTAGATGAACTATGTTTTTCAGACTAATGTTTTTATGGTGTGAAGATATTATCTTCAGTTTTGGAATCCCAGAGGTCTTGGAGGCACAGATTAATTTTTCAATTTATGAGAATTTTTAGAATGCAAGTTGCGCAGATTTAATGAACAGTTTATGTGTTGAGTTTGGATTAATGATTCACCTAGTTAGAAAATGGTATTGAATGAGAAACTTTTATGAGATCTTTATTTGGTATTCAGAAAGAAGCCTATAAAATTTGGTGATTTATGAATAATTTTTGGATTTATTAAAAATGTTGGAGTAAAGTATTCGCGGTAGCATTTTATGTTTTTGAATTGTTTTATGCGTGTCCTGTTTTGAAAAATCATTTTGAATGAGTTAAAGACCTCATTTGATATTGGTCAAAAGAGGAAAGTTGTTAGTTTTTATCTTGTTTAGTTGACTACCAAGTTCGGTATACAATGGATTAATAGTAAATGTTTCATGGTAGAATTACTAAGGTGTTATAGTTTAAAATGAAAGATGAATTGTGGTTGAAGATTGTGTTGGATATCGATTGATGTTGTTGGATTGTGAATTGAAAAACAGGGTTGAATTGGTTATGATTGATTTTGAAGGGCTGTGCCCATAGTCCGATAAACGAATACCTCATGCCGAAATTTTCTGAAAATCCCCTGCATTTAAATTTATTTAACTTATTTGACTTCAATGGTCTAAAGGCATATTTTGGGTGCTAACTGTTTATGTATATATGTGTCAAGGAATTCATTTCGAAGATTAATTGTGATTTGAGGATTATCTATTAATTAAGTTGTGTCATAGAATGTCAATGGCATTATAATTGTATATGTTAAGTAAAGTTGACTAAGTGGTTGTAGGATTATGATATGGGTGATACTAGGAAATGTCTACGTTTTAAAAAGGGGACTCTTTAAGTGTCAATTGCTATTACTAAATGTGTTATGTGCATTAATTGGTATTTGAGTAGTCAGTTATAGGGATAACAACTATAGTACGACTTTAGGTGACTCAGTGGTAATTCTGAGTTGGGTCTACTCGAGATACGAGGTTGGACTGACGCGTACTCGTAACAATTACAGTACCATTAGGGCATGATAAGTGGAGCAACGTGTATCAAAAAGGAAGGATAGAGGCGTCGTGTAAAGTTCATGGAACTGCTTGGGCGAAACGCCAATGATTTATTCGCGGTGTTCCGTTTGGTGCTAAGGACCAGAGGCAAGTTTATTTATACATACTCTATCGTTCAGAGTATATTTATTTTGAAATATATGAAATGTGTAGAATAAGACTTCAGTCCATATTTGCAAGATTTCTTCCACCCTTACTTTGGAAAACTATTTTATTTTCAAAGTAAAATGATTTCATGGAATATATATGTTTTTCTACGTTTGCTATATTGCTAAGGATTTATTTCCTGATTTTGAGAAGTAAAGGAAGATGGATATGAGTATGGTTATAGATTATGGATATAGATATGAATATGGATAGAGCGAATATACTTTATGTTCTAAAGGGATATGAAAGAGAATGGTATCAGTTGTTATCTAGGGTTATATGGGTTATAATATTCTGTTGATTATAATCTTTAAGCAGTTGTGATTTAATAAATATTATTTGATTATTATTTAATACTTTTAAATAAGATGGAATATCTTATGTATATAAAGGCATATTTGACTTTATTAATTATAGAAAAGATGTATGAGTCATAATTAAAGTGCTATGACGTATGATTTTAAAAGGGTGATGATATATGTGAAGGGAAATGTGAATGGAAATGTGAATGGAAATGGAAAATGTGAAATGGTATTTGAAAATGGAAAAATGATTTGAAAAAGGGGGATTGCAACAGTAAGCGTAAGAGGCTGTGTGGTAGTGGCACAGTCCAGCATCCAATATTTATTCCGGCCCAAGAGTGCCGAGGGAGGATGTAGTGGTGAACCTTCCTCCTGGGGGATGGTGGAGAACCTACCTCCGTCTACCGGTAGTAAAAGGGACGGGTACGGAGGGCGACTGATCATCGTCCTTACGTATTCGGCAACAGTGGAAATCCCCAACATTTTCTTTAAAGGAAAGAATTAATAAGGGTTTTCAGAGTTGTGTACTGAAAAAGGAAAATGGTATGAAATGATGGAATTGTTTTACAGTAAGAAGAGAAACTGATTTTATATTACTTTACATACAGTTGTTGTATAAAAGGAAATGGAAAGATTATATTGAGAGCTTGATTTTAAATGTTATACTAAGATGATGTATTGATTATTATCTGGTTATAGAAGAGAATTGATATTATATTATCAATAAGTAAGTGATTCCATATTGAATAACCAGCAAGTTTATGTTGGTGTATTACTGCGCAAACAAGATGTGGCTATTTAATTACCTTGTAATGACACCTTTTATATTATATTGGTACATTGTTCAGTTGATATTATTTTCAAACATTATACTTTCCCTATAGAATTTCGTGGTTATAAATGTTTCAAAGATGATATTAAGTATTGGTTGAATGTTGGAAACCCATGCACATGATGGGATATTTTGTTAAACTCTAGTAATAACTTGCTGAGCAATTCTTTCGCTCATACTTGCTTGTTTTCAAATATTAACTTTTCAGTGGAAGGTAGCCAGACGAGGTTATCTGCATGGCTTAGATGAAGCGGGCAGCGTGCCCTTATGAAGACGATATGATCTAGAAAGTTTATAGCTGGAGTAAGTTATATGTAAGTATATTGATGTGTAATATATATGTTACTTTGCATGATATAGTACTAGTTGCTGGTGTACTTCTCAACGAAGTTATACTAGGAGTAAGGAGTTGATTCTTGTTTCTAGCCCTATAACCTAAAAGATGCTTGGTGGTTGGGGTCTCAAATGTTGTAACTCAATTATTAATGACTACAGATGGTTTAATGTGGTTAATCAGGCGATTTGTTATTAAGGATTTCCGCGTGACGACCAAATCCCTGACCCCGGATTTGGGGGCGTTACAGAATGGTATCAGAGCTGAGGTTATAGTAAACTAGAAACGAGAGTGAGTAGGAGTGTGTATAGTTATGTGAGAACGTCGGAGCTCATGTAGAGTTCATGTTGGACTACCGGGTGTAGTGCCAATGATTAAGTTAAGATTTGAATGCTATGTTGAAGGATATGTTGAGATAGAACTCCCTGAGATTATTAATGTCGATGACTGAATCCTTAGTGACTATTACTAGTCGACGATGACGTAAGTTATCAAGCACCTTTGGGTGTGCATGGAAAAGAACAGCTCTGGGATCGAACGATTATCCGTCAGAGGAGCCGACATAAAAGGCATCCATGGAGACTTTGGCAATATCCCCATTGGTGAATGTTTTTGATTACCTCCCCAATCTATGAATTATTTGACATCTCTCTAAGAGAGAATTGTGATAAATGATATGTTTCCTCTTCGAAGTTATTTTTTTTATACATTTGTGTTAAGTCATATTTGGTTTCATTTGTGCCAATGGCTTTCATTATACTTACCTTAGGTCTTCGAAGCCTTATCAAATGATATTATTTCAAACTTCCACTTTTCTTCAATAGTGGATAATTCAATGGTGATATAGCACCACTTGCTTGTTGAATACCAGTATCTTTCTGGTTATCCTTTTCTTTGGAAATCGTGCCTTGGAAATTGTTCGATTTTAATCCAATGTGTCCCATTGATAATTAATTGTCAGAAGATGATTATTATTGACTTGACTTTGAATTGCTTTCATACTTCTCAACTTCCACTGAGACGAACAACCCTATACATATAGGGGCCACAAGGACTATCTGTCTGTGTGATAGAAGTCTGATGGGACGCCATCACTTGTGAGTTGTGAAATACAAGAAGGCTAATTACCTTTAGTAATGTCTCAACTGAGACACGCAATGTGAGTTCTTATGATCATATTGATCTCTCAGTAAATTCTCTTATTTCCAATAAGGTTTGTTTCAAAACTCATAATCCTATGGTCACCAGTGGGTGACATTTGTCTTGATATGACAGCTATCTTTTCAAAGCTCCATGATTCTTGTTATCTCTAATGAATTTCAAGGGGATGCCAACCAGGTCGGTCAAGTCGAAATTCGCTGATAGAAATTAGATTCGAGCGGAATCGCCAAGAGCAGGAGCGAATCCCAAAACGAATAGAATATCAGTGGCGTATCGATAGAATTAGTTTGCTCTCTCTCAAGGATGTTATGATTAATGTAATGAGTGCAATCTCTCTCTCAAGAGTGTTATGTTAAGGGGATCAGTGAACTCTCTCTCAAGGATAGTATGATAATGAAAGTTGGTCAAGATATATATATGAAAGGAATAGTGATGTGTTGTAAGACTCCAGTGATAACTGTGTCAAGTATGGATTCTATGGTTGAGAATTGAGGTTTCGGAGGAGTTGTTTACGAAGGGACAATATCTCCGATTTTGCAGAATAAGTGTTGATGGTGAAAGAGTTAAGGAATCCCAGTAGTGGCCTTAGCTGATTCCGTGGACGGAATCCTTTTAAGGAGGGTAGATTGTAATAACCTGAATTTTTAGAAAAATAATTTTAAGAATATTAATGTTTTTCCTAAAATGAGGAGGAATTTTTTTTTTAAGTTAATATTTTTATTGTTCATTATTCCAGTTCAAGGAATTTCAAAAGCGAATTATTTAATTATTGTCTGGTTCAGTGTAATTATGAACTATATTATGTGATTATTGTTGGAAGGTGGAATGTATGTGAAGTTGTGTTTATGTGTTTATATGATGATTTGTGTGAGCTGTGAAGGCTGATGTATTTTATTTATATTTTTGAGGATTTAAATATATTTAAATCATGCATTTTGATCCTCTGTTAATTTTATAAAATTATCGGAGGAATTAAAAATCATGAAATCTCTTGAAATATTATCTTTATTTATTTATTAAGTTTTTAAAATTGTTGGGTGGATTAATTTGGGAGTTGTGGTATTTTAAAATGATTTTAAGAGTTTTATTGTATTTAAAGGATCAAAACTTTGAAAATTCATATTTAATTCATTTTTGATCCGAAAAATATTTTAAAAGTATGTGTGTGCTCGTAATTTAATATTCTTTATTTTAAAAATGAAAAGTTTAATTTTCCGAATATTTTATTTAAGTATGATTTATAGATTTATCAATAGTGTTTTAAATTGGGCTAGAATGAATTATAAGTAGTATTTGTTAGTATTGGGCCAAGCCCAATAAATAGAGAGCAGTAGAGTATTCTGGAGAAGTCGAGAAACGCAGAGAAAGAGAAACGAGGAAGAGAAATTGGGAGAGAAAAGAGGAAAAGGAGAGAAGAGTCTAGAGAAATTTAGAGAGAAAGAGAGAGAGAGAGAGAGAGAGAGAGAGAGAGAGAGAGAGAGAGAGAGAGATGAAGAAGAGAAGATGAAGAAAAGAAGAGGAGTCCATGCCTATTACCCATCCTTGCTTGCTTCCATATGTTGCCATTAAAAAGAAAAGAGGTTAGAAGAAGATGAAGAAGAGTGGAGAAGATGATGAATAGTGGCTTGGATTTATTCTTTGGTTGATTAAGAGGTATGACCCATAATCCTTAAGTTCTTGCCATGGTTGTTTATGTTTGATTATAATTGATGTTATGACTAATTTTGGGGAGTCTTTGAGAAGGGTAATATAGCTTGATGGATTAGTGAAATAATAGATTAAAGATGAATGTTGTTTAAGAGTAAAAAAACTGTCCAGGAAATCTGCCCAGCTACTGTCTATTCTTGCCAGTACAATTCGAACCTTTTGTGCTCTGTTCTGGGCAGTGCTGTCTTCATGAAAGTTGTTCTATTCGTATTCGGAGTCTAGTTTGTGTAGGAGAAAACGGTGCGTCATTTGAGTTAACGAGTAAGGAGAAAACGACGTTTTAGTAAAACCCGCGCAGGACACCCGAACCTGAGGTTTCGCACTTTGGAACTATGTTTCACCTAGTTAAAATCTGTAAATTGGATTGAAACTTTTATTGAGGATAAAGGAAGGAATTATAAAGATTTCAGAGAAAGATTTGGGTAAAAATATTGATTTTTCAATTTATTAAAAATGTTTGAAAGTCACTGTGTTGGAAGAAACTGCTCTGTTCTTGAGTTGTATTTGGATGGGTAATTGTCCTAGATGAACTATGTTTTTCAGACTAATATTTTTATGGTGTGAAGATATTATCTTCAGTTTTGGAATCCCAGAGGTCTTGGAGGCAAAGATTAATTTTTCAATTTATGAGAATTTTTAGAATGCAAGTTGCGCAGATTTAATGAACAGTTTATGTGTTGAGTTTGGATTAATGATTCACCTAATTAGAAAATGGTATTGAATGGGAAACTTTTATGAGATCTTTATTTGGTATTCAGAAAGAAGCCTATAAAATTTGGTGATTTATGAATAATTTTTGGATTTATTAAAAATGTTGGAGTAAAGTATGCGCGGTAGCATTTTATGTTTTTGAATTGTTTTATGCGTGTCCTGTTTTGAGAAATCATTTTGAATGAGTTAAAGACCTCATTTGATATTGGTCAAAAGAGGAAAGTTGTTAGTTTTTATCTTGTTTAGTTGACTACCAAGTTCGGTATACAATGGATTAATAGTAAATGTTTCATGGTAGAATTACTAAGGTGTTATAGTTTAAAATGAAAGATGAATTGTGGTTGGAGATTGTGTTGGATATCGATTGATGTTGTTGGATTGTGAATTGAAAAATAGGGTTGAATTGGTTATGATTGATTTTGAGGGGCTGTGCCCATAGTCCGATAAACGAATACCTCATGCCGAAATTTTCTGAAAATCCCCTGCATTTAAATTTATTTAACTTATTTGACTTCAATGGTCTAAAGGCATGTTTTGGGTGCTAACTGTTTATGTATATATGTGTCAAGGAATTCATTTCGAAGATTAATTGTGATTTGAGGATTATCTATTAATTAATTGTGTCATAGAATGTCAATGGCATTATAATTGTATATGTTAAGTAAAGTTGACTAAGTGGTTGTAGGATTATGATATGGGTGATACTAGGAAATGTCTACGTTTTAAAAAGGGGACTCTTTAAGTGTCAATTGCTATTACTAAATGTGTTATGTGCATTAATTGGTATTTGAGTAATCAGTTATAGGGATAACAACTATAGTACGACTTTAGGTGACTCAGTGGTAATTCTGAGTTGGGTCTACTCGAGATACGAGGTTGGACTGACGCGTACTCGTAACAATTACAGTACCATTAGGGCGTGATAAGTGGAGCAACGTGTATGAAAAAGGAAGGATAGAGGCGTCGTGTAAAGTTCATGGAACTGCTTGGGCGAAACGCCAATGATTTATTCGCGGTGTTCCGTTTGGTGCTAAGGACCAGAGGCAAGTTTATTTATACATACTCTATCGTTCAGAGTATATTTATTTTTAAATATATGAAATGTGTGGAATAAGACTTCAGTCCATTTTTGCAAGATTTCTTCCACCCTTACTTTGGAAAACTATTTTATTTTCAAAGTAAAATGATTTCATGGAATATATATGTTTTTCTACGTTTGCTATATTGCTAAGGATTTATTTCCTGATTTTGAGAAGTAAAGGAAGATGGATATGAGTATGGTTATAGATTATGGATATAGATATGAATATGGATAGAGCGAATATACTTTATGTTCTAAAGGGATATGAAAGAGAATGGTATCAGTTGTTATCTAGGGTTATATGGGTTATAATATTCTGTTGATTATAATCTTTAAGCAGTTGTGATTTAATAAATATTATTTGATTATTATTTAATACTTTTAAATAAGATGGAATATCTTATGTATATAAAGGCATATTTGACTTTATTAATTATAGAAAAGATGTATGAGTCATAATTAAAGTGCTATGACGTATGATTTTAAAAGGGTGATGATATATGTGAAGGGAAATGTGAATGGAAATGTGAATGGAAATGGAAATGGAAATGGAAAATGTGAAATGGTATTTGAAAATGGAAAAATGATTTGAAAAAGGGGGATTGCAACAGTAAGCGTAAGAGGCTATGTGGTAGTGGCACAGTCCAGCATCAAATATTTATTCCGGCCCAAGAGTGCCGAGGGAGGATGTAGTGGTGAACCTTCCTCCTGGGGGATGGTGGAGAACCTACCTCCGTCTACCGGTAGTAAAAGGGACGGGTACGGAGGGCGACTGATCATCGTCCTTACGTATTCGGCAATAGTGGAAATCCCCAACGTTTTCTTTAAAGGAAAGAATTAATAAGGGTTTTCAGAGTTGTGTACTGAAAAAGGAAAATGGTATGAAATGATGGAATTGTTTTACAGTAAGAAGAGAAACTGATTTTATATTACTTTTACATACAGTTGTTGTATAAAAGGAAATGGAAAGATTTTATTGAGAGCTTGATTTTAAATGTTATACTAAGATGATGTATTGATTATTATCTGGTTATAGAAGAGAATTGATATTATATTATCAATAAGTAAGTGATTCCATATTGAATAACCAGCAAGTTATGTTGGTGTATTACTGCGCAAACAAGATGTGGCTATTTAATTACCTTGTAATGACACCTTTTATATTATTTTGGTACATTGTTCAGTTGATATTATTTTCAAACATTATACTTTCCCTATAGAATTTCGTGGTTATAAATGTTTCAAAGATGATATTAAGTATCGGTTGAATGTTGGAAACCCATGCACATGATGGGATATTTTGTTAAACTCTAGTAATAACTTGCTGAGCAATTCTTTCGCTCAAACTTGCTTGTTTTCAAATATTAACTTTTCAGTGGAAGGTAGCCGGACGAGGTTATCTGCATGGCTTAGATGAAGCGGGCAACGTGCCCTTATGAAGACGATATGATCTAGAAAGTTTATAGCTGGAGTAAGTTATATGTAAGTATATTGATGTGTAATATATATGTTACTTTGCATGATATAGTACTAGTTGCTGGTGTACTTCTCAATGAAGTTATACTAGTAGTAAGGAGTTGATTCTTGTTTCTAGCCCTATAACCTAAAAGATGCTTGGTGGTTGGGGTCTCAAATGTTGTAACTCAATTATTAATGACTACAGATGGTTTAATGTGGTTAATCAGGCGATTTGTTATAAAGGATTTCCGCGTGACGATCAAATCCCTGACCCCGGATTTGGGGGCGTTACAGTTTTGGTGAGATATACCTTCCTTGGTTAGTGATAAAGCCTTACTAAGCCTTGAATAATCCTTGTACAACCTTAACTAAGCTTGATCTAACAAGAAACATCAAGGATATAATTAAAGATTTTCGGAGCTTCTAAAACCCATCTGAAAGATCATGAACAACGAAGACCTTACCGAGGTTTTCTGGACATGACTTCTAAAGGAGAGTTGTAGAGCATCTAACCAGCTTTCCAAAAAGCTAAAGAACACGAAATTTCATGGAGTAATGAAGGAGATATGGCCGTTTGAAAATAATCACAGAAACTGTCAACAATCTGGACAGTTTGCTTCTTCAACTTGGGGAGGTGATTTGCCTAGGCTATACTACTTTGATTGCTATGATATTAGGAGCGAATATTGTCCATGGAGTGAAGAGGTTGTGGTTAAAATTTGGTGATTTTATCATGGATAGATATGGAGATATGAATTTTTTCTTCATCTATGGTTCTGCTGGGCAGTTTGTAAGAAAAGAAAGAAATGGAGTTTGTTTGCTTGGTTCTTGATCAATAATGTGTAATACAAGTGATATACACTAATATCTAATGGATGCATCTTGTTTTGGCTAGGTGTCATGCTCTAATTGATCCTTTTTGGATTTCCTTATCCTTAGAAATTGCATCCAAGTCCCTAACTCTTGTGTTCTTGCACTCAAGTCCTTGGTTAATTGCATTTTGGTGCAAGATATTTTGATAAAGTGATGATGTCATATTCCACTATCTATATTGGATGCATCCTTGGTTGCTTATACGTTTCTTTGTCCGGTTATTGCTCAATCCGATTTATCGTTCGTAGGAATATCTCAAAGGTTTCTAGTTAGGGTTTTACCGAAAACCTTCTTAATAATTATAATACCTTTCTCCATCTTTCTTAATACTTCTCGAATTTAAATTCCTTAAATCCCTTAAATAAATCCTCAAGTCTTGCAGTGTCCAGGGAAATCTCGGAGAAAATAAAAGTGCTATTTTTCTGAATCCGATGTCGTTTACATACACTTATTTCGCCCCTGGGTCATGAATACGAACTCAGAAATCCGTTCTGAATACTTCTATATAGCGTTGTCTAATAATATTCTTATTTCCACCAAAAACACTATTCATTCTTTTTCCATCTTTATTCCTTATATTTATAAAAATGTCCTTGTTCTCTTTCGGGCATTTCTTAACCCTTTTACAGAACCACTGGACTAACAACAAATATTGATTTGGATGACACAAGAATATCTCCTTCCTCTTTGGAGTGCCATAACTTATTTCTTAGGAGATAGATTATTCTAATCTAGGTTGTCAACCCATTGCATTCTTCATGACATATAATCATTTAAATCTATACCCATTCACATTCATTGTTAATACCTTGTAGTCGGAGTCACTGTTCATTCTTTCATCAATATATAAAAAGTTTTAATTCTACCGAAAATTCGGGTTCTTACAATTTGTCTCGAGCAGTAAAGCAAACACAAATATCAAGATGCAATATACTCATAAATAACAAAAGTTAGGGCTTTATCTTAAGTCGGAAAAGGAGATACCCAAATTAGGGCTTGTAAAACATATCGATTATTAAGAGTTTTGTAGAATTGGGCGAGAGGTTTGGAGAACAGCTCGATTAATATTGTGAAAGAACAAGGTAGAGAGGGACGCGAGAGAATGAGGCACAGAGATAGAGATACATGGCTGATTTTATTTCAAAACTAATTTCAATTTTTTAAGTTGTACCCATTTTCGAGTTGTACCAAACAGGAATTCAACAAATAATAATTAGAATAAATTAAAATAAATTATTTTTTAAGTTGAACATATTAATAAATTTATAGATAATAATTATTTTAAAATGAAATCTTGTTAACTATAATTTATTAATAAAATGTTAAATAATTATAATTTACTTAAAATTATTATTTTTAAAAAATAAATATGAACAACTTGAAATAAATATGTACGGATTTTCACGCACAAATGCCAGTTGGACTAGAGGCCCAATTGTTGAATTAGGCATATTAGTCAGCTTTTATTACTAGTAGAAAGATATTGAAACCACTCATTTATTATGTATATTTTTACTTTTTCTATAATTTTTATTTAAATCTTTAGGCGTCGGCATTCCTAGGACCGACGCTATAAGTCCAGTACAAATTATCTTTTGCGTCGGTTGAGAAATAACCGACGTTTATTTTTCAATTTTAGGCGTCGGTTGAGTAAACGCTGACGCTAAGGTTTGGTTTTTAAGCGTCAGTTGACTAAAGACCGACGCTAAAGGGTTGGATTTTAGGCGTCGGTTGTTTATGCGACGCTAGTGGATGGTTTTAGGCATCGGTTAAGGAAAGACCGACGCTAAAGGATGTGTTTTAGGCATCGGTTGTTTCATGACTGACGCAAAAGAACCAGCAGAAATGACTTTAAGCGCCGGTTAAGCTAAAAACCGACGCCTAAAGTATGTATAGGCCACGGCTCTCTAGATAACCGACGCCTAAAGTGCGACACTTAAAGCCTATTCTGTACTAGTACGCGCGTGCGCGTGTGTGTACGCGTGAATCACACAGTAACATCATGCACCATCATACACCTTAGTAGTAGTACACTACCCATGTGTGTGATTCTATATAAAGCCAACAACCCCCTTTATTTATTTCAATGTGGAACAAATACATATTCTCATTTTCAAGCTCTTTCAAGCTACCCACTTCAACTCTATTTCTTTATGGATTTCACTAAGAAAAATACTTAGACCCATATACGAAAATTTAAGTCCTCATAGCAAGGAACAATTTCCAATCGTTAAAATCCGGAATTAACATCAAGAACATAAAATAATTATGCTTTAAAAACTCCATTTTCTAACAATCCCCCACAAATCCATACAGAAATGCTTCAGGTTTTTCATCATGACTTGTTTTTCAGAGTCGGTACCCTTCCGGGTTTGAGCCCTCCTGAGTCCCCTACTTCAATGACTACCGGATTCAGATGGAATGTTTCACCTTGAATCTTAATCTGTTTTGTGTAATCATGTTCCATAGACGACGACAAGTCAAACGTTATGGTGCCAATCTACGGCTTTGAGACATTAATGGTCTTATCTCGATCCTATTCGTTGAATGCTTCAAGGAATAACCCTTTCCTCTAATTGCGACCACACAATTACATTCGCTTAGTTGGGCATCTCCAGAGATGTACTACAACCATCTCGTCAAATGACTTGACCCCATTCAGAGTTATAATAACTCTTGCTTACTAGCAGCGTCAGTACCTTCTAGGTTTACAGGGGATAGACTCAGATACAATAGTATCATCTATGTAGCAAAGGTCCTTACAGCTTGTTATTACCACATTGAATACACTTCAAGGGATCTCCTCTCATGTGTATTAGGTGTTCCCACTGATGATGAACTATGATGGGTTGACAGCCTCATCCCCAACCTCGACTTAAGGACCACTACAGGTTCCAGTCCTTTAGTCAAAGGATAAGCTATATTATTCTGAGTTCCTATGAACTCTACAGCAATAATCCTATCAGACACTAAACCCCTAATAGACTTTAGTCTAACTTGGATGTGCCTCTTTGTTTTAGCATTATACTTTTTACTGCTAATCTTGTCGATAGTTGTTTTACTATCACAATGAATAGCAAACGCAGGAAGCGGTCTGCTTACTACAGGTATCGCGAACATAAGTCCGTGTAACCATTCAGCCTCCGTCCCCGTGGCATCAAGCGCACACAACTCAGCCTCAAAAGTAGACCGAGTTACTATACTCTGTTTGGACGACTTCCAGGATATTGCTCCACCTGCTAAGGTGAACACGTATCCAGTCACTCCATTGGAACCAGACTTCTTAGCTATCCAAATTGCATCACTGTACCCCTCAAGCACACGAGAAAATGCCCAAAATGGCACAAATTTTAACCTCAATTTCCAAAATAGCACCCATACAAAACAGGTCCCCCACCTGGCACATTCCTAACGGCACTAACACATGCGTTTTTTGTTTTTTGTTTTTTTGTTTTTTTTTTGTTTGACACTAACACATACGTTGTTTGGTTTAACTCATTTAAAACTTGTGTTTGTTTTAAAAAAAAAAAAAAAAAAAAAAAAAAAAACTGAACAAATCTGGATAACGCCAGACAACGTATATCAAACTTGCGTTAGCAACCAAAACGTGGGTTAGTGTTGCGTTATATATCCAAAACGCTATCTATAATTGCGTTTTGGCTCCAAAACGCAAGATTTAAATGCGTGTCTGACCTAAAACGCATGTTCCAGATGCGTTTTGACAAGACGCGCACTGTAGCAGCGTTAGAAAAGTGCTATTGGAGGGCAGTGTTTTCAGGGAGTGCTATTTTGGGCATTTTGATCAAAAATTGTGCCATTTTGGCACTTCACCCCAAGCACACCAGGAAATCTCCTATAGTGTAAACTAAGGTACATTGTGCCTTTCAGATATCTAAGTACTCTATCAAGAGTATTGTGACGCCCCCAAATCCGAGGTCAAAGATTCAGGTCGTCACATCACCATCCAACCATATCATACCTGTATTAACTTTACAACTCAACAATACATACATCCAGACCTCAATCTTACGCACATACAAGTTAGAGCCTCAGAAACGATAACCAAAAGTAACACTAAATATTACCATTCATCTGTACAATCCAGAATCTTACGCACTTCCACTTATACAACTACACTTGAAGACGAGTCTTACTATTACAGTTGAAAACCTATCAGACTTACTCTGCATTATTTATCCGGAACTAAGTCATCTCGGGATTTCAAAACATAATTCGACAATATATATGTCCGAGTTTGAATAAAACATTTATACTCGCTAAGGAGCTTTAAGAATAACATATGAAACCTTTATAAGGTTCCCATTTCAATATATCTCAGGTTTGAAAATATATACATATTAGTATATCATTTTCGGCAAAACACTCTACGGTTAACATACTGTACAGGAATACATTATTGCAAAACCTCTTTCCTTCCATTAGCTTAGAAGGTTTCTCATTCAAAAACATTTCATTCTTTGGAATAATTGTAAGAGTGCACTAACACGTGCCAATCTTTATAGAAAATCTTGCAGTTCTAGATACTGCATGATGTCAATATTTTTCTTATCAAAACCACACTATCGGCAACTTGGCACTTAGGCCCAAGAAGAAGTGTTTGAGTATTTTTCCAAAGTGGAGGATGGGACTTGAAGAAAACATAAAAACCTGACGAGGATTGACGATGATCAGTCGCCACATCCAAGTCCAATAATCCGCGGGTCTTCTCTACCGGTAGAAGGATAGAAACTACATCCGTAACTACCCTCGGGTGAAAACTACATCCGTAATCACCCTCGATGAAAACTACATCCGTAATCATCCTTCGGCAACACCTGGGCCGGAACAATAATTGATGGACCGCCTGGCTCACGGCCGCTTACACATCCCGGGAATCGTTCGTCAACGATTCCCACACCTGCCAGAGTCCCCTTTTTCTTTTCTTTTCAAAAATCATTTTGATAGAAAATTCGAGTAGTTGAAGTTCGACCTCAGTCGACCGATAATTCTTGAAAAATGTACAAGAAGCAAAACCTGACCGGGGGTTTTCGAAAATGTTTTGGGTTCGAAAGAGTTCGAGTTTGAAAACGATAAAGGTATCTTGGATTAGTTTTGTCTTTAAAATAATGAACAATAATGGATTAGTTTTGTCTTTAAAATAATGAACAATAATTAATAAATAACATTTTGAGATTTAATATAAACAATTAATAAAATAGTTATTTAATTAAAATAAGCTTTTAATCCAAGATAGATATTTTTGAGTATTTTTAACAATGTAAAAATAATAAATACTTAAGTATACGATACTTCCCGAATGTCTCTACGGGTTTTCGCAATTTAATCACGATACAATAATATACCGCTCCCAGGTCAATAGTATATTTGGACCACTACGACCTCTATTGCTAGAGTCGTTGTCCGAAGAAAACACTTTCATTCTAAGTTCAAGGGTGTACAAACACATATGCATAAGTCTCAAACTTCAACATAATCTCGTAAAGCTTAAGCATATAATACGTTTGGAAGCTATAAACACAACAGTGATAATCCTTATATATAAGTTTTGAAAAGTAAACTTGCATAGGTAAAATCAAGAATATAATCTTTTGAAAATAAATACTTAGGGTTGGAAAACTTGCCTTGGGAAGGTTGGGGTGGTTGGGCTCGTGGAGTGGAGCGACAATCTATAAATATCCAATATTCGTTCGTTAGTATCTTAACAACACCACTTAATCATAATGTTTTAAAGGATGTAAAACCAACTTAACGACTCCAATTTATGACCACTAACCCTCCCATATGACCATGTCATCACTTTATCACATTCGTTACCCATTCGACTCGAATCCATTCCTCAAACTTGAAACACAAGTGAGTACTCTTAAAACTACGTTAAACTAACTTCCTAGGTGATTTTCACTTGCGCACACTTTACTCTAGCATTTTTATAAAATTGAAAATTTCACATTTTACTCCAATTCTTTTTGGACAGCCTTAGAAACTGTATAATCTGACTTCCCTCAAATTTTCATAACACTAAAATAATTTTAAGGGGTCCTAACTCAGTTCACAAGTGGACAACACAGTGCAGTCCGAATTTCAGAACCACTCTTCACTTCTCGGGTCATAACTCAAAATCTATACTTCACCTAGTCATGAACCTTATATTTCTGGAAACTACATGAAATTATCTTTCTAACCATATGCATTAGGCCCTCGGGAGACAAGATTTAGAGGTTCAAAACCTTCCTACAAGACAGTACATGCTCCCAGAATTTCTCACAACACTCATTCTTTCTTAAACATTCAAGAACTCATGTTATACATCACATCTACCATCAAAACCACCAAGATCCATATCCATAACATTCATAAGACTACATACCCTAACTACAAGCTTAAAAATCACATCAACAACATATAACCTCAAGATTTTCATCATCCATAACTCATATAACCAAGATATGCACTAAAACTTTTAGATCTAACATTATAACCCATAAACAATCCATAACTAAGAGGGGTTAGAGTTTTATACCTTCCTTGATGTGTTTAATAGCTTTCTAAACCTTGTATAATCCTTGTATAGCCTTGGGTAAGCTTGGATGATCAAAAGAAATGAAGAAAACAAGGTTAGTAGTTCGGAGTTATGAGAACCCGACTGAAAGATCATGGAAAACGAGGCCCTTACCGAGCTTTTCTGATCGAGGCTTCTAAATGAAAGTTGTAGAGCATCTTCTCAGCTTTCCAACAAGCTAAAGAACGCAAGATTTGGTTGAGAAATGAAGGCTCTATGGTCGTTTTACTGGGCTGCTATTTGCCATGGCCGGGAGCAGAAATATTTGTGATGTTTTTGTGTTTTGTTTGATGTGTGGTTTGAATTATGAGATGTATTATTGATATGTATTGATATGTATATCACTCACATGTCTCCACCCTAGTCTAGTAGCCTAGGTTCAAGCCATGCCCTAGTGTCCCCCTAAAGCATGGTGTAGTCTCCTAGGTACCATTCACCTAGTTGCCTTTTTTTTTACTTTTTAGTTTGCTTTCCTAACTAGCTACTTGCTTGGTACTTGCATGTAATATCTCCCTTATTTTATTTCTCCACCAATGTTTATCACTTAATCCTTAATCCATAACGTATCTTAAATAAACTCCTCGTAATAACATTTTGTCGCATAGAGATTTCCTTCGTAATTCCTTAAGTACTTAATTGTGTAAATTCCTTAAATATCCATAACTCCTTGTCATGGTCTCTTAAAATCTCCTAATACTCTAATAACTCTCAAATCCCACGTCTTTATGAATCTTAATGGCAGTAGGCCTTTTGCCTTCAACAATCTTCCATTTTTCTTACACGGTGAATATAACAACATAAATTTTTCAGATAATCAATACCATTACACAATGTAGGTGACTCAAAAGGTCCCTAATTCACAATGTCATAAGCTTTTACATATTAAAATATTACAAAAATCAGGGTTCTTACAAGTATCCCAATGAGTTCTGTTTGGATAGCTTGTATATCTAGCCAACTTAGACACAGAGTATTATATATCTGTTCTAGTACAGTTAGCAAGATATTGCAAGCTCCCTATAATCTGAGAATACCTTAACTGAGACACATGTACTCCTGAAGCATTCTTGACAAGGGCAATTTTTGGATCATAAGGTGTACTAGCGATTCTACACTGCGAATAACCATATTTCTCAAGTATAGATTTCTCTATATAATGAGACTGAGATAAAGTTATTCCCTCAGCTGACTGAGTCAGCTTGAGAAGGCCTCACCCATATCCTTCATTTCAAAATGCCTTTTCAAGAAGGCTTTTGTCTCGTTAATAATCTCAATATTGGTTCCAAACAGTAATATGTCATCTACATATAGGCACAAGATGACACACTCACTACCTTTAACTTTGGTGTAGACATACTTGTCACTATCATTAATATCACAACTGAATGGCACTATAGTTTCATCAAACTTTTTATGCCAATCCCTAGGAGCTTGTTTCAAGCCATAGATGGATTTGATCAACTTACATACTTTCCTTTCGTTACCAGATGCAACAAATCCCTCAGGCTGATCCACATAAATCTCTTCTTCAAGTTCACCACGAAGAAAAGCTGTCTTTACATCCATTTGATGGATGATAAGACCATGTACGGAAGCCAATGCTACAAGCATTCAGATTGTTGTCATTCTAGCTACTGGAGAGTATGTGTCAAAGTAATCAATGCCTTCCTTTTGCTTAAAACCCTTAGCTACCAGTCTAGCTTTGTACTTATCTATTGAGTCGTCAGGGTTCAACTTCCTTTTAAAGATCCATCTGCACCCGATAGTAGAACACCCAGGAGGGAGATCAACTAACTCCCATGTTCCGTTTGAAATAATAGAGTCAATTTCACTCTTTACAGCGCCCTTCCAGTGCCTAGACTCTGAAGAATCCATAGCTTGTCGGAAAGTTAAAGGTTCGTCCTCGACATTGTAAGTGATAAAATCACTTCCAAAATCCTTGACTACCTTTGCACGCTTACTCCTTCGTGGTCCCTCTACCTCCTTAGGAGTAAAGCTACTACTAGGTTCCGCCCCCACATTTGTCATCTTTTCCATATGATCAGGAATAGAACTTGATGTGTGAGTAGGATCTTCATTAGAAGTATCTTGAGGCATACCAGTCTTCATAGGGTAAACATCCTCAAAGAATGTAGCATCACGAAATTCAACTATCGTGTTTGCCACTATACCATCTATGTCATATTTTAATACTAAGAATCTCATAGCTGTAGTGGTCTCAAGATAGCCCAGAAAGATACAATCAACAGTCTTCGGACCTAGTTTCTTTCTCTTGTGTTCAGGGGCAAGTACATTGGCAAGGCACCCCCATACATGAAGATACTTAAGACTAGTCTTCTTGCCCTTCCATAACTTATAGGGTGTCTTATCCATGTGTTTCAGAGGGACTCTATTCAGAATATGGCAAGCCGTATTCAGAGCCTTTCCCCACATGTATTTAGGCAACCCAGAATTAATAAGCATACTATTAATCATATCTTTAAATGTTCTGTTCTTTCGCTCAGCAACCCCATTAGACTCGGGTGTGTATGGTGGGGTAACTTCATGAACTATTCTATTGCTTGCACAAAATTCATTAAAGGAGTTACTCGTATACTCACCACCTCTATCAGATCTCAACCTTTTAAGTACCTTGCTAGATTGTTTTCTACTTTAGTTTTATATATAATGAATTTACTAAGTGCTTCATCATTATGTCTAAGTAAATAAACATAACAGTATCTACTACTATCATCTATAAAGGTAATGAAGTATCTAAACTGGTCCTTAGTCAACACACCACCAAATTCACAAATATCAGTGTGTACTAAATCTAACAAGTCTGAATCCCTAACAATATTATGAAAAGGTTTCCTTATTTGTTAGATATTGATTCAAGTGATGATCAGGGTCTGGATTGTTACTGATCAGATACTGATGCTGACGTCATCAGTAATACAACGTTAGTATTGGATTGCCATCAGGATTGCAAGATTGATCAGGATTACGTGAAAATTCTCATCACTCCAGAGATCAAGGAAGATTGATATGTCGGTTCCTAAATTATAGGAAGGCAACTATCATACAAGATATGCATTCAGAGTTATATGTAATTGATTTAGAATATCTTGTAATTGATAGTGTAGCTGTGTATGCTATATAAACACAGTTTAGGTTTTACATGATTGTAATCGCTTACACGAGTTATCTTGTAACCTAGCAGCTCTTAAGAACATAAGGATTTCTTAAGAGAGTTTTGTAACAGTTTTATATCAAAATTAATAAAGTTGTTATTGATTCATACTTGTGTTATTTCTGTTTAAGTCAAAAATCTTATACAATTGTATTCAACCCCCTTCTATAATTGTTAATTAATGATGGTCCTTTTATGCCAACAACTTTGGTTGGTCGAACAGATACAGTTCCAGAACATTATGTCATGAAGGAAAAGAGTAAATGGACTCCAGAGGAAAAGGCTCAAGTGCTTAAAGATGCAAAGGTAAAGAATATTTTGCATAACAGTCTTGATAATGTCATGTCAAACAGGGTAATAACATGCAAGACTGCTAAGGAAATTCGGGATACCTTGGAAACTCAATGCCAAGGCACTGAATCTATCAAAAGAAAAAGGGCTCTGTTGATTCAGGAGTATGAACAGTTTGATGCTAAATCTGATGAAAGCCTTACTGACATGTATCATAGATTTCTGACACTGCTGAATAATCTATCTCTTGTTGGCAAAGAGTATGATATAGAGGATTCAAATACCAAGTTTCTAAGAGCTCTGACTGAGGAGTGGGATACTCAAGCTTCAATCATAAGGCATCAGTGTGATCTGAAGATGCTATCTCTTGATGAAGTTTATGGGATACTGAGAACCTATGATCTTGAGGTTCAACAAAGAAAGAATAAGAAGAATGCCAAGGCAAAATCTGTTGCTTTGAATGTTGAATCAAAATCAAAGGGAAAAGCTGAGGAGGTTTCTAGCAGAAAAAGTAGAGTTGTAGAGTCAATTCCTGATGACTCATCATCAGATACTGAGGAGGTTTCTAGCAGAAAAAGTAGAGATGATTGTTATGATAGTCAAGGGCTTCAAGAAGATGAAGTTCAGAAAGGCTAGGAAGCAAGTAAAGTTTCAAAAAAAAACCTTCAATGCTGACAAAGACAGGTACAAGAAGAAAGAAGACAAAAGCAGCAAATTTGACAAGTCAAAAGTCAGATGCTACAACTGTGGTGGAATGGGTCACTTTGCAACTGAGTGCAAGAAGACCAAAACTAAAGCTCTCATCTCATCAAGCAAGGATTGGATGGACTCTTCCTCTGACTCTGAAGAAGAAAAGGTGAACTATGCTTTAATGGCCAATACTGATGAGACTGCTGCTGCTGATAATAAGGTATCTGAAACTTCGTTTGATTTTGATACTAATAATGTCTCTGAGTTAAGATCATTTCTAAAATCTTTGCATATTAGTTTTAGGAGTCAATCTTTTGCAAATGCTAGAATAAAATCTGAAATGGTAGAGGTGGCTAAGAGAAATGATCATCTAGAAGCTGGGTTACTTTTCTTGCATGAGGTACAAGCAGAATGTGATAATGCTAAACACATGAAACTAGAAATGGAGTTTAAATGTACTGAACTTAAAAAAGAACTTGAGGATGTTAAAGAAAAACTCAGAACCTGGACACACTCTTGAAAGAAAACCCATGATATTATCACTGATAAAAATTGGAAAGAGTGTCTAGGTTATAATCCAGAGAATGAGAAAAAGAATAAAGGTAAAGTTGTTATTGAAACAACAGAACCATGAAGAGTTGTTGTTAATGAGTCAACAAATCCAAAAACCTATAGATATGTTACAGACAGTACTAAAACTAAATTAAAACCTGTTAATTATGTGTATCCAGAAAATCCCAAATCTACTTCAGAAAAGGGATCTACTTCTACACATCATTCTGAGACTAGAACTATCAAAAACAAAAATGTAGGTCTTTTGTCTAAGAAACAATTGAGGGACAAAATCTGTGAAGTAACAGATAGAAACAAAGTCCCAACTGTCAAAAGAAACAGGAATGGTAAAGTTGGAATAAACAAAGAGAATAATTATAAGTATATTCCAAATGCACCAAGGAAAGTATGTTTTAACTGTGGTAACTCTAATCATCTTGCTATTGATTGCAGGAGGAGTAAAAAGAAGGCTACTGTAGTTCCTAAGTCTGACATTAGGAATAGATCATTATTATATAAACCATAGAATCCTTGTTTCAACTGTGGCAGTAACTGGCATTCTATCTATACGTGTGAGGAATATCATAGTTTGTACTACAATTATTATGAGCCTTTGTCAACATTTAATAAAAGTGCAAATTTTGGTAAAACAAAGAATTTGAATTCAAAGCATGCATCTGTTATATCTAATAAGAACAGGGCAAATTCTGATGGAGTAAATCCTAAAGAAACTACTTTTGCTAAAAAAATCTTCTGCTGCTAAAAATGTTAAATTGCATGCAAATAGAACCCAACAAGTGTGGGTTCTTAAAAATTCTAACTGAGTTCTTTGTGGTTCTGATTGCAGGGTAAAAAGAAAAATGTGTTAGTCGTGGATAGTGGATGTTCTGTGCACATGACTGGAGACAAAACCTTGCTATCAAAATTTGAGGAGAAGGCTGGCCCAACTGTGTCTTATGGAGATGGCAACATTGGACAAACTTTGGGATATGGCAATATAATCATTGGAAATGTCATTGTTGAAAAAGTAGCTCTGGTGAAAGGACAAAAACATAATTTGCTAAGTTTTAGTCAAATCACAGACAGAGGTTATCATGTCAACTTCTATGATACTCATTTTGAAGTGATCAGCAAAACATCAGGGAAGGTTTCATTAACTGGTCAAAGGCATGGTAACATTTATGAAGCCAACATCTACACCAATACTGATGGACCATCTACATGTCTCATCAGTAAAGCTTCTGTAGATGATAGTTGGAATTGGCACAAGAAGCTTTCTCATCTCAACTTCAACAATATCAATGAATTGGTAAAGAAAGACTTGGTGAGAGGATTACCAAAGGCACTGTATACTCCAGATGGACTCTGTGATGCTTGTCAGAAGGCTAAATAGAGAAGGACATCATTCAAGAGTAAAACAGAATCCTCAATTGATGAACCATATCACATGCTACATCTTGACTTGTTTGGACCAGTCAACATAATGTCCATCAGTAAGAAAAGGTATACTCTAGTCATTGTTGATGAATATACTAGATTTACCTGGGTGTATTTTCTACACAGAAAAGATGAAACAACTGAGATACTCTTGGACCATGTGAGGCTCATTGAGACTGGCACAAAGTATAAAGTCAAGATACTAAGGAGTGATAATGGAACTGAATTCAAGAATTCAGCAATGGAAGAGTTCTGCAAATACAAAGGAATAGTTCAACAATTTTCTGCTCCAGGCACACCCCAGCAAAATGGAGTAGTTGAAAGAAAGAACAGAACTCTTATTGAAGCTGGCAGAACTATGTTGGAGGAAGCTAAACTACCTACATATTTCTGGGCAGAAACAGTCAACATAGCATGTTACACTCATAATATTACACTAATCAACAGACATGGTGTGACTCCTTATCAAATGATAAAGGAAAAGAAGCCAAGTCTGAAACATTTACATGTATTTGGCTGCAAGTGCTTTGTTCTAAGACCTCATCCTGAACAGCTTGGAAAATTCGAGACTAAAGCTGATGAGGGCATCTTTATTGGCTATCCATCAACAAGAGCCTTTAAAGTCTACAATCTAAGAACAAAGACAGTCATAGAGTCTATCAATGTATCTTTCGATGATAAGAAGATTACATGAATTGCTGAAGACTCACATGACGGTTTGATTTTTACAAATGAAGCTACCAAGAATTTTGATGAAATATTGTCAGAGACTGAGACTCCATCAGATCCTGACGATCCTCAAATTTCTAATGAAACACAAATCAATGATGGTAATGCAAATGTTGAGGGGGAGTAACAGCAAGAGACCACCAATACTGAAACAACTCAGACATCAGAAGGAGGTTCATCAGAAACAGATTCAAGTGATAATTCTAACAGTAGATCAGAAAGAGATAGCACTATCTCAGGGGGAGCTTCTAGCAATACTAGTTCTTTTGAAGATAACACCAATCCAGGGGGAGCATCCAGTTCAAGAAATGACTTACCACCAGCAAGGAAATGGACTAAAAGTCATACTCCTGATTTATTCATTGGGAATCCTGAAGCAGGTGTCAGAACCAGAAGTGCAACTCAAAATGAATGTCTTTATCACAACTTTCTATCAAAGGAGGAACCTAAGAAAGTTGAAGATGCACTCAAGGATGCTGATTGGGTTATGGCTATGCAAGAAGAACTAAATGAGCTTGAAAGAAATGAAGTCTGGAAACTTGTACCAAGGCCAAAAGGAAGGTCAATTGTGGGTACAAAGTGGGTGTTCAGAAACAAGATAGATTCAGATGGCACAATTATCAAGAATAAAGCAAGATTAGTTGTAAAGGGGTATTCTCAACAGGAAGGAATAGACTATGATGAGACTTTTGCTCCTGTTGCAAGGTTAGAAGCCATCAGAATTTTTCTGGCTTATTGAGCCAATTTCTGCAAGGCCAATGGAATCAGTAACTACTTCATCAGGTAACACTTCTATCTCCACTTTTGTTAATACTGATAGTATGATTATAGATAGACCTGAAACAAGGGATACTTCTATTTGTATGACTTCAGTCCACTCTTCTCAGCCACCTCTTATTTCTTCGAATTTGTTGAGCCAGAACCTTTCTAGTGAGAATGAGAGTAAACAATTAGATAAAAAGAAGAGTGAAGAGAGGTAGTCTCCTGAACTGGCAAAAGGAGAGGTAGAAAAAAGTGAGAAGTTTTTAACTTCTGGTGAGGTAGCAGTTACTATTGAAAGTAACTTAGGTCCCTGTATACTAACAATGCATTAACAAAAATGTGCGTGTGTGCGATGCTCATCAGAAATACTCCCAAGCTAGATCAAAAATCATACCTATTCTTCGCCAAGACAATCACAGGTTTATAAATAAAATAGACTGTAGACACTTCATAACCTAAGAACACCTCCATCCTCATTCAAGTTAGACAGGAATTCATGCTTTATTACTACACTATGACACATAATACTATATACACAAGTATATTTTGGATTTTCCACACCATAAAACAGGTTGTGGTCCTTTGTATATATAGATATTTCTGTTACAATAATTATATCACAATAGATTGATTTACACAAAGCTCATCTCTAAAACAAAATGATAAGTTACAAAAGGATAAGAGTAATCTCTTCAACTGTTATGCAGAGTACGGCTAAGTCTTCTATACCACGTTTTTAGGACTTGTCTGAGTTGTGTCAATACCCCGCCTCAAGTAGAGCATCCCATCACGGATGGTCAACTTGTGTCTGAGTTCTTCGAATCTTTGTTTAGGTAATCCTTTGGTGAAGAAGTTAGCAAGTTGGTCACGAGAAGAGATGAAGCGAACACTAAGTTATTTGCGAGCTACTCGTTCACGCACAAAGTGGAAATCAATCTCAACGTGCTTTGTCCGCACGTGAAAAATTGGATTAACAGTAAGATGAGTTGCTCCAAGATTATCACACCATAAAATTGGAAAAGTAGGAGGATGGTAGCCTATCTCAGATAACAAAGATTGTACCCGTATTAGTTCAGCTGTAGCAATAGCCAGAGATTTATATTCCGCTTCAGTGCTGGACCTGAAAAACGTTTTTTGCTTCCTGGCACTCCAAGAGATCAAGTTACCACCAAAAAATAGTGAGTAATCACTAGTGGAACGACGGTCATCTGGGCAACCAGCCCAATCTACATCAGAATAGGCTTGTAAACTAAGGTTAGCAGAGGGACGAAGAAGTAAGCCATGATGGACAGTTGCTTTGAGATAGCGAAGTATCCGCTTTACAAGTGACCAATGTTCTTCAGTAGGGTCATGCATGTATTGACACACTTTATTCACAGCGTAGGAGATATCTGGTCGAGTAAATTGTAAATATTGTAGTGCACCTACAACACTCCGATAGAGCGTATCATCCTTCATTTTGGAGCCTGTAGCTTTAGTAACATGCAGTTGAGAACTCAGTGGTGCAGAAATAGGTGCTGCACCATCCATCTTTGTTTTTCGTAGCAAATCTACAATATATTTATGTTGAGACAAAAATAAGCCAGATTCAAACCTTGTAGCTTCAACCCCGAGGAAGTAAGATAGATTGCCCAAATCTTTAATTGCAAAGGCTGTGTTAAGTTGCTCAATTGTGTGTTGAACCATACCAGAATTAGAGCCGGTAATAATGAGGTCATCCACATAGACAAGAACAAAGAGCTTATATGTACTGGTTGACTTTATAAATAAAGAGATGTCTGCCTTTGAAGCTTGAAAACCCAGATCAATAAGGAAGCTGCTTAAACGTTGATACCACTCCCACGGTGATTGTTTGAGACCATAGATATATTTAAGAAGAAGACAGACATAATGCGGAAATCGAGGATCCACAAAACCAGGAGGTTGTTTAATTCATATACACCTCCTCGGTAAGATTTCCATGAAGGAACGCATTTTGTACATCAAGCTGTCTTAACGGCCAGTTATTAGATAAAGCAATGGTAAGGATAATTTGAATTGTACATGGCTTAACAACAGGACTAAATGTCTCATTGTAATCAATTCCAGCTTGCTGATTGAATCCTTTTGCAACAAGGCGGGCCTTGCGCCGCTCTACAGAACCATCTGGACGCTGTTTAACTTTGAAAACCCATTTGCAACCAACTATATTGGTATTCGGTTTAATCGAGACCAATTTCCAAGTACCATTGCCAGCAAAGCATTGATTTCAATGTCCATTGCAGCACGCCAAGAAGGTTCTTTTATAGCTTGAGAGTAACATGTAGGTTCCCAGAGGTATTCTGAAATCAATGGATGTTTAGTGGCCAAAAGAATTTTCTTTTTAAAAATGTTGTTTTAGGAACGAGTGACCATGTTATGGGACGGTTCTGGTTGTCGGCTGGCACGTGAACTCTGGGAAATGGTTTCTGGTATGCCTGCAGAATGAGAAACAATAGGTGGTACATGTGATTGGTTATCAAGGGAAAGCTGTTGGTCATGGTGAGGTTCAGTTGTGGGGTGATTATCAGAGGGTTGTGGTGTTTCATTGGCCAAGTTTGGTGAAAAAGATGATGTACTTGATGTTCTAGAAAAGGTATTGAGGGCAAAAATGTTACCTCTTGGAGTGATGAAATATGTGACGGTGTCGCCGTTCTGCAAGACCATTTTGTTCAGATGTGTGTGGGCAAGAAAATCTATGAAAAACTCCCTGGGAGTCGAGAAAAGGTGTAAACTTTTTGAATTCACCACCATTGTCAGATTGAAAAACTTTGATTTTTTGTTAAGGAAGTTTTCAATCCTTGCTTTAAATTTAACAAATATAGTCAAAGCATCAGACTTTCTTGCGAGTGGATAAACCCAAATAAATTTACTGAATACATCAACTAAGAGTAGATAATAACGATAACCATTTCTGGAAATTACAGGAGAAGGACCCCACAAATCCGAAACGATTAACTCAAGTGGTTCACTAAGGATTGTAGAACTTAATGGAAATGACAACTTGCAACTTTTGCTAACATGACAAAAATTACAGAAACGAAAATCCTCATTTAAAACTGGCAAGGAGTAGGAATTGATTATTGATCGCACGGTCCGCATCATTGGATGTCCAAAGCGGCTGTGCCACAAATGCAACGATGAACTAGTACTAAGGAAAGAAGCAAATTAGGAGTAGGATTTGGTGCTGCATTTTGAAAGTGATATAACCCATCTTTAAGTTGTCCGTGAAGTACCACTCTCCCTGTTTGACGGTCCTTTACATAAAAAACAGATGGATGAAATTCAAACCAAACATTATTATCTTTAGAAAATTGAGCAACAGAAAGCAAATTGGTAGAGATATGTAGAACATGTAAAATATTATTAAGTTGGAAGGAACGAGTAGATGTGTGGAGTTCAGACTTACCAACATGAGCAACCGGAACAGAATTACCATTACCAACAAGCATCTGATCAGGTCCATCATAATCAGAGTAAAGCTGCAAATTACTTAGATTGGAGGTCACATGATGAGTGGCGCCACTATCTGGGAGCCAGGTGGATGCATTAATAGGCTGAGATGTATCAACATAAGCCATGGGTGCAGGTGTATCACGAGGAGAAAAATCTTTGTCAAAGCGATGCCAACAATTAAGAACATGATGATTCTTACGACCACATAGCTGACAAGGGCCTGATAAAGGAGCACCATTTGATGATCGTCCCCTTTGCTGGTTTTGGTGTCGACATGTGTTGTTCCTTACATGATTGGAAGAACGAGGAAAAGGCTGATGAAAATTGTTTCCACCTCGTTTAACATAGTTGGAGTTAGATCTGGCCAGGTGTGCTGTAGGTGCAACTCCAAGTACGCTGTTTTGAGACTCCAAACGCATCTCAAATGAGAGAAGATGGGCTTGAAAATCTTCCAGAGTGATATCAACATTTGTTGCTGTCAAAGTTGTGACTATAGCGTCATACGCAGAATCCAGGCCATTGAGAATATACTGTTGCAGATCTGCTAAAGTGATGGCGTGATCGCAAGCTGCAAGATTGTCACTAAGCTGTTTAGCAAGCAAAAAATACTCAGACATGCTTTTGTTACCTTTTTTTAGCAATTTCAATTCACGACGAAGTTGCATAATACGAGATCGGGAGCTGGATGCAAACTGTCGTTGTAGAGCGTTCAAAACATCAGCAGATGTCTCAAGCCCAACAATTTGAGCGAGGACAGGTTCTGTCAATGAGGATAACAACCATCCAAGTAGGATTTGATCTTGCTTAATCCATGATGTGTACTCTGGATTTATGGTGGTGGTAGTGTTGGTCGTTGTACCAGTGGTAGAGATAGGGATCGTACGAGGAGGACATGGAATTGTCCCATCAACGTAGCCCATGAGATCATAGCCTCTCAGTAAAGGCATAAACTGAAAATTCCACATGAGGTAATTTTTTGAATCGAGTTTCACTGTAAGAAGGTGGTGGATTTTTGTCAGGGAGAGAGGAGAAATGGTATTAGAGATTTCGGTGTTACCAGAGGTGGGAGAAGAGGGATTAGACATGTTTTTTTAAAGAGAAAGAGGGATCGAAAATTAGGCTGATACCAAGTAGAGTTTGGATTTTCCACACCATAAAACAAGTTGTGGTCCTTTGTATATGTTGAGTATTGAATACAGTAAAAGAATACAGAGGGGTGGTGAATGGATTCTTGAACTTTTCTTGTTCTTGAGTCTATGTAGCAAGATAGGTGTTTGTGTGTGCAAGGATATGAGTGTGGATAAAAACAACACAAGACACGATATCACTTTAATCTAATATTGTATTAGATAAAGGTTGCTACAATCTGTGAATACAAATGATAGTATTCTCAGCTTCGTTTTTCTCAGAGAGATATGACTTACAATATATGAAAAACTTGACTCCTCAAAAGTTAACTACTAAGGAAGTGAGGCTGTATCCTTATAGAACATGGATACAACCTACTTACTGCAAATAAGGTAGCTGAACAAATTACTTTCTAGTCTGTCTATCCTTTTTGAGTAAGTGTCCAAACGGTTACAGATTTGACTTTGCAAAGCCTGTTCAGATCTACTTCTTTAGTCCTTTGTCTCTTCTATATCTCTCCAAGCTTCCTTGTAGGCTTTCCAGAGCACATTACAGATTGTGGTCCATAAAGTGCATTGGCTTGTTGCAGGCTTCTGACTTGTATAATTTCTTCAGTATTTTGTCTCCAAGAATGTATTCGATAAGTGACTAAGTAAGTGGTTCGAGAACTAGGATTGACTTGATCGATAACTCTGAGTTCTCGAATACTGTTATATGACATATCGAATCACTTCTCGAATAGTTCTTTTCTCTGGAAATCCTTGAGTTGTCGAATAGAGCATTTTGACATGTCGAATCCCTGAGATATCGAATAGCTTTCTGAGTCCTTGAGATATCGAATGGAACTTTGACTTGTTGACTCCTTGAGAACTCGAATACCACTTTGACTTGTTGACTTCTTGAGTTCTCGAATAGAGCAGTAGACATATCGAATCTCTGAGATATCGAATGAGATATCGAACAGTGTATTCAGAGATATCGAATAGTGTCTTGAGATATCGAATCCCTGACTTCTCGAATGCTAGACTTCTCGAATAGACAAAACTACTTCTCGAATTGGTACTTAGGCGAATTCTTCATTTCTTCAAATCCCAACTGTGATTTATTTGACAGTCTTCATCTCTTTGCTTGAGGCATGAACCTTGGAACTTCTTTCAAGCATTATTCTTGACTCAATAAGTACAGTTACACAGCTAGAATTTGATGCCTACTTCAAGTACAGAATAAGTAGAAACTCTACAACTAGAGGTTCCCTCAGTTAAGAGGTCATGTAAGTAATGCAAAGCATTACAAACAATTAGGCTTGTTATTAGAGTTAAACAGGCATGTCTCTGTGACTAACAATCTCCCCCAAATTGTGAGTAAGACCCTTAGTCACAATTTCATGTCTGATAACAAGCCTAACATACATAAAGATAAAACTTTAAAAAGTACAGGTATGTAGATTGATTGAAGAAAATACATAAAAGTTTTCTTACAAGTTATGAGGAACAACTAGCCATATCCTTTTGGATTCATCTCTTGAGCTTTGGCTTGCAGATTCTCATTTTTCATTTTCTTTTCAGCTTCTTTAGCTTTCTTCTTTGCATTTTCTTCCATGGCAAGAATAATATCTTCCATTGCAGTGAGTTCTTCAATTAGAGGGGAGCCTGACAAATCCTTGAGTACTTCATTCAGTTGTTTCTCAGAATAGAAACTGATGTAGTCCATTCTAATCTTTACATTTCTACCATATTTCTTGTACTCAATGATGTAAGGATTAAACTTGACTCTACACAGACCCATAGCCCTCAATTCATCAGCCTTAGCTTCCATTGCAGCAAACTCCTCCTCCCTTTTCTTTAGTAGCTCTTTACTGTTCCTTTTCATTTCTGCCTGGTGATCTCTCTTCATTTTAACAAAGTCAATTAACTCCAGCTTCCATACCCTTTCCACTCTGTCTTCAGAATCCAACATTGCAATTATTCTTTCTATGTCATATAGCCTGCCCCAATGCTGACATGTTCTTTGTCTGAATTTCTTCTGTCTTCCATCAGTATATTTAATTTCAAGAAAATCATCAACAATGGCAACATGATAGATTCTTTGAGCCCATAGGAACTGCAGTTGGTCTTCATCATAGTTTTCATCCAGAGGTGGTAGGTTTAGTCCTGGGATTATTGTCAGTGCCTTTGACTTGGATAACTTCACCCTTCTTGCAGCATGCTTGAATTTAATCCTTTTTACATGGTTGCTAGGCAGAAACTTATGACCCTTGCTTGTGGACCATTGTAGTATTCCATTAGCAGTTTGCTTTCTGAAGCATACCCATGGTTTCTTGGCTTGAATCTCCTTCTCTTTTTGAGGTAGTAAAACATTTGCAGAGGCCATGGACTTTGACTTTTGTAGGTCACTACTAACAGTATTCACCCTAGACTTAAAGTCTTGTGTTGTGGTGAGGTTACTGTCAGCAATGCCTATGGCTTGCTGTTTCACACTTGTCCTCTCATAGACTTTCCCTTGGTCATTACTATCTTTCTTCTCTTTGTCATCCCTCTTCTTTTTCTTATCTTCATCTCCCTTATCACTCCTGTGATGTCTTCTCCTCCCATCACTTTTATCCTATCTTTGTCATCCTTATTTCTCCTAGGCTTGGCAATTTTTGGAATTACACCAGTTGCAATAAAGGATCTGAGAATTTGCAGTGCCTCTAGTTCTTCAGCATTTCTGGTTCCACCCTTCTTCTGTAGTTGCTCAATGATTGCAATAATAAGTCTTTGATTTTGAGGTGTGAGATCATGAGGAATCACCAGTTGTTTAATGTCTTCAATTCTGGTGCCAGCCTGATAGACAATTGTCCAGCTTCTTAAACACTTCTGGGAGCCTAGAAGGTTGGCCATTTCTCAAGTCATCATATAGACTTTTATTATTTTCATTTACATCCCTCTTCTCAATAAGCCTGATCAGTGCACCTATCTCTGAATGTTTCAATGTTTGTAGAGTGTTGTAGGTTAAATGCCAGATACTGGATTTTGCCACCATCATCACTTCTTTGCGCCATAAGCCATTGACTTTCCTAGGTATCACAGTGAAGTAATTAATCTGATTCCTCAGCCTCCTTAGATATATTTGGGTGTCATCAGCCTGTTCCCTTGAGACTTTCAGAAACTTCAAGAATGCATCATCATGGTAGACATTAGAGTTTGCAACTTCTTGTAGCTTGGCCTCAGTAACCACTTTTACTTCTACAGGTTTGACACTTTCAACTTCAGTAGATGGAGAGTTATCAGATGGCATACTCCCTGCAACCACTGTGGTTGTGATGGATTGCTTCTGGCCACTTAGAGTGATGATATGCACAGTTGGTAGAGTAACAACTGGCAGAGTGGTTGGGGGCTCATCAACTTTTGATTTCCCTTTTCCTGGCACATGAGTTAGGGATTTAGATGTACTTTGGTGGCCACCCTCCTTTATCTTTATACCTTTCTCTTTAGGTTTCTCCCCCTTTGTATTTGAATTCCTTGATGTCCTCTTCTCCCCTTTAGGCTTGTTGTCAGGCACAGAGGCTATAGGAGTGACCTTAGGGTTCGAAGATTCTTCAGGTAGAGGGAGACCCATGTGCTTCATTATGGTAGCCAACATAGATTGTTGATGCAGAAGAACATCAGCTGTGGTGGTGGCTTGAGTGTCCAACTTCTCAGTAAGAGTTTCAACTTTCTCTATTAGATGAGCATTGGATTGTGAGAGAGTAGCTACCTCCTTTTCAAGTACATCTACCTTGCTGAACAATTCACTAGATTCGAAGCTAGACAGGGATTGTTCTTTAAGTCTCTGCACTTCAAACCTAGTCAAATCATGCACTGGGACTTCAGTAACCAGCTTGTCTCCATATAGATTTTTGAACATGGTCCTCAGCATGGCATTGGCATCTGTGGTCTGATCAGATAAAGCTTGAAATTTATTCCCCAGACCTGTGACAGTGTCATGGAGTAGAGCTAAGCCATTATCCATCTTGGTACAGGTAGACTTGCATGCCAGAATGTCCTTGAGTACAGTCTCCAATGAAGGGAATTTGGCATCAAAAGCTCTCTTAATCTTATGCACCTCCTTGGTTGTGGCTGTACACACTTCATGAATTTCTGTTTTGAGACCCTTTCCAAGGTAGTGTGCAGCCTTGAGAATGCCCTTGTAGCTGTCATTCACTGCTTCATACACATCACTAGGGGTGAGAGATTTGGCATTGGACCCTATTGAAGTGATGTACTCTTCTTTGAGGTACTGGAGACTGTCTGATAGAGGAATATAAAATTTTCCTTGTACCTAGGCATCTACATTGCCATCTCTCTCAGAATCATCTATTATCTTTGCCTTCTGTAGCTCCACATCATCTCTGTGGCATAGGAGAATAGCTTCATAGTCAGGATTGGGCAGATTTGCAGTGAGAAGGTTTTGAGCAATCTTTGTGAACTCAGGGATCTGATCCACAATTAAGCTTTGAAGTGCTTCAACCGTCAATTATTGTGGAACAGACCCTAATCCTGAAGCACTGTCATATTGCACAGGCTTCAGCCATTGTGACATGAAGTCAGAGCTAGAGCTAGGCAAGCTAGACTCCTCAGTTACAGATGCAACTTCTGCAACCGGATGGATTGACTCTACTGCTGGTGTCTCCACAGAAGTGGGATGAGTTACACCAGCAGTTGACACAGGCACAGAGTCTCTAGTAAAAACTAGTGAATCCTCTATGTTTGTGATGATGTCATCAGGACATGCCCCAGCATGCATTCCCTTACCATCTAAATGTGGGTCCTGGGTGGTGAGCACAGTGTCAAGCACCATGTCATTTGAATTCATTGGCTCACCAAGAGAAGAGAATTCTTGGTGATCAATACCTTGTTCTTCAATTTCTTGAAGTACAGGCTCCAAAGAAATATGAGTGGTAAATTCTGGAAGAGAAATGTCTTGTAGATTAGATTTTGGCAACTCCCCCTGAAAGATAGAGGGGGTTTCAATTGTGATGTGCTCTCGACTCAGTGTTGTGCCAGACTTATCACTCCCATGTGCTGACTCTGTACAAATAGGTGCATTGGGGAGGATGCTTGATTCTATAGATGCACCATATTGAGAGGATACATCTAGTGAACTGTGTGCCCCTGATTTTACAACTTCAGCCATTTGTGTGACTGAAGAGGTGGTCCTAGATTTCTTCCTCTTTGGCCTCTGTAAGGGTGACTCAGGTTCCTCACTACCTATACCTAATTCCACAGCCAATGCTGCTTCAGATAAAATGTTCAAGGGTGCAGACATTACCTCCTTTCTCTTCTTTTTACTAACATCAAACTTTTGAGAGGATGATGCAGTTGGCTCACTGTGTGATAGAGTGTTTGGTTGAGAGGGTTGGTTAGCAAGCCTTGGGTTAGCATCTTGTACTACTTGCTTAGGCTGTGCTAACTATGACTTTGAATCAAATGTTGGCATGTTGTGGGGGTAAGTCCTAAATAGACTCTCCATATGGGGAGTTATTTTGAGTCTTACATCCACATCATTCCTAGTCTCCAAATTACCAAAAATAAGTTTGGTCATGGACCTAGGGTAGCCTATTCTACTGTTATCTACTCCAGGCAATTCAATCAATTTAGCATTTTTAAAGTTAAGTACATATTGAATAAAGCGAGGAAAGAAAATTTCAGTACCTCTCTTGGTTGTGTTCTTGCCAAGTCTCCCATATAGCTCCAGTAGAATAATTTGACCAACATCTATCTTTCTCCCATAAGCCAAGGCATAGCCTATTTGCTGTGCAGGTGCACTAATCTGATCGAAGCTTGACTTCCTGGCTGTGAAGACTTGAAGAATGGTGGCAAACACATAACTCCACGCTTTCCGCAGATGCTTTCTGTTTAACTTCCCAAGATTGATCACATCTGAGTAGTTGATGAATTCAAAGAATTCTTCCAACTGTGTATTTGTGGCCAGTGTGTCATATGACTCTTGTTGTAATTCCATCATGTCTGTTGTAGTAATAGTAATATCCTGGCCTTGAATCTTGCAATAGACTACATAGGAGGTTATAGCATTCTCGAGGGCGATGACTTCCACGGTGGCAGTTCTCCAAAACTGTTCTAGGAGGTCTAGATACAGAGTTGGGTTGGCTGATAGTACACTCTTGATGTATGATTCTGACATCCAGCGTACAAAGCACTTGAATTTTGCATTAGGTGCTTCCATATCGTTAGTTATTGCGATAAAATTGGTTTGAGTGGGTATGGTGAGTTGGGTGTTTGCCATTTGTATATAGAGGAAAAGAGAATTAAGGTTGAAGAAGAAATTTAAGCTTGTGTAGTTAGGGTTTTCAGAGGTTTTGGGAGTTTAGATGCTTGAGAAATCGAATGAAATGAATAGAATAGATGTAGAATTGTATAAGTATGAAGTACTTGAATTGTCGATTAGATGTATGTTTTGTATCGACAAGTCAAGCATTCGAGAAGTAGAAAACACCTATTCGATAAGTCAAGAAAGGCTTATTCGATAACTCAAGCATGTTGTAACTCACAGCTGGCAGTTATCTAACTTAGAATAAATTCTAAATTAGGTAAGATATGTTTTTATGAGTAATTCTGAATTTTGAATAAAAATCCAAAATCGGTTAAGATTCAGCGAGAAACCAGCCTTATCAAATGATTCGAGAACTCAAACATGCTATTCGAGAACTCTGTCAATAGAGAACTTAAATACCTTATTCGAGAACTCACTCATGTCTCTATTCGAGTTCTCTAAAAGACACTATTCGAGAACTCAAGAGTGTCCTGAATAGGCTTGTTAGAGAAGTCGACCACTAACAATGAAATGAACCATTCGAGAAGTCTGACTTATCGAACTATTCTTTTTACTCATAGAAACTCAATTTTCACTATCTTTTAAAATTTACCAGTCATATTCAATGAAGAATATTCTAGCAAATTAAACAGTGATTTTCTCAAAATTTCATAGAAATTTCAAGTTGACAAAATATGATTTTTCAACATATGCAGCAGATTTGAAATATTTATAAATCATATTTCAGCAAACATTTAGTTCAAAAATATTGAGCATTTAAATAAAGTAAGTGTTTACTACTGCAACAACTCAGTTGATATATTCACTTAGCCAGAATTTGAAGAATTCAGCATTCCAATCTCACTAACCAACCTTGTGAAGGTGGCTTCATCTAATGGTTTAGTGAATATGTCAGCTAGTTGTTTATCTGTAGAGACATAGTGCAACTCAATGGTTCCATTAGTTGCATGCTCTCTAATGAAATGATATCTGATGTCAATGTGCTTTGTTCTAGAATGATTGACAGGATTGGCAACTATAGAGATTGCACTTTTGTTGTCACACATGATTGGAATTCTTTCCAACGCAAATCCATAATCTCTAAGTTGATTTCTAATCCAAAGCACTTGAGCATATCAACTTCCAGCAGCTATGTATTCAGCCTCAGCTGTAGAAGTTGACACAGACTGTTGTTTCTTGCTATACCAAGAGACTAACCTTTGTCCAAGAAACTGGCAGCTACCTGAGGTGCTTTTCCTATCCACTCTGCATCCAACATAATCAGCATCAGAATAACCAACCAGATTGAACCATGTGTCCTTAGGATACCATAAACCCAAGTTTGGAGTGCCCTTCAGCTATCTAAAGATCCTTTTTATAGCAATCAAATGTGATTCTTTTGGATTTGATTGAAACCTTGCACACAAGCATGTAGCAAACATGATATCTGGCCTACTTGCAGTAAGATAGAGTAGAGAACCAACCATGCCTCTGTAGACTGAGATATCTACTTTCTTGCCTTTAGCATCTTCATCTAATTTAGTGGCAGTGGCCATGGGTGTCTTTGCAGGTGAGGAGTCTTCTAAGTCAAACTTCTTCAATAGATCCTTGATGTTGTTATGGTATAATTTACACAAGCGCACGTAGCCACAAGTAATACAATTAAGTTCGTTCCACAGAGATCTGGTTAAGTTTTACTCAGAAAATATGCCGATGCAACAATGTATGGTTTTAATTCACTGCTAAGAAAAATAACAAATTTGGTTTTGATTATCTAAATTAAACTAAGATGCAATTTATAAATCTAAGAATTAACTAATTGACAAGAATTTAAATCGAATTACTTATATGAGAATAAACATGGAATCCTAGTTTCATTATCTACTTCACTTAGAGTTGCAGCCTTTAATTAAAACATGCGATGGTTTTGATATCTGATCGAATAACACGAAACAAGTAAAAGTTACCTCTCGGTATACTAGTACCAATCTACGCATACATCCACAGAAGAGATAGAAGATGAATAGTCACCTATTATGTTTAGACCCTATATCTCTATAGCATTTGAAAACATAAAGGTTTAAGCACAAGTTATCCACTTAGATCACATAGGGCAGCATAATATCTCTATTCATGCCACAAATCATGATGTTAAAACACCAACCTATCCTATGCTAGTATGGCAAGTTCTAAATCTCAAGATCCACTCTCGTTTAGCAAGAGATTAACATATTAGATGTTCGCGACACACCTAAATTCACTAAGCACAACCATACAAGGATATCAAGTATTTATCACATATAGATCTCTAAGGCATGCAAACTACTAAGCTACATAGATAAATCCACTAGGATCCCATGACAACGCTTAGCCCATAATTGAACCGTTCATCATCATGGGATTTGATGAAAACATGATAATAGACAAGATATAAAAGAAAGAAATAATAATATTAATAAAGCAAAGAGTTGAGAAAACAAATCTATAATTCAACGTATACAAAAGATGAAGTAGATCTAGATCCTTGCTTGTCACCGAGCTTTGAATCCTTCTCTCCTTTTCTCTCTTGCCAAAAACTAAGCTATGATATGTAATTGTCTGAATAATGTGTTTACAAGGATTAGATGTGTTTATATAGGCTCTAGACATCTTGCCCAGCAAGAAAATACCTTAAAATACAACCAGAAATCGATTTAGGAGTCAAAAACTACGCAGAATACAATTTCAGATCGAAAAGGGCAAAACTGGAATTTTCCCACCGCACCACGATGCTGAGAGCGCCAATGGGGCTGAGAGAGCCGCTCCAATCTGCCATAAATGGCGCTGAGTGCGCCAGTTGAGCTCTCAGCTCGGTCTCAATCTGCTGGAATTAATTTTTCTTCGTTTTTCAGCTTTTTTTCCCGTTCCTTTTGCATGAGCTTCCGTCTTTAATCCCTAATGACTTGTATACTTCTTGATAGTTGACATTAGTCTCCATTCTTCATTCCATATCATAAATCAACTCCAACAACGACGGAAACTACACCTTTAATCGACATTTCTTCAACCCTGCACATTTAAACAAAACATATCAAAACTACCATAAACTTGAGGCCAAAGCAATCAATTTAAGCCAATTTGGAATGTTTCAAGTAGATATAAAATCCACTTATCACACCCCCAAACTTAAACCGATGCTTGTCCTCAAGCATAAACAATTACAACTAACTAACTAACTAGTACCACTTCCGTAGGTGATCACGGTTGCATTTGGCATATGCAACAAGCCCTTTAAACCCCTAGGCAGCCCTAGTGGACGAGTAAGGTCTCGTGAGGGCCTATAGCGAATGTACCCACAAAATCCATTTAACCTAATGCAATACAATGCATGAATGCAACTAATATGAAAAATGCAAGATCCCCTTCAAACTCACCAAAACCAACTAACAAGCAAATATCTCAAAGAATGCAACTAAATCCAAATAGAGCTCGACTAAGTCCCCGTATACTAACAATACATGACAGAAACGTGCGTGTGTGCATGCTCATCATAAATACTCCCAAAACTAGGTCAAAAATCATACATGCCCTTCGCCAAGACAATCACAGGTTTATAAAAAGAATAGATTGTAGACACTTCATAACTTAAAAACACCTCCATCCTCATTCAAGTTAGCCAGGAATTCATGCTTTATTACTACACTACGACACATAATACCATAAACAATATGCATGCTTATTTAACCGTGCAATGAATGAGACCCCAAAAGGCTTATACAATAATACCCATGTAGCGAGTGTTAGGTCAGCAATCCCAAACCACAAGGGCTTTAGGTTACTAGGACTAAGTCCCCTCAGACTTAATTACTTTAGTATTATAGAGCTCACCCTGATTAATTCTGCATTTAACAATTGGACTTTTGACTCTTTTTTTTTCTTCTTTTTTTTCTGATTTTTTTTTCATGAAATCTGGAATGAGAATTCTCAATTCCAACCCTATACTACTCATATAAATATGAGCTGGCTACTAGCCAATTGACACCTAGCCATTATTTAACAAATATTAACAACTAGCATGAAATCCCTGGTTTCCCCCTACTTAGACTTTAGTGCTCCTACGCCATCAAGGGAATAACGAAAATTTTAAATATAATCAAGTGATTAAATCTCAAAACAACCAAACAAGCATTACCTCAACCTAGCCCAAAAGCAAACAATGAGACTGTGTAAAAGTTTTGTTCCCGTAACATGCAAGTCAATTCCTAGAAACTATAAATCAGCCCTCTACTCATCATTACCACACTCAATTAAACATCTACCTACCAATCAGAATCAGCTCGTCCTAAGGGATCATGAAATATTCATGCCATGAAAATGCAACTAAATGAACTCTCATGGTATACGAAAATAAAAACAAAATGTCCTATATGCACCAAACGTAAATAACACAAACAAAACCATCATGCATAATTTAATACTACTAATATAACAAGCATGAAATCCTACATGAACAATTAATACAACAACAACTACTAACCCCTCAACCCTCCCCCAAACTTGAAAGACTCAATGTCCACATTGAATGGAAGAAAATACAAGGGATAGCAGAAACATACCTACTCGTCCTCGCTCTCGTCGCTCTCGTCATCCTCGTCACCCTCGTCAGATGAATCAGGTGGAGGATACGGAGTCCGAGCTCCAAAGATAGGCCACTGAACAGCAGTACCTGGTGACTGAAACTTTGCATCCAAAGCTATGCCCATGTCTTCAGAATACTGACGACTACTAACATGCATAGCATCCATCTGTCTAGTCATTCGCCGAAAATAGGTATCGAAAACCGACATATCCACTGTACGCCGCTGAGGACCTGCCATAGCAACTCCCGGTGCCCTAGGAGCATGTGGCGGAGCGCCCGCTCCCTGACCACCAGCACCATTGGTCGATAACGCTTTCACCTTGACCCATTTAGATACGTAGTCCACAGCTAACAAGATGTACTGATTATTGCAAGACGAAATAAACGGCCCCATGAAATCAATTCCCCATACATCAAAGATCTCAACTTCAAGAATAGTGTTAAGAGGCATCTCGTTCCTCCTAGAAATATTACCAACCCTTTGACAATGATCACAACTCATCACATACCTATGAGCATCTTTAAACAGAGTTGGCCAATAGAACCCCGCTTGAAGTACTTTCTGAGCTATTTTATCACCACCATAATGGCCTCCATATGTGGTAGAATGACAATCATGCAAAATACCTTCCGTCTCTCTATAAGGAATGCACCTCCTCAAAATCTGATCCACACCAAGCTTGAACAAGAATGGCTCGTCCCAACGGTACCACTTTACATCATGTAGAAACTTCTTCTTTTGAGCATAAGAAAAATCCGGAAGGATGACATTACTAACAAGATAGTTCACATAATCTGCAAACCATGGCTCTTCACTTTGCACCTCAAACAGTTGCTTATCTGGAAAAGATTCATTAATAAGAGATTTAGCAATTGAATCCTTACCGTGGTCCTCCAAACGTGACAAATTGTCAGCCACCTGATTTTCTGTGCCCTTCCTATCCTTGATCTTCACATCAAATTCTTGCAATAACAGCACCCAACGAATCAATCTAGGCTTTGAATCCTTCTTCGACATGAGATATCGAATAGCAGCATGATCCGTGTAAACAATCACTTTCGTACCAAGCAAATAAGATATGAATTTCTCGAAATCGTAGACAACTGCTAGCAACTCCTTTTCAGTAGTAGTGTAGTTAAGCTGTGCATCATTCAGGGTTTTACTAGCATAGTAAACCACATGAAAAATTTTATCCTTCCTTTGCCCCAGCACAGCTCCAACAGCATAGTCACTTGCATCACACATTAGCTCGAACGGTTCCTCCCAATTAGGTGCGGTAATGATAGGTGTAGTAGTCAACTTCTTCTTTAAGAGCTCAAAAGCTGCAAGGCACTCATCATCAAATTTGAAAGGAACATCCTTTTCCAACAAGTTGCACAAAGGTTTAGAAATTTTCGAGAAGTCTTGAATGAATCGCCTATAGAATCCCGCATGACCAAGAAAACTGCGAATTCCTTTAACAGAGATAGGTGGAGGAAGATTTTCTATTGTCTCCACCTTAGCCCTATCCACTTCAAGCCCTTTACCAGATACCTTGTGCCCAAGAATAATTCCTTCTTGCACCATAAAGTGACACTTCTCCCAATTAAGCACCAAGTTAGTCTCTACACATCGTTTCAATACCAAACCAAGATTATGCAAGCACTCGTCATATGAAGTACCAAAAACTGAGAAGTCATCCATAAAGACCTCCACATTCGAGCCAATCATGTCTGAGAAAATAGCCATCATGCACCTTTGAAAAGTAGCAGGAGCACCACAAAGTCCGAAAGAGACTCGCCGAAAAGCAAAAGTACCAAAAGGACATGTGAATGTGGTCTTCTCTTGATCTTCTGGAGCAATGCAAATCTGATTATAACCAGAATAACCATCAAGCAAACAATAATACCCGTGTCCCGCCAATCTATCTAACATCTGATCAATGAAAGGAAGAGGAAAGTGATCTTTTCTTGTGGCTTTATTGAGCTTTCGATAGTCCATGCAAACTCTCCACCCCGTGACTGTTCGAGTAGGGATAAGCTCGTTCTTCTCATTAGCAACAACTGTCATGCCTCCTTTCTTTGGCACACATTGAACCGGGCTCACCCAAGAACTGTCTGAGATAGGATAGATAATACCAGCATCTAACCACTTCAGAATTTCCTTCTTTACCACCTCTTTCATGATAGGATTGAGTCTTCGCTGATGTTCAACAGTAGGCTTAGCTCCTTCCTCTAGCAGAATTTTGTGCATGCAATAAGAAGGGCCGATTCCCTTGATATCTGCTATGGTCCAACCAATTGCTGACTTGAACTCCATCAAAATTCGAAAGAGCTTATCTTCCACACTAGCGGACAAATTAGAAGCAATAATAATAGGTAATGTAGATGCGTCACCAAGAAAAGCATACCTCAAATGCTCAGGAAGTGGCTTGAGTTCAAGTGTAGGAGCTTCCTCAATAGATGGTTTAATACGCCCCTCAGAATTTTTCAGCTCTGCTAACCCAAGAGATTCAAAAGGCAAGTCAACTCTCCTTCTCCATGAAGTTGAATTCAACTGTTGTAATTGCTCGGCTATACCTTCTTCTTCAAAATCAGAATCACCAACTAGAACTTTTTCCAAAGAATCAGACTTTAGCAATTGCTCAATCTCCATAGTAACTGCAAAATTGACCAAATCCACCTTCAAGCATTCTTCTTCATCGGTAGGAAATTTCATGGTATTGAACACATCAAAAGTAACATTCTGGTCTTGCACCCTCATAGTGAGTTCCCCTTTCTGCACATCAATCAAGGTCCTCCCTGTAGCCAAGAATGGTCTTCCCAAGATTATGGGAATCTTCTTATCTTCCTCGAAATCCAAGATAACAAAATCAGCAGGAAATATGAGTTTATCAACTTTCACCAAAACATCCTCCACTATGCCTCTAGGATATGTAACTGAACGATCAGCCAACTACAAAGAGATGTTAGTTGGCTTTGGCTCTGGTAGACCAAGTTGCATGTAGACTGACAAGGGCATGAGATTGATACTAGCTCCCAAATCACACAAACACTTGCTGAAAGAAAGATTGTCAATAGTACACGGGATGGTGAAACTTCCCGGATCTTTAAGCTTAGGTGGCAACTTCTGTTGCAGCACGGCACTACACTCTTCCGTTAGAGCAATGATCTCTAATTCATCAAGCTTCAATTTACGAGAAAGAATACCCTTCATGAACTTGGCATAGCAAGGCATCTGTTCAAGAGCTTCCGCAAAAGGAATGTTAATCTGCAACTTCTTGAACACCTCTAAGAACTTAGCAAACTTCTTGTCCAAATTCTGCTTCTGGAGTCTTCTAGGATATGGAGGAGGAGGATAGATCTGAGTATTCTTTGTAGACTGCTCTGGAGAAGTTTTAACAGGTTCCTTACTCTTCTCTACTTCACCTTCTACCTCATCAACTACTAAGTCAGATTTCTCAATTTCGGGTATTGCAGATTTTTCCACTTGCTGATTCTGCACTTCTTCATCTTCTTTAGCGGTTGATTTTGTATCTGATGTCACCTTTCCCGATCTCAATGTCATAGCTTTCACCTGTTATTTGTTGTCTCTTTTACCTGGATTAGTCTCTGTATCACTAGGAAGAGTTCCTTGTGGCATACTAAATAAAGCACTTGAAATCTGTCCCAACTGGCTCTCCAAGATCTTTTGAGAAGCTTGTAGATTCTTCACCATCATCCTCAAATCATCCATCTCTGATTTTTCATTAGAAGTTTGCCCCGCATGAATCTGGGGTTGTTGCTGCTGAAATCCTGGAGGTTGATATGGTGCCTTTGAACCATAAGGTTGTTGATAGCCTGGATTAAATGGCTTTGCTTGCTGATAAGGTTGTTGTGCACTTTGATTGTTGCTCCAGCTGAAGTTGGGATGATTCCTGTTGCTAGGGTGATAAGTAGCTGGAACTGGTGCAGTAGGTCTCTGAAAATTACTCACGAAATGTGCTGATTCAGAAGAGATAGCACACTGATTGGTCTCATGTGCGCCCGCACATAGCTCACATACACTAGCAACCTGTTGAACTCCATAATTTGCTAGAGAATCCACCTTCATAGTCAAAGCCTTCAACTGAGCTGCAATAGCTTAAGCTGTATCCACTTCAAACATACCTGCTACCTTGCCTTGAGAAAGCCTCTGGGTTGGATTCTGATATTCATTAGCAGCCATCGTCTCAATAAGTTCATAAGCTTCATCATAGCTCTTAGCCCACAGAGCTCCTCCTGATGCTGCATCTAGCATAGGTCTAGATTGTGCTCCCAACCCATTGTAGAAACTATTGATAACCATCCAGTCAGGCATGCCATGATGTGGACACCTACGAAGCATTTCCTTGTAACGTTCCCAAGCCTCACACAAAGAATCTCCAGATTGCTGCTGAAACTGAGTTAGCTGGTTTCTTATTGATGCAGTTTTCGCCATAGGGAAGAATTTAGTAAGAAACTTCTGAGCAAGATCCTCCCATATAGTAATGGAACCAGGTGGTAAAGAGTGTAACCAGCCCTTAGCCTTATCCTTCAGAGAGAATGGGAAAAGCCTCAACTTGATAGCATCATCCGACACACCATTGAACTTGAAAGTATCACAGATCTCGATAAAGTCCCGAATATGCATGTTAGGATCCTCCGTAGGAGCACCCCCAAACTGAACCGAATTCTGTAGCATCTGAATAGTGCCCGGCTTAATCTCGAAGTTATTAGCCGTGATGGCCGGCCTGATAATGCTAGACTGGATATCATTGATCTTCGGCTGAGAATACTCCTTCAAAGCCTTAGCTGCTGCTGCATCTGCCATCTTGACTGTAGTTTCAGCTTCCTCGTGCTTATTCTCTAAATTCTCTACATGATCGTCTTCCGCCAGTTCTTCCAAACGAGCTTGTAAGCGTGTTCGCATACAAACTTAAGTACCTGAAACACCACAAAACAAACAAACTAAGTAAGAAATCCGAGTCAGTGAACGCTAACGACCACTATTGACAAGCACATAAACTAAAATAAAACACCGATGATCCCCGGCAGCGGCGTCAAAAACTTGTTATGGTATAATTTACGCAAGCGCACGTAGCCACAAGTAATACAATTAAGTTCGTTCCACAGAGATCTGGTTAAGTTTTACTCAGAAAATATGCCTATGCAACAATGTATGGTTTTAATTCACTGCTAAGAAAAATAACAAATTTGGTTTTGATTATCTAAATTAAACTAAGATGCAATTTATAAATCTAAGAATTAACTAATTGACAAGAATTTAAATCGAATTACTTATATGAGAATAAACATGGAATCCTAGTTTCATTATCTACTTCACTTAGAGTTGCAGCCTTTAATTAAAACATGCGATGGTTTTGATATCTGATCGAATAACACGAAACAAGTAAAAGTTACCTCTCGGTATACTAGTACCAATCTACGCATACATCCACAAAAGAGATAGAAGATGAATAGTCACCTATTATGTTTAGACCCTATATCTCTATAGCATTTGAAAACATAAAGGTTTAAGTACAAGTTATCCACTTAGATCACATAGGGCAGCATAATATCTCTATTCATGCCACAAATCATGATGTTAAAACACCAACCTATCCTATGCTAGTATGGCAAGTTCTAAATCTCAAGATCCACTCTCGTTTAGCAAGAGATTAACATATTAGATGTTCGCGACGCACCTAAATTCACTAAGCACAACCATACAAGGATATCAAGTATTTATCACACATAGATCTCTAAGGCATGCAAACTACTAAGCTACATAGATAAATCCACTAGGATCCCATGACAACGCTTAGCCCATAATTGAACCGTTCATCATCATGGGATTTGATGAAAACATGATAATAGACAAGATATAAAAGAAAGAAATAATAATATTAATAAAGCAAAGAGTTGAGAAAACAAATCTATAATTCAACGTATACAAAAGATGAAGTAGATCTAGATCATTGCTTGTCACCGAGCTTTGAATCCTTCTCTCCTTTTCTCTCTTGCCAAAAACTAAGCTATGATATGTAATTGTCTGAGTAATGTGTTTACAAGGGTTAGATGTGTTTATATAGGCTCTAGACATCTTGCCCAGCAAGAAAATACCTTAAAATACAACCAGAAATCGATTTAGGAGTCAAAAACTACGCAGAATACAATTTCAGATCGAAAAAGGGCAAAACTGGAATTTTCCCACTGCACCAGGATGATGAGAGCGCCAATGGGGCTGAGAGAGCCGCTCCAATCTACCATAAATGGCGCTGAGTGCGCCAGTTGAGCTCTCAGCTCGGCCTCAATCTGTTGGAATTAATTTTTCTTCGTTTTTCAGCTTTTTCTTCTCGTTCCTTTTACATGAGCTTCCGTCTTTAATCCCTAATGACTTGTATACTTCTTGATAGTTGACGTTAGTCTCCATTCTTCATTCCATATCATAAATCAACTCTAACAACGACGGAAACTACACCTTTAATCGACATTTCTTCAACCCTGCACATTTAAACAAAACATATCAAAACTACCATAAACTTGAGGCCAAAGCAATCAATTTAAGCCGATTTGGAATGTTTCAAGTAGATATAAAATCCACTTATCAGATGTACTTGGTTTGACTGATAAAGATATCATCCTTCCTTTGACTGACTTGCAACCCAAGAAAGAATGTCAACTCTCCCATCATACTCATCTCATATCTGCTCTGCATGAGTTTAGAGAATTTCTCACACAGCTTCTCATTTGTGGACCGAAATATGATATCATCCACATAGATCTGAACTAGGATAATATCATCACCATGCTTCTTGTAAAACAGTGTTTTGTCCAATGTGCCTCTAGTGAATTGATTTTCAAGAAGAAATTGTGATAGAGTATCATACCATGCCCTTGGAGCCTGCTTAAGTCCATACAATGCCTTAAGCAATCTGTAGACAAATTCTGGGAAGTGTGGATCCTAAAAGCCAGGTGGTTGTTGCACATAAACTTCTTCTTCCAACTCTCCATTCAGAAATGCACTCTTGACATCCATTTGATAAACTTTAAAGTTTGAATGAGCAGCAAATGCCAAGAAGATTCTGATGGCTTCCAATCTAGCAACAAGGGTAAATGTCTCATCATAATCAATGTCTTCCTGTTGAGAGTATCCTTTTGCAACCAACCTTGCTTTGTTCCTTATGATTACACCATTTTCATCCATCTTATTCTTTAGAACCCATTTTGTTCCAACAATGGTTCTACCTTTTGGTGCAGGCACAAGTTCCCATACTTTGCTCCTTTCAAATTGATTCAGCTCCTCTTGCATAGCAATTATCCAGTCGGGGTCCATCAGTACATCATCAAGTTTCTTAGGCTCAACTTGAGATAGAAAGCAACCATAGAGGCAGTCATTTAGAGTTGATCTCCTAGTTCTTACTCCTGCATTTGCATCTCCAATGATTTGGTCTGCAGTGTGTGATCTATCCCATTTCCTTGAATGCTCAGTCTGATTTCTCACTCTTGATGTTGCTTTATCATCCAAGTCATGATCATTTTCATTTCTTCCCCCTGTGAAGTTGCCACTATTCACAGGTGTGTCTTGGATGCTTGTTTCTCCACTGTTGATTGGCACAAATTCTTCTCTTGCTTCGTCATTCACTTGAGTTTGTTGAACTTCAGTTTCAATCTCCAGTTTCAATCTCTTCATCAGAATCATCTAGATTATCAAACTTTAATGGATCTTTATCTTCATCATTGGTTTCTTCTAATCCAGGTAGTTTGCTGTCATCAAATGTCACATCTGTGCTTTCCATATTTTCTTTTGACTGATGACATAAACTTTGTATGCAATTCTTTCCATAGAGTAGCCAAGAAAAATTCCTTCAAATGCCTTTGCATCGAATTTTCCAACATATTCTGAATTATCCTTCAATACAAAGCATTTGCTTCCAAAAGTATGAACATACTTTAGAGTAGGCTTCTTTCCAGTCATCAAATTATAAGGTGTCTTTCCAATGTTTTTATTGATGAGGGTTCTGTTCTGGATATAGCATGCAGTGCTCACAGCCTCAGCCCAAAAACATGTTGGCATCTTTGCATCAAGCAACATTGTTCTAGCAGCCTCAATTAGAGTTCGATTCTTTCTCTCAACAACTCCATTTTGTTGTGGAGTCCTTGGAGCAGAGAATTGCTGAGAAATTCCATTCTCTTTGCAGAATGCTTCAAGTATGGCATTTCTGAACTCTGTTCCATTATCACTTCTTAATGTAATCACACTTGCATTGTTGGCCTTTGCTTCCTTGTCAACTCTCTTTATGTGCTCAATGACTACTTGTGGAGCCTCATCTTTTGATGCCAGAAATTCCACCCATGTATACCTTGTAAAGTCATCAACCATCACTAAGGCATACTTCTTTCTTCCTAGTAACATAATATTGACAGGCCCAAACAAGTCCATATGAATGAGTTGTAGGGGCTTGGTTATTGATGTCACTGTCTTTGATTTGTGGCTCGATCATTTCATTTTTCCTCTTTGGCAAGCCTCACACACTCCTTCTTGACAGAATTCAAGTGTGGGCATGCCTCTCACTAACTCTCTTTTGACCAGAGAATTAATGGTTTTGAAGTTCAGGTATGATAATCTCTTGTGCCACAGCCAACAATCTTTATTTGATGCTTTTGAGTAGAAGCAACAAATTTTGTCCTTGTTTGCAGAGTCCATATTGGCTACAAATAGGCTTCCTTTCCTTACTCCAGATAGAGCAAAATCACCAGTCTTCTTGTGGGTGATCAAACATTCATCTTTGTCAAAATCCACTTTGAATCCCCTATCAGTAAACTGACCAACACTTAGCAGATTATGCTTGAGTCCCTTGACTAGTGCTACATCTTCAATGATGACATTACCAACTTTCAATTTGCCATATCCCAATATGTTACCCATGTTGTCATCTCCAAAAGCAACCATTGGGTCAGCCTTCTCCTCATACTGTGATAGCATGGCCATATCACCAGTCATATGATTTGAGCATCCACTGTCCAAAATCCACATGACTTTCTTTACACTTTCTTTTCCCTGCAAACACAAAGGTATTACTTCTCCTTTGGTACCCAAACAAGTTTGGGTCCATGTGACTTAGAAACAGTTTTATCATAAACAACATGCTTATCAACTTTCTTGGTGTTAGTCTTCTTGTCACTGTTAGAAGTCTTAGAGCCTGAGGTCTCAGACTTAGGTGACAAAGGTACCTTCCTAGATTTAGGAGGACTTGAAGACTTTGACTTTGTGTAGTGTGTGTGAGAATTGTGACTGATACAACCATCAATGAATTGCCTTCTCAAATTGAAACAACTGGTCATAACATTCATATTGCATGGTATGCAGTCAAATTTATCACAAAATGGTGCATCTCTATGTCTTAGAGGCACAGAAAAATCATAGAAAGGTTTGGGCACACTACCAACAGGTTTCTTGCATGCATGAGTTAGATGATTGGTACTGAAATAGTTCTGACAAGTTTTCCTAGGGGCATTAGGCATATAAACATAGTTGTTATCTGTATTAATCCCTAACTTGCCATTTCTGTTCTGTTTCTTCTTAGTCACTTTCTTTTTAGATTCATGATTTCCAGCTGAAATGAATTTCATAAACTTTTCAATCTTAGGTCTATTACCTACTGGATTCTTGGCTTTGGCTTTGACACTCTTACTCTTGGAGGATGCCTGTTATTCACTTGACTGTGCCTCATCCTCATCATTCAACATTTGCTTGATGAGTAAGGCTTCCTCATCAATTTCAAGTGTTGGATGTTTAAAAATAGGAGTCTCAGTCTTTTTCAAGATGTGAGGGACTTTCTCTTGAACAGTAGTGTCATCTTCAATGATAGCATAGCCTTTTCTCTGGTTAAGAGTGCCATAGTCAAGTCCAATAGCAGTCTTGGGTTTTGCTTGAATTTTCTCACAATAGGATTGCACTAGACCAGATGATTTCTTAAACATTTTCAGTTTGAATTCATTTTCAGCTAATTCATCCCTAAGAGCCTTTTCTACTTGACTAGCACATAAAACCTTATTCTGCAAATATTCAACTTCTTTCTTAAGGTTTTCTACTTGCATAGCAGTTAGCTCAAGTTCCTCATTCTTTTTTATTAACATTTCATTTCTAGTAGACAGTTTAGCAATCTCCTCAATAGCAGCAGTCATACTAGTATGAATATTAAACATTTCAACAGATAGTTGTTCAATCATGCATTTATACTCAGAAACAGACATTTCTATAGTAGTGAGAGATGGTACCTGAGAGTCTGATGAAGATGTGTCATCCTTGGAATTGGCCATCAAGGCATAGTTGCAAAATTCTTGTTCCTCTCCATCACTATCAGAATCATCCCAACACTTCCCTTCAGCTATGTAGGCCTTACCTTGTGTTTGCTTTTTCAGAAGGGCCTCATACTTAGCTTCAAGCTCTAGAAACTATTTATCCTTCTTTTTAGGCTTCTTGCATTCACTGGCAAAATGCCCTAGGTCATTGCATCTATAACACCTTACAGATGACCTATCCACATAGCTGGTTTTAAATTTGTTCTTGTTTGCTTTCACAGGTGCCTTGCTCTTGTTGAATGAATGGCTTTGGGTTTTAGGTTTGAAGGGTTGGTTCCTCTTAAATCTGATGTTGGGAAATTTTCTGGCCATGAAAGCATATGAAGTGTTTTCCATCCCATCTAGTTCTTCAAGAGTGTAAAACTCTTCTTCCTCCTTTTCCTCAACAGGTTCACTAGCCTCAGCTTCATTTTCTTCATCATCTACTATCTCCTCTATCCTCAGTTGGCTTGTAGATGCTTCTAGGTCTTGAATAGATTTGTTGACAATCAAGGCACATGATGTGTTTATCATCCTGCCTTGGTTGGCTTGGATAGCCCTTTTCTGAAGCAACTCAAGCTCATGAGTTTTTAAAACCCCACAGAGCACATCATATATAACTTTGTTCAAATCTCTCTCCCTTAGAGAAATGACCCTTTGCTCTAAATGATTTGGTGAAGATAGCAGAAACTTCATGTTCAACTCCTTGGTGCTGTAAACCTTGCCATTCATCTGCAACTCAGTGACTAGCTTGTGAAATCTCTCAAACATCTCAGTGATGCTTTCCTTGGGCTGTGCCATGAAAGCTTCATACTGTGTGACCAGTATCTGTTTCTTGTTTTCTCTGACCTCATCAGTTCCTTCACATAACACCTCAATGTGATCCCACATTTCTTTGGCAGTGGTACATGATGCAATGTTTGCAAACATTGACATGTCCATGGAATCTATAATCAGCAACATGAGATGACTGTCAAGGGCAACCTTCTCCTTTTCTGATTCTGTCCATTTGGATGGTTCCTTGGCCACATAAGATCTTGGAATTGTTGTGGTTCTAACAGTCTTTTCAGGAATCTCCTGTTGGGGAACAAAGGGACGGTTCTTGAGAATCTCAGGATATAAAGGATGGGAGGCTTTGATGAACAACATCATTTTTATCTTCCAGAGGTTGTAATTCTCTTTGTCAAACTTAGGGACTTTCACTGTTCCTGTAGTCTTTGGTGTATTAGAACTTATGATCGTTTTTCTGTTTTTGAATAAACAGCCCGCTCTAATACCACTTGTTGAGTATTGAATAAAGTAAAAGAATACAGAGGGGGGGTGAATGGATTCTTGAACTTTTCTTGTTCTTGAGTCTATGTAGCAAGATAGGTGTTTGTGTGTGCAAGGATATGAGTGCGGATAAAAACAACACAAGACACGATATCACTTTAATCTAATATTGTATTAGATAAAGGTTGCTATAATCTGTGAATACAAATGATAGTATTCTCAGCTTCGTTTTTCTCAGAGAGATATGACTTACAATATATGAAAAACTTGACTCCTCAAAAGTTAACTACTAAGGAAGTGAGGTTGTATCCTTATAGAACATGGATACAACTTACTTACTGCAAATAAGGTAGCTGAACAAATTACTTTCTAGTCTGTCTATCCTTTTTGAGTAAGTGTCCAAACGGTTATAGATTTGACTTTACAAAGCCTGTTCAGATCCACTTATTTAGTCCTTTGTCTCTTCTATATCTCTCCAAGCTTCCTTGTAGGCTTTCCAGAGCACATTACAGATTATGGTCCATAAAGTGCTGTTAGGTCGAATACACAATATATAATCAATTACTGTATGAATAAGTAACAAGAACACACGTTTTAACTCTTAAAACTGTTTGGAATTAATAATTCCTCTCTCGGTGATGTAAAGTATCACAGAGAGCTGCTTAGGTTACAAGAATGATATTCGTTCACGATGGATACCCTTCTAGGGTTAACCTAACTGTATTTATAAGATATACAGCTACGTACAATCGTAAATTGATTCTCCTAAAATTAAGCTATACAATTGACATCAATTACGATTGCTACACGTCTTCTAAGTCAACTCAATCTCTTTGACAGCTATCCAATCTTCAAAGATATCGCTTCCATATTAATATTAAATTAATCTTCAAACTCTGTTGACTTGTAGACGCTCCCAGTAGACAGACTTTAGCAAACTCTGTTCTCTCCACGCTAACAGTGTTTGCGCTTCCATGTTATTCAGCTATCAGTGTTTACGCTTTCCTCTGTCTTCGTTTGCGCTTCCAGCAATCAGCGTATACTCAAACTCTGTTACAACTGCTTTCAATAACAAGTTAAACTCTCTTTACCTGTAACACTTAAACACTGACATTAAATCACATCAATTATATCTAACAATCTCCCCCAACTTGTTCATTAGAAAAATGTACAAGTTCTCAATAATTGATGATGTCAAAACTAACAAATAAAAACACAGTGTTCAGCATATAATCAGAGTTTAAACTTGACTTGGCAAAATTTACAGAAAATTCGAATTACTTACAAATTCTGTCTACCTAACCTCCTCAAGATCTGGAGTTGTTCTGAGATAATCAATCAACAATCTCCTTTCAGCATTTTCAAGTTCAATCTCCATAGCTTGCTTGATCTCTCTTAATTCTGGATCATTCTCATCAGTTTGAAAAATAGCAGCTCTGAGATCATAGATCTTGTTTCTTCTCATTTCATTTCCCAACCTGATGTACTTTAATTCTTCAGACTTTACATTGAAATCCAGAACTGTAATTCCAAGATCAGTCTTCAGCTTTGTAGTTCCCTTCTGCATTTCAATCAGATTCCCATTCCAGTCTCTGTACTTAGGAACATACTTTTCAGCAGACTTTGTTCCTGTAGCAACTTTAGCTTTCTGCATATACTCCCTTATAGAATTAGCAATAAGCTGTGTTCTTTGATTTCTAACTCTGAAGATATGCAAGACATACTGAAGTTCCTCAAATAATTTTAGCTTGATTGCTTCTTCATTCACTCTATACACTGACCCATCTGCCATAAAGTATAGTAGAAAGTGAATGTCTAAGCTCCTTTGACGAACTACCTGAACTGACTCCAACTTGTCTAGATTTTCTTGAGTTATACCAGAACCAAGAGATACAAGTGCAGAAGGATCTCTTGGACTGTTACTAACCCTCAAATCTCTTCTTGAACCTAAGCCAGAAGTATTCCTGCCTGGTGGCTTTCCTGAACATGCAACATTATGTTGATATCCACCAGTCACTCCTGCTTCTTCTTGCACTGGAATCTTCGGCCTTGAAAAACCAGGTAAGAGTTTACTTTGAGTCTGTACAACTTGTGTAGCAACAGAGGTTGTAACTATCATTTTGCCCTTGCTCTCTTCACCAATTTTCCCTTTTAATTTCAACTTTGCATCAAGAGAAGACTTTCTAACCAGCTTTCCAGTATCTTCTTCTTCTTCTTCTTGAATACCAGATAGTTTTTCTTTGATTTCAATTCCTTTCATTACAGGCCTTGCAGACTTTGAAGCTTTAACAACTTTCTTCACTTTCTTGGACTTTTGAGCTTTTAAATGCTCTTTCTGCAACAGCTTTTCTTCAGCTTGAATATCCTCAAGTGTAGCTTCAGCATTCTCTTCACGAAATAATTTTGCAGCCAATTCTTCATCTGTTTGTGGATTGTCAGAGAATGACAAATCCTTTGGCTTTAAAACAGAAGTACTCTGAGTATCTGAATCTATCACCAAATTCGGCTTTGACCTTGAAGACCTTCCATGTCCTTGTCTGAGATTTTCATTTCTTAAGCCCTTATCAGCATTGGTGCCTTCATCATCAAGATGATCTTTCTTTGACAGAGTTTGATCTTTCTTACACTTGGTTTTAGAAATTCTCTCCCCCTTTTTGACATCATCACCATCTTGAATCAGAATCGAGGTGATTAACTCAAGAGAATTTGCAATGGAATCAACCTTCTCAGTCAGTAAAATCTGATTCTTCTCAACTGTGCTCAATCTGTCATTAATATTTGCTTGAGCTTTGGCAAATTGTTGAAAGATCTTAGCATTAGCTAGTTGAGCTTTCTCTTCATGAGTAGCAACTTCTGTTCGAAGATCAACAATAGATTTCTGAGTATCATCAAATCTATTATTCAAAGTTTTGATTTGAATCACTGTGCCTTGCAAACAAGTGAAAATTTCTGGATTTTTAATCTTCTTAGAATTGGCTTCAAGAAACATTGCTGCCCTTCCAGGAGGAAAAATACACTCTGACTTGTACCAATCAGCAGTTTGCTTGGCCAAATAACTATCATCAACTTTATTTACAGAAGGCCCAGCAAAATCTGGTTTTTCACCTGTTTTCTGACCATCAGTCTGATTTTGTGGTTGTTCAACTCCTGTACTCTTAGCTTCAACTGAATCACTCATCGACTCACTAGTAGAGGCAACAGAAGCAATAGGTTCTTGAGCAGAAATAGGTTCTTGAGCAACCTGTTTTCCTTTATCAACTGGAGTTTGCTCTGAAGAAAGAACCTTTTCTGGTTTATCAACCTCCTCACCATGAGCAGAAACATGATTGGCATCAGAGTTCAACTCAGTGTGTGATGCAACCACAGTGTCTTCAAGAACAACAGTAGGCCCATCAGCAACACCAGTATCGATAGAAAGTGTAACCTCCATGAGTGGTGGAGTAGATGCTTCATGATTAAAAGAAATTGGAGTTTCAGCAAACTCTTCCATTGGAGACAAAACATCTCTAACAGCTTCATTTTCTTGAACCTTAACAACTTCTGGTTCAGAAAGCTTGACTTCAGATTCTGGTATTATAGGTTCTATGATAACCTCTGGCTCACCAGTAGGAATATCAAAAGAGATTTTCTCTTGAGCCTCTTCAACATGCTCATCATCAGAATCAGTTAGAATAAGCCTTCTCCTCTTAGCTTGAGGTACTGCAACCAATTCTTCTTCTGCACTAGAACTTTCACTAGAACTTTCCTCAACCGATGGTGTTGAAGGTCTATTTGCCCTTTGTATGAATCTTCTAGAATAAACAGCCTTTGGAGTTGTCTGTTTAGCCCTAGAATGTTTGGTGTTGATTGCAGTATGTTTCTTCCTTTTTGTCTTTGGTGGTGGTTGTGGATGAGTGGTAGTGACAGGGTTTGTTGGTTCAGTAGTCATTTGGTCAGGTTGTGTTTGAGGTTCTGTTTGTGTTTGAGGTGATATGGGTTGATCAGTGGTTGTTGGTATTGGCTCAGGTGATTGAGTAGGTTGAGATGGGATGTTTTCTGTACGATCAGTGGCTAAAGGTTCAGGCATAGATTGTGGTTCTGGTTGATGTGGTTCATGTGGTTCATGGTTTGGTGATGGAGAATCTTGTGGTTGATTGACAAAGTTCTGTAAAGCAAGTGGCAATACTAAAGGAGGTATGTCTTTTCCAACATCTTTGTTAGTCATATCAGAGAATATTCTCTTAGTGACTCGAAAAGGTTGAATTTCATCAGCTTCATCAATAGTTAACCCAGAAACACATGCATTGAACAGAAGTTGACAAAATCTAGCAAAGTAAACTGTAGTAGACTCTGACAACTTATCACCCAAATTCATTAAAACATATCTACCAAAATCAAAATTACTGCCATAGAGTAGAGAATACCCAATTTGCAGACTGTCCATTGGAATAGCATCCCAGTTGGTGACCTTCTTTTGGAATGTCCTGGTGATACAATCAAAGAAAAAATTCCACTCTTTTCTCAAGTTTGGCCTCCTCACACTGCCCAGCTTGGCAAGTGATTCCATGTACCCAATCTCTGTTAGCATTTCCCTCAGATTTTGCTCAGAGACAACAGCATATGAAGTATGTGTGTCGAAATCCATGACATCACGAACAGTTTGTGGAGTAATCACAAACTCTTGTTCTTCATGAGAGAAGATGATAGACGGAGTTCCATTCTCTCCTCCTTCTATATATCTTGAGTTTTGCCAGAAGTTAACAACTTGGGAAGCAGATAGAGTAGCCGGTTCAACCAGCGCTTGCCCAATCTCAGAATCTCGAAGAAAATTTTGCATTATATGGAACGCCTCTGGAGCCCGGTCGTTCTCAAGTAAAGCTGCATAATTGTTAGGCACAAAACGTAGACCAAACACAGTGAAAGGTTTAGTTGCCATTGAATCAAGAAATAAGCAAGAAACAACTGTGAAAATGTTTTGCAAGAAAGGTGTTTGTGAAAATGCCAAAGTGAAAAACAAAGATGTTCTCTGTTTTGGTAGAGTGAATACGAGTGGGTAAAAGTGATTGTGGCAAAAAGTAATTTGAGTTTTAATTAAAAACTAAACTCAAACGATTTTACTTGAGAACACGCAACTGTTCCCTTGAAAAGTGTAAAAGTGAGACATAATGATGAGTGAGTGGGACACGTGTCACACATGCAACGGTTCACTTAATACATGCGCAGTAAAAGCCATTATTACCGCTGTCGTTCCGTTTATCAAGACACGTTACCACTAATTACACTAATTAACAGTTGTCAACTACTCCATTTACTCCAAAATTTTCAAATTATCTTAATGAAAATATACCTTAGAGTACATAACACAATCAATCAGTGTTTGTCAAATTTTCAATCTTTATCACAAAACCCTTTCAAAAATGCACAGTCGTGATTTTCGTGTGTGAGTAGCAGAGTTTACCAAGTCAATTTTTATAGCATCTAATATTTCATAAAATCCATAAATCAAAAACAATAAACACTGAATGCACAAACTCTCATATTAAACACAGAGTATATGATGAATGCTAAACTCTGTAGTTCCTTAATTACAGAAATCTGAATATCCCTGTTCCAGTTTATGATCATGATTATCCACGTAAGCACACAGTCATTAAAGACAAAAAGATCAGGAGATAAACATCAAAGCATCATTCAGTGAGTTACATGTCAAGGATTGTCTCACAAACTCTCACATCACACAAGTGTTTAGGTGAAGTGTTTACTCTCAGATTCAATCAGTAAAAGCAGATACTACCATAAGCTTGAATGTCCACCAAATCTACACCACTTCGATTACATATATGCACAAATCAAATGGACTTTGTTCAGGGTTGTAATTGAGTGAAATCAAACAAATGAGAAGAGATGTTTTTCGAATGAGAATTTCGAACTGAACAATTTATTTGATCAAAATGTTCAGTCAAATGGTTAGTACATTTTTGTACAAGATGATCAGTATATATACCTCCTTTTTTTTTTTTTATTTATTTACATATATATATACTGAGTAAGATATCTTTTCTTGAGAAATACTCACCTGATTGAATTTGATTTAACAAACGAATATAACTGCTCTTAATACTTCAGTATTCAAGAAAAATGAGCAGTTAATTAGGCTCAAAAGGGTTTACTACAGGTCGTGTTTATGAACAGTGTTTATGATCAGTGTTCATGATCAGTGTTCAAAGACGTTTTGAACAGTGTTTGAAGAAAGATGGTTAATCCTAATGCCTTTATCATCTTTATGCACACATATATCATGTAGTCCCAAAATGGTTTAATGCAAGTTCTAGAGCAACATACTTACTGATGAACATCACACAGTCAATAAAATCTGATTGATATTAAATGTATCAATCACTTATTTGGTTCAAAATCTCACAGGGTTCAGACATGAACTGTTTCTCACCAAACTAAACAATGACATATCTCAAGTTTTCAAATTTTCACAAGTGCAAACAAAGAATCATCAAGAATCAAGTATGACTTGGAAACAGAGTGTCACTAATCAGAGTTTAGAGTTCATCAATATCAGTGTTATTCATGAGAGGCAATGCATACAGTATTCATAGATTCAGAGTTTAGGATCAAATAAACTAAGAGATGCTCTAAATATGAAACAGTATCATGCTGTGTTAACTTACTGTGCAATTTCTGATCAGATTACAGTGACTCAAAAAGAATCTTGATTTTTCACTGAAAATCATGCTCTATACATTTTTCTTCATCGGTATTTTCATTCAGACAAAAATCAACTCAGAATTCACAGAGTTTAACAAACATATTAACAGTGTATGACCAACAATCATGCTGACAGAGTTTAATTAATAAGGTTCACATAGCACTTTAGCAATTTACAGAGATATGAGCAACACATTTTATTTGAAAGAGTTTGAGTCTAACCGACATGTTTAGTCAAAACCAGATACCATCCCTAGTTCATTGACCAGTCTTGTAAATGTTGCTTCACTTAGAGGCTTTGTGAAAACATCTGCAAGTTGTTGATCTGTAGGCACAAAGTGAAGCTCAATATTGCCTTCCTCTACATGCTCTCTGATAAAGTGATACCTTATGCTGATATGCTTGGTCATTGAGTGTTGTACTGGATTACCTGTCATTGCAATAGCACTTTGATTATCACAGAAAATAAGTATTTTACTATACCTCAACCCATAATCCAGTAGTTGATTCTTCATCCATAAAATCTGTGCACAACAGCTACCAGCAGCAATATACTCTGCTTCAGCTGTAGATGTAGATATTGACTTCTGTTTCTTGCTGTACCAAGACACTAGTCTGTCACCAAGAAATTGACAACTTCCACTTGTGCTTTTTCTGTCAATCTTACAGCCAGCAAAATCTGCATCAGAGTAACCAAGTAGCTTAAAATCTGATTCTCTTGGGTACCACAGTCCTAAGGTTACAGTGCCCTTGAGATATTTGAAAATCCTCTTCACAGCTGTTAAATGTGGTTCCCTTGGATCTGCCTGAAATCTTGCACACAGACAGGTGGCATACATGATATCAGGTCTACTAGCTGTTAAATAGAGTAGAGAACCAATCATCCCTCTGTAGCTTGTCATATCCACTGATGAACCTGTATCTTTGTCCAGTTTTGTTGCAGTTGCCATGGGAGTTGTTGCAGATGAACAGTCAAGCATGCCAAATTTCTTGAGTAGATTTCTGGTATATTTTACTTGATTAATGAAAATTCCATCATCTGTTTGCTTCACCTGTAAGCCTAGAAAATAGCTTAACTCTCCCATCATACTCATTTGATATCTAGACTGCATGAGCTTGGCAAATTTCTTACAGAGTTTATCATTAGTAGATCCAAAAATGATATCATCTACATATATCTGTACTAAGAGCAGGTCATTACCAGATTGAAAGTAAAACAGAGTTTTGTCAACAGTACCTCTGTGAAACCCACTTTCTAGTAGAAATTTAGCAAGTGTTTCATACCATGCCCTAGGTGCCTGTTTAAGTCCATAGAGTGCCTTGTCTAACCTGTAGACATGATCTGGATATTTTGGATCTACAAAACCAGGTGGTTGTTCAACAAATACTTCTTCTTCAAGTTTTCCATTCAGAAAAGCACTTTTCACATCCATTTGAAAAACCTTGAATTTCTTGTGAGAAGCATAGGCAAGAAACATCCTTATTGCCTCCAATCTGGCAACTGGTGCAAAAGTCTCATCATAATCTATTCCTTCCTGCTGTGAATAGCCTTTAGCTACCAGTCTTGCTTTGTTCCTTGTGATCACACCATCACTGTCAGTTTTATTTCTGAAAACCCATTTTGTACCAACAATAGATCTGTTCTTTGGCCTTGGTACAAGGGTCCACACCTCATTTCTCTCAAATTCATTTAGCTCTTCTTGCATTGCTGTTATCCAGTCAGCATCTTTCAGAGCTTCTTCTACTTTCTTTGGCTCAGTTTGTGACAAGAATGCATGAAACAGACATTCATTTGTTGTTGCACTTCTTGTCCTTACTCTTGCATCTGGATCACCAATAATTAAATCAGGTGTATGTGACTTAGTCCATTTTCTTGCAGAAGGCAGATTGCTTCTGTCATTATGTGATCCTCCCCCTTGATCCATGCTCTCCTGATTTTCTTGGTGTCTCTCTTCATTTTCAGATGCTCCCCCTGAATGTGACTGCTCAGAATTTGAATGATCAGAGTTTGAATCAACAGTGTTTGATTCAGAGTTATCAATTGAGTCACTATCAGTGTTTGAATTATCACTTTGATGTGATTCTTCATGCTCCCCCTCAACTGGTTCTTCCCTTGTTTCTGATTGAAAAGTTTCTTCAGTGTTTACCAGTAGAGGTTCAGAATTGACCTCAACAATGTTTGTCAGATCTGTATCATCCGAGTTTAATAAATCTTCATTTTCAAAGTGCAGTTGATCATGCTCATTAACATCTTCAAGTCCAGTTATTTTCTTGTCATCAAATGACACATGAATAGACTCCATGATCACTCTGGTTCTCAGATTATAAACTCTGAATGCCTTTGTTGACAGTGGATAGCCAACAAAAATTCCTTCATCTGCCTTTAGGTCAAATTTGGTCAACTGTTCAGGATGAGTCTTCAACACAAAGCACTTGCATCCAAAAATATGAAAATATTTTAGATTTGGCTTCTTCTTCTTCACCATTTCATATGGTGTTTTACCATGCTTGTTGATCAGTGTTGCATTTTGAGTAAAACAAGCAGTTTGAACTGCTTCTGCCCAGAAATATGTTGGCAACTTTGCTTCATCTAGCATGGTTCTGGCAGCTTCTATCAAAGTTCTGTTCTTTCTCTCCACTACACCATTTTGTTGTGGAGTGCCAGGTGCAGAAAACTCTTGTTTGATCCCTTTACTCTTGCAAAATTCTTCCATAGATGAATTCCTGAACTCAGTTCCATTGTCACTTCTGATTATCTTCACTTGATGCTCTGACCCTTTGTCCAGTTGGATTATATGATCTGTCAGTGTTAAAGCTGTTTCATCCTTCTTTGCAAGAAAATATACCCATGTGAATCTGGTATATTCATCAACAATGACTAATGCATATTTCTTCTTTCCAAGAGACATCACATTTACTGGACCAAAAAGATCAACATGTAGTAGATGATAAGGATCAGCAATTGAAGACTCAGATTTGCTTTTGAAAGAGGTTTTTCTCTGTTTGGCCTTTTGACAAGAATCACACAGGCCTTCTACATTCAACAATGACTTTGGTAGTCCTCTTGCAAGATCATTCTTTATGAGCTCATTGATGTTGTTCAGATTCAAATGAGAGAGTTTCTTGTGCCACTTCCAACTCTCTTCACTGGACATTCTTGTTGACAGACATACTGCTTTGCCATCAGTGTTTGTTGACAATTTTATTTCATAGATGTTGTTGTGTCTGTTTCCAACTAGAGCAACTTTCCCTGTAGATTTACTGATCACTTGGCAATATTCAGGCTGAAAATCTACATGATATCCTCTGTCACAGATTTGACTCACAGATAGCAAATCATGCTTGAGTCCTGGAACCAGAGCTACATTTGTGATGATGACATTTCCAAGATTAATATTGCCATATCCCAGTGTATGTCCTATGTTGCCATCTCCATAGGAAACTTCTGGGCCAGCCTTCTCCTCATACTCTGATAGCAGGGCTTTATTTCCAGTCATATGTCCTGAACATCCACTGTCCACGACTAGGGTACTGACCCTGGTGCCCTGCAATCACAAACAATCACTGATTATTAGTTTTAAGGATCCAGACTTGCTTGGATCCTTTGACTTTCTTAATTCTGTTAGCTTTTGCAGCGGAATTCACATTAACAGAGTTTAAGCTAACTTTTTCAGAGTTTACATTTGCAGAGTTTACTTTAACCCATTTCAAATTTGGCTTGGGTTCATAGTAATTATAGTAAATAGCATGATAATCTCTGCAAGTGTAAATAGAGTGCCATGTACTTCCACAGTGTTTACATAAAGTCTGTGGTCTAGTTCTCACATAATCATTTTTAACTGCAGTTTTAGAGGGCAAAGAATTAATGTTCTTATTCTTACTGCAGAAACTAGCAAGATGATTAGTACTACCACAATTAAAGCATGTTTTCCTGGGAGCTAATGAAGCAAGCATTGGCTTAATTCCTGAGGTTATGCCTACTTTTCCATTTCTGTTTTTCTTAGGCATTCTCTGTTTGTTGACAGACTTTATCTCCTTAAGCTTATGCTTGAGTTGTTTATCTGTCATTAAGCCAATGTTAGCCTCTTTAACAAAAGTTTTAGCATATGACTCTTTAACAGCCTTTTTCTGTGCTTCAGTCTTAGGTCCACCTGTTCCCATGACATTACCCTCAGATGAACAATGTGGTCTAACTTTTACCTGATTTTCAAATCTAAGTTCATCTCCTACAGAGTAACCTAGACCTACTGTATCTGACTGAAACACTTCTTGAGTGTCTTTACCAGAGTGTGTCCACGTTTTAATGATGTGCTTACTATCCTCCAATTCTGATTCTAGTTGCTTATACTTACCTAGCAACTCCTGTTCAATAAACACTGCATCATCTCTCTCTTTTTGAATTTTATTCATGTTCTCTAGCTGTTCCTCAACAAGTTTATTTCTTTCTTTAAGTTGAGAGCACTCAGTCTTTATTCTCTCATTCTCTAAAGTCTGATCTCTATAACTGATATGCAATGCTTTAAGATAAATTCTCAATTCAGTTATATTATCAGTATTATAAGCATAGGTAGTTGGGGGTACCTTTAGATCATCATCTTCATTCTGAGTAGTAGCCATGAGTGCATAGTTCACTTCCTCATCTGAATCTGAAGTGTCTGCCCAATCTCTGCCTTTGGTGTAGAGTGCCTTTTCAGTTTTACCCTTCTTGCACTCAGGAGCATAGTGACCCATCTCCTTACACTTGTAGCATTGAATCTCAGACTTATCTTTCTTACCAGATTTGAAGTCCTTTCCCTCAGATTTCTTGAAATTCTTCTTGTCAGACTTAGAGTAGTCCTTGGAGAATCTCTTTCCCTTCTTGAAGTTCTTGAATCCCATCTTCTTGAAGGTCTTTACCATCAATGCAGCCATTTGCATCATCTCTTCATCATCTTCAGAATCAGATGATCCATCTGTGTTTGAGTCAACATCAGTGTCTGATGACTCATTCTCTGAATGTATGACTAAAGCTTTTCCTTTTGCCTTTCTCCTTGATGCTTCCTTCTTTGATGGTTTCTCCTCAACCTTAAGAGCAACAGACTTTGACTTTCTACTAGATCTTTTGTTTCTCTGCTCCAATTCCAATTCATGGGTTTTGAGCAGTCCATAAATTTCATCAATCTCTGTTTCACCAAGTTCATAATTATCTCTTATAGTGGTTGTTTTCACATCCCACTTTTCAGGTAGAGAGAGAAGAAACTTGAGATTTGAATCTTCTAAATCATACTCTTTGTTCACCAATGACAAATCATTGAGCAGTTTACAGAATCTGTCAAATGTTTCTGTCATGGTTTCATCAGATTTTGCCTCAAAATGCTCATACTCCTGAGTGAGTATGTTTCTTCTGTTCTTCTTAATTGCAGGTGTTCCTTGACATCTAACCTCAAGTGCATCCCATATTTCTTTTGCAGTTGTGCAGTTTATCACTTTATTAGACATAACATTGTCTAACGCACTGTGAAGTAAATGCCTTACCTTCGCATCCTTTGCAATAGATGAAAGATCCTCAGCAGTTAGATCTTTCTTCTCTTTTGGAATGACTTTTGATTCCTCACCAGCAGCAACAGCAGATAACTTTGTAGGTTTGTGAGGACCTTCATAAATTCTGTCCAGATATTCTGGATCTGTAGCCTCCAGAAACATGGTCATCTTCACCTTCCAAATTGCATACTCTAATGGCCTCAGTATAGGAACCCTAATTGTTTCATACCTACTAACAATAGTAGGGGCTTTCTCAGATGGTAGAGGTATCTCTGCCATTGATTACTATTGTGTTTGGATCTTTAACTGTAATAAAGTAACAGATTTGGCTCTGATACCACTTGTTAGGTCGAATACACAATATATAATCAATTACTGTATGAATAAGTAACAAGAACACACGTTTTAACTCTTAAAACTGTTTGGAATTAATAATTCCTCTCTCGGTGATGTAAAGTATCACAGAGAGCTGCTTAGGTTACAAGAATGATATTCGTTCACGATGGATACCCTTCTAGGGTTAACCTAACTGTATTTATAAGATATACAGCTACGTACAATCGTAAATTGATTCTCCTAAAATTAAGCTATACAATTGACATCAATTACGATTGCTACACGTCTTCTAAGTCAACTCAATCTCTTTGACAGCTATCCAATCTTCAAAGATATCGCTTCCATATTAATATTAAATTAATCTTCAAACTCTGTTGACTTGTAGACGCTCCCAGTAGACAGACTTTAGCAAACTCTGTTCTCTCCACGCTAACAGTGTTTGCGCTTCCATGTTATTCAGCTATCAGTGTTTACGCTTTCCTCTGTCAGCGTTTGCGCTTCCAGCAATCAGCGTATACTCAAACTCTGTTACAACTGCTTTCAATAACAAGTTAAACTCTCTTTACCTGTAACACTTAAACACTGACATTAAATCACATCAATTATATCTAACAAGTGCATTGGCTTGTTGCAGGCTTCTGACTTGTACAATTTCTTCAGTATTTTGTCTCCAAGAATGTATTCGATAAGTGACTAAGTAAGTGGTTCGAGAACTAGGATTGACTTGATCGATAACTATGAGTTCTCTAATATTGTTATATGATATATCGAATCACTTCTCGAATAGTTCTTTTCTCTGGAAATCCTTGAGTTGTCGAATAGAGCATTTTGACATGTCGAATCCCTGAGATATCGAATAGCTTTCTGAGTCCTTGAGATATCGAATGGAACTTTGACTTGTTGACTCCTTGAGAACTCGAATACCACTTTGACTTGTTGACTTCTTGAGTTCTTGAATAGAGCAGTAGACATATCGAATCTCTGAGATATCGAATGAGATATCGAACAGTGTATTCAGAGATATCGAATAGTGTCTTGAGATATCGAATCCCTGACTTCTCGAATGCTGGACTTCTCGAATAGACAAAACTACTTCTCGAATTGGTACTTAGGCGAATTCTTCATTTCTTCAAATCCCAACTGTGATTTATTTGACAGTCTTCATCTCTTTGCTTGAGGCATAAAACTTGGAACTTCTTTCAACCATTATTCTTGACTCAATAAGTATAGTTACGCAGCTAGAATTTGATGCCTACTTCAAGTACAGAACAAGTAGAAACTCTACAACTAGAGGTTTCCTTAGTTAAGAGGTCATGTAAGTAATGCAAAGCATTACAAACAATTAGGCTTGTTATTAGAGTTAAACAGGCATGTCTCTGTGACTAACAGTATATATAGATATTTCCGTTACACTAATTCTATCACAATAGATTGATTTACACAGTGCTCATCTCTAAAACAAAATGATAAATTACAAAAGGATAAGAGTAATCTCTTCAAATGTTATGCACAGTACATCTAAGTCTTCTACACCACATTTTTAGGACTTGTCTGAGTTGTGTCAATAACAATAACGCCTGCTTATTTAATTGTGCAATGAATGAGACCCCAAAAGGCTTATACAATAATACCCATGTAGCGAGTGTTAGGTTAGCAATCCCAAACCACAAGGGCTTTAGGTTACTAGGACTAAGTCCCCTCAGACTTAATTACTCGAGTATTAAAGATCTCACTCATGGTTAATTTTACATTTAACAATTGGACTTTTGATTTTTTTTTTTTCTTTTTTCCTTTTTTTCTGATTTTTTTTCCATATATATGCAATCTGGAATGAGAATTCTCAATTCCAACCCGAGACTACTCGTATAAATATGAGCCGGCTACTAGCCATTTGACACCTAGCCATTATTAACACTATTAACAATTAGCATGAAATCCCTAGTTTCCCCCCAAACAGACTTTAGTGCTCCTACGCCATCAAGGGAATAACGAAAATTCTAAATATAAACAAGTGACTAAATCTAAAAGCTACTAAACAAGCATAACCCCAACCTAGCCCAAAAGCAAATGATGAGACTGTGTAAAGATTTTGTTTCTGAAATATGTAAGTCAATTCCTAAGGACTATAAATCAACCCTCTATTCATCATTACCACACTCAAATCAACATCGGCCTACCAATCAGAATTAACTCATTCTAAGGGATCATGAAATATGCATGCCATGAAAATGCAACTAACATGAACTCACATGATATCCGAAAAAAAAACAGAATGTCCTATATGAAACCAACATAGATAACACGAACATACATGCATGAATTACTACTAATATAAATATGAGAATTCTGTAATAACTCACAATCATAAATAACTACCTATACACTACTTATCCCCCAAACCATCCCCAAACTTAAAAGATTCAATGTCCGCATTGAATGGAAGTAAATACAAGGGATAGTAGGAAACATACCTAAAAATACCGAAACACGTGGGTTGCCTCCCACGAAGCGCCTTTGTTTAAAGTCTTTAGCTAGACATGGTCATGGCTTTTTCTCTTGAAAATATCTACACCGTAGCTTAATATGGCCATTTAATTATCTTTTCCGGTGCTACATCCTTGATAACAATTTTCAGCCTTCTTCGCTCTTCAAAGGTATCAGCAACAATGTTCTCTTCACTCAGCTGATCTGTTGGTTTAAACTCGAGTCTGGAAGTTTCTTCAACATGATGATTTTTATTATTAACCACCAAAGACTAAGCAAGAGTGGAAATAGACGGATTAGGAACGAAAGTGGGTAGTTCACCAACAGAAGTCTTCACAACAGACTTAGGATCAAAAGAACTCTCCTCAAGTTGAATTTTATGCTTAGAACAAATAGCATTCAATTCATCTAACATCTCATCAGAAGTAAAATTCCTATACAACTCATGAAGTTCTTTATTGCTCTCATACTCTAACAAAGCATCTTTCTCAAGCAAAGACTCAATTGCACTATCCTCAAGATTTGACCATGAAAAAACCTCATCAATCAGCACCTTAGAATCCCAGAGATCAGCCAAGCCTAGCGACTCACACTCTTCCTCCTCATCACTATCCACCATAGGTTCTGACAAAACAGAATGTTCTTCTTTTTCTGTAGGGTCTTGATCTTGAATTTCTTCTTCATCCTCAATTGGTGAATTCTGATCGTTCGCGACTTTTCCAGATCTGAGTGTTATGGCATTAACCTGCTCCATGCCATCTTGTTTTCCTAGATTCACCTTTGTGTCACTAGGAAGAACTCCCTGCGGTCCGTTGAGAAAGGTACTTGCAATTTGCCCAATCTGATTCTCCAATGTCTTGAGAGATACCGCCTGACTTTTAATCATCAACCTCAATTCATCCAATTCATATTTTTCATTCAAAGATTGACCATCATCCCCATGAAACTGTTGCTGCTGAAAATCTTGATTGGTGCTCCAGCCGAAATTGGGATTATAGGTGGCTGGAGCTGGTTGCGAAGGTTGCTGGAAGTTGCTCACAAACTGTGCCGATTCAGAAGATATGGCACATCGACTAGTCTCATGTGCGCCCTCACATAGCTCACAAACACTAGCAACTTGAGGCACCCCATGCTTTGACATAAAATCCAATTTCTTATTAAGTGCCTCTAGCTGAGCTGCTAGAGCTGTGACTTTATTAACTTCCAGAATTCCTGCTATTTTGTCTTGTGATAATCTCTGAGTTGAATTCTGGTATTCATTCGCAGCCATCATCTCAATCAACTCATAAGCTTCCTCATAGCTCTTAGCCCATAGAGTTCCACTTGATGCTACATCTAGCATGAGTCTTGACTGGACAACCAAGCCATTATAAAAGCAGTTAATCACCATCCAATCAGGCATCCCATGATGTGGACACTTCCTTAGCATCTCCTTATATCGCTCCCAAACCTCGCACAAAGATTCTTCAGACTGCTGTGAAAATTGAGTAATAGCGTTCCTGATTGTTGCGATCTTTACCATGGGGAAAAATTTAGTGAGAAATTTCTGAGCAAGATCCTCCTATGTCAAAATAAAACCTGCTGGTAAAGAGTGCAACCAGCCCTTAGCTTTATCCCATAGAGAAAATGGGAAAAGTCTCAATTTGATAGCATCTTCCGACACCCCGTTGATCTTGAAAGTGTCGCAGATCTCATTGAAATTCCGGATGTGCATGCTAGGATCTTCAGTCGGAGCACCCCCAAACTGAACCGAATTATGCACCATCTGAATTATGTTATGCTTGATTTCGAAAGTATTAGCTGCAATAACTGGCCTGACAATGCTAAATTGGACGTCATTGATCTTTGGTTGAGAATAATACATCAATGATTTCGCTGCTGCAGCTGGTTCTCCCATTGCTACCTGCAACACATAAAACTAAACAACTATGTAAGAAACAATCTGAGTCAGTGAACTCTAACGACCACTAATGACAAGCACATAAACTAAAAATAAAACATCGATGATCCCCGGTAGCGGCGCCAAAAACTTGTTAACACAAAATCACGCAAGTGTACGTGGTCACAAGTAATATATGAATAAGTCAAGTTCGTTCCCACAGAGATCTGGTTATGGTTTTAATTCGGTAGATGTACCTATGCAACAATGTATGATTATTATTCACTGCTAAGACAATTAACAAATTTGGATTTTAATTAACTAAAATTAACTAAATAAAATAAATAAACAATCTAAGAATTAATTATCTAATGAAAATTAAAATCGAATTACTTCTACAGGAGTAAACATGGGATCCTAACTTCATTAAATACTTCGCTTAGAGTTGATGCCTTTAATCAACGCATGTGATGGTTATGGTATCTGATCAGACAACACGAAACAAGTATACGCTACTTCTCAGTATACGAATACCAAACTAAACATACATCCATAAAAGAGATAGAAGATGCATAGACACCAATTATGCTTAGACCCTATATCTCTATAAGATTTGAAAACATAACGGTTGAAGAACAAGTTGTCTATTAAGATCACATAGGGCAGCATAATATCTCTATTTATGCTACAAATCATGATGTTAAACATCAACCTATCCTATTCTAGCATGGCAAGTTCTAAATCTCAAGATCCACTCTCGTTTCGCAAGAGATTAACAAATTAGATGTTCGCGACGCATCTAAACACATGAACCACAACCATACAAGGATATCAAGATTCACCACAAATAAATCTTTAAAGCAATCAAACTACTAAGCTACATAGATAAATCCGTTAGAATCCCATGACAACGATTAGTTCATAATCGAACCGCTCGTCATCATGAGATCTGATAAAACCATGATAAAAACAAAGTATGAAAAGATACAAATAAACCTAAGTAATTGATATGCAATGGTGATACAAATTACAATGATAGGATGTGTTTAAATAGGCTCTAGAAGTCTTTCCCAGCAAGAAAATACCTAAGAATACAATTAGAATTCGATTTAAGTGCAAGAAACTACCTAAAATACAATTACAACTCAAAATAGGGCAAAACAGGAAATTCCAGCGAATCCCCGTGCTCTCAGCGCGGAATTGGCGCTCCCAGCGCGGAATTGTACTGTTCCCCGTGCTCTCAGCACGGAATTGGCGCTGTCAGCACGCAAACATTCTGATGGTTTGCTGAATTTTGCTCAACTTCTTTGTTTTTGCTCCAAATCATCCCGTTTCTTTTGCAATTGCTTCCGTCTTCAATTCTCTAGACTTCAAGTCGTCATGGTGGCTCATAACAAGTCTTCATTCCTCCTTTCCATGCTAGAATTCAACTCCCAAAATTGACGAAAACATCAACCCTAATCAATAATTCGCAAACCTGCACAATTAGTGAAAACACAGCAAAACTACAACAAACTTGAGACCAAGTCAATCAATTTAAGCCGATATGGAACGCTCCAAGTGGATATGAAATCCACTTATCACAAAGCAAGTCTAGGATATGCTCATGGATCTTCTAGTAAGTATATGCAGTCTGTTGGTCAATCTCTAACTACTCAAGAAGAGTTCAGAGGGGAATATAGTTCTCAACTTCCTGAACATGCTCAAGCTATGAGGAGATGTGAATGGGATACTGTTAGAAATGATTGATGAGAACAGTGTTTGGAAGCTAAAGTAACAAAACAGAGTTTAGCTGGAAGCAGTCAGAGTTTAGTTAAACACTGACTGGAAGCGCAACAGAGATTGTTAAACTCTGTAGCGGTAATGTCTGAAGAGTCAACAGTGTTTGAAGATTGATACAAGATAAATATGGAAGCAATATCTTTGAAGATTGGAAAGCTGTCAAAGAGATTGAGTTGACTTGGAAGACTTGAAGCAATCGTGATTGATATCAATTGTATAGCTTAATTATAGGAGAATCAATTACTGATTGTACGAAGCTGTATGTTTTATAAATACAGTTAGGTTAACCCTAGAAGGGTGTCGAACATTGATAAATTCATTGATTGTAACCTAAGCAGCTCTGTGTGATATTTTACATCACTGAGAGAGGAATTGTTTATTCCAAACAGTTTTTAAGTATTAAACAGTGTGTTCTTTTTAAGTTACTCATACAGTATTTGATTACCTATTGTGTATTCGAACTAACAAGTGGTATCAGAGCCAATCTGTTATTTTATTACAGTTAAAGATCCAAACACAATAGTAATCAATGGCAGAGATACCTCCACCATCTGAGAAAGCTCCTACTACTGTTAGTAGGTATGAAACAATTAGGGTTCCTATACTTAGGCCATTAGAGTATGCAATTTGGAAAGTAAAGATGACCATGTTTCTGGAGGCTACAGATCCAGAATATCTTGATAGAATATATGAAGGTCCTCACAAACCTACAAAGTTATCTGCTGCTGCTGCTGGTGAGGAATCAAAGGTCATTCCAAAAGAAAAGAAAGATCTAACTGCTGAGGATCTTTCATCTATTGCAAAGGATGCAAAAGTAAGACATTTACTTCACAGTGCTTTAGACAATGTTATGTCTAATAAAGTGATTAATTGCACAACTGCAAAGGAAATATGGGATGCACTTGAGGTTAGGTGTCAAGGAACTCCTGCAATCAAGAAAAACAGAAGAAACATACTCACTCAGGAGTATGAGCATTTTGAGGCAAAGTCTGAAGAAACCATGATAGAAACATTTGACAGATTCTGTAAACTGCTCAATGATTTGTCATTGGTTAACAAAGAGTATGATTTAGAAGACTCAAATCTCAAGTTTCTTCTTTCTCTACCTGAAAAGTGGGATGTGAAAACAACCACCATAAGAGATAACTATGAACTTGGTGAAACAGAGATTGATGAAATTTATGGACTGCTCAAAACCCATGAATTGGAATTGGAGCAGAGAAACAAAAGATCAAGTAGAAAGTCAAAGTCTGTTGCTCTTAAGGTTGAGGAGAAACCATCAAAGAAGGAAGCATCAAGAAGAAAGGCAAAAGGAAAAGCTTTAGTCATACACTCAGAAAGTGAGTCATCAAACACTGATGTTGACTCAAACACAGATGGAACATCTGATTCTGAAGATGATGAAGAGATGATGCAAATGGCTGCATTGATGGTAAAGACCTTCAAGAAGATGGGATTCAAGAACTTCAAGAAGGGAAAGAGATTCTCCAAGGACTACTCTAAGTCTGACAAGAAGAATTTCAAGAAATCTGAGGGAAAGGACTTCAAATCTGGTAAGAAAGATAAGTCTGAGATTCAATGCTACAAGTGTAAGGAGATGGGTCACTATGCTCCTGAGTGCAAGAAGGGTAAAACTGAAAAGGCACTCTACACCAAAGGCAGAGATTGGGCAGACACTTCAGATTCAGATGAGGAAGTGAACTATGCACTCATGGCTACTACTCAGAATGAAGATGATGATCTAAAGGTACCCCCAACTACCTATGCTTATAATACTGATAATATAACTGAATTGAGAATTTATCTTAAAGCATTACATATCAGTTATAGGGATCAGACTTTAGAAAATGAGAGGATAAAAAATGAGTGCTCTCAACTCAAAGATAGAAATAAACTTGTTGAGGAACAGCTAGAGAACATGAATAAAGTTCAGAAAGAGAGAGATGATGCAGTGTTTATTGAACAGGAGTTGCTAGGTAAGTATAAGCAACTAGAATCTGAATTGGAGGATGCTAAACACATTATTAAAACTTGGACACACTCTGGTAAAGACACTCAAGAAGTGTTTCAGTCAGATACAGTAGGTCTAGGTTACTCTGAAGGAGATGAACTTAGATTTGAAAATTTGGTAAAAGTTAGACCACATCGTTCATCTGAAGGTAATGTTATGGGAACAGGTGGACCTAAGACTGAAGCTGAGAAAAAGGCTGTTAAAGAATCATATGCTAAGACTTTTGTTAAAGAGGCTAACATTGGTTTAATGACAGATAAACAACTCAAGCATAAGCTTAAAGAGATAAAATCTGTCAACAAACAGAGAATGCCTAAGAAAAACAAAAATGGAAAGGTAGGCATAACATCAGGAATTAAGCCAATGCTTGCTTCATTAGCTCCTAGAAAAACATGCTTTAATTGTGGTAGCACTAATCATCTTGCTAGTTTCTGCAGTAAGAATAAGAACATTAATTCTTTGCCCTCTAAAACTGCAGTTAAAAATGATTATGTGAGGACTAGACCACAGACTTTATGTACACACTGTGGAAGTACATGGCATTCTATTTACACTTGCAGAGATTATCATGCTATTTACTATAATTACTATGAACCCAAGCCAAATTTGAAATGGGTTAAAGTAAACTCTGCAAATGTAAACTCTGAAAAAGTTAGCTTAAACTCTGATAATGTGAATTCCGCTGCAAAAGCTAACAGAATTAAGAAAGCCGAAGGATCCAAGCAAGTCTGGATCCTTAAAACTAATAATCAGTGATTGTTTGTGATTGCAGGGCAATAGGGTTAGTACCCTAGTCGTGGACAGTGGATGTTCAGGACACATGACAGGAAATAAAGCCCTGCTATCAGAGTATGAGGAGAAGGCTGGCCCAAAAGTTTCCTATGGAGATGGCAACATAGCACATACTCTGGGATATGGCAATATTAATCTTGGGAGTGTCATCATCACAAATGTAGCTCTGGTTCCAGGACTCAAGCATGATCTGCTATCTGTGAGTCAAATCTGTGACAGAGGATATCATGTAGATTTTCAGCCTGAATATTGTCAAGTGATCAGTAAATCTACAGGGAAAGTTGCTCTAGTTAGAAACAGACACAATAACATCTATGAAATTAAATTGTCAACAAACACTGATGGCAAATCAGTGTGTCTGTCAACAAGAATGTCCAGTGAAGAGAGTTGGAAGTGGCACAAGAAACTCTCTCATTTAAATCTGAACAACATCAATGAGCTAATAAAGAATGATCTTGTAAGAGGTCTACCAAGGTCTTTGTTGAATGTAGAAGGCCTGTGTGATTCTTGTCAAAAGGCCAAACAGAGAAAAGCCTCCTTCAAAAGCAAATTTGAGTCTTCAATTGTTGATCCTTATCATCTCCTACATGTTGATCTTTTTGGATCAGTGAATGTCATGTCTCTTGGAAAGAAGAAATATGCTCTAGTCATTGTTGATGAATATACCAGATACACATGGGTATATTTTCTTGCAAAGAAGGATGAAACTGCATTAACACTGACAGAACATATATTACAACTGGACAAAGGGTCAGAAAATCAAGTGAAGATAATCAGAAGTGACAATGGAACTGAATTCAGGAATTCATCAATGGAAGAATTTTGCAAGAGCAAAGGAATCAAATAGGAGTTTTCTGCACCTGGCACTCCACAACAAAATGGTGTAGTGGAGAGGAAGAACAGAACCTTGATAGAAGCTGCAAGAACCATGCTAGATGAAGCAAAATTGCCAACATATTTCTGGGCAGAAGCAGTTCAAACTGCTTGTTTTACTCAAAATGCAACACTGATCAACAAGCATGGTAAAACACCATATGAAATGGTGAAGAAGAAAAAGCCAAATCTAAAATATTTTCATATTTTTGGATGCAAGTGCTTTGTGTTGAAGACTCATCCTGAACAGTTGACCAAATTTGACCTAAAGGCAGATGAAGGAATTTTTGTTGGCAATCCACTGTCAACTAAGGCATTCAGAGTTTATAATCTGAGAACTAGAGTGATCATGGAATCAATTCATGTGTCATTTGATGACAAGAAAATAACTGGACTTGAAGATGTCAATGAACATGATCTACTCCACTTTGAAAATGAAGATTTATTCTCTGAAAAAGTAAACTCTGATAAGACTGATCTGACAAACTCTGTTGATCTAAACTCTGAACCTCTACTGGTAAATACTGAAGAAACTCTTCAATCAGAAACAAGGGAAGAACCAGTTGAGGGGGAGCATGAAGAATCACATCAAAGTGATAATTCAAACACTGATAGTGACTCAGTTGATAATTCTGAATCAAACTCTGTTGATTCAAACTCTGTTGATAATTCTGAGCAGTCACATTCAGGGGGAGCATCAGAAAATGAAGAGAGGCACCAAGAAAATCAGGAGAGCATGGATCAAGGGGGAGGATCACATGATGACAGAAGCAATTTGCCTTCTGCAAGAAAATGGACTAAGTCACACACACCTGATTTAATTATTGGTGATCCAGATGCAAAAGTAAGGACAAGAAGTGCAACAACAAATGAATGTTTGTTTCATGCATTCTTGTCACAATCTGAGCCAAAGAAAGTGGAAGAAGCTCTTAAAGATGCTGACTGGATAACAGCAATGCAAGAAGAGCTAAATGAATTTGAAAGAAATGAAGTGTGGACCCTTGTACCAAGGCCCAAGAACAGATCCATTGTTGGTACTAAATGGGTTTTCAGAAATAAAACTGACAGTGAGGGTGTTATCACAAGAAACAAAGCAAGACTGGTTGCAAAAGGCTATTCACAACAGGAAGGAATAGACTATGATGAAACATTTGCTCCAGTTGCTAGATTGGAGGCAATCAGAATCTTTCTAGCATATGCCTCTCATAAGAAATTCAAAGTGTTTCAGATGGATGTAAAAAGTGCATTTTTAAATGGAAAACTTGAAGAAGAAGTGTTTGTGGAACAACCACCAGGTTTTGTAGATCCAAAATATCCAGACTATGTCTACAGGTTAGACAAGGCACTCTATGGACTTAAGCAGGCACCAAGGGCATGGTATGAAACTCTTGCCAAATTTCTACTAGAAAGTGGATTTCACAGAGGTACTATTGACAAAACTCTGTTTTACTTTCAATCTGGTAGTGACTTGCTCTTAGTTCAGATCTATGTAGATGACATCATTTTTGGATCTACTAATGATAAACTCTGTGAGAAGTTTGCCAAACTCATGCAGTCAAGATATCAAATGAGTATGATGGGAGAGCTTAGTTATTTTCTAGGCCTACAGGTGAAGCAAACAGATGATGGAATTTTTATAAATCAAGCAAAATATACCAGAAATCTTCTCAAGAAATTTGGCATGCTTGACTGTTCATCTGCAACAACTCCCATGGCAACTGCAACAAAATTGGACAAAGATGCAGGGTCATTAGTAGATATGACATGTTACAGAGGAATGATTGGTTCTCTACTCTATTTAACAGCTAGTAGACCTGATATCATGTATGCCACTTGTTTGTGTGCAAGGTTCCAGGCAGATCCAAGAGAACCACATTTAACAGCAGTAAAGAGGATTTTTAAGTATCTCAAGGGCACTATAACTTTGGGGCTGTGGTATCCAAGAGAATCAGAGTTTAAACTACTTGGTTATTCAGATGCAGACTTTGCAGGCTGTAAGATAGACAGAAAAAGCACCAGTGGAAGTTGTCAATTTCTGGGAGACAGAATTGTTTCCTGGTACAGCAAGAAACAGAAGTCAATATCTACATCTACAGCTGAAGCAGAGTATATTGCTGCTGGTAGCTGTTGTGCACAGATTTTATGGATGAAGAATCAACTGCTGGATTATGGATTGAGGTATACCAAGATACCTATTTACTGTGATAATCAAAGTGTTATTGCAATGACAGGTAATCCAGTACAACATTCAATGACAAAGCACATCAGTATAAGGTTTCACTTCATCAGAGAACATGTAGAGGAAGGCAACATTGAGCTTCACTTTGTGTCTACAGAACAACAACTTGCAGATATCTTCACCAAGCCATTGAGTGAAGCTACATTTACAAGACTGGTCAATGAACTAGGAATGGTCTCTAGTTTTGACTAGTGATGTTGGTTAGACTCAAAAACTTATTGCTCATGTTATGCAAATTGTTAAGTGCTATGTGAACCTTAGTATTAAACTCTGTTATGCATGCTTATGTTTAAACCTTGTTAAACTCTGTCAGCATGTCGGTCTGTTAAACACTGTTATCATGTTGGATACACTCAGTGAATTCAGAATTGATTATTGTCTGAATGAAAACACCAATGAAGAAAAATGTATGAAGCATGATTCTCAGTAATTAAATCATGATTCTTTCTGAGTCACTGTAATCTAATCAGATTTTGTGCAGTAAATCAACACAGCATGATACTGTTTCATATTTATAGTATCTCTTAGTTTATTCAGTCCTAAACTCTGAGTTTATGAATATTGTGTGCATTGCCTCTCATAAATAATTTTGGTTATTGATGAACTCTAAACTCTGATTAGTGACATTCTGTTCCCAAAGGTATGGTTCCTGATGATTCCTTGTTTGTACTTGTGAAAACCATAAAACTTGAGATGTGTCATTGATTAGTTTGGTGAGTTCAGATTCATGTTTACACCCTGTGAGAGTTTGAGCCAAATCAGTGATTGATACATTTTCTATCAATCAGTATTTATTGTTGTGTGATGTTCATCAGGAAGTATGTTTCTCTAGTACTTGTATTAAACCACTTTGAGACTACATGATATGTGTGTGCATGAAAATGATAAAGGCAATAGGATTTACCATTCCTTCAAACACTGTTCAAAATTCTTTTGAACACTGTTCAAACACTGTTCATAAATACCACCCTTAGTAAACCCCTTTGAGCCTAATTAACTGCTCATTTTTCTTATACTCTGAAGTATTAAGAGCAGTTATATTCTTTTGAAAAAAAATCAAGCAGATTAGTGTTTCTCAAGAAAAGAAAAGTTTTTCAGTATATATGTTAAATAAAAAAATTATAAAAAAAAGGGCATATATACTGATCTTGTGCAAATATGTACTAACAGTGTGACTGAACACTTTGGTCTATTAAAATGTTCAGTTTGAAATTCACTCATGAATAAAACATCTCTTATCATCTGTTTGATCTTACCTCATTACAACCCTGAATAAAGTCCTTTTGATTTGTGCATACATGTACTCAAAGTAGTGTAGATTTGGTGGACATTCAAGCATATGGTAGAATCTGCTTTTCCTGATTGAATGTGAGTGTAAACACTTCACCTAAACACCTGTGTGCTTTGAGAGTTTGTGAGTTTATCAAGTTCATGATTGTTATTCACTGAATGATGCTCTGATTTCTATCTCTTGATCTTTTTGTCTTCAAAGACTGTGTGCTTACTTGGATAATCATGGACATCAATGGGAATAGAAGTTTTCAGATTTCTGTATAACAGTAACTACAGAGTTTAGCATTCATCAAACAATCAGTGTTTACTATGAGAGTTTGTGCATTTAGTGTTTATTAATTTTTTGTTATGGATTTTATGAAATATTAGATGCTCTAAAAATTGATTTTGGTAAACTCTGCTTTACACACACTCATATTCACAACTGTGCAATTTTTGAAAGGGTTTCAGTGATAAAGTTGGAAAATTGATAAACACTGTTGAGTTGTGTTAAGTAATCTAAGGTAAAGTTTCATTGAGATGATTTGACTATTTTGGAGTAATTGGGGTAGTTGACAACTGTTAATTAGTGTAAATATGTCAAAGTGTCGTGATTATAGGAATGACAGCGGTAATTATTAAGTGATCCATTGGTTGTTTGACACGTGTCCCATGATAGTGTCCCACTTACACATTACTCTACAATCAGTTGCGCGCTTTCATTAAATAAACGATTGAGTTTTGGTTTTACTCTAATCATTTTTGTTCTCTCACTTCACATCGATTAATATTCACCCACTCACAGTTACTTGCATACTCAATCACTTTCAAAATTCTTATTCACTCTCCTTCACATTTTGGTAAACACTTACCATACATCTTTTCTCTGAATATCTTCGTATCATATCTTACTAATGGCAACCAAAGCATTTGATGCAGCAGGGTTAATTTTTCTTCCTAGCAACTATGCAGCTCCACTGGAGAATGCAAATTCTCCAGAGGCGTTTTATTTGTTTCAAAATTTCTTGAAAGATTCTGAAATAGGGAAGGCTTTAACTGCACCACCAATACTCTCTGCTTCACAAATTGCTACTTTTTGGACAAACTCTGTATATGATGATGGAGAAGAGTCTGGCACTCCAACAATCACTTTCACTCATGATGAATCAGAGTATATCATTACTCCAACTACGGTTAGGGATGCTTTGGATTTTGAGACTCACACTTCTTACAGTGTTGTTGGTCACGACCACTTGAGGACAATGTTGCAGCAAATTGGATGTGCAGGAAATTTGAATAAGCTGGGGTCTCTGAGAAGGCCACTTTTGAGAAAGGAATGGAGTTTTTTTTTCGATTGCATTACAAGAGCTTTTGGAAAGAAGACAACAAATTGGGATGCACTTCCTCTTGACACTCTTCAAATTGGCCATGCTCTACTGTATGGAGGTAATTTCGATTTTGGTAGACTAGTGCTAATAAATTTGGGAGAGCGTTTGTCTGAGCCTACTTCTGTTTATTTTGCTCGATTTTGTCAAATACTATTTACTGCTTGTGTGCCTAATCTTACAATTGATGAAGCTGATGTCATTCAGCCTTTTCAAGTTGCTAAAAGGATGTTTTCTGATTTGACAAATAAAGATGTTACTAAACAGCAAATACCTGATATGTTTATGCCACTAGCCTTACAAAACTATGTTAACCAACCTCAGGATTCTCAATCACCACAACACATGCTTGAACCATTAGACACCATACATTCTGAACCAACACCCACAACACCTACAACACCCACAACCACCGTACCTACTACATCTCATCAACCACAACCAGAACTAATAAACTCTCCACCAATAAACTCTGAAACCTTAAACTTTGAGACAGCACCTACTGAAAAACCCAAATCCAAACCAAAAAGAAAAATACACACTGCCCAAAACACTAAACACTCAAAGGCTAAACAGACATTACCTGGAGCTGTTTATACCAGAAGAAAGAAACAAAAGGCAAACAGACCTTCACTTTCACCACCTAAGGAGAGCTCTAGTGAAGAAGAAGAGGAGATTGTAGTGCCTCAAGTCAAGAAGAGGAGATTAATTCTTTCAGAATCTGATGATGAGAATGTTGTTGAAGCTCCAGAGGTGGTTTCACAGCAAACACCTACTGTTGAGGTTGCAGAGGTTGAAGTACCTACAGAGGATAACATGCCTGTAGAAGAGGATCACAAAGATGGTTTTTCACCAATGAATGATTTTCTTGATTCATTTCAACCAATTCTTGATCCTATCTCACCTGTTGTTCACACTGAAGCTCCTGGTGTAGCTGATGAGCCTGCAGTTAATTTTCCTGAAGCTGCAGCATCACACACAGAGCTAATATCTAATGCTTCTCCAATTCCAGACAAAGGTGATGAGGTTGATCAAGCAACTAAGAAAAATTCTGAATCTATGCCTGTTGAATCTACAAATGCAAGCTCTGTTGCAGAGCCTGTGCAACATGAGGAGACTATTGACAAGATTACAGAAGTTGTTGCAGAAACTATGGCTGACACAGCTCAGCACAGTGGTTCTTTACAAGATGCTCAAGCAAATGATGCAAGTGTTGAAGATGAATCTGAAAACAATGCAAACTCTGATTCTTTTCTGAGTGCACCAGCACAGACTGATAATAAACATAAACCTTTTGATCAGCCTTGTCCATCTCATGCAATTGAAGAAGAGCACCTTGCTAAATCTGCTGCTAATTGGTATAAACAAGACTGTATTTTTCCAAAAGGGAGAGCAGCTGATTTTGTTAAGCAGACTGCTAGTCAAATTTCAAATCCAGAGATTTTATCCTGTTTAAAGGCAACTGTGGTACAAGTCAAAACTCTGGATGGAAATTTTGCTGAAACAAAACAACAAATTGCTTCTTTGAAAACTGAGATACAGACTAGAGAAATGACAATGGAAAGAGAGTCAAAAATCAAAGCTGCACAGCTTTCTAAAGTTCAAGATACTCTCTTTGCCAGGCTAGGAAAGGTTGAAGAAAATCAAGCTGCCTTGTTTGCTAAGGTTGATTCCATTGCTAACTCTTTGGAGCTCATTACATCTATACTCATTCCTGATGATGTCAAAAAGGGGGAGAGAGTTGCTAAGTCTAAATGTAAAATTTCTCAAACTCTGCTTGAAAAGAAGGATGATGCTGAAGATGGAGGGGCAAGTGATAAGAGTAAGGCTTTAAACTCTGAAACACTAACTCTGAGATCTGGCAAATCTCTTAAGTCACAGTCTGTTGGAATAAACACTGAAACTCAAGGTACTTCAAAAACTAAGAGTTTGGAATTAATATCAAATCCAAAGACTGATGAGGAGTTAGCTGTTAAGCTTTTCATGGAAGAGAATGCAGAAGGAGTTACTATAGAAGATGCTAAAGCTGAAGAGAAGAGTCTGCAAGAAAAGCATATGAAGGCTTTAAAGTCTGATAAATTAAAGAATAATGTGAAAGTTGTTAAAGCTGCAAAGCCTGTTCTTAAAGGTATTCAAATCAAAGAACCAGTTGGTACAAATCAAAGGATGCAAGTGTTCAGAAAACCAACAGATGCAGAAGCTAAGCAAAAGCTGAAAAGTATTGTTACAACCTCTGTTGATACACATGTTGTACAGAAGAATGAAGACACAACCTCTGTTACTGCACAAGTTGTGACCACACCATTATTGTCTTCTCAGTTGAAATCAACATTTGGAAAAGGTGTTCTTCATGATTCAAGGCTAGAAGCTACAGTTCCAATGGATTTCACTGATGGTAGAGCCTTATCTGGTAAAATCGGATACAACAAAGGAGGCATAGGCTCACACAGAGACACAAGACAATATATTGGTCCCAGAGATCCTTCTTCATTGGCTGTTCCAGGTCGTGGTGTCACTCAAGAGAGTTTAGACAGACTGGAGTCAGTACAGCTTGTTAATCAGAAGAGTTTAGAGAAGGATTTTCTGCTATATTTCATGGCTGATGGAACAGTGTTTAAAGTTGATGAGAAGGATATTGATTTAAAATACTGGGAAGAACTAGAATATGTTCTGTATCTTTTCAGAGTAAGAAATCAAAGAGCTCAGTCAGTTGCAAATGTACTCAGACAAAAGATGATTCAAAATCTTGCCAGAAGAAATATGAAGTACAACAGCAAGTATGTTCCAAAGTACAGAGACTGGAATGGGAATCTGATAGAAATGGAGAAGGGGACTACAAAGCTGAAGACAGATCTTAGAATTACTGTTCTGGATTTTAATGTGAAGTCTGAGGAAGTGAAATATATCAGGTTGGGAAATGAAATGAGGAGAAACAAAATCTACGATCTTAGAGCTGCTATCTATCAGACTGATGAGAATGATCCTCAGTTGAGAGAAATCAAGGAAGCTATGCAGATAGAGCTTGAAAATGCTGAAAGAAGATTGCTTATAGACTATCTCAGGACAATGCCAGATCTTCAAGAGATTAGAATTTGAAGTCTGTAAGAATTTTCTTATTTTCTGTAGAATTTGTTAAGTAAAAGCTTAAACTCTGTTTGTTAAACACTGTAGACTTTGTATTTGTTTTGACATCATCATTTACTGTAAACTTGTACATTCTTGCTAATGAACAAGTTGGGGGAGATTGTTAGAAATGATTGATGAGAACAGTGTTTGGAAGCTAAAGTAACAAAATAGAGTTTAGCTGGAAGCAGTCAGAGTTTAGTTAAACACTGACTGGAAGCGCAACAGAGATTGTTAAACTCTGTAGCGGTAATGTCTGAAGAGTCAACAGTGTTTGAAGATTGATACAAGATAAATATGGAAGCAATATCTTTGAAGATTGGAAAGCTGTCAAAGAGATTGAGTTGACTTGGAAGACTTGAAGCAATCGTGATTGATATCAATTGTATAGCTTAATTATAGGAGAATCAATTACTGATTGTACGAAGCTGTATGTTTTATAAATACACTTAGGTTAACCCTAGAAGGGTGTCGAACATTGATAAATTCATTGATTGTAACCTAAGCAGCTCTGTGTGATATTTTACATCACTGAGAGAGGAATTGTTAATTCCAAACAGTTTTTAAGTATTAAACAGTGTGTTCTTGTTAAGTTACTCATACAGTATTTGATTACCTATTGTGTATTCGAACTAACAGATACTGAGTGGAATTTGCCTATTGCTGAGATGAACTTCAATAATGCTCTTTTTCATTCCAGCCATATTGCTACTAGGATGTCTACTCCTGAGCTTAAGGCTCTTCTCAAGACTATTACTCTTTTGGAAAAGGGATTAAAAGATGAAGTCAAGACTATCAAGTCTGACAACGAAAAGTTTCATGCTCGGTTTCTCAAGGATCATGCTGAGATTCCTACTACTCGTCAGCTTGAACGATTAAGCACTTCTTTCACCATAAGAATGGACACTGTGGAGACTAAAATTGATACTTTGTCTTCTAAAGTTGATACTATTGATGAAACTCTCAAGCTTATCTGATCTTTCTTTATTGAAGAGGGTTCTGATGTCAAAAAGGGGGAGAAGGTAGTCAACAAAACAAAATGCACACCTAATCCAGTTGTAAGAAAGGATGATGATACTTCTGGAAATGATGGTGGTGCTCAGGCAAATGGAACAGAAACCTCTGATGCTGCTTTGGTGACAAGGAGAAGTACATCTCAAACTCAAACCAAGCAGTCAACTCATGTTTCTAAATCTGGCAAGAGAACAGTGAGGACAATGGTGTAATCTCAAGTCATGATAGAAGAACAATTTCAAGCACATGGTCTAAGTCAAACACTTCCAACGATTCCTGAAGAAGATGAAGATTTGTTTATTACTGACATAAGTGATGCTCCACATCTCTTCAAGAAAATAACTTCAAAGACATGTGAAGGTGAGATTGTTTATCACAATGATGTTAAAGTTCAACAATATCATGCTAGAGAGGCACCAGCCTTAGTTTCTAAAGAAAATTCTGACATGAGTACTCAAGAGTTCTTAGAAGAACATAAAAAGATTCTTGAAGAAATTGATAGACAAAAAGAAGCTCTTGCTACAAGTAGAGGAAGAGGCAGAGGAGGAAGAAACAGAGGCAGAGGAAGGAAACCTATACAAGCAAGCACAAGGTAGATGAGATCTAGTGGAATTAGAATTGAAGAAGTTTCTGATGATAAAAAGAAGAAAACTTCACTACTTCTTGAAATGGCTCCAGACAACAAATTCAATGAAACTGAAGATGTTGTCAATACAGAAGTTGAAGAAGAAAATTCACTGCGAACTAGAAAGAGAAAATCTATTGTGAAAGCACAGAGTAATGTTACTGAAATGACTCAGATTGCTACTTCTAACACTGATGCTTGTGATGCAAAACTAAAGTCTAAAGCTCAAACAGATCAATATTTTCTTATTAAAAGACTTGGTAATGAACTGACTGTTGCTGATCTTTGGGAACTTGAATCTGTAGCGATTGTTGCTTGCAAAGTGGATTCTAAGAAGGTAGAGAAATTGCTGTATTTCATGAAAGATAAAAGTGTCAAGAAACTGTTTATTCATGAAGTATTGTGCAAGTCAACAAAAGAACTGAAATATGTTCTTTATCTACTTGAGAACAGAACAGAAGTATTCCTGATCAAGAAGCCAGTGTTTATCATAACTGGTGTACCATGATCTTCAGAACAATTAAATCCAGATATTTAGAAGGAGGATCAAGGTATGATGGTAACTACACTCCCATGTACTTGAATTCAGAAGGACAAGAAGTAGAAATACAAAGGGGTTCAGCTGTTAAAGAAGTGATACTGTATCAAGAACAGTTATCTTTGAATCATGGTGGAAGCGATCTTGCATATTTACTGTTGGGAGAGTTAGACTTACCAAGGAGCTCAATTCAAAATCTCTGGGCTGGTATCTATTAGATTGATAAGAACAATGAAGAACTCAGGAATCTAAAGAAAAGACCGATTCAGATTCTGGGAGAAAAAGAAGAAGAGTTACTATCAAGCTTCTTGCAGATAAGTAATTTCATTGTGAGAATTTCTGAGATCGAGCCTAAAGATTTCTTGTAAAATTTTGTTTTGAGCTTTTGACATCATTGAATCAAGGAATTTGTGCTTTATTTCATTAAGTACAAATTGAGGGAGATTGTTAGATATTGATTCAAGTGATGATCAGGGTCTGGACTGTTACTGATCAGATATTGATGCTGATGTCATCAGTAATACAACGTTAGTATTGGATTGCCATCAGGATTGCAAGATTGATCAGGATTATGTGAAGATTCTCATCAGTCCAGAGATCAAGGAAGATTGACATGTCGGTTCCTAAATTATAGGAAGGTAGCTATCATACAAGATATGCATTCAGAGTTATATGTAATTGATTTAGAATATCTTGTAATTGATATTGTAGCTATGTATGCTATATAAACACAGTTTAGGTTTTACATGATTGTAATCGCTTACACGAGTTATCTTGTAACCTAGCAGCTCTTAAGAACATAAGGATTTCTTAAGAGAGTTTTGTAACAGTTTTATATCAGAATTAATAAAGCTGTTATTGATTCATACTTGTGTTATTTCTGTTTAAGTCAAAAATCTTATACAATTTTATTCAACCCCCCTTCTACAATTGTTAATTACTGGGCAACATTATTTGTTTAGCAGACACACATACTTGACATTTAGAATTCTTTTCTATAGTGTGTTTTGGAATCAACTCTAAGTTCATCATATTTTTAAGAGCACCAAAATTTAAGTGACCAAGTCTAGCATGCCATACATTTGAAGATTCAACACAGTTAACAGAAGGAGTAATATTATTAATCAACGCACCCAAAACGGGCTCAGCATTTATTACAAATAAACCATTTGACAAGTAACCCTTGCCAAAAAATGTACCAATATGAATAAGAACTACTTTATTATATTTGAGAGAGACTTTAAAACCATTAGCTACTAAACAGCTGCCACTTATTATATTTCTACATGATGCACTCTCGTCAGGGATAGAACACGGCCCGAAGGAAACTTCAGGTCCACGTTTCCTACTCCATGTACTTGAGCGGCACTTGCGTTCCCCATCGTCACTATCAAGCTATGACTCTGTTGATAAGATACAAATAAACTAATGTCAGCACAAGTAATATATGAATAAGTTGAGTTCGTTCCCACAGAGATCTGGTTATGGTTTTAATTCAGTTTGTACCTATGCAATAATGTATGGTTATTATGCACTGCTAAGACAATTAACAATAATGGGTTTTGATTATCTAAATTAAACTAAGATGCAAACTATTAAACTAAGAATTACTTAACTAATGATAATTAAAATCGAATTACTTACGCAAGATGAACCATGGAATCCTAACTTCATTAAATACTTCACTTAGATCTGATGCCTTTAATCACTATATGCAATGGTTATGATATATGATCAGACAACACGAAACAAGTACACGCTACCTCTCAGTATACGTATACCAAACTATCCATACATCCACAAAAGAGATAGAAGATGAATAGACACCAATTATGCTTAGACCCTATATGTCTAATAGAATTTGAAAACATAACGGTTGAATAGCAAGTTATCCATAATGATCACATAGGGCAATATAAGTATTCTCATCTCATACTACGAATCATGTTGATAAACAATCATGAACCTATGCTAGCATGGCAAGTTCTAAATCTCAAGATCCACTTTCACTTCACAAGAGATTAACAGATTAGATGTTAGCTATGCATCTAAATTCATAAAGCACAACCATACGAGGATATCAGATATACACCACACACAGATCTTTAAAGCATCAAGATACTAAAGCTCCATAAATAAATCCGTTAGAATCCCATGACAACGATTAGTTCATAATCGAACCGCTCGTCATCATGGGATCAAGTGAAACCATAATAAAAACAAAATATGAAAAGATACAAATAAACCTAAGTAATTGATATGTAATGGTTCTCTAAATTACAATGGTAGGATGTGTTTATATAGGCTCTAGAAGACTTGCCCAACAAGAAATTCCCCAAAATAGAGTTAAAATAGAATTTCTGCAAAATACGTTTCCTAAACTGATTCTGTTTTTAAGGAAAATTCGTAGCTGACTTTTCTTCAGTATTTCTGGGCCGTTCCAGTTGTATTTGGACATCTGGACCACTTTAGAATGATAGAGAATCTCGTTAGCTTCGTGTGAACAGTAAGATCGCCCAAAACGGACTTGTAGAACTCATGATATGGCCAAAACAAAAATCCGAAAATTTGGCAAAATTTCTACGCGCTGGCTGCGCCCATACGCGCGCTGGCTGCGCTGTATCTACTGTTCATGGCGTTGGCTGCGCCCGTCCTGGCTGCCAGTTGCTGATTTTCTTCGTTTTAACTCCTTTTTCTGTTAACTCGAATAACTTGTAGAAGGGGGGTTGAATACAAGTTATATAATCGTGTCTGATTTTTGCTTGGTTATATGAACAAGAATAAACGAATGAATCAAACTCTGTTTGTATTAATAAGATCAAATACAAACTCTACCAAAGGTGTACAATACCTTTAGCAGCTGCTGACAAAATAAATCTCTCTCTCTGTTTGCACTCTCGTATTCTTACGATTACAAACCTCACGAACCGAACTCTTTTTACAATGATATAGAGAAAGTATTTATAATGCTACCTATCAAATAATAACAGAAAGATAATCTATACATGACAATGTTCTGCCTTTCAGTTGATAGTTTCCATCAATAGAAAATTCTTCCCTTCATAATATCTTCTTGCTTGTTCTTCAAACAACGATCCTGTTTTATAGCACTTGCCAGTTTCTGTAGCATCCATAATGACATCATCAGTAACACGACTGATATCAGGATTCCTTATTGCATCAGGATCTAACCATCCTATCAGTACTTGATCAGTATTTGACTTGACATATCAGGATTCGATCTCAGTTCCTGACATGTAGTACTTGATGCACTGTTCATTCCTGACTAAACTTTACAGATAACTGTCTAACACATATTTCCTATACAAGGTGCTAAATCCTTTATAAAATCAGGATATACAAGAAGTATAAGTAAAATTCTATTCTTAACATCACAACTCATGAATTATTCCTAACATTTTCCTTCGTTTCTTTTGCAAACTGTCATTTTTCACTTCTAGAACTCAAATCCACCATAAAATATGCAATTTTTATCATTCAACCTCAAGATAACAAACTCACTAAAACACATCAAAAACACAACATACTTGAGACCAAGATATCAATTTAAGCCGAAATGGAACGCTCCAAGTGGATATAAAATCCACTTATCACACCCCCAAACTTAAACCGATGCTTGTCCTCAAGCATACACAAATATAACTATATACAACTAGCTAGTACCACTTCCGTAGGTGATCACGGTTGTATTTGGCATATGCAACAAGCCCTTTAAACCCCCTAGGCAGCCCTAGTGGACGAGTAAGGTCTCGTGAGGGCCTATGGCGAATGTACCCACAAAATCCAATGCATGAATGCAACTATTATGAAAATACAAAGAATGTAGTAATAATATCCTAACATACCTTCAAATCCTTTCATGTCATATCAACTTAAGAATCAAAGTAAATACGCAATGTCTTGGTGTCGAAAGTGTAAGTATTCACATAGTCTACTCAATGAACATGCATAAGTTCTCACAAGCCCATGTCAAATGTAAGAATAAGTTAGTAAACATGCTAAGCCTACAAGTGTACATCTTTGAGACAAAACTCGGGATCTCATACGTAAAAACAAGTAAACACTCACAATCCACTCACAAAAGAATACTCTCTCAAGAACAAGGGTAAGTGTATCACTCAATTCCAACAAAACCATAAGCATGCTTGACATTTGGTATCAATATAACTCTTAACACAACATACAGCAATGACGATAATCAAAAGGTCTTTATTTGGGTTGTAACGGGGCTAGGGACAAGGTATGTCAAATAAGCCAAAACAGGTGAAGTGTCAAAAGCTAGTAAGTACCATAATGAATCATACACAACACCCTATTTTCCCCCCACATAATCTATTATTAAAACAAACACTCGACTAGTCGACTAAAGTAGGATCACAACAAACACAAACATGCTCTCATAATATATTTTTTCTCTTTTTTTTTCTTTTTTTTTTTCTTTTTTTTTCGAGAGCTCAATATAACACAAACAATAATATAAACAATAACAATGATCCCACAATTTATTACATATGCCGACTATCAAGTAAACAACCAAACCCAATTTTCAATATTTCCCCCGAAAGTAAGACCAACAATAACCCCTCCTAGCACACCTTATTACTCCCTTAAGCACTTTACTAGCCTTTGACAATATGGGTTCAAATTAATGTACGGCCAATACAAGAAAAAGGTCTAGGCAAGTAATGTGGTATGTCACCGAAAAACAGGATTAAGCTCAACGGGTTAACTAATTGATCATGTAAATATGGTGTGGTAATATGGGAAAATATGCGGTTATTCCTAAATGCCTTTATCATTTTAATCGTCAAATAATGTCATGCGTTTCAAGAAAGACCTCAAACAACTGCTAGCAATACAAACAATCCGTGGACACACAAGCAAACGAATAAATTGCAACAAATATGCAATAAGGCTCAAAAACTCACTTTGTGGAAAAACATACTCAATCCCAAGCAAAAATCTCTCTAATGCACCGACTTGTATTCAAAGCATGCAAACTAAATCATCTTGCACATATTCATGTCCTTCTAATCACTTACAACATTCAATAAGTCTACTAGCTTCAACTTACTAGTGTATGTGTGTGCACAAGAACGAAACATAACACTTCTCAATCAAAAGCGTCAACAACACAAAATTCCTATCAAGCATGGGTGCAAATGCAAACTATTATGAAATCACATGATATACGAACATAAAAACAGAATGTCCTATATGAAACAAACGTAAATAACACGAACATAAATGCATAATTTACTACTACTAATATGCAAAGCATGAAATCCTACATGAACACATAATACAACAACAACTACTAATCCCCCAAACCACCCCCAAACTTAAAATATTCAATGTCCCCATTGAATTGAAGGTAATACAAGGGATAGCAGGAAACATACCTAAATAAAAATGCCGAAAAGTGTGGGTTGCCTCCCATGAAGCGCTTGTTTAGAGTCAATTAGCTTGACTACGTCCAAGCCTCCATTAAGGATGATAATAGTTGGCCTGGTCATCTCTTCGTGAGACTTCATCGTCATCACGACGGCAAACTTTCTGCCCCTTCACCTCACTTGGCCTATTCGTATAACAACTATGTCCTATTCCAATGCCTTCATCTGTTGACCCAAAATCTGTCCATTTGTAGAACAACATACGCTCGCGGGCTTCGCTTGAATATAATGGAGGAGGGTAAATGTAAGTTACTGAAGCCTTTGGTTCCTCAAAGAGAACTTCCTCCATTGGCTCTAATGCGCTACCTCCATCTTTATACTCTGAGACAAGTAGAAGACCTGCATCTTTCCCATGTTCATCAGCCTCTTGGTACGCACATACCAATTTTTGAAATTTATACAGCTCATCAGTGTCTATCCCAAATAGTGCCCTTTCAAAATCATCCACCATCCTAACATGATCAAATTCCTCACATGGATTGTGATCACTCACCTCACCTTGGAATCTGTCTTCCTCAATTATGCATGCAGTACCTTGCTCCAAGTCACCGTTATTTTTTGGAATTGCCTCTAGTATGAATTGTTGTTTCTCTTGTTCCATAGCACTCACAACTCGAGCAACTAGTATCTCCAAAGATTTGAGAGACTCCTCATTACTCTTAACAAGCATCCTCTAAGCTCCTCCATAGCATCAACCTCATCTGACTGAAAAGTAGGAGTAGGTTGCTGATGTTGAAACTCTTCACTACCAAAGAAATATGACATATTTGGAACATCTTGTTGGTACTGTTGAGGATGGTATTGAAAATATGGTTGTTCCTCATAACTGACATATGGATCAACTCCTTCGTAGTAACAATATTGTGAGGGATCATGAACGCCCAAACACTGCTCACATTGCTGAGGTATGGATGTCCTCGAATATGTCCACCATGGCAACTCCTCGCATGCCATCTTCAAACACTCAAGTACCTGAACACACCGAACTAAACAAGATAGGTAAGAAAAAATCTGAGTTAGTGAACTCTAACGACCACTATTGACAAGCACATAAACCAAAAATAAAACACCGATGAACCCCGGCAGCGGGGCCAAAAACTTGTTTTTATTAAATCACGCAAGCGTACATGGTCACAAGTAATATATGAATAAGTCGAGTTCGTTCCCACAGAGATCTGGTTATGGTTTTAATTCAGTTTGTACTTATGCAATAATGTATGGTTATTATGCACTGCTAAGACAATTAACAATAATGGGTTTTGATTATCTAAATTAAACTAAGATGCAAACTATTAAACTAAGAATTACTTAACTAATGATAATTAAAATCGAATTACTTACGCAAGATGAACAATGGAATCCTAATTTCATTAAATACTTCACTTAGATCTGACGTCTTTAATCACTATATGCAATGGTTATGATATCTGATCAGACAACACGAAACAAGTACAAGCTACCTCTAAGTATACGTATACCAAACTATCCATACATCCACAAAAGAGATAGAAGATGAATAGACACCAATTATGCTTAGACCCTATATGTCTATAAAATTTGAAAACATAACGGTTGAATATCAAGTTATCCATAATGATCACATAGGGCAATATAAGTATTCTCATCTCATAATACGAATCATGTTGATAAACAATCATGAACCTATGCTAGCATGGCAAGTTCTAAATCTCAAGATCCACTTTCACTTCACAAGAGATTAACATATTAGATGTTAGCTATGCATCTAAATTCATAAAGCACAACCATACGAGGATATCGGATATACACCACATACAGATCTTTAAAGCATCAAGATACTAAAGCTCCATAAATAAATCCGTTAGAATCCCATGACAACGATTATTTCATAATCGAACCGCTCGTCATCATGGGATCAAGTGAAACCATGATAAAAACAAAATATGAAAAGATACAAATAAACCTAAGTAATTGATATGTAATGGTTCTCTAAATTACAATGTTAGGATGTGTTTATATAGGCTCTAGAAGTCTTGCCCAGCAAGAAATTCCCCAAAATAGAGTTAAAATAGAATTTCTGCAAAATACGTTTCCTAAACTGATTCTATTTTTAAGGAAAATTCGTAGCTGACTTTTCTTCAGTATTTCTGGGCCGTTCCAGTTGTATTTGGACATCTGGACCACTTTAGAATGATAGAGAATCTCTTTAGCTTCGCGTGGACAGTAAGATCGCCCAAAACGGACCTGTAGAACTCAAGATATGGCCAAAACAAAAATCCGAAAATCTGACAGAATTTCTACACGCTGGCTTCGCCCGTGCGCGCACTGGCTGCGCCCGTCCTAGCTGCCGGTTGCTGATTTTCTTCGTTTTAACTCCTTTTTCCTTCGTTTCTTTTGTAAACTGTCATTTTTCACTTCTAGAACTCAAATCCACCATAAAATATGCAATTTTTATCATCCAACCTCAAGATAATAACCCTGCACAAACTCACTAAAACGCATCAAAAACACAACGTACTTGAGACCAAGATATCAATTTAAGCCGAAATGGAACGCTCCAAGTGGATATAAAATCCACTTATCACTCGGCTTTCTTCGCTTTCTTTGTAGGGCAATCCTTACTCCAGTGCCCAACCTGCCCACAAGACCAACATGGTTTGTTTGCCTTTGGTTTATTGGCCTTATCCTTGTCATTCTTAGGTTTATTACTATTACCATTCTTAGAAACAACCTTCCTTTTCTGTCCTACAATTGCTACATTCACCTTCGAGCTTCCGTGCTCAGTTGGCATCACATGTCCCTGTTTAGACTTGTGTTGTTCTTGTACCGAGATGTCCAACATAAGGTTGGTCCAGGTGATCTCTCCTTTCTGTCTTTTCAGGGAGAGAGAGAACTCTTCCCAAGACTTTGGGAGCTTTTCAATCACACTCATCACCTTAAACTTTTCGGGGAGGTCCATTTCGGACTCCTTCAAAGCATGCACTATCATCTCGAACTCATGCACTTGCTTAGTCATGGACTTATTGTCCACCAGCTTGAAATCAAGGAACCTAGCCACATAATACTTTTCCAGACCTTGTGAGTCAGTATTATGTGTCTAGTCCAGCTTCTCCCATAAGAGTTTTGCGGTGTAGGCATCAGAGGAGTACACGTCAAACAAGGTGTTCGTTAGAGCAGCCAAAATGGATCTTCGTCCGTCAGGATCTAATGTCCATCAATCATCAGGATCTGGTACCGTCAGGATCTGGTACTGTCAGGATTTCATCCATCAGGACTTGGCCCATCAGTATTAGATGTCTGACCAGTTCCACATGATTTATTCCAAGTACTGATCCAAATTAATATATATATATATATATTTATTCTAATTAAAATATTAATTAAACACATAAATAAAATCCCTCGCTCAGGTCGCCTCGCGTACGCGAGACGCCGAGACATTCGCCCTTCGACCGAGCCGACCCGAGTCGTGACGTGACGTGGCGTGGCGTGGCGTGGCGAGGCGGGCGGCGGCGCGCGCGTGTGTGTGTGCGCGCGTGAAGCACACAGTAACACCATGCACCATCATACACCTTAGTAGTTGTACACTACCCATGTGTGTGATTCTATATAAAGTCAACAACCCCCTTTATTTATTTCAATGTGGGACAAATACACATTCTTATTTTCAAGCTACCCACTTCAACTCTATTTCTCCATGGATTTCACTAAGAAAAATACTTAGACCCATATACGAAAATTTAAGTCCTCATAGCAAGGAACAATTTCCAATCGTTAAAATCCGGAATTAACATCAAGAACATAAAATAATTATGTTTTAAAAACTCCATTTTCTAACAGTACACTACCCATGTGCGTGATTCTATATAAGACAACAACCCCCTTTATTTATTTCAATGTGGGACAAATACACATTCTCATTTTCAAGCTCTTTCAAGCTACACACTTCAACTCTATTTCTTTATGAATTTCAATAAGAAAAATACTTAGACCCATATACGAAAATTTAAGTTCTCATAGAAAGGAACAATTTCCAATCATTAAAATCCAGAATTAACATCAAGAACATAAAATAATTATGCTTTAAAAACTCCATTTTCTAACACAATAGACATGCTTAAGGATTTCTGAATTGCAGCTTCGAGGATGAGTTTCACGGCCAACTAGACCATTTCCTCCCGTTGTGATTAAAAAATTGAAATTTGGATCACCAATTCATCTTGATCCAAATTTCTGACCAAATTTAGTAGTGTGATTCAAATTTTGATCCAAATTACTATCTACATATTATATTATATAGGTTTTTACTCAAGTAAGAACCTCTATTTTGATGAAATATGAGATCTAATCTCATCATTTCATTTTAATCTAATCTAATGGCCCCGCTAGGGACACCCACACTAATAACCTACACCCTTATACATATTAACCCCCACCCCCTAATGACGTCATCATGATATCATAAATACAATTTTTTCTTAAAAAAAAAATTTGGGAAGAAAAAGAAATTTTGAAAAAAATTCTGACGTCATGCTGGTGATATTTTTTACAAATTTTGATGATTTTTGTTGAATTTTGGTGATTTTTTACGAAACCTGGTAATTTTTGTTGAATTCTGGTAATTTTTTACGAAAACTAGTGATTTTTTTATATTTAACAAAACGTGAAAACCTATTCCAAAATTACCAATTTATTTTCCTTACTATGAATATTATTAGATAATTTATAAAAATTCTACCACACAATATAATAAGATCACTACATAGGTAGTCTGTATATTATACAACATCCATTAATAATTTATACCACAATAAATTTATTAACCTTAGGTATTCAATAATTAACCTTTGGGGTTTAACATTTCCATTTTTGGGCTTTAGAAATATTCGGAACGACAAATAAACCTTATGCGAACTTAGGGTTTAGGGCTCTAAACCCTAGACCCTAATTTATCTTGATTTAACGCGTTTAAAAATCAGGTCGTCGTATTCAATTTTTTAATTAAAATTTGAAATATTATTTGTATTCCCTCGTGGTTTCAACAGTTAACCTTTGGGGTTCAACGGTTCCATTTTGGGTTTAGAAATATTCGGAACAACTTAACGAATAAACAGTATACGAACTTAGGGTTTAGGGTTGCCCTAAACCCTAAATTATCCTAATTTTTAAACGTGTTAAAATCAGATCGTCGGATTCAATTTTTTAATTAAAAATTAAAAATTTTATTTATATTCCCTTGGGGTTTCAACGGTTAACCTTTGGGGTTCTACGTTTTCATTTTGGGTTTTTTCATTTCGAATAAACCATATATATTTAAGAGAAAAAAGAAAAAAACGCGGCAAAAAATCACCAGATTTCGTAAACATCACCAGAATTCAACAAAAATCACAAGATTTTGTAAAAAATCATCAGAATTCAACAAAATCACCAGATTTTGGAAAAAAATCACCAGTATGACGTCAGATTTTTTTTCCCCAGATTGTTTTTCAATATTTTTTCCCCAAAAAAAAGTAAAAAATTTATATTTATGACATCATCATGACGTGGGTTCTCATATTTCTCATAATAAGAGGGTTCTCAATGGAGTAAGACTCATATTACATAAATATTATATCAAACTATTTAATTTTAAATTTAATGTTTAATTGTTATTAACTATTTATATTATAATTAATAAATTAAATAAACTGAAGATATAAATCTTTTAATATACGTAAATAATATTAAAATTGTGTTCTTAGTTAATGAGAAACACATTCATTTTATTAATTATGTATTATTATTAATTAAATAATTTAAAAATCATAAATCAATTTTGAATATAATAAATTGGAAAAAAATATAAATGACAAAATTGTTATTTTAATATTAAACCAATTGATCCAAATTTGGATTAGTGAATAGTTGTGATCCAAATTTGGATCAATGTTGGAGGAGAATTTAGGGTAATCTGTCTCAAATTTGGATCTTTGGATTACTGTTGGGTTTGCCCTAACGATTAGTTATTTGATTAAGATATTAAATTAATTGATTTAACTAATGAATTAAATTAGTTATTTTGATTTGAATTATTTAATAAATAAATGCTTAAATTCGTTATATATATTTTAGTTAGACATATGATGATTATTTAATTAAAAAAATTCAATTTTCTTTCCCAAAATTAGTGAATTGACATTCGATTCCTTATTTCAACCATCTGAGAGCAACTCCAAATCTCCAATGCTCTTTTAGCTGCAATGGGCCGATGGCGACTCCTCAATGGATAACAGCTACTTTTAGCTGGATCCATTATACTATATCATGGGCTCTTAATGCCTTGGCAGTCCATAACATAACTACCATTTCGACCCCAATTGGGTTTTTTTTTTTAAAAAAAAAACTTTTTCGAGGCACCCCAACTAGTTAATTAATTAACCATACAATTTTATCTTCAAAGAAAAGAGAAGATGAACATATTTGTATTTTCTGTTTCGTTTTAAAGATTTACCAACCCAAATGATATAGAAAAAATTAGGAATCTTTACAAAAATATTTAAAATTTTGAAAATATTTGCAAAAATAATATTTTAAGTTACAAATGAAGTTACAACACTGGTATCCCATATTTGCAGGTGAAAATTGGTTGCAAATGTTGTAAATAGGTAAACCAGATTGCAATGTTGCAATTGTATTTTTGTAAAAAAAATTACAAAAATATTTTTAAAAAAAGTCCTAGAAATTATCAAGTTAACAAAATGTAACACAAACTAAGAGCATTAAGTATTTTTTTAAAAAAATTTATAAAGTAAATAAAAAACATACAAAACTACTTAAAAATACAAGCAAACTTTCTACAACGTTCCCAAAGCATAAAAAAAAATGGAAATTCCTAATGGTATCCTTTTCGAATTGATTTTTCTGAATGGTACCATTACACATTTTGGATGTTTGAGTTGTACCATTCACGTTAAACATTCTAATTAAAAATAATGATCTGTTAAAAATACTGAATGTTTGTTTAACAAATCAATATTTTTAATTAGAATATTTAAGGTGAATGATACCACTTGAACATTCAAAATGTGCAAAGTCAATTACAAAAATACCATTAGAAATTTCCCAAAAAAATAAATCAATCCCCCATTTATTTTATTATTATTATTAAAACGAAGCGTGTAGCAAGCTCTCAGTTTCTGCCTTTCCCCAAATCACCCAGACAATTTTAGCGCCAGATTCATGTTCCCGCGAAATATATTTATTACAATCCCGCGTAAATTACACTTTCATTTCCCCAAATTCATCTGTTTTTAAACACACTGTGGCTGTGCATCCCCCTTTCTCATTTCACCCAACATATACTTACATACATATATCACATCTTGACCCTAGATCTCCTGGCGATGGCTAATTCACCCAGAATAACAGCTAGACGAAGAACCCAAGCTCCTGTTCCAGCTAAGAAAAGTAAGGCAAAAATATCGGGGTACGATAAATCTGTGTGTGAGAAATGTGGGTCCGGCGAGAATGCGGCGGATTTGCTGTTGTGTGATAAGTGTGATAAAGGGTTTCATTTGTTTTGTCTCAGGCCTATTCTGCCTTCTGTTCCTAAGGGATCTTGGTTTTGTCCTAATTGTTCTGTTCACATTCAGACCAAACCCAAATGTATGTATGCCTTGTCCCTTATTTTATTTTATTTTTATTTTGTAATGTGTTGTGGGGTGTGTGTGTATATGTGTATTGTATGAAGTGGGTGTGCTTCAAAATGAAGTCTTGTTGAGAAATAATTGATTTCTTTTGGATGGGTTATATTGTTTTTCTAGTAATGATGAATGGTGTTTGATGAAATGCCTGTTATAGAGAGAAGATTCCGAATTGTAGATTTGGTTAGGGGGTATGGGAGGGGTTTTGAAGCTATTTTTTGATAGTTGAACTAACTGAAATTTAGAATATTGAACTGGATTGGTGTAGTCTTGCAGAGATGTTGGTTTCCAAATATTTTGATCACTTTAGGAATGTTGTTTATGAATTTACTAGATTCAGCTAGTGATGTTGCAAGCTCAAATGTATGGTAGTATACATTGAGAATTTACTCTCCTCGGTTATGTTTTCGGGTTGATTAATTTTTGGTTCTTTATTTCATTGTCAAAATGTTAAGCAACTTTCTCAGTTTGCAAGAACATGTATTTTGATATGCTGTCTGCCAAGAAGAAGTGTTAGTTAGCAGGCCTGAATATTCTATTTGTTGTAACTTAGAGATTCCAATTTATTTTTAGGATGTCAGTTACAGAATTAGAGGCTTGTGCAGAACTTTAAGCAGTAGATTATTTACTTGAAGCTCTCAATGTCATTATTCACATTCGTTAGATCAAGTATATATCTTTTTTACTTGTCATGGAATTATGTTTGGATCCTAGCCATCTTTTAGAGCTGCTTGGAAATTTTATCATATGTTAAAATTTAAGGTGCACTAGAGAGGGATACTGTTAATTCCAAAAAACTTGTATGTGTATTAAATATTAACATACCTGAATAGCCAGAGACATGCTTTAATTTGTTACTCTGTACTAAATAGAGGAAGCTTTTGTTCTTTCTAATTTGTTTAAGTGTAATTTGATTTGCAGCCATCTCTATGACTCAAACCAAAATTGTCGACTTCTTCCGTATTCAAAGGTGTTCACAGTCAACTGAAAAACTTAGTCAGGGTAAATGGTGCTTAACTTTAGTCTTTTGTTCATATGACTTCTTTATCTTCTATGTACTAACTTCTATTTTTTTCCTTTTTGAGTTTAGACTGCAAGAAGAAGAGAAAGCGCCCAACTAGCTTACGTACATCAAAGAAGAAGAGAAGGTTGTTGCCATTCAGTCCAAGCGAGGATTCATCAACAAGATTTAAACAAATGAAATCATTGGCTGCAGCATTGACCGCCACTGGTGCAGACTATAGTAATGAGCTCACGTATATGCCTGGTCTGGCGCCGAGGTCAGCTAATTGTTCTACATTAGAGCGCGAAGGGATGCAGGTACATTTAATTGTTTAGTGATCTGTTGAAGTAGTGTTTGTTATTTTGCATGTTAAATTTTTCTTAAAAACAGCTAGAATATAATAATTGGTATGCTAGGTGGTCTTGCTCAAGATCATTTGCCTTCTAAAATATCACAGTGTAACCAGCAAAATTTGCCCATGTGTAAAATCTTGGTCCAATTGCAAAACTATATGCACCGTTGTTGTTGGTAATCTAAAAGAACATGATTGACGGTCACATGGTTAAGATGGCATAATTTTGTGAGTTAATCTAGAATCTGTTGTCTGATCGCACACAGATGATGAATTTAAATTCTTACAATAAAAGAGGATTAACTGGAGTTAAATCATTTAGCTTAGGACAATTTTGTGCTAATAAGTGATAAGGTTATATTCAGAATGTTTTTTTTATTGAAGCTTGTTTGTTGGGAACACTGTATCAGGTTATGTCCAAAGAGGATACCGATACACTTAATCTTTGTAAAAGCATGATGGAAAGAGGGGAATGGCCACCTCTTATGGTTGTTTTTGACCCCATCGAAGGGTGAGTAATTCCTTAGATTTCATCAGCTAGCAGCATTATGTAGTTTTTTTTGTACTCCATAAACCTTAGTTGTATTTGTATTTAACAGATTTACGGTTGAGGCAGACAAGACCATAAAAGATTTAACGATAATCACAGAATATGTTGGAGATGTTGACTACTTGAAGCAGCGTGAGAATGATGACGGGGATAGTATGATGACCCTTATTTGCGCTGCTGATTCTTCGAAGAGCCTTGTGATCTGTCCTGATAAACGTAGCAATATTGCACGCTTCATTAATGGCATCAATAACCACACACGGTGAGTAGAATTTGTGTTATTTCTAAAGCTAATTATGCATTAATATACAAATATATTATAGGTTAATAGTTCTTCTCGAATCGTATAACTACCTAACGAGTTAATTGATGAAAACAAGAGAACTTAAATGACTAAATCATCAAAGCTGATGTTATTAATGTATAATGGAATGCAACTAAAAACGCTTCATTACTTTAGAATGCATGCGCACATTGACACAGTCTTATAGCGAAGGGTTGCTATGACACACACACACACAGAGGCTGCTATTAGATTAAAACAAAAGTTGGGATTCAAGGGCAGTATTCATGAATTTGCAAGTGACTAAAATAATTTAAAATACACTAATAATACTGATACGAATTGTTTTATATATAGGGAAGGGAAAAAGAAGCAGAATGTGAAATGTGTAAGATTTGATGTCAATGGCGAGGCTCGAGTGCTGTTGATTGCAACCAGAGACATTCATAAAGGAGAAAGGTTGTATTATGATTACAATGGATATGAGCATGAATACCCAACTCAGCATTTTGTTTGACCTTGTTCTGCTGCTCTTATGTTCATCTTAAAAGATTTTAGTAAACTTATGCAGTCATGGAGCAAGTGCTCCATGCTAATTATGTAGCAGCTCATAATAATATATAACTATACATCTGTAGAAGCAGAAAACAGTTTTTGGCTCAGAATGGAATGGAAATGAGTTATTACTGACTTTGAATATTGCTCAAGTCAGTGTGTTTTTAATTTCTTATGCTTCATTTTCATGCACCCTACAAAATGTGCTGTTTTTAGAAAGGCTTCATATCTGACTAGCAGTCTAGCACCCCCACTGAATATCACATAGGCCTTTTCACTAAAACCTTTGGGCCTGGATTAAATACTACATTCAAGCTAGTATTAATTGGGGTATTCTGAAACTTAGGGAAGTGGTGAAGCAAATAGAGAAGTGAATATAATTTCAGAGAAAAAGTTTACTTATTTATGGGGCCTACTGGACTGGTTCCAAGCATGGTCCAAGAAGAGTTGTTAAACTCTTGGAGCAACTTTGCTGGAAAGTAAGCAGTTTTCACTGTAAGTAGGATGATATTACCTAAAACAAGATGATCTATAGAGAATTTGTCGAGATGCAATGCGATGTTAAAACCTCGCAAGTTTTTTAAAAATATTTGGGTGAGAGTTGTAAGTGTAAGGACTAAGCCAATAAGTAACAAGTACACTGAACTGAGCCAAACAATGCACGTTGAATATGATTATGTTTTGAAAACGAAGTGAATGGGCATGAGATAAGCTGCTTCTTTTGTAGTCGGTCGGCTTGTGATGAGGGCTACTCTCCTTAGGCCTCGTAGTAAGGATTCGAGTCATACTCTTCAAGACAGTACCTATTATAATCAAGAACTTTTAACAAGAAAAATACTTGTAGACTAGGTTAGGTTCCCAATGCAATAGATTTTGTTTGCAAGAGCAGGAAGATTGAAAGATGATGGTGTTTTCTAGTGTATAAAGAAACACACAACACTGAAAAAATAGTAATAGCTTGTGACCTTGGGTGCAGAAGTTGTAGGGGTCCAAAACACCACTTAAACCTTATAATGATGTTTATAATTATTGTTATGATCATATTATGGACCACACTAAATTTCTGCAAATATAACTGCCTCGGTATCATAGGGTGGTCCAGTTAATAGTAGCTAACAATAGTCTGGATCTGCTTTCGTCAAAACCCAAAGAAAAATGAAATCTTAACGCACCTACAAGTGTATGCTTAATCCTACGAGCCCCTATTATTAAGCGGATTCAATTTTAGCGTAAAAACATGTCCGAAAATCATACTATTGTATTCATTATAATAATTTAGGAATAATCGAACTCAGAACCTAGAACGAACAAGAAGAACACTTATCACATGATTATTGCATCACTTTCAGTTAGAAATATTCCGTGAATACAGTACTATACAGCTGCGTATTAGTGTTGTTTTGTTTTGTTCTTTTAGTTATAACATGTCCGGTGGACCGGAAGGGTACTATTGCATTTGCATGTTGCAAAAAGGGTCACTACAGTTGTGTTTAATTTTCCTTTTTATGTAGTTTTTAAATTGAAAGGCTAGTGGATAATTTAAATCTATTTAAAATAAGAAGGCAACAAAATGAAATAAATGACAAGAAGAAGCAATGGTACATAATTAATTAAACAAATTTGGAACCAACCAGTCAAACAAAACGAGAGGGGCTCACTCCACGAGCCATAGAGCTCTACTTTTTGAGTGGAAATGGTCTAATGGTCTATGTTAAATATTTACACAATATTCTTTGTTTTCAAAAAAGATATAAATACATTATTAATTTATATAGACCATAGTTTTACAAAGAACCTTTTTATAAAGAATTTCGGAAAGAATCATTGATTACATCATAAAATTTCATCAATAAATTATAAATAAAATTTTTAAAAACATAAAATTGGATTACAATGTAGAATATTAACGACATATTGTATAAATTTTATAAAAGATTTAATACATAAAATTTGAACACAAAACTTGATTTGAATTTGATTATATAGTAGGATCATTTTGGATTAATTTGATTCTATGATAGAATTGTTTTGTATTATTTCATTAATTTTTAATGATTTTTCAAATAAAAAAATTGTATGATTTCATTTTTAATTTCTTAATTAAGATTTATAATTATTATTTATACAAAAAAGATAAACATATGTATTTTTATGGTAGTTCTCTCTTAGATTTTATATACAGTTAAACCTTTTTAAAGTAATACACTTGGAATCGAGAAAAAATATTACTTTATCGAGTTTATTACTTTATCGAGAGTAAAAATACACTGTCTTACTAATAAAGGGTTGGTGTAGTGGTCGAGATCTTGGCTTCTCTAAGAGAGGTCAAGAGTTCGACTCCTGGCGTGTATGTGAGTTCAACTAGTTAAAAAAAAATACACTGTCTCCATTATGTCGGGACCGAAAAATAAATAAATTATTATAACGAGTTTATTATTTTATCGATTATTATTTCATCGAGATTCAACTGTAAGGTGCCTTTTTTTAGAATGCTACCTAATTTACTAGAATTTTTTGAAGAAGATGACAGATGATTAGCATATTGGTATGTTAGCCAAAAAAATACCCAAAATATATCACTTTTGTTGTTTCCTTGCCCAAAATACCCGTAGGCACTACAGTCCGTCCTTTTTGACCACGAACCACGGATGCTGGTCATGCGTAGCCTGAGATACGCATTACACAGTTGCGTATCCAGGAACACGCAACACGTAGATGCGCAATGACATCATCATACGTCATTTTTTAGAAACGCTGCCCGCGTCTCCGGCGAGCTCCAATCGCATCTTCAATCGCCTCTTCCCGTTAAGCCCTTTCAGGCATCGTCGACAACCACTGGGCACATCAAAATGAAGACCAAACCTCCCTCTCTCTTTTCCCTTGTTCCGTTATGGATTTTGGCCCCGCAGGGGCGTACATAGAAAAATCGGAAAAATTGATCGGAACGAGATCTATTTTTTGGTTTTTTGAATCCGGCAAAACAAACAAACATCGATGTGTATAGGCTTGTAGAGGGTGAGATGGTGATCATTTTGGTGTATGATACGTGACTGAAAGATGCTTGGATGATAGTGAACGAAAGGGTGGCCGGAAGTTTAAAAAAACGCCATCTATCGTCTCTCCCTCGTCTTCGAAGAAGATGATGAACAGTTCTTTAGATACGCATGTTGAACATACGTATCCCCACATACGCATTTTCAACATACGTATTCATGGTTACTGTTCACATATGTAGAGTGTGATTTTGCAAAGACTACGCAAATTGTAGATGCGTGGTCAGTGGCTATGCAAATTTAAAATGCGTACCCCTTGTACGCATGTGTGTAATGCGTGGTTTGTGGGTATTTTGGGCGAATGTTTTCGCCGGTGGATATTTTAGACATCCAAAATTAAATGGTGGGTATTTTGATTTTTCACCCATGTTAGCCTATACAAAATAAATTTGTATTGCAAAATTTTTTTCTGATACATTTAAATAATGGACGATATCATATTTTTATATCAAAAAATCTATTATATAAATCGTTCCTCACATATATCAGCATATATTTATCTTTGTCCGTACCCGTTAAAGATATACCAATGATGCTATTTTTTTTATTTTATTTTTTTGCATTTAAGCACTATTGACTACTTTTTTTTTAACTTTTAACAAGAAGTGTTATTAAACTACTAACTAAATTCATATATTGAGTCATTGACTTCCCTAAGTTCCCTTCCAAAAGTTTGGATTTTCTGAGTCTTTAATTATAACAATACACACATCTCGCTATTAAAACACTGTGTCAAATAGACATGCATGATATACTCATGTGTGTTTGGACCCATGAAAAATGAAAACGATGGCTTAACGTTAGGGGGAGCAAACCCCGGTTCGGTTCGATTTTCGGGTAAAACTAGAATCGGAACCGCATGTTCTCGGTTTTAAAAATTAAAAACCGGAACCGCAATCGAACCATCGGTTTCGGTTTTAAAATCCCGGTTTCGGTTTTTATCGGTTCGGTTTCGGTTTTAAAACCGATTAAAATAAAAATAAGAAAGTATTACAAATTAATTAAAAAAGTATTTCTACCATAAAAACATAAATCGTCAAAATGTATTAATACAACAATTTTTAAAACTTGAAACAATAAAAAAAAATTGCAGATATCCAGCCAGTGACTTTCAGGAACAAAGTAGAACAAAGACCAATTGAACTGATCAAGTTACTAATCAGTTTGACTTTCAGGAAAATAGAAAATTAGGTTATATACTTATGTTTATAAGTCGTAGTCTCAATCTCAACTCTCAAGTCTGTATTCTATAGACTATAGTATAGGGAGTTAGTGACTAGTCCGTGTAATATTAGGCCCAAATACAACAACAAATATTAGGCCGGATTATTTTTTATTTCAGTGGCTTATAATATATATATATATGTATGATTAATTTTAAAAATATTTATAAAAAATATAAATATTTATTTATATAAATAATCGGTTCGGTTTCAGGTTTTTTCGGTTCGGTTTGAACCTAAAACCGGAACCGCAACCGTTAAAATCAGATTGGTTTTTAGATTTCTGTTTCGGTTCGGTTTTTAACGGTTTCGATTTTTTTCGATTCAGTTTTCATCGGTTTCGGTTTCGGATTGATTCGGTTTTTTGCTCCCCTACTTAACGTGGAGAGACGCGTGTATCATTTAAACAGTTTTTGAAAATGTTACAAGGATAAACGATCGAGCAATTGAAATTTGAAGGTTATGCGTTTATTTTTGTTTAGTATAAAATTGGATTTTATTACACCTCTAATCTCCGGAATAAGGTGAACAATTTGGGAAAAATAATGCGACGTATTTGTGCTTTGTGTCTGCTATAGAGGATGATTTCCAAATTCCAATGATTATGAAGAAAGATAGTTTATTAATTAATTTATGATTTATTTATTATTATTTTTGGTGTTCCAAATAAAATAAAAACACAAGACTGTATATATATGTACTTCAATAGGTGCATTGCAATTGCAAATGAAACTCGAATAACAAAACAAGGACGCTTTTTTCTTTTGAAGGGGTCCTATAAACATCAAATTGAAATAAAATTGTATTCATTTTTTTAAGAAATGATTTATAATAAATAATAAAATTAAAATAATTATGTAATTTTTGATATTAAGATATCATTCCACATTAATTTTTGCAAAAATACAAACCAATATTTTCATTGAACACGAATAACATAAATCAACGTGAACGAAAATTCATCAAAAAGTAGGCAACGAATACCCTGCAAAATTATATTGATAAATCCGCAAAGAAACATTACAGCTCCCCACCATTTTATTGGAGTCCTTAATATTTATTTATTTTTGCTAAAAAAGGAGTCCTTAATAATTACATTTTGTACTGGACACAATGCCAATTTTAATAGCATATGAATGAATATCAATCTCACCTTGGTTCATTTACTTGGTTGAAGATTTGATAGGCGTTGATATATGCACTATTGCATATTTCGGAAATTGGAACTATTTGATTGAGGTATCGATTTGGGTAATTCGGTTGAAAAATCGACAATTTATCGGTGATTTTTATAAATTCGGTTCCAAAATTTTGATTAATTTTTGACCAATTTATCAGCAAATTTTTAAAAATCGATCGATTTTAATAACAGAGCATAGGAGAACAAAAAAGGATTGTGTCACATTCGTGGCCTTTTGTTATTGGCACCTTTTCTATTATGTTTTTTTTAAATTTTTAATATAACAAACAGATAAATTAGCTTTTTCTTTTGGTGGGACATTTGTGATGCATGTAATGTCGCTTTATTTGTTTTGTTGCTAAAATATATTAATATTGTATCACTAATTTTCCTTCACAGAATCTATTTTTTGAGTAATTTGTCTTCCCATTTTTTATTTATTTATGGAAATTATATAGAGGTAGTGCCCCGGGGTACGTTTCGATTGGCATCATCACGTAGGCTGCTACCTAAAAACTATATTGATGTGCTTGTATCTCAAACATAATATACACGCTTTATTCCAC